>JBAMCG010000016.1:0-1200000 GCA_037075325.1 Drosophila mayaguana | reverse complement strand
TTTTCACATACCCTAAGTGATAGTGAGTGTGGGCGTGTGAGAGGGTGGATTCGTTAATTGTAGCTGCTTGCGATTGACAGCAGGGCGAATCTATGATGACGTATATGTGACTACTGACTAAGCAGAGGCGAGGCTAGATTTGTAGCACAATATTTGAAAGGTGTTTCTTATGACAGGGTAGTCTGATAACTTTTAGACCTAACAAAAAGTATATTAAACACAGACTCGAATGTAATTCCACATATATGTGAAGTTGGCTTTAAGGTATGCTCTCATATATTGTAAAATTCTTGAGCTTAAGCAAACCCCAAGTTTAAGTCTGTCGAGAGGTCTTCAATGGAATGCAGCCACAGTCAGAGGCCACTTATAGTGGCTACAGTTAAGCAAGCCAAGTACAGATCAACGCCTAGTCGAGCCAGGCCGTCCTAGACTGCAGCTTACTTATTCTGTTGTATTTTCGGGTGTGTGGAATCCCCGGCTCATTCGTTTATTTGTGGCCCGCTGTTTTAAGTCATGCGTGCATCCGTGCACGAAATTCAATTTGCTTGCGCTTTCATTCCGGTTTACCGCCTGCTTCGCATCCACTTTCATTGCATTTTCTTACTTTCTTTGTGTGTGTGTGTATATATTTTTTATTTCATTTTATTTTCATTTTCGTTCAGGCCCGCGTCGGCTTTTTACGGACTTGGCGTTTGCCGCCCAGCGTACAAAAATTTATCACCCCTCGCTCAGCACTCAGCCCCTGCCCATTCGTACATACATATATTTATGGCTTAATAGTGTTATTTTATATATATTTATGTATAGTATATATTTTTTCTTGTTTCTTCGAATTTTTTTAGTGCTCCTGGTCGTATGCTCGATGCCTTGAATGCACTCTTCGCTTGTCCGCAAAATAATTTACGTGTATTTCAGAGCGGGAATTTAATTTATGGCGATCACGCGAATTCGATTTCCTGCGAGCAGCTGCACACTCAACTCTTTCCAGGGTGAGCGAAACGTAATATATATACATTTCGATATCAATATTAAGTGAGTTGCATCTGAATTTATCAGCTAAATGTGAAACAATTGGAGTAGTTGAACATTTGCAAGAAATACGAGTAGGCTGAAGCAGGCAGAGCTTGGCTTAAATTGTCGAATTTGCTGTTAAAGAAGCGATGCTGTTAATTTAACAGCACTGCAAATGTTAATGTAAGCTAGCTGTTATTATGAGTCCATATATTTATGTATGCCTGCATATGTATATGCATGTGTGCTACACAAATATTAGTTTCGCGAAATATATTAGGCATAGAAGAACTATATACATACATATTAGTACAACATATATGAGCGATGATGAATTGTCTCTCGCCATGATCTTTTCAGTGTCCATATCACATTCTCTTCATCCTCTCCAATCGTAGCGCAGCTGCCCAAAGGGTCTAGATAACCATCTCGCTCTCGCTCAGCAGCAGCAGGCTCGTTCAACAGTAGCTATCTCTCTCCCTCAGAACGAGTAATGGCGAATAGAATCCAATTAACACGCAAACTCATTCGATTACAGTTTTTAAAACAGCTGTACAAGCTCGCTGTCTCATTTGAACTACTGCAACAGAAGGAGACAGCATTAGAAAACGGTAAACTGCAGTGATAGAAAGAGCAGCAACGTAAACAGACTTCTATTAATTTCACGATATAGGCAACGAATTTTAGTATATAAATAATAAATATAAAAACATATATTTCAGTAGAAGGAACTATATTTTAGTCTATATTTGTCGTATAATGAATATTTCAATAAAAACGTATGAAATCTTTGCTGCAGATCTTTGCCTTAGCTTAGAGCTGAAGCCTTTATTGAATAATAAATTCTTACAAATTGTTAAATAAATATTTCAACAAGCTTAAAAGTTGCGTATAGATAGTATTTCTATTTAGATTCCTTGCGCAAACTCTTTGAAACTACAATTAAATTTTTGTGAAATGAAATTTCATGGAAAACTTTTTGCTTGAGCTACAATCGATTGTAAGCAGCTGAAATATTTATCGTATACGCAGCGTACAATTTTCATGGAAGCCAAACAATTACGAACCCCCCAAAAAAAAGAGGAAAAAATAGAATAGAGTAAAAATCTCAAAGCAATTGTTCGACATGCAAATATTCAATAAATAATGCTCAGACAGCAACAGCCAAACACACAAATTCTCGAATGCCAAACGCTAACACAGATATATAACTACCTCTCTCTCTCTCTCTCTCTATCTCTTTTGAACTCTCGCTATTGGCTATTATGTGCTTGTTCCACTCATTTCAACACCTTTTTTTTTTTGGCAACACGTTGACAACAAAATTGGAATCTCCATTGAAACCGAAAATGCTTTACCAATACGCATTGCCCGTATATACCCAATGGTCATAAAATCTGTTGAAATTCTCTAGCGAAATTATGGCGCTTATAAAACATTTGTTGGTCGCCTGCCTGCTTAGGGAATACAGCAAGGAGGAGAAGAAAGAGGGGCAGCAGGAGCAGCCAGAGGAAGCAGCGAATGAAAGCCGCAGACACGTGGCTACTGCTGCTGGTGCTGCATTTGGGAAATCGACATTCAAACGTTGTGGCAGGAAGACAAAGGCAACCGAAACTATAGAAATTGGCAGGGCAAGGCACGTACAGAACCAGCAGCACCTGGAGGAGGAGCGGCCGAAGGAGGAGACGAGCATAGTTGACTTTGTCAAAGCTGTTGGCGGTCAGCCGCAGCGTCGAACAGCTGCTGAAGCAGCCAGCCCAAGGTACACAAAGCGTACCAAAATGACAACAACAGCAATGCCAACACAAACAGCAGTAGCAGCAGCAGCAACAGCAGCAACAACAACAACAGCAAGGCCAGCGAATGTGGCAACACGAACAGCAATGGAAACGGAAACGGAAGCGGAAACAACGTCGACAGCGTTGGCTACTCTGAACCCAGCGCCGCAACTGGTCGCGTCTCCTTCGGCGCCCTGCGAGACTCGAGCAGGGATCAGCCAGGCGGAAATATTTCACTTACCCAAAAATTGTGTTTTGCAAAAAATTTTGCATTTGCAATCGTTGGTCAAGGTGGGTAAAATGTGTAAAAGGTGCAAGAGGAAGCAGCACTCCATGCTGTGGGTAGTTGGCTATCATCGTCCTTTGTTTATTTTTATAGAGGCGGTAGAAGGAGGGGAGGGGTGGAGGAAGGGCGCTTTGATACCTATCAGCTGATGGAATACCTTGCAAAATGCTGTTGATCAATTGGTGGGGGAAGCAAGACAAAGTTTAGTTAAAGCAAAAGCTTGTATGCGAGGGGGAGAGCCCCTATATTGATGAGTTGGAGCTTTAAATGTATTAAGGTAAGTCGGCGTGCTTTGGGCTTGAGTGAAGGACTGAAAGTTGGAGACGAAGAAGAAGAATTTTAAGCACAATTATGTTTTATAATATTCTTTAAAATAATATGTTGTAGTTGAGGTACAAGAGATGAAGCTAAATGCAAATGATGCACTAGAATCTTATCTTCTCTGATCTCCATCTTTGTCTCAGGCAGATCGTTACAATGCAGGGCATTAGCTAGTCGATCAGTGCTCGGCACACTGCTTATTTCAACATCCCTTTCTATTTGTTGCCGCCGCTGCTCAAGTGCAGTCGCTGTGCTCAGGCAACTGCATTGAGCTTCACCTGGCGGATGGCTTCAACAATGCTTCAGGCGAGTGGCTGGCGCTAAAAGGGAATGAAATTGAAAGGGCAGCTAAACGGACAACCGAATGGACAACAGACACTGGACGCGTCACTAAGGGCGTCTTTTGGGACTTGCGCTCGCTGCTCAGTTGGATGGCGGCCAAGTGGCTGAAAGACTTTTGGGTTCGACTGTCGATGGCTGTCTAACGTCTCCTCTTTTTGGGCATTTGCAGCGACATTTTCATTATATGTGGGCGCACGGATACGCCCAGCAGGGCACGCCCAGCTACAAGGCGCTACGGGCGCTGCTCAGTAGCTGTCAGCCGGACAATGTGCAGGAGCTGGCAGCCGAACAGGCTTACATGCTGGGCGCCACGGCGCTCGATTGTTCCATAATGCTGACATTTCAGGAAGTGCAATGTCAGGCGAAGCATTACAGGTGAGTGACTGTGACTCGCACACACACACACACATACACACATACGCAGCTAATCAGAGCTCACTTCTCTTTCAGTGCTCTGCAGCCTTGGCTGATTTCGCTGCAGGGTCGCCAATTTCTGACCAAGTTGAGCATTTTAGATCTGGACCCGAAGCCCGACAGCCATTTTCACAAATATATAAAGCAAACGCGTCAGATTGAAAAGCTCTGCGGCGGTTCAAACTAATTAATAAAGTCGCGATGCTTAATTAAACCCAAAATCATTAACAAATTCACAGCGCACAAAACTGTGCTACAATTTTTTTCACTGACTAAATGAGGCAATTTCTTTTGTAGTGGAGATTCATTGTAATCCAGACTGAAGGCGTGTTATGTCAACAGGGAGCTGTAAGGTAATTCCATATATATATATAATATATAACCCAGTAGTAGTCTATAAACAGATTGATTCGATATATCTATCTCTTCGATCTCGCCATATACTTTTCTACTATATGTCTACCGATTAGTCTCTCAGTCTATCTCTATCTACCTGTCTCTCTCTCTCTCTCTCTCTCTCTCTCTATCTATCTATTCCTAGGGCATTTCATATTCCGCCTTGCCAGCTGGTCGCATAAGCGTAACTGGTTTTTGCTGTTAGCCTTTCTGGCGCGCCCCTCGCCAATGTCGCTGTCAAACCAACCGCAGGCGAGGCAGCAGCTACAGCAAAGGCAACAAAGCAACAAAAGCAAAAACAAGCAAATGAAAGCAACGAAAAAAATGTAGCTGGCACACCGTGAACACTCCTTAATTAATTTCCATGCGAATGCGGTCAGGACAAGCTGGAGCCACGCGCTGCTGTCGCTGCCAAAGGCGCCGCAGGATGTGTTTTGGCGCTGCCCATCGACCCGCACAGCCTGATCCCAGTTTAACGTTGTTTCATGCAAACTTGTTGTCCTGGCCTGCCGTGCCCTGGCTGCGCGCTGCGCTGCTTTGGCAGTCGCTCCGCGTCAGCAGAGGCCAGCAGTTGCTTTTGCCTAGCCTTATCCCAGCCGGCCACAAAATGGGCAACAAAATTGTGACATTCACCGAACAGCAATTGGATGACTATCAGGTGCGTGTGCATGAGTGTGTGTGTGTGTGAGTGTGAGTGTGAGTGCCAGTTGATTCTTAAAGAGCAGCTAAATCATGTAGAAAACTTAAATATTCCATGCGCCAATCCAGGATTGCACGTTCTTTACACGCAAGGAGATATTGCGGTAGGTATTTATATGACAGCACGGGGCGTATACGCAATTTGCTGCCATGTTGAAAATATAATAATAAGCGAAACTATTTTGCGTTCCATTGTTTGGCGCAACCTTTTGTTGAGCGAGCACACGCACACACACACACACACACACACACACACACACACACACACACACACACACACAGATACACACGCACCCAAAAGCCTTTCATCAGTTGCTTCATGTGCTCAGCTTGCTCTACTCCTTTCCATGTCCTCCCCGTCGTCCTTGCAGCGTGCACAAACGCTTTCGTGAGCTGCGGCCGGATTTGGTGCCACGCCAAATGACCGAGGGTCAGGCATCGAGTGTCAAGGTTCCACGCGAATGCATTGAGAAGATGCCCGAGTTGCGTGAGAATCCATTTCGGCGACGTATCTGTGAGTACAGCAACAACAGCAACAACAACAACAAAACGAGAAAACAACAACAACAACCAGCATCAACAACAATTTCCTCATTCACATTCATAAGCGGGAAAAAAACATTATAAAAATATTTTATTTTTGTTTTGTTTGCTCTTCTTTTTTTGTGTGTTTCTGTTTTTGGTCGACGCCCAACTGTGCCCGTGCCACGCCCACTTGGCAGGCGAGGCCTTCTCACGCGATGGCCTGGGCAATTTATCCTTTGAGGACTTTTTGGATGCCTTATCCGTATTTAGCGAACAGGCGCCGAGAGATATTAAAGTGTTTTACGCTTTCAAAATTTATGGTAAGTTTCTTCATTATACTCTGTGCATGCATATGGGGCTAAATGGGGTATATTGGTTGGCTGGCTGCTCAGGCTAGTTGCGGATAAATGAAAGAATATGGATTCACTTGATTGGGAATATGTGTAACAATAGTGCGGGAATATATATGTGCGGGTATACGAGTTCAAACTTAAAACTCCAGAAATATGTATACATATATATAGTTTTATATACTTAAATATAATTAGTGATATTTCCTGTAATGTTTCTTAGCCAATAAGTCGAGAATGTATTGTGAGCGTATACGAGTTAAACTAGAACTGCTCAGCTAACTGGAAACTTGAAACTTTAGATATATGTATATATACATAATTATATATAGTTTTATATACTTAAATAAGACTTAAATATATTTTTAATTTATTTAAATTAAAATTAAATTTAAATTTAAATTAAATTAGCAGTTAAGTCGGGTATGCCATATCCCATTGCTATGCAGACTGTGTATAGATACCTCCAAGTTCCTCTATTATCGTGAGAGCAGTATTACCTGCTCTAGTATCATCAAATTGGCACGTAGTTTCTCTGCTGCTATACACATTACTCACACATATATCTCATACTTGTTTCTCTCCTGTTGCGCTTTGCTTGGGAACTGCCAGAGCAACTCGAGCTCCTGTGGAATATAGCACAATGAGAAACTTCAAATTTAATATATCAATGCTATGAGTTCTTCCCTCGAACTACAATTATTTTGCCTATTATCAATGAGAATATATATATAATAATTAGTAAATTCACATTCCAAACTTGATAACTCACGATATATTCTTATACGATATACTTATCGTATATATAAATGGAATTAATTATAGTATGTATAGTGCATAGTATAATATAATCTGCAAGTTTATATAAAAGCGCAACTCGTTAAGGATTTATTCAGGGTATTTCGCTGCGGCTGAGCTTCGTGCTGTTGGCAGTGTGGTGCGCGCTTTTGGCCATGTTGTAGGCCAAAGCGTTTGCGGGTTTTGTTTATGCATTTGCGGGCTGTCGCTACACGCGCTGTACATCTGTCTTTGTCGTTCTCCCTCTCTCTCTCTCCTGCTGGTATTTATATGGCAAGGCCAAGGCATTTGCCTAGTCGCGCGCCTCAATTATTTGTGGCTCAGCTCCAAAAATTCCAACTGCAGCCAGCTCACGTTGTTCTGGGCTGGCC
The DNA here is from genome assembly GCA_037075325.1 of Drosophila mayaguana. Lineage (NCBI taxonomy): Eukaryota > Metazoa > Arthropoda > Insecta > Diptera > Drosophilidae > Drosophila > Drosophila mayaguana. Next base: position 1,192,709 of record JBAMCG010000016.1, on the reverse strand, counting down.
GAGTTCAAGGCCAGTCATAAATTCTAATAAGCATTTTAATTGAAATTTAAATGAGAATGTGAAAAATGTCGCGCTTTCCCTTGGCAAATTGATTTTACAACTTTTCTGAATTTACGAGACAGAGCAGAGACAGAGAGACAAAGAGAGAGAGAGAGAGAGAGATAAGGGAAAGCAAATAAACTGTGCTGCAATTAAGTGGCACAGTGTACACTGTGCAACACAGGCAAATATATATTAGTTTCTCTCATATGCTCGCTGCAAATTGAATTGGGAATTGAATCAACAGAATCAGAAACACAAAACAACTGCAAATTGAATGAGAGAAAAACAAAAACTATTAAATAATTGCATAAGGCAAACACAGAGAGAAAGTGGGTAAGAGGAGGCAGAGGATGAATGCGGAAACCATTTGAAATGAATAATTGTTGTGAATAAGCAAATAGTTTAGTCTCTGTTACAAATTGAATCAAATTGAATTAGATGCGGTTCATGGCTGCCTTTATAAAGAGTAAAAACAAAAACAAAAGAAGTCATTTGGCACTGGATGACTGACAGCAGAACTGTAGCTAATTGGGCAAGCTAAATAGGCAGCAGGAGTCTAAAATTGCTGGGAGCAAACTTGTTGCTAATTGATTGTTGGAATTTCATTTGCTTATTGACTTGGTCTAAAATGCAAACAATCAAAATAAAGTAAATTAATATATGTTAACAACTTCTCTGTCATTAATGCAATTCGCTGTCGACTCTGGGCTCCTCCTTGAGTTATTATCAGAAATAGTAATTGCTTGCGTAATAACAATAAATGCAAGTCTGAGAATCCATCGAGAGTTTGGGCTTATTTTGCATTGAAATTCCACTGTGTTTAAGTGTTTCAGCTTATGACTTGTTATTATTATTTATTGCTGTCTCGTAAATTACTGTACATGCGATTATCCTGCATATCCTTGCGACATTCTTGGGTCCTGTGCAACTTCCGTGCTTAATGTGTTAGGAAAATAGAGTTGATTCTCGTCTCGAATTCGTTGGATTATTAGATTGACACAAATTCGAGTTATACAACACGCGCGCAGCACACTCACACACACATACTCAGACGTGTCGTGTATGTGTGTGCGTGTGTGCTAGCGTATGTTGGTGTGTTTGTTAGCTCCTAACTTAGTTTTGCACACATCAATTCTCTTTTATATGCATAAAAATGTCAGACATGATAAGCAGCCTGAGCAGTGAGTAAGCAAGCGTTGCAATCGGACTTGCCCGACTGCATAATACTCTTGTGGCTGACAAAATTAGGGATATGTGCTAAGGCTTCAGTATATTTAACATATATCTAAACTGTACTTGCTAAAAGGTTAGGTTACGTTAGGTTGACTTGAAAGCTATAAAGTGAAACGCTTTTTATATAAGTGAATATAGTTCGTATGATCTATATGGCTATTCACTTTTCACATGTCTCATATCTAGCTCATTTCGACACGCCCCATTTTGTCAGCTCAATTGAAATTCCTGCCTTTAACTTCAAATAAAGAGAGCCAGGCAGGCAGGCGGACAGACTCTCATAATGCCAGAACCAATATACTCTTAAGAATTATGAACAAGTATAAAACTCTGTATATACTCTGGCACACACTATTTTACATTCCTGCACACAAATAAATTAAATAAAACGACGAGACTAGCGATAAGCGAATATACTCCTCCTGTCACTTCATGAATGCATCTGCACTCACAGAGAGAGAGAGAGAGAAAAAGACACAGAGAGAGAGAGAGAGAGAGAGAGAAATGGACTGGAAAGGGAAGAGATAAACACATACACTCACAGTGCAAGAGAGAGAGAGAGACAGAGAGAGAGAGAGAGAAAGAGAGAGATAGAGACAAAGAGAGAGAGAGAGAGAGAAAGAAAAAAAAACAGAGAGAGAGAGAGAAATGGACTGGAAATGGAAGAGATAAACACATACACTCACAGAGAAAGCGAGAGAGAGACAGAGAGAAAGATAGAGACAAAGAGAGAGAGAGAGAGAGAGAAAGAGAGAGAGAGAGAGAGAAAGAGAAAAAGACAGAGAGAGAGAGAGAGAGAGAGAGAGAGAGAAATGGACTGGAAATGGAAGCTAATATACCCTCATGATACAGTACCTGAGCGAGTAATCGCGCTATGTTATTTCACATGCTGATATACTCTCTTTATAATATGTGAGCGCGTATTCAGAGGGAGAATACACACACCCATATAAGCGGACTGCACGACGAGCATCTCACCAAGCTAATATGCTCTGATTACACTCATCATGAACGAGTATTCCTGGTATACTGGAAGTAGCATTCGCACACACACTCTTCAGCACATACATCATGTTATACACCTACTCTTTCTCTCTCCCTCCCTCTCTTTCCCTTTCGCTCTCTCTCTCTCTCGCACACAATTTGCATATGTGTGTGCACACAGCTTTCTTATGTCTGTCTGGCGATGACTTTGCAGATTTCGATCAGGATGGCTTCATTGGGCACGCCGACCTGATGTCCTGCCTGACGACGATGACCAAGAACGAGCTAAGTCCCGAGGAGCATCAACAGATTGCCGACAAGGTAATCGAGGAAGCGGACGTCGATGGCGATGGCAAGCTGTCCATATTGGAGTTCGAGCATGTCATCCTGCGGGCGCCCGACTTTCTATCCACCTTCCACATACGCATCTAGATGTTGCAGGTGGCTATTGATGCAGTTGTTGTTGCACGCCACATCACATAAAAATGCCATCAGCGTGATTAAGTCTCGGCCAACCCAGGATCTGGATCTGGCCAATTGTCGTGACAATGTGCATGTCAAATGTCACCCAGCTGCAGTTGCTATAAAATTTATAAGCCAACTATGTGTGTGTGTGTGCGTGTGTGTATGGGTGCATCAGGTGCACACTAGCAATACCCTTTAATGTAAACATATATTCATATTATATTATATCTACATACCTAAAAAGTATCCAAATGTTAATTGTAGAGTGCGGACGCACGAGATACTCTGTAATTTTAAAATATATTAAATAAATAAAAATGTCAATTACAAAGCTGCTTTCAACTGGAATAATACCTGAATATATTCCTGAACTACCAATAAAAAGGGACACACTTATGGACACGTATGGGCCAGCGTATACCCTATAAAGTATTGCAAATGAGAGACATAGTAATGCCAGTAATATTTAAAATTTAAATTGTAAATATTGGTTACATAAGTACGGAAGGCGATCAACGGGGGTGAACGTATGAGATACCCTATAATAATATCTCACACCTATCACTTAAAGCAATAAAAGCTTCTGGAGTTCGGAGCGCATCCATGCGTTCCAAAAGGTATGCTGATCATTAGGCACTTTGAACTTCAGAGATACCCTGTAAAGAGTAATATTAAGGCAAATGCTATTAGAAGTCAAACAGCTTCTTCAAATTGTAAATGCATTATTCATTCAAAAGTGCAAATCTAAACGAATAATCATGAATTATAAACGTGCGAGATACCCTGTAATGAGGAGTTTAAATTTATAGCAAATTTTTAATTAAATACTAAGATTTCCTTCAATTAAAAACAATCTATACACAAGTACCATTAAAATGGAATAACCACAGTGTGTGGTCGCAATAGATACCCTGTAAACCATGAAAGCATCAAATTAATGCGATTAGGCATAAAGGTGATTTTTAGTAGAAATAATAAATATGCTTACGAAAGCATCAACAAAGCCAAAGCAACGTCGTATGCATATCTGAGATACCCTGCAATAGTAATTAACAACAGCAGGGGCTTTAAGTATAATATAAAATCAATCAGATTAGTCTTAGAGTGGCTTTAAATTTGGAATTATCAAAGTGTCTAAGGAGATCAAAGTGGCTGGACGTGTGAAATACCCTGTACATGTCAAGTAACCATTGGTAGAATAATTTATGGAACTGCTAGATATCCTGTAAGTGTTTGGATAGGATAAAACGAGGTACAGACAATCAGTGCAATATACCGCACAGCAATTGTCACTACACAGGGTATATGGCAGATGCAACCACAACGGCCGTAAACATGCAATGAAACTGTAACTGTTGTTCTTGTTGTTGTTGTTGTTGTTGTTGCTGTTGCTGCTGTGTCTGCAGTTGACCTCAATAATGGAAAGCAGTCAATGGCATGAAATGGAGATTTGGACAACAGCAGAGGTCACAAACGTGCATGTGTTCGTGTGTACGCCCCTCTCCCTCTCTGTGTGTGGGCTGTGTATGTGTGTACGCGCGTTGTCAAAGTTTTATCAATTTGCCAGTTTGAGCTTAAAGCAGTTTGTGGCAAAATGAAACGCGTGCTGAACTGCTCTCATATCCTGGAATCTATTGGCAGTGGCTTTGGGGTATATCGATTTTATTAATGTGTATGCAACAGACAGAAGATGTGAGTAGCATATGTATGCATATGAGTATATATATATATATATATATATATATATATATATATATATATATATATATATAATATAATAGTAATAATAATATATATATATTCTTGAGCAGAATCAGTAGCTGTAAACCTCGAAAAGTTTTAGACCTAAGACGTTTATACCTCTCTTAATATGCCCACACTCATTTTATTTCAGCATATCTATAATCTGCTTCTATATCCCTTAATACTTTTATCAAATTTGCCATATTCAATCATATTTCAGGGCATCTGCTAGTCAGGCACTGCCTATTGGAGCACCCTCAGTTTTTTTCTCTGTCCCACAATTATTGTAATTGCTGTTTTTTCTTGTTTTCTGATGCAATTAGCTGCTAACGGTAAACCGATTGAGACCGTTAGCTAATTGCACTCGCAGCATATTAATGGAACGTTATATGGCCGGACTTATATGCGAGGTTAGTCTGTGTAATTACTTGACTAATGCGAAACAAATATTTGTCAGAGACTTGTTCTAGCACTTTAGATTACTCCCTCATATACATTGTATATATAAAAACAAGGGATAAATAATTAAGCGGTTCGAATATATCACGCTTACGTATTATATCTTTGACAGTTCGAGCAACTTTTTAAGCCATAATATACTCTTATATATGTACATATATACTCAGATACAGGGCTGTCCATATTCGGTAAGTTATTTAGTGATCTGGCATCTCTGGCAAAAGATAAAAGGCTGCCAGATGGGTCAGTCGAATATGGACAGCCCCAAGTCTACTTACATATCGAAAACTTGTCAAACCGCCCTCGGCTCAGGATCACAAACTCGCTTGTTACACGCAAATCATTTTTATTTTATTTCGACTGTTATTTAAATCACGTTCAATTCGCATTTTAATTTAGTTAAGTTTTAGTTTTCTATTCAATAATACGCATAATTTTACATACAATGTCTTTTACATATATAGTTTATATATTTTCCATATATATATGTATATATATATATATAAATTGAGTTTTTTTTTTCCTTTTTTTTTGTTTTTGTTGTCTTAAACATTAGAAGAAAGTCTATTACAAGTATTCCATAATTGTATTTATTTATTATATATATATTTATATATCTATTAATGGACTCGTATTACGTATTATTCAAAAGATTTAGCCATTTGGCTGTCATCTAAATTGTTTACTTTAGTTAATTGTGCATGTAAAACTGTACGCTTCGACTGACATTGAACTACATACATATACAGATATGCATGCATGTAAGTATGTATTTTATAGTTTACTATTGCATTTCCATCTAAACCATAAGCAGGGTATACAGAGCTCTATAGCTAGATGAACTAAAACAGTGAAATTTCGGATGCTATACACAAAAACAACAACACTTAAGTTTACAACTACTAAGCTTAGCATCTATATAAGATATATATAAGACATATATATAAGTATATATGTATAGTTGTATAGTTTGTATATATATATTATATATAAAGCAAAAATTATTGTGAGCCTTAAAGTTCGTGTTTTTATCTTGTTTTTTACATTTTCCTTCGTATACTTTATGCATTTCTTTAAAATTGTATTTTCATTTTTTCATATTTTTGTTTAATAATTAATTCGTTGAGCTCTACTTTTTTAATATGTTTATGTTTTGTTGCTTAATTTAATATTTTCAAAATACATTTAGTGGGTAAATATGTTTAAATTAGCTCAAGTTTCTCTCTCGTATACATTCGTTATAGTCTTTTTAATTTTAATATATTTATTTATTCATTATTATTAATAATATTATTATTATTATTATTATTTTTTTTTTTTTGTAATTTAAAACAAAAACACAAAAACGAAATTGTACAATTGGCTTTGAAAACTCTTTCGCTTGGCTCTCAAACTGTTCGTGTGTGGGTGCGTACAGTTGCTTCAAAAGTCGTGCGTGCCGCAATTGGAAAAACCGTAATCCGAAAAGCTTTCAAAGCTCTTCAACAAATTTCAGTAGACCGAATTGTGGTGCTCGTAGTTGTTGTGTGCGGCCGCTGCGTGGTGTAAGTACGAGGGTATCGCCGTTGCATTTAGTTCCGATGCGCGCCGCCGCAGCGCTGCAATGCTGTGCCCACGCCAGACATCCTCGTCGGTGGCGCCATCTGGCGACTGCATGGCCTGATGGCAGTGCGGCAGCAAATTTGCGCTATCCTGTTGCTGTTGCTGCTGCTGTTGTTGTTGCTGCTGCTGTTGCTGTTGTTGATGCTGTTGTTGTTGCTGCTGCTGCTGCTGTTGTTGCTGTGTTGGTGTACCCGACTGCTGTTGGTGTGTGAGACTCTGTTGGTGTGCCTGCTGTTGCTGCTGCTGCTGCTGTTGTTGCTGCGGTTGGTGTGTCTGCTGCTGCTGCTGCTGCTGTTGGTGAAGTGGCTGCGGAATAGGAGTGCAGAGTGTTAAGTTTAACAGCGCTGTTAACTGATGCTTGGTTTGTGTCTTCGCTACTTACCATTGCCTCGTTGTTGAGTTCATTTTGATTGGACTGCGCTGCCAGCGGCGGCGGCGGCGTCACCGACGAACAGCTGTTCATGTTGGGCGGTGTTGTGGCGCTCGGGGAGCCGCCCGGCCCACAGCTCACCCCCCCGCCCACGCCATGCTGATACATCATCGAGTCGCCTGCGCAGGTGGGAGAGAGAAGAAGAGAGTTCAATTAAAGACTGAAAATTGTAACACTACGGAACAAAAAACCTGTCTCCAAAAACCTAATTAGCACACCTATACGAAAACAAACAGAAATCAAAATTCAAGCAGAAGCAGAGCTAAAAATCATGCCTGCAGGCCATATCTGATAAATTAAGCGCCTGCCTGTTAATTGAGCCAGCAAATAAGTCGAAAAGGAAAAAATGCGTCAAGAGCTCTATAAATTAAACGAATGTGGCTTTATTTGCTTAACAAATTTATTTAAACAAAGTGAAGAAGACGAGCAAGAAGAAGCGAGTTCAAAGAAATGAAAATTCGTGTTTTGACAATTTGTGAACGAAAAAGAAACAAAATACAAAAACAAAAACATGGAGAAAAAATGTCATATGGAAAGTTTTTTTTTTTTTTTTTTGTATTTTTTGTATTTTTCATGTGATTTTAATTAGGGGTAGAGGGTTGCACCTACCCAAAGCATTTAAGCCATAGTGCTGATAGGTGCCGGCACCCAGAGCTGAGCCCATGTTTATGCCCGAATTGAGGCCGCTGTTCAGCGAAGTCGTTTGATTCAGCTGACCAAAGCCTTTGCATCACAATTTATGCACGCACATATAAATAGCAGTTGGTTAGTCATCGAGTTAGTTAGTTAGAGCTGCTCCACTGTCTTCACTCACCTGCGGTCATGGGATTGACGCCCACGCTCCAGCGATCGCCGCCGAACATCCCGGTGCCACAGAGGCCATCGCTCATGGCAATGTTTGTGATGTTTGCCCCAAACGGGGGCAAGCCGTGCGACGGCAGCAGAGCGCCTGGCGTGCGGAAGACGTTCGTGGTCTTCTTGCGCTTCTTCCACTTGGCGCGACGATTCTGGAACCAAACCTGAAAGTGGCAGAGCATTCAGTTGAAGTTTGCTTAGGGGGGGAAGGGTAGATTAGAGACCTGGACAACGCCCTAAAGGGAATGGAACAAAAGGAATAAGAGGGGAATTTCCCATTAGCCGCTTTGACTAAGACAGAGAGAGAGAGAGAGAGAGTAATTTAGGGGCAATCAGCTGAGATAGTAGATATCATAATTTTGTTACTCAGAGATGATTTCAGATAAACTCTTCAACCAGAGGAGATAGTGAATGAAATTCCTGGATTTACAGAGATAAGCTTAAGTGAGAAGTAGTTCTACTCCTGCAATAAAAGAAGAAATAACTGTTTTCTTCTAGATTTTTGGCAAGGAAAACCCAGGCTAATCTAGAGCAAACCTGTCTTTAGCCGCTTATATGATAACAAACCAATCGCAGTCACTTGAAAGCCAATATACTCCTCCTGCACACGCTGAGCAGTGTACAGGAGCTCTGCTCATCTCTACTTGCTCAATTCCAACTTGGACTCGATGCCAGCGCAGCCAATTAAAGGTACGTCCAGGTGCGGTTAAAGCCTTAAGAACGCGGCGCACACACATGTAAATATGTGTGTCTGCCTGTGTGTGTGTGCGTGTGTGTGTACATGTGTTGTCTGCTTGTTAAGCGACTTCTCTTACATGGTCTTAATCGAGATCAATTACCGTCGTGACAGTCAAAACATGTCTCGACTCACACACACGCCCACTCGCACACACATGCACACACGTGCATAAATTGCGTATGTAAATTCTTTATCTCCATATAGAAGAAGCAAATTATTTGGCAGCTGCCAACGCGCAGCCCCAACGCATCTTTCTGGTCAGCCGAACTGCTTTTGTCTTCCAGGCAGCTCTTGACTTGCCTCAACTGGGGTGTGGGTGGGGGTAGGGGTAGGGGCTTGGGTAGGCGTAACACACGTAGACAGCGGTCGAGGCCCATGTCGGATGTGTGTTTTCGAAAATTGGCATTTCCATATGCATAAGAATTAGACAGAGGCGGGCAGAGGGGCTGGCAAAGGTAGGAGCTGTCTATAGACACATGTTGAGGTTTTGACATTTACAAGCAGCTGCACACACACACACACGGAAATACCCAACATTCAAGCTTCTAGCTGGATTGCAAAAAGTGTTGCCTACTTTTGAGCGCGCGCAGTTGCAGCTTTTGTTTTTTTTTTGTCACTCGCTTTTTGAGCGAGCCAAACTCTGCTTTTCCAATGAAGAGCTGAGTGAATGACTTGTGACATGAAAACGATTTTTCCGCCGTGTTTATATATATATATACATATATATCAAAGACGGCGACAGCATTCGCTGTTTTAGCCATCCACATCACGCGGCGGGTTGACAACTTAACTTGGCTTAACCAATGCCTTGATCTGTATGTATGTATGTGTGTGTCTGTGTGTGCGACTGTGTGTCTGTCCGCATTTATTGGTTGAAATCTTGAGCTGTCAGCGCGTCCCATTGTCGTCTGACAGTCAGCCGAATCAGGCAACAAACTAATGGCCAAGAAGAAGTACAAGCAACAAAAGGCAAAGCCAGAAAGGCAACATGGAAAAACTGTTAAGAGCAGCAGGTCGCAGCTCGAATACCCTAAAGCATATGAGCAGCCGGGAAAAGGTATACCCCTTTGAGCGATAAAATATATTTATTCCATAGAATTTAATACTGATTTATAGAGAATAAGGTGATAATGTGAATGAGTGTATAACTTGGAATTGCAGCAACTGCCAGCATATTTGTTGACCAAGAAACATTAATATTAACTGTTGCTTAGAGCTGCAGGCCATAGGTTTAATGGGAAATAGCCCATGGACATACTCTGCTTATGTTTCGGTATTCTTTTATAGCATATCAGCTTTGTTTTTCTCCTTTATGCCAAACTTGAAACTGAGCAACATTTGAAGTGAGGCAGGATTACCCCTACCATATAGAAAGTGATGTATGATCTTATGCCGACAGCTTACTATATACAGGCTGATGTATGATAAAATTAATAAATTATTTTCAACGAAACCTCAATATATCTACTTTATATGTTCCATCTACAGTAAAACATGTCTACATTGACTTGTGTGAAATTTTGTACTAGTCTAATAAGAAGAGCAATGACTCAATGCCAAATTTCACTAGCAAAGCGTGGAAAATAGGTGGAAAATCGTAACGAAAATCGCCTTAGCCGCAGTTACAAACTCATTACTATATCAAAATATCAATTCCATGTTACATGCTCACTCTCCAAGTGCATATAGCCCACGCTGTGTAAGGCATAGCAAAGGGCAAGCCACAGTCTGAGCCAGAGCTACAGCCAGCTGCAGCTGAAGCTAAAGAAAAATGGCAAACTTTTGTGCAAAGTAACTTTGCTTGTACCGCTGATGGTCCCCAGCGAATTTGTCATATGTCGGCCAGCAGGCAGGCAGGCAGGCAGACAGACAGACAGCACATAGAGCGCGAAAGAGAGGGAGAGAGCATCAGGGCGAGAGAGTGACAGAGTGAGGTCGACACACAGCGGCAACAATCAGACAACTATTTGGACAGCAGCGCTTGGGATCGACAGACGTTTCACTAAGTATGCTCGCAATGTTCCAATAGGGATTCAACTTCAGGGTTGGGCGGGCATTGACTGCGACTGCGACTGCGACGTTGACTGCGACGTTGGCTGTGACTGCGACGGCGGCAGCGACGACCTTGACTTGTTTATGCTTTTTACGTGTTTATGCGTCGCTCTATTCATTAACTTTTAATTTAATAATTTAAGACAATGTCTGACAGTCTGGCTCTCGCGCACTCACTCACTCGCTCGCTCGCACGCCCTCTTACGCCAGGCTCGCTTGAACGTGCTCTGGCTGTCTGTCTCGCTCTCGCTCTCGCTCATGCTTTGCTACAATTACATTTTGTTCGCTTCTTTTATTTTGCTTGCCAAATTCGCTTTGACTTCATTCTTTTTTATGTTTTGCTCGCTTGCTCTATGCTTCTTCCTGTGTGCGTGAGCGTCTGCTTGTGCTTGTGTGCGTGTGTGTTCTTTAAAGGCCTAGTCATTGCATAGCTATAGTCGCGCTGGCATACCTCTTAAATTGGCATAACGTGCATGACGTGCCCCGGCACGCAAATAGGCGTTAAAATGTCGGTTAAACAAAACATTTATTTTTTTATTATGCACAGCAACCCACATACACGCACACACACACACACACACAAACACACACACACATAAATGTGTGCGCATAGGGTGTGTATGGACTCGGCATATGCCAGCAAACTCTGTGCATGTTATCACTCTCTATGCCAATTCCAACCTTCTCTTACGCGCCGTGTCTCTGTCACTCACACTCACTCCCTATCGCGCTCTCGCTCTCACTCCCGCTCCTGTTCATTGTTGGTTGACGCTCCTTTAGCCGCGCTAAATTTGTATTTCAACGGTAATTTTTTAAGCTTCGCCCTTATGCATAAATTATCAGACGTTGAGTGTGTGTTAAAAAAGGAGAAGGGGGACGGGGCAGACGAGCATTTGCGCTTTGATTACCAATAAATAAGAGATTTGATTTATTTAGCTTACGAAATAAAAAGTAAAACGAAAAAAAGCTATAAAGTAGCTAAGTGAATGGTTCATAATATTTGATTTGTGTATCAATAATAAAAGACTCTAGGTAATAGAGGTCAAGATTGATTTATGTATGTTTGTACATATATTTACACGAAAGTAAATGACATTTTAAAATGGATTTTCATAAGAGATTCAATCGCACTCACAAGAGATATAATAAAATTCAAGGAAGTAAGCTGTGAATTTGACAAGGTAAAATTATATATATATAAAATTCACTTCATAAGAGTTTTGTAGCGAGAGGAATCTACAATTAGTAGCAGATTTGTAAATTTGTAAAGATAAATATTAATTTCAAAAAGTTTTAAAGAATTTTTGTGGGACCACAAGAGCTGGAGGCAATAAATTTGGTATAGTTAGGCTTTATGCTAAATGTAGCTAATGAAACAACAATTTTTTTAAGCCACAACCATATTGGAGTGCTAAAAAGTAAAAGGATTTGAGCTCTTATGGGTAGAAATATTGAATTTAATCATATTACGAAATTCACATATTTTTATACTTCGTGGGAAGTCTAAGAAATAGAATAAAAGTATATGAAAATATAAATAAAATGCTTGAGATGTTTCCCTTAAAATTTCATATCATTTTTCTATGTACTTTCCCTATAAAAATGCCTTTTAAATATTTAAAGTTTCACTACGAATTTCACCCAGTTTTCCCTTGAATTCATATTCAAAATTCTTAAAAAAAAAAAAAGAATAGTGCATTCCATTAGCATTCCTTGGCATGTTGTATTCCAATTCGAAATGCAATTTCAGTTGGCAAAGGACTTCAATTTACAGTCGAAAGAAAATAAATATGGTCAACCCAGCTCCAGCTCCAGCTCCAGCTGCAGCCCCAGTCCCATCTTTTAGCTACCTATTCAACCACCTCAAACCAGCCAACAAGCAAATGGAGCAGAACGCAATCAAAAGCCGAAGGCAACAACAACAACAAGAAAGAAAAGAGATTTCCAAAAAAGATTTTTCTGGCCATATGCTGCAAAGCAAAAGCATTTTCATGTTTGGACTTTTAATTTTCACTTGCGACTGACAAACGGGCAAAAAAAAAAACAACAAAAGAGAAACAAAAAGACACCACCAGACAGACAAAAGGTGTGAGCACAGCAACAACAACAACAACAGCAACAACAATGAGATCAAGAAGAAGCATTACGAAAAACTGTTGCAAATAATAAATGAGTCAAGTTCATGAAAAAGCAATTTCTTGCGGCAGGCCACAAATATTAGCACCAGCAACAGCAACAACAACAACAACAACAGCAAAAGCAACACCAACACCAACAACCACACCCACATTGCGTTGATCCGGGCACACCCGAAAACGCACCCTTAGGGGGTTTCGAGAAGTCAGAAATTAAGTAGCTGCCAAATGACATGCTGCAGCGCATCAGGGGGACGCTGGCAGTGAAACGAACCCAAATGGGCTAAACAAGTGATTTGCTTTGATTTTATGACTAGCGCCCTAACTGGATGACTGAGCTGGGCTGGCGTGGCATGGCCCGGTGTGGCCTGCTTGGCCTGGTGGTTGTTAAGGGGTCGTTGTCTAGCAGTGTCAGAGACCCAATGGTATTTTTATTATGAGAGTGAACCTGTTTATAACTCGCTCCATATGATTGCCAGCCATTTATAATGGTAAATCTGTGTCGCAGCGCAGAGGGGGCCTCGTTATGCAACATTAATTGCGCATTATGGCTAATAAACAGCTGTCACACTATTCTAGGTGCAAATAACAGTTTGATAGCTTGGCTAGGCCGGTTGCTGATATTTGCATAGAAATCTTATATATAGGACGAATTTTATTGAAATGTGAACGGCATTTAACTTAGCTACGCATATATATCGAGGCTACTTGGGTTAGGCGCTAAAGAGTCGGTTGCAACTTATCTGAAGCGAGTCACATAATCGCCTAATCTACTATTTATTACTCATATAATAACAGCTAATTGTATTTCTTTTGCTTTCATATATTATCAGTTGACTAAAATTACTTCATGGCTTAGCTTTGTTAATGTTAGTAGAGCAATAAAACTAAACAGTTTTATTTGTAGCTCATTCAAGTGAAGCATAAGCTGCATTACTTAAGCAGCAGGTTGCAGGTTCGAATGCAGCGAGCATTGAAAGCTTTTCTCTGCTTTGCAATTTTGTAGAGGTCAATGCTGTTATTTATTCTCTTTGTCAACGGACCTCAAGCTTTGTGGGTGGCGCAGTGCTTAAGATATTGGCGTGGGAGAGTGAGAGACGGCATGAACCAGAGTTCGAATCTTACTACAAGCTGGATGGATGGCGGAAGGTAATTTGTTTTTAATATCATTTGTATTTGTTTTTAAGTTTTAACTAAAATCAATTAATTCACTTCGAAAAGTCTGAGGTTTTGAAAGTAATGATTTTTTGTTAGTCTCTGCTAAAGCTCTGCTAATTAGATTCTAACCAAGGGAAACTACTTGCCCCTGAAAAGAGGCAATCTCTGGTTGAATTGTAGACCATGCACATAATTCTTATATTTATATGGAGAGGACTCTGTTTATGGATTTGTATTATTTGCATATGCCGGACAGGCAGCCAGTGGCAATTGCAGAACCCGCTATGCTGCACTCTCTCCATACATAGAAATGCACTTTGGTCACTTGAAAAAAGTCAATTTCAAAAATATCAATCACAATTGAAAGCCAGAGAATCGCGTTGCCAACTATCGAAACAGCAATAACGGCAGCAGCTGCAGCAACAACAACAGCAAAATGGTGAAATTGCAATCAAAATTCGATTAGCTGCAAAATGCAAATATTATTTATTAAGCCTGCAAATGTCACATATAGTTGGCCAGGAAAGGACAGTACAGAAAGGCAAAAGTGCCCCAGCCCAACGATGCTTCTCGCTGTGTATTAATAAACATTTGATTGGCAAACAGAACAATGGAGCGGAAGAGAGAGCGAGAGAGCGGAAGAGAAGAGAGAGGAAGTCGATGAGGTGGAGCGCGAGCAGACAGCTCGAGCGAGTGAGCGGGAGAGCTAGAGCTTTCAATAATATTTGGCTTGTTTTTATTGACAATTTTTGCTGGTTAAGCGAGCAGTTGTGAGCGCTTGTTATTGCTGCTGTTCCTTGCTGCATAATCAAAAATCAATTGGGCACGTTATTGCATTTTCTTTGAAGCTGAATTGTTCGTCGTGGCCTGGCAACCACATGAAATAAGCACTTCAAAAGGCAGCCAGCTCTCCTCTGCCAATGGCTTCTGATGTTTGTGTTCAGTTCCTTTTCGGTCTCTATTTCTCTGATTTTACTTTGAAGTCCTTTTGCCACTTGTCTTTGGCTACGAGCAGCTTTTTATTGGATGGCCTGAGTGGTTTATGGAAATCGCTTTTCGGCCAATATCTTTTCATATAAAAATTGCGTATAAATTCATAAAGCGACTCAGTTGTTGCTGTTGTTGCTGTTGTTGCTGTTGTTGCTGTTGCTGTTGCTGTTGCTATTGTTGTTATTGCACACAAATGGAGTCGATTTATTTTATGTTATCCTTTAAATCCTGCTTTACGAGCCAGCGCCCAGCGACACTTGCTGCGACTTGCCACCCAGCCAACCCAATCACCCACCCACGCAGCCCTCCAGCCTCCCAGCCAGCCGAACAGGCAGCCAAACAGCTTTGCTTCGCTTTGCTGTGCTTTGCTTTGCTTTATCCAACCCGCCTGCCTGCTGCTGCTACACTATGTCTGTCCCACTCTCTCGCACACGCTCGCCCCCCAACACGGTTTGGTGGTTGCTCTGCCGTCCCTTTTGGCTGCGGAACTATTGGCTCAGCTGCTTAGGCTTAGACTGCGGACTTTGGACTTTGGCGGATTTATGAAATAGTTGACCATTGGACTAGGCATTAGTTGCATTACTATTGCCAGTCGCTGTGTGGGCGTGGAGGGGGCCGTTGGAGTAATGCAGCGCAGTGCATATTTTGGGCTGCCTGTGGTGGGGCACAAGCAATGCAACCCCCAAAAATTGTTTGGTGCATGCGCAGCTCGTGCAAAAGCTAGCGAAATTTGCTGCCCTTTTTTTTGGGATGGAAGTTGGAATGTGAGAAAGCTAGCGAAGTTTGCCGTTACTTGTTTTTTTGCTTTTTTTAGTGTGGGTCTCTGAAGAATGTAAAAGCTAGCGAAACGCTGCGATATCTAGCTTTTTTTTTGTTGGCCATTGGATACACTTTTTTACTTTTTCAGGGGTAAAGGATGAACTTTTTTGTGTTTTACTTTTTCATTTATCAATGGAGCATCGCCTATCCCCATGACCATGGTCAATGGGGGCGCGCAGAGTGAGGACTCGACTGCGCAGCAGCCTCGACACTTTGGGCACGCCATTTTCACACAAAACATTTCAATGAAAAGTATCAACGAAATTGCTTTCGGAATTGCTTCATATGCCATAAACAGAATGCGTGCCAGATTTTCTTTATGTGCATTTTATGCGCGACAGCGACTGGGCCACTCACACACCGTCTCGCTCTCCCTCTCTATCACTCTCTCTCTCTCCCTCCCTCTCTGTCTCTCTGACTCTGCCTGGCTCTTTCTAGCTGCTGTAGCATATTTTCGTTTTTGGTATTTCAATTAAAGTTTAATTAAAACGCGCTGCCATGGTTATCTAAAAGGCAAAACTGCATTTGGCTCAACTTAACTTTCTTTATGCTCTCATCTTTTCAGTATTCCCCCCTCTCTCTTTCTCTCTCTTTCGCTTTTTAGTAACTGTAATTAAATTCGCATAGAGACTGAGCCACTGACTGAGCTCTCATAAATTTTGCGTCCTTCCACCCACCTCAATCGACCCCTGCCCCTTGCAGTGCTTCGAGTCTCGCATTAGACGGCTTAGCACATAAATTAGTTCTCTCAAACTGCTGTGGACATCATTTATCACGACTCCTGCGTGGCCCTTGCCTAGGATTTGAGTTGACTGAAATCTTTGCTAATCAATAGCAGTTTTGGAAGGAGCGGATCGTCGAATCTATATGTGGATAAGAGACTTTTTGGAGAAATATTTGCCGTGACTCATCTTACTTTATCTTATATTTTCAGATATACGCAGCAAAGTTTACAAAGCATTTGGAGCCACTACAAAGGGAATTTACTGTCCCTTTTCAGAGCAAGTTTAGCAACCTTTACGACTTCTTTTATGATCCTTTTACAACTGAAGCGGCACACACAATTAACAGCTCTTAAAATATGGGGTGAGCAATTGCAATTCGTTTTTTCATATTTTTATGATTGATTTGAATGCCTCATATCCTTTACTAAGTGTGAATTTTTGAGATGATTCAGATGCAGTTTTTGGAAATGAAGAAATCCCAATGAAAGGCAATTGAAAAATGGAAGAATAATACGAATTATTTATTGAAGGAGAAGTTAAAGGAGAATTGCCTTTTATTATGATATGTGATTTCTTGTATATAGAATATATATATGGATATATATATATATATATATTTTTGTTAAGTGTAAGATGAAAGCAAAGCAAATCAAATTTAAAACTAATTAGAAATGAAAAGCTCATTCGGCATTAAATTCCTTTTAGAATTTGTGTTGATTTTTGAAAAGTGTAGTTACCTTTTCTTCTTCTTCTTCGTCCTCGTCGTTATCTATTTCTGTGAAAAGTTTTAAAGAGTGTCCTTTCAAGTTGAGAGAATTCAATTTGTAGCTCGGAAAGCACAAAACCCTTCAAACTTCAAACTAAGCCAACAAAATTATGAATTTAAACAATTTTTAGTGCCTGATTAGCTGGAAAACTTTGGCCCAGGTAGCGAGGCACTCGACTAGGCCACTTGATGCCGTGTGTGTGTTTGTGTGTGTGTATGCCACTGCCACTGCCAGTACTAATGCCAGCGGCCCAGTGCCCGCCTCAGTTGGCAACTAGCTTTTGCTTAGCTACGTGCCACGCCCCACTTTTGGCTAGTTGCCAAGGCAAATTAATCATGTGAGAAATTCATTTGATTCTCAGAGAGACCGAGAGCAGGGGAAGAGAATTTGTGGCACGTGCCTCGCTGCTGGGCTATGCCCGTTGCAACAAATTTAATAAACAAAGCAATAAATGCAAAAGCATTCCAAACATTGCTTTGACAATGTAAAAATCATGATAAGTCAATTTTGTGTGTAACACGCTCTGTCCCATACCCAGCCCCGCTCCACCCCTCCATCCAACTGTCTCTTCCCTCTCTTTGCGCGTGTGCCACATGCAGCGGCATATTGCCTGGCCACGGGTGGTGCTAAGACGCTTAGGCCTTAATGCACCACACAAATTGTTCATTTCTAGCTGTGAAACAAACAAATTAACAATTGCACCACACGCTGCGCAAACAGTCGCAGTCCAACCCACGCCTCCTCTTAACCCCCTACTCCCTTAGCCTATCTCTCTCTCTCTCTTCTTTATTCACCTCAATCTATCTAATTTTTCAGCTATTCGGATTTGGTTATTGTTTGCTCAGAGCTGCTATCCTAAGTCACTTATTTTGATCTATTCAAATATATTTACAAGTAGAGTTAACGTTCCTTTGAAGAACATCTACATTTAGCGAACAAAATGCGTCACGATAAGTAAAAACTTATATTTGGTACATCTATTGGAATCTTTTATTTAGTACATACACAGAGATGCAATATAATATATTAAATATATCGTAAATTTAATTTCCTTCGCTATACAATTTATAGACGTGTTTGCAATTTTAGTACACCTATTAAAACTGCATTTGTTCTAAATAGTGTACTAAACATACCTGAGTGCCTTATCTACTCCCTCAGGCAAATTTCACTGTAGAATATCTGTTATGTTCATGCTCTAACGGCACTTTTCCCATTTTCGTCTTTGCTCTCCTTCGGCTAGCACATGTTAATGATCTCTTCTCATTGCCGTCTCTCTGCCATTAAGTGACATTAAGTGCACTCTCTCCATCTGCTTCCCTCACTCTCGTGTTCTATGCTGCCATCTTAGTTAATGCGCACTCTTCATCTCCCTCTCACGCACACGTTCTTTGCTCACATTTAGTTAATGCTTTGCGCTGTTATTAGAGCTCACTTATTTGTTGCTTATTCAATTAGATATATTTATATATATATATATATATATATATATATATATATATATATATATATATATATATATATATATATATATATATATTAAATATATATTTTATTTTATATATAAGTCTGTGTAGCATATATTTGCTGCATAATTAAGCAGCTCATATGCCAACTATATCGCATATCCTGTTGCCTATATCCAGCCACGTCTAGCTACGTGAGCTCCATAGCTTATGCAGCCAACACGCACACACCGCCAAACATCGACACACTCACACATACATTCACAGCTTTGGCTTGACTTGCTTTACGTGTTAAGACTCCCACATCCTTTTTTTCGTGTGTTTGGGGCATCCTTTTAGCAAGTGGCAGTTGGGGCTGTCTTTATGCCGTCATTAGCTGCAAATCCTTGCAGATTGATTTAGGGCCAGACGTGTGTGTGCATATCAAATGTAGGCGCTCAAATTGTAGGCGTGCCACGCCTCTTTCAAGATTTTCAAATGTATATAGAAAATATCTAATGCATGTGTGTGGGAGTGTGCGTGTGCATGTGTGTGTGTGTCGTACAGTGGTATAAAAACCAGCATGCAAACTTAATTTATATGCTAATTTTATTAACAGGGGGCAGAAGAGAAAGAGAGAGAGAGCGAAAGCAGAGGCAGCGGCAGCGGCAGAGGCAGAGGCAGAGGCTGAGTCGTGAGGCAGCTACAATAAGTCCCTGCTAATCCAAAGGGCTGACATACCATAAGCCGCAAAAGCCAAACGACAAACGAAAAATCAAACATTATAGCGTGTTAATAGCAACAACAACAAAAGCAACAAAGAGAAGAGCAGCAATCCGGCATTATTCTTACGACCCCCCCTTTGAGGCTGCAGACAGGATACATTAACAGCCAGACACTGATACGCAATTATTAAAAACAATTTATCAAAGTAGAACATCCGTTAGGCGCGCGCGAAAAGAGGCACACAAAAAAAAAATAAGAAAGAAAGATGAGGGTGGGTGTGTGTCTGCTTGGTCAGCAGCTAATTGTTAAGCCAAAGCGGACACGAGAGAGAGAGAGAGAGTGAGACCGAGAGGGGGACATAGTTAACTTTTTGGCAGTCATTCATGTGATAGAGAGAGAGAGAGAGAGAGAGAGAGCAGAATGAAGGAGTCAAAGCACACTGCTTGGCACTCATTGAAAGCAAAACATCCGTTATTCGCACGCAAAGAGCTAAAAATAGAATCAACGCTGCTCACGGCAGCAGCACAAATGGAAGAGAGCGAACCTTGAGGCAAAGGCGACCATACGAAGTCACTGAAAACAAAACAACCGTTAGGTCAAAAAAGAAGACGAGGCCAGCAACAACAGCTAATTGTTTAGCTAAGAGCGCAGCAATGAGAGCGAGTGCAAGAGAGAGCGAGTGGGGGCAGCCATTAGAATTCAAAGGCTGAGCAAAGTTTTTGGCATTCATTGAAACCGCAAAGCAATTCAATGCATAGTTTCACACAAAGAGCAAGAGAGCAAGGGAGCAAGTCAGTGTATGCGTGAGAGTGTGCGGGCGAGAAGGAGAGGGAGAGCCATGGTAGTCTCACTGCAGGAAGCGGAAGCTTAAACACAAATTTAATGAAGCAGTAAATTCGATTGTCGCATAAACAAACAAAAGCCCGCCGCCCGCAATGCCAAAGGACATGCCGCCCAGCCAGGATAATGCCAACAGCGCCTGCCTGAAGGGAGCGGCTGCCAGCCGCAAAAGGATAATGCTCTCGTTCTGTCTCTCTCTCTCTCTCTCTCTCTCTCTCTCTTTCACACTCTGTGCGTGTGTGTGTGGGTAAAGTTTTTGTGCTAGCTGCGGCAGTCATAAGTCGCACTAGGAGAGGCGAGAAGAGGAGAGGAGAGGAGAGGAGAGCGAGAGCGAGAGGGGAGAGGGACAACTGGGCAGATGGGAGCACAGCGCCGTCTAAATGTGACTTTATGTGCTTTAATAAAATATAATTTTCGTGCGCTTAAATGGCGCCGAGTGCAGCCAAAATGCTCATAAAAATGAGTGAAAATTGTGAATTAAAGCGAGAGCGGAAAATAATAAAAAAAAAGTCCATATAAAAATGAAGAGGGAAAACATAAACAAAGGGGAATAGAGAATATCAGAGGAGACGCAAGATATCCCATACAACAGTATGAACAGGCTTAAGAGAATATTGAAAACTCAAAGAGGACTTAAAATCAGCTATGTATATTTGCCTGTCGCTTAAGCTATCTTTATAACTCTATTAACTGTAGGCAACAATTGGAACTGATGAACTTGCCACTGTTTCCAATATGAATTGTTCTTTTATTTATATACATTTGCTCTATTTCCCAATTTATATATTTATTAATTTATTACATCAATCTGTGCTACATTTCGATGTCCGTTCAAAGATCTATTGACTTTAGAATTTAAAAATCCGTTTCATATATATTTGCCTGCTAATTGTTTGTTAAATACATAAACAAAATGTTTATGAGCTAATTAGTAATACTATATAAGCGAAAACTGTTCGTAAATATTTTAGAAATTTACAATACAGTTATGAAGAGCGAATGCGATTTACGTATATATTTATAGAAACTGATTGAAGCGGCGCAAATGCTAAATTTGATGTAATAAATAACATGTAGTATAGTACTATGTACAGTAGAATCCGATTATAAAGACTCTTAAGGGAGCGGAAAACGTGATAACCGTATAAGTTCG
This sequence comes from Drosophila mayaguana, assembly GCA_037075325.1. Taxonomy (NCBI): domain Eukaryota; kingdom Metazoa; phylum Arthropoda; class Insecta; order Diptera; family Drosophilidae; genus Drosophila; species Drosophila mayaguana. The sequence goes on along the minus strand of JBAMCG010000016.1, from coordinate 1,171,347 downwards.
CTCCTATGAGTTTGTCGGGGGAAAAGAATGTTTGTCGTAATAACCGTAAGGACGCTATAAGCGGAATCGTTAGAACCAGATTCTATTATATGTATATATTAAAATATTGTGTTTATGAAGCTCTCAACTCACGTTCATTTAATTTTGACTAGAATTTTAAAAACTCAAATATATTTGAACAGACTTTTAAGCAAAGATGTTTTGACTTTAATCAGAAAAGTCTCTAGGTACTATTTGGAATAACTGAGGTAATAAAAAGTCGGACATTTCTCCAAATCCAACTGCAGTGTTAACTAGTAGTTAAATTTCGATTTCACCTCTCTCTTTCCCTCTCTCTCTCTCTCTCTCCAAATCTCAGAAAACTTTAGAAGTTAGAGTGGAAATCGCGATTTGATATGGATTTTGTCTGCGGTTGCGCGCGTGCAAAATATCCTGTCACGCTAAACGTTCGAGTGTGTGTGTGGGGGGGGGGGGGGGCACGCAGACAGGACAGGACAGGACAGGACAGGCAGAGCTGCCAGTCGATGGGGCTAACTGCGGGTCAAATGTGACAGGCCAATGCCGCAACAAAGCCGCAGGAACTTTGCCAGCAGTTGGTGAGGCTTACAGGTAACAGATGCAGGTAAGAGGTGAGCGGAGGTAACTGGAGCTAACTCACCTGGACACGCGACTCGGTTAGGCCAATTCGCATGGCAATCTCCTCGCGCATGAAGATGTCCGGATAGTGGGTCTTGGAGAAGCAGCGCTCCAGCTCGTTTAATTGAGCAGGTGTGAAACGTGTGCGATGTCGCTTCTGTTTGTTTTTATCCAGGTGCTGCAAAGAGACAAGCAGATGGCCAGAGAGGGGCGCACGGGGCGTGGCTTTAGTATTGTGAAAAACAAATCGGTGCAACTTTACAACAACAACAAGAACAACAACATGAGTTAAACTAAATTGAATAATAACAGGCACTAAATTATTTCAACTACCAACTAAACAATACAAATAAATAAAATAAACTTTTTGTTTTCTTTAAATAGAGAAATAAAATCACACTTACTTTTTTTATTATTTATCATTGCACATAAGATATATATTTTATGTTTTATTTTATTTTTACACACAGAATTTACACATTCGCATAGATTTTTTAACGATTTTTGATTGGTTTTCGAATTGGATTTTTTAGCAGTTTTTTTTTTTTTTTTTTTTTTTTTTTTGAGGAAAAAAACATCGAAAAGAACATGGATTATTAAAAAATTCTGTAGCTTGTAGTGAGAGTGAGAGAGTGCGCGGCAGGGGGAGAATGGGGGAGGGGTAAACAGAGTAAGAGAGAGAGAGAGAGACAGACCTCCCCTCCCCATCGCCCTCCCCCTCGCACACGCTCTCTCTCTCGCTCTCGCTCAGCGCTTGCTCACCTGATCCTGTTGTTGCATATTGTTGTTGTTGTTGCTGTTGTTGTTGCTGTTGCTATTGTTGTTGCTGTTGTTGTTGTTGTTGTGGCTGCTTGCACCATTTAGGGCATTGCTATTGTCGCACAGTCCGCCCGTCACATGCAGCCGCGCAACGCCGCCCAAACTTGCTGCTCCGCCTCCTCCGCCACCTGGCCCACCTCCACCACCAGGTCCAGCACCGCCGCCGCCCAAATCAGCGATGTTTTGTGGCACGGGCAGCTGGCCGAAGCTGTTGACGCCCGCGTGCAGAGCTGTGATTGCTGCCTTGGGTAGATCACAATCCTTGGGGCCTGTCGCGTGAGCAGGAGGCGAAAGATTGCAGAGAGAGATTAGTTTAAAGTTGGCGAATGTTATATATAGAAATAGGCAGAGGGAGAGGGACTAGCAGTGGGAGACAGAGAGAAAGAGAGAGAGAGAGATTTAGTTGTAAGTTAAAGAAAGTTGTAATAGTGAGCGAGAGGATAGGGAGAGTGAGGGCAGGAGTGAGAGAAAGAGAGCGTGGAAAGAAGAGAGAGAGAAGGAACTTCAATGAGAGACTAGCTAACAGTTATTGTTGAATATTAATATTGACTTATACAAATTGATTTATTTGTGGGTTCTATGGATAGTAGAGGATCTATAACTCTGTGAATATCTAGGTCTATGAAGCCGATCCGAGTTTCTCACTTAAATTCAATAAAACAGCTCGCAAGCAAAGAAAACGATCTAGGAACATGCATAAAATCGATCTACGATCATACATAGGTATTCAATGGTATCATTGTATATCATTAGATATCATTAGATATAGCCAGAGCCCAATCACATATTTGTATTTGCATCACAGAAATCATCTTCAATTTCGTAGATTTCGAGGGATTTTTGGTTATTATCTCACACTTATTTGCATCGCCTGTGCATGATCTATGGGCTCTTTGATGTCGCTTCACATATGTATAAGCTTTCAAATTATCATAATCATTATCATTATCATTATCGTGCATACGAACTACGATTTAATTGATTTGACTGGAAGTAAAACTTTGTCAACTGTCGAACCTTTTTCTCTTCCGTTTATTCAGCATTCAGCGCACTCAATTCTGGATTTGTAGAAAGTAAACTTTTCGAAATATTTCATAAATATTTACAAAAGAGAATCAGTGGGAAATTCCTTTGCTTTGCTCAAATCAATTTCTGAGTTTTAGTTGACAAATTGAATTTGATTAAATTAAAATGCTGTTGAAGCATTCAGCCGAATTATAAATGCAAAGGGTGGAAGCGCAGGAGGCACACTCACAATTGGCGCTCACTGTCAGAGGCGAAATGCCGACGCGGTTTTCTGTTTGTTTTTCCGTTCAATTCTTTGACACCGAATGCGAAATTTGTGTATGTTTTCTAATTTATTTGTTATTTATTATTTTGTATTTTATTTGCGTTTGGCTCTCGCGTTTTTCTGTGCTGTACTTTGCCGACGCGGAACGCGAGTTGAGCTCGATTCCGACTTGTCTTAGAGCTGAGCGCGAACTGTTTTGGCCCGCTCGAATCGAATTCAATTTTTCAACAACCTGTCATTTAAAACGCAGGAAAAAAAACGATGCCAAAAACAGCAGCAGCAGCAACAGCAACGGCAGCGGCAGCGGCAGCAGCAGCAGCGGCAGCGGCAGCTCAGAGAGGTGCGAGACACACATACACACACACACGCACACACAGACAGACATTGGCTGTGCGCTTAACCCCTTTGAACAACAATTTTTACCTTTTTGGCTACGTAACGCGTTGTCTGCCTTCTCTTATATTTTTGGGAAATATCACAATATATATATAGGTATATATATATATAAAAGAAAACACGAAATCATAGGCAAATACAAGAAAGAAATGACAGAAGAAGAGGAAGCACAAGTCGTTGCTTGTGCTGAGATCTATAACTGAAGCTGAGGCCGAAGCTGAAGCTGAAGCTGAAGCTGAGTTCAGCGTCTGGAATTTTTTAACATGTATGTGCGAGGCGCTGCCTGTGAGAGAGCTGCACGTGTGTGTGTGTGTGTGTATGGGACATGTGTGAGTGTGTGTGTGTTCAGCTCTTGCGCTGCTGCTGCTGCTGCTACAAGTCAAACATTTACTCATCGCCAGTTGATGCGAACTCTCGTCTATGGCTTTTGCCTCTTTGGGCACGACTCTTTGACAAGAGATGCTGTCATGGATATTTCGTTCATAATCATTATGCATAGGGACAGGGCGTGTATGGAGAGTGTATATGTGTGTGTGTGTGTCTGTGTGAAGGGCACTGTGTGGGTGTCTGTGCAAGTTCTGCTGAAAGCGAAAAGTATTGCACATCGCGCTGAGTCTAGCCGAATGTAGCCATATTTGTAGTAGTAAATACTCCTGCTAGCAGCTTATTGCCATTTTTCGTAAGGTGGAGCACGTGAGGGGAAGTGGGGTGCACAGGGCAGCTGATATGCTGCATGTAGGCGTGAGAAGCTTTACTATCAATGGGGTAGATGGCCACATCTGTAGAGTTCATCCATCTATGTAGATTGGACAGATCTCTGCGCACTTTCTCTTGCAAGTGAAATGCCAAGTCAAGCATAGCTGAAAACTCTGCTCTATAGAATAGCGTTTATCTCTAAGTGGGTCCAGTGATTCATGCATCATATGTGTACAGTTGTTCGAGATATAATGTGCCCCTTGCTGACTATGAGAGAGTATTTAGGTCTCCTGTGTGGGCGACTGTACTTTGTGCTGCCAGCAGAAGGCAATGCCAAGCAATTAGTACAGGGTATATCTGCATACTATTGAATATATACCCTTGCTAGCAGCGAATAGTATATAGTATATTAGTCTATAGAGTAATCAAAGCAATTTCACAACAATTTCTATACTACTTCTACTCTTTAGCCTTTACTCGATACCCTTTCCAGTCGCTTACTCCATTTGCCGACTTTGATCTTTGCTCGGTTCGCGCGCAGCATCTGAATGATTTTTATTGTTTTCGAAATGGACTTGTTAAAATTTCGGCAACTTCACAAGGTTCGCTTCGAGTAGCCGCCCGGCTGCTGGCTGCTGCAGCAGCAACAGGTGAATAGGCGGTGCCTCACAAACTGGAAATGCCATTGGAAGGAGGCATTGGCCAAAGCAAAGAAAACTGGAAGCTGGAAGCAGGAGACTGGAGGCTGGAGGCTGGAGGCTGGAGGCCGTTGACTAACTAGCTGGTGGCAAGTAGCTGCTGCTCCGACAGCCTCACAGCTCATAAAGCAAGCAACGAGTGCAGCGCCGCATGGAACAGAGAGGCTTTCAGTATAAAGTGACTAGTAGATACCCTGGAAAAGTTTCAAATGTGCATATGTGGTAAAGGCAGTCCATATATCCGTCGAATATGGGCAAACTGTGGGAACTTGAGCTTATCGAGTCTAATACGACTTGATTCGAGTTTGTGTTTCTTTTTTTGTCACAAATTACATTCCCTTTGCACTTGGAGTTTGCATTTAGTAATACTTCCAAATTGATTCTAAACTGTTTCGCCTTTACATGCATTGGCAGAACTGAATCAGATTGAGCTATTCATATAGTCCATGCAAACATGAGACTGTCTTAGTATTCGTGCATAAATACCTAATCAAGACGCTTGCTATGGCTGCTATAGACATTGAGCTAAATCTGAGCTGGCTGCAAGCTTCAACTATTTTCTGAGCATTCAAGTGTGAACTGAGTATTTATTGAGGCTGATACTTTGTAGTTAAATCTCATTAAATTGTTGCTATACATAGATTGTTGTAGCCTATTTAAATAGTTGGCAGAGCTAGAGTGAGCGAGGAGACTGAAATATATCTGAATGCTACACTTGAAGAATTGATCAAGTGACAACTGAGCTGAAGTAGCTAAAAGTTGCTCAAAGTGCCGCATACCCTGTAAACTCCGACTACAGGGCATAAAGAGCGGGAAAGTTGTTGTTGTTGTTGTTGTTGTGGATTTGTTGTGATGTTTCTTGTTCGTTGTTGCTGTTGTTGTAGGCTCTGATAGACCTAAACTAAAGCCAGTTGTAGTTATCAGTTGTTGTTGCTGTTGCGGTTGCTGCTGCTGCTGCTGCGAGTCTTGTTGCTGCTCAGTCGCTTTTAAAGCGCTGCCAGCAAAGTGCTAATTTTTACACATACACCCAGCGCAGCTACTGTTCATTAGCGATTTTTGACGCGCCCGATATGCTCACGACATGACGCAGATAACACACAAGCCAACACACGCAACACACACACACACATGTGGCGACAGCTTTGTCTGTCTGCTGCTTGCAACATTGTATATTTGTCAAATATTGAAAAAAGAGGCAGCAGCGTAAAGGCAGAACATGGGGGAAGGGCAGAAATGACTGCGCCATGCTCGCTCAAGTGTTTGAAGTGGAAGAAGAAGACGAGAGGAGACCTGCTCAGCACAGAGAACAACAATACATAATCCAAATGGGCAATTTCTATTTCTCTACTTGGCTCCTGCGCTCTCAATGTGGACGAGCAAGAGAGTAAGCAAAGGTATACTCCAGGCCGACTCAAACACTCTGCCTCACACACACACACACACACACACACACACACAAAACAAATGTACTCTTCTTCTAGCGTGAGCAAAATGAGAAGAGGAGACTGAGACAAGTCGAGCATATTTCAAGCAAAAGCTAATTGGGCGGGCAGAGAGATAAGAATGGAACACTTTAAGCGCCCTCACACACACACACGCACGCACACACAGTTAGGGGAGCTGGCAAACAAAAACCAATATACTCTCTATATTCAATCTGTTGAGCGAGCATGATGAAGAGAGTACCCCACACACAGCAATGCAATCCACATATTTCAAGCAATAGAACCAATATGCTCTCTTTGCCCGCCCAGCCGGACGAGCAACGCAGCCTCCGCGCGGGACATTTTTTACAGTTAAAGCGCAGTTGGCCAACTGTCAAATGCAACTGTAACAGGGCCAAAGTGGGAGAATTTGGTAGCTGATTCGGACCCCAAGTCGAGCTCTGCAGCGCTTGGAGTCGGTCGTGTTTAGTAAATTTAAGGCGCGTTGTTTAGGTGCGATCTCTGGCCAAACAGTTTACGCTCGACTGCGGCCGCAGCTGACCAGCGGACCAAGCTAAAACGAAGAACGAGACGAAGCTGATGAGGAAGAAGAAGACGTGCGACTTTTAGCATTCATGTGTGCAGCTTCCTTCAGCGCAGAGCTCGAGCTTGAGTTTGAATTTGAATTTGAATTTGAATTTGAAATTGAGTTTGAGTTTGAGTTTGAGGTTGACTTTGACGTCGCTCGGCCCGCAGCTCTGTTAAAATCGCGCCAATTCTGGAAATCGCACTCGCTTTGGTCTAGCAGCCCAAAAACTTTTTACAGTTGTGGCACACAAATGCGAAAAGCAAAGCAAACTGCAAACTGAAAACTGCAGCGCCGCATGCAATTGCAGCTGCAACTGTAAATCTGCGTGAGCCTGAGACACTTGGCTAGCCAAATGTTTGCCGAGTCTACAGAATCTGCATTTCTTCCAGTAGCAGTCGTTGAGCTAACAGCTAACAGTGAACAGCTAACATGGGAATGCTCATCATGTTAACATTTGAGCTATGATTCAGTCTTATTAGGCAGGGGAGATAAAGGAAAAGGAGGCATTGGCATTGGGGAATTGCTGCCTCTCTTTCCTTAATCCCCCATCCCTAATAAGACTGAATTACAGCTCAAAAATGTTAACATATGTTAGCAAATCTTATCTAGCTTATCTATTTCAAATAAAAATTGTCTCCTTACATTTATGCAAGTCTGAGGGCGATTCTCTTCTATACGCCTTGTCTATCGATCAGTTAGTCAATCAGTCCTGTGATCAATCATTTGCTACATCACTCGCATCGTCAGGCAGCTATCTTGAGAGTCTCAGGCAGTCTGGGAGAGAGAGAGAGAGAGAGAGAGAGCAAATCAATCAGTTGATCTACTTGATCTACTCTGCATTTCAGTCAAATCTGTCAATCTGATCTTTTCTCTGCCTTCATATATGATAATATTTTGGCTTCTTTTATCTCTCTCTCTCTCTCTCTCTCTCTCTCTTTCAATCCATTGATACCATATCCGCCTCTCTCTTTTTTATGTCACGACATTCTTCTTCATGTTATGTTTCTTTCTCTTTGTTTATACATAAAGATGAATATCCATATATAAATTATTTGCAGTCGCTCTCTCTCTCTCTCTCTCTCTCTCTCTCTCTCTCTCTATTCATTGACATTTTCTTTTTTTTCTCTCACTCTCTCTCTCTCTCTCGTTCTTTCTCACACACACTCTCTCTCTCTCTTGCTCTTTCTTTCTCTCTCTTTCTTTCTCTCTCCTTTTTTTCTCTCTCTCTCTTTCTTTCTCACATACACTCTCTCTCTCTCTCTTTCTTTCTCACACTCACACTCTCTCTCTCTCTCTCTCTTGCTCTTTCTTTCTCTCTCCTTTCTTTCTCTCTCCTTTTTTTCTCTCTCTTTCTCTTTCTCTCTTCTCGCTCTCTCTCTCTATCTCTCTTTCTTTTCCATTGTCTATCCATCTTTCCTTTTTTCTATACATATGTATATTATAATCTCTCTCTCCCTAGCATTCTCCCTAGAATTTCATATATGTGTATCTCTCTCTCTCTTCTTCATAGCATACATGTGTGTCAGTCTCTGTCACTCTCTCCTCTTTCTCTCTCTCTTTCTCTATTTCCATCTATATCCATATATAAATGCTGTTTTTCATGCTTTTTATTTCAATCTCAAATATGTTTTTGCCCCACTCTCTCTTTCGCTCTTTCTTTGTTGTCTTCCATTCTATACATATTCATATTCACATCACTATAGTCCTTTCCTCTGTTTCCTCCCTCTTTCTATTCGGCTGTATGGAATCAATCATTGATGTAAAAGTCTCTAATTGTCTAATGTGAAATCGCATTGCTGTGACATTAGTTGAATGCTCTGTAAATGCAATTTGGAGGTGCACAACTGCACGAGTGTGTATGTGTGTATATGTGTGTGCTTGGGTGTGTGTGTGTGTGTGTGTGTGCATGGGCAGTGGGGCGGCCATTTTGGCTGGGCGCTGAAAACCGCACAAAGCGATTAATTAATTAAAATTGGCAAACATGAATTTATCGCGCAAGCAATTTGCACAATCAGTTTAGCGGCTGCTGCAGCTGCAGCTGCAGTTGCAGTGGCTGCTGCTGCAGCTGCGGCCGTTGCAGATGTTGCACTAAATGCAAATATCTGCCGCAAAATATATGGCAGCAAGGACTAGCAAGGACTATGGCATTCAGAACGTCAGCTGCAAACGCACTGTGCATAATTATTGAAATTTGGGAATTGTGCGGTTCGCCGGCTTTGCACGAGTGCGAGGGAGAGGGAGAGAGAGAGAGGGAGTGGGAGTGAGAGTGGGATAAATGGACGGGGCGGGGGAGCGTCAGGTAGGCCAGAGAAACCGCAGCAACAGTTGCAGCAGCCACAAAACATTTCGATACAAATTTGAAGCCTGGCACAAAGCGAAGCCGTGGGCGGGGGCGTGTTCATGGGCGTGGGCGTGGGCGGGGGCGAGGGCAGCTCGAAGAGGGCAACGCGAATTCACATATTTCAACAGGCGACCGCAAAAATGCCAACGCACAAGCCATAGTTGGCTGCGCGTGGGCGTGTCGGGCAGGCAGAAAAATTACAAATGCAATCGTGAAATTAATTTAATTAAGCCCAGCGCATGCAAAAAGTTGCGTAACAAACGGCGAGCGAGAGTTCGAGTCGAAATGTTTTGTCGAAACGATTTAAAGTTTTTCTCTTGTTTTTCTCTGGCTTTTCTCTGGTTCTGTTTTATTTTGGCCCAAAGTGGGCAACATTTAGATGTCGCGCGCGCACTCCTTGCTCTGCGCATACAAATTGCGCTTAATTGAGCAAGCCTCGCTCCTCTCCCTCTCCCTCTCCCTCCCTCTCCGTCTCTCGGCTCAACTGGCAACTGGCTATGGCCCACGCTGCGTATACGTAATATGCAACTTGTTGTCGCGCGTCTGTTGCTTTCGCCAAGTTGTTGTAGTTGACAGTTTGTTGTTGTTGTTGTTGCTGCTGCTGCTGCTGTTGAGCTTATGAAATTTATTAGTTTTGTGCAGTCGGCAAAGGATTTCCCCTGTCCCAAAAAGGGAAAAACAACAGCTGAAGGATTTTTCGCTTTGGCTGACAAAATATTATTGAAATTTATAGCGGGCCAGCCGAGAAGCGCGAATGCGCTTGCAATCTGTGCATAGGGTATGCAGGGCTAGTGCATGCTCTAGTTGCCTATGCGCGAAATATGTGGGAATTGTCTTCTGAGTTGAGTGGAAATCGAAAGAGGCGAAGCAATGGCAGCTCACGTACTCCAGTCTATATCCGCAAAGAGTTTTCATATTGTTTTTCACCGCTATTAAAGCGAGACACTTGACACTTTGAGCCTTCACATAACTCTATATATTTACACATATGTCAGTGAATGGGACAGGCGTGGCCTCTGGGGCACTTCGCAAATCGGAAAAATTGACTTTTCTTACTGCCGAAATACATTTGCTATGAAGCAAGCAAGATTCAAGTGGCTTTGCTTGGCCTGCAGTCAGTGGCGATCGAAGTTCATTCGTCTTACTCATTATGGTATTTTTTTTACCAAAGATGACATTCTTTATTTGCTATTCAATTTATTTTCAATTCTTGATTTATTTATTTATTGCATTCTATGCAAATTTCGTTATAATATTTCGTTATATATTTATCAAGAAAACTTTTGCGTTAAGAAACATTTTAAAAATATTCCTTTACTCATGTTTTGCTTTTCCATATAAAGACCATGTTATTTCGTAGAAGTTCTAAACAAATAAATTGTATTTACTTTTTTTATTCCAAGATATATTAAAAAAAATAGTTATAACATTTATATTTAAATAGAAAAAATATATTTATGTAAAATTATGGTATTTTTTTACAAAAGACGACTTCTTTCTTTTCTATTCTTTGCTTTGATTTATATATTTCTAATTTATTTTCAATTCATGATTTATTTATTTTTTGGTATTCTATGAAAATTTTGTTAAAATATATAAATATATTTTTCAAGAACATTTTTGCTTTAAGAAATGTTTTTAAAATATATTTAGCGCTTTTTATTAATATTGAAGGAATATTTTAATTAGTAGTTATATACCTTTTTCACATATTTTTATATTTTTATTTCAAAAATATTTACACATCATCAAAAGAATTTTTAGCAGATCTTTTTACCAGATTCCCTCTCCAATCCATAAATATCGAACTATTTATTGCAAGCAAATAACTATTTATTAAAAACAATATTTGCAGCAATTCGCAGCCCTTACACAAAATATATATGAAATATAATTCTCTTTGTCGCTGCATACAGCGAGCAGGCAAACAATTGTGAAAAAAGTGGAAAGGCATAAATTGCGCATACGCCGCGTTGGCCGCAGAGCAGAGCAGTTTGCTCATATTGCATGGTAATAAATTAATAAAAGTAATTAATTACAGCAAGGCGAAAGGCAAAAAATATATTCAATAAAAGCGCGCCACATAATTCATCCAAGTGCAGCAGCAGCGGCAGCAGTAGCAAAAGTTGCAGCCAGCTGCATTTGCAGCTATAAAATTTGATTGCCAAAATTGAAAGTGCTTGAAAAATTGATCAACAATGCGGTTTGGAAAAAATTGCCATAGATATATGAGTGGCGCATAAATATAAACTGATAATTATGTTTGGGCAGAAGCCTGTAAGAGGGCAATTATGCCAATTAACAGGTGTGTGCCTGTGCGTGTGCGTGTGTGTGTGTGTGCACACCTGCTTTACAGCTAATCATAATAATAAAGAATTTAGTTAAATACAACTTAATTATTGCTAAATGCAAGCGCCAGCCCAGCGCCGCTTAGACATATCAATTATAGGCCATTTAGCAGCAGAGATTGCTCTCGGAGACTCTGCGAGTCGGAAGTAAGATGCACACACACACACACACACGTACACACCAATGCACACACACTCTCACAGTATGTTCAAAAAATTAGTTTAATTATGGCCAATCGAAGCGCGTTTAATGCATTTATTATTATATATTAGCAACTATCTTGTGTAGCTCTGTCTCTCTCTCTCTCTCTCTCTTTCTGTCTCTCTCTCTTCTTCTCTCCTATATTTACTTTGCACTTACCCAGCACATTGGCCCCAAGATTGTTCAGCATGCTTGCCGAAAAGTTGCGTATGGATAGCGTCGACAGTTTGTCGCCTTTTCTCTTCTCTCTGCTTACGTAATTCTTATTTGAAATTCAATTAAATTGAATTGCAGTTGTGGGGGCAGACTCCAATTGGATGTCTCTTGGATCTCTGCTCGTATACTTCTTCTATCACAGTGTGGTAAATTTCATGTACAACTCGCTTACATTTCAATCTTTGATGTTGGCGGAGCTGAAACGACGGAAAGAAGATTAACTTAAGATGGAATCTATAGAACCGTAAGAATAAGACGATACATATAATGTGTCTTTTAAGCAACTAAATAGTGATCAACAGAATGGGTTATACAGACAGCAATGAAGGCAGAAACTAGAAAGAGATATGTAGATTGAAGAGAACTTAACTTATAATCAAATTTATCAAGAGCGAACTTAACCCCTTTAAAAGTGCCCAATAATTGAAAAGGTCGAGTTTTTTCGGATACAATTTGAGCTTCCACGAGATTAAGACAATTTAATGGTTACTAATTGGCCAACTGCCATAGGGAGAAGCAGGCAAAGTAGGAGGACAAGTAGTCTTTCCTCCGAACTTTCCTCTGAACTTTAATGAACCAATGAAATAATGAACTAAATCCTCTTTAATCAATATATGTGCTCCGATTTGAATATGAGACTAGATAATATTTAAATTGGGGACTAGAAAAGTCTCTTCGATGGTTTTCAACGTGTCATTGATGTCTTATTTACTATCTCAGACAAGCTAAAGATGTACAAATTATATAGTTAATGTATTCAAATTAAAATAAAAAAGATTGGCAATGGCTTAAATTTGTTCATTAGAAACCCGAACAAGAAATTGAAGACTACCAAATATCCTATTAGATTCAGTATCTTTGCTGCTTCCTATTAAAACACAAAACTCAATCTAAGTTTTTACCGCAGTACCAACAATAAATCTTCGCTATTTAAGCTGGCAAATCAAAACAATTTCTAATCTAATTTGTAGCTGCTCAAATTGTTGATTGAACATTTAGCCAAGTCTTAGCTTTCGTCACTCACCTGGCGACCCCGTTGCCTCTCCGTGTGGCTAAAGTCTGGAGTCGTATGTAGAGCAAGCCAGCAGCAGCAGCAGGAGCGGCAGGAGCGGCAGCGGGAGCAGGAGCAGCTATGGCCGTAGCCAAAAGTTAACCGCCTTCGGGGTCAAAGTTCAGGCCAAAGGCAAGACGTTCAAATTGCCATAGTAAAATTAATTAAATGCCTTTGACCATAAAAACAGAAATGAATGCCAAAAGAAATTAAAACGAAGTCACTTGGCCGGAAGTTGAAAAGTTTTCTAACACGCACATTAACACTAACACAGACACACACACGCACACACACACACAAACACACACACACACACTCGGAGACACGTTGGAGGTAAGCACGCAATAGAACGGAAATTGTATCGTTTATTGATGAAATGTTTGACCAACTGACAGCTGGACAAAAGTCCCGCAATTTAGACAGACTGCGGTTATCTTGTTGTTATTGGTGTTGTTTGTATATATACACATATATATGTATGCTAAGCTGGGAATCAATTATAGCAGCTGCATTTGTCGTTTACCAACACACGCACAGGCACACACACGCCCACACACACAGACACACGCTTAGACAACACTTCTTTTTGCACATTTTGGCATTTTTGATATGAAAATTAGTTGAGCGTCCGATGGGAATTGACTTGGCTTCCGGTTTATGTTAACCCGTATAACGGCTTCTTAGCCTTTTTAGCGACGGCGTTTTGCGATACGTAACGTTACGCGTAGCGTTTGTTCAGCGACTCGTTCGCATTTGAGACAAATGCGAAAAAATCAAAACGAATTGACTCGATGATGATAACGTTAGCGCTGACGCTGACGTAGAACGTTGACGCCGACGCCGACGCCGACGCCAACGCCGATGCAAACACGCTGGCGCTGACGCTGACGACAACAATGATTTCAATCGCCAACACCTAGCACACCCATCCACCCACTCGCTCACCCCCCCTCTCTGCAAATAGCTGGCTGGCTGGCGTGCCAAACAATCGACAAGTGAAAAACGAAAAGCAAAAAGCGGGTAAGGCGCGCGTTATCTGCTTTTCTATCTGCCGACTGCTTTGATTTGCAAGGTGGGTGTGTGCCGAGCGCAAGACAGAGACAACTATAGCATGCAGCTGCCATCTTAACGCGAGCAGCAATGAGCATAGCTAGCTGTCGCGCTCTGACTACTGCAAAGCTGCGAGTCAGAGCGAGATAGTAAGCGTTTGCTGTGCGTAATACAAGCGCCGCCCACAAAAACGAAGGCACTGTATGTGTGTGGGTCGGCTGGGCCAATGGGGTGGGGGCAGTCGAGTCGATAAACGGCCGTTGTTTTTGGCGCCTGTTATGTGGCGCCTATCGATAGGCGATAGTTGAGAAAAAACAAGTGCTAAGAAATCGGCGCAGCCAGCTTCTCGCCCCCTTTACATTTGCTGTTGCGCTGGCAACCAGCCATTCACAGTTATTGCCAAAACTCAAATGCGCGGCGTGGGGGAGACGGCGGCCAACAGTGGAATTTGTATAAAGCATAACTCTCAGAGGATGACAGAGATTGAGCCGCGTGCCAGCTAAACATTTGCAGCTAAGATGGGTCCTGGTAGCCGCTCCTGCTGCTGGTGGTGCTGGTGCTGGTGCTGGTGCTGCCGCCACGGCAGCCACGTGTGCCCACTCACCTGTTGTAACAGTCGCCCACTCCCCTCCTTCACATTTTCGGCTCGCCTCTCTGCAGTTGCTTATTAGTTTTTTGTTGTCAGGACGCTGTTTTTTGGTGGAATTTGCTATATATATTTGCTGCAGCATGCAAAATGTTGAATTAGCCAGCAAAGAATGTTGCCGCAATGAAACTTGTCATGGCAACCGTTTGCCCCAAAAGCAAAATAATAGAATTCCCAAAAATCATCTCTCACTCTCTCTCTCTCTTTCTCTCGCTCCTACTGCCTGTCTCATCTCGCTCTTCCTCTATCAATTGCAAGCGCAAGCAAACAAATCCGTGGCGTTAATTAAAAACTCAAATTCGAGACCCCCGAAAACCCAACCACAAGAAGCACAAACAAATTATTCAAGCTGTTGTACAAAGACGCAAATTGATGTCTGTCTCAAGCCTGAAGACGAAGAAGATGACATAGTGGAAGTAGAAGTAGCAGTAGAAGTCAAGCAATTGATACAGTAAAATACATTTAGATCTGTAAAATATCACACACAATTCTTAGATCTGACAGGTAGCCAGCGCTCTACGTGCCTACCAGTTAAGTAAACACTGAATCCAAGCAAGTAGAAGGAGGAACATTTCACATTTCCACAACTAATATCATTTGTTTGCAAAAGAGTTGAGGAGATTCTACAGATATTTAGTAATATATATAGTATATATATACATTTGTTTATATAAATGGTCTTAGAGTTTTTTGAATGAGCTGAACCAATTCGATTATTGGGCATATCTATAATTTTCCAAATATTTAAAGCAAAAGACTTAGTTACACTACATCAAGATTTTAAACTAATATATTTAAACAGAAAAAAAGAGAAAATATATAGAGAGTTTACTGAATATTAAATGTAATAAAAATGATTATATAATTCAAAATGTGTTTAACTTATTCAGCATCCAAAAAGTTATTCATATATACATAAATGAGCATGAGTCGAAGATTAATTGAAGCTTCCTTTTGAAAAACATAACAAAGCTTAAGATGTCATGAGAATAATATATATTGATGGAACTTAATATTAAATAAGGTATATTATTTCTTATATAATATAGATTGATAGAACTTAATAGTATAACAAATCTTATTATAATATATTATTATAATATATATATAATAATTCATAGATAATTATATAAAATAAAATTTATATGTTAAATAATTATTATTATATATTATTATTATTATTATTATTATATATATTCATAATTTTTTGCTCATAATTATTTTCATTCATATTCATTATTATTATATTAAGTTATTTATTAGAAATATATGGATATCAAAACTTGAGTTCGTTGCTTTGTTCCGAGTAAACGACAAAGCTTAGGCAACTTACGTTGTTTAGCCCCGAACACCCAATCATTCATCTATTCCCATAGCCCTTCCCATTTTTGTGTGTGTAGTGCACAGTAAAATCAAAAATCAATAAACAAAATAATCGTGAACAATAACAAATAAAAAGAAAAACATCTCAATTCGATGTTGGGCTCGTTTATTAGAGCTTAAGTCTATTTTGAGATTTGTGGACGAAGTGAAGAGAGAGCGTATTGGTTTTGCTTAGTATGTGTTTCCTTATATACCAGATCAAAGTCTAGGTCCTTACATGAAAGCTCCACTGGTGATACCTATAAATTATTAAGTACAGCAATAAGTCTGAGCAGATATTATGCAGTCAGTAATGCCCAGCTGCAGGGTTCTGCCTTCTTTTTTCTTTTTGTATATTTTTGCTTCGATTTTGTTATCAGCTATGTTCGAGCGTGTTAATTAATCAAAGGCGTTTCAGGCTGTTGCGCATTCGATAGACTGATAGAAATACATATATATATATTATATATATATATATATTATATATATATATATATATATATATATATATATATATATATATATATATATATATATATATATACATACATATATATATATGTATGTGTAAAAGTGTATGCCTCTTATATTACGTTGACAACTAGTTGAATTTCACAATGTTTTTGGAATTGTTTAGCTGTCCTCAAGGCAAACTTCGCCTCAATTAGAGTTCACTCAAGAGAGAAAGAGAGGGAGAGAGGGGCGCACTTTTGCATGCTATGCATGGAGATGACATAAATCACTTTACAGTATATTGGCTGTTGAGTCGGCTCGCTGAGCCGCTGGCATACTAAGCTGCACGGAGCTGTAGAGAGAAGAGTGCAGCAGGAAAGTGGTAAACTGGGAGAGTGGGAGAGTGGCTGAGTGGGAGAGGGACTGCAAAGGGCACATCTCTCTGTCTGCAATGCTTGGCACTTGGCATGTGCGCGGCATTTTTTGACTTTGTGTCAAAGCAACGCTTAAGCCGCCGCCAACGAAGCGGGAGTGGGAGCGAGACAAAGAGAGTGGGTGAAGTGTACGTGCAGAATATGCAACGGGATCTCTCTGCTCGCGCGACTCAAACCAAAAATGGCGTCCAGTTTAGCAGCTCCTTTGCTTTGCACATCAATTGGCTTTTAAGCTAGAGCATAAATCAAGCGCGAGATTTACACAGAAGAAGAGAGCAGAGAAAGCAGCAACGAAAACAAAAACAAGAACCAAAACAAAAACAAAAACAAATGCGTGGCATCGAGTGGTGGGATTTTTATTTATTTCGTTTTTATTTTCGGGGCGTTTTATTGAAAGGATAATCGATGGCAACGGCCAAAAATTGCATTAAAGGCTTTCCCGTGGACCTTTAAAATCAGACACTCGAAGAAGATGTCGACGAACTTTGAAATGCGGCTCTGCGGTCAATTTAATTGAATGATGAATTGCGTTTGGACACTGGCTCAAGGGGCTAGGGCTGGAGCAGGAGCAGGGTAGGAATAGGGGCCATACGGCAGGGCAGGGCGTGGGCGTGGCAAAACGCAGAAATTTCTTCACTTGAAACGCAAAAAGCAAGCCAAAGGAAATGAAAGAGAAGGAGTGGAAGGAGGGGGTGCGATGTGATAGAGGTAGCTGCCAGTGTTGAGGCTGCTGCTGCTTTCCCGCCAACTTTGGCTTTTTTGCAGCTGAAATTGTTCGAGCTCCGATTTATTTAGCTATTTTCCAAGGAGACTTGGCTTGTTTTTCATATTTCTATGAGTTTTCAAATGTTATATTTAAAGCTCTTTTAGTTGGTTAGTATATATATGTGTTTAATTTAATAGATACATAAATTATTCTTCAAATACTTTTAGGCCTTTCCATTTGCTATAATGCTTGCTTTCCTTTAGCATTCACCTAGCTTTTTTTGTGTCAGCACTGATAGGAGTAGGGCTACTGTTAGCCAGGGACAAGGGACAATGGTTCCTTGGGACAGTGCGGCGACAAAGACGAATACGCATAATCAGTCAAAATTTATGACAAGCAGACCAGAAACTCAGCTTAAGCATTTAATTGGTGCCCGATTGTTGTTGTTGTTGTTGTTGTTGTCGTTATCCTGTGTTGTTGCTCCTGCTGCGTGTGGCCCCCTGGTTGACTAATTAGCTAAAGGC
Organism: Drosophila mayaguana; assembly: GCA_037075325.1. Lineage (NCBI taxonomy): Eukaryota > Metazoa > Arthropoda > Insecta > Diptera > Drosophilidae > Drosophila > Drosophila mayaguana. Next base: position 1,153,465 of record JBAMCG010000016.1, on the reverse strand, counting down.
GCATGGCTCCATTTTTGGACGACATTTTCATTGAGTTTTTGCTAGACCCAAAATCCGAAAAAATTCCCTTGGAGGAGCCTTCGCTCTCTGTTCGTGTTCGTGTTGTGTCCTTTTCGAGCTGACGGATGGCTTCAGCTGCAGTTGCTGCTCTTTGGTAATTTGTCTAGGCACAGTCGACATGCCGCACGCCCGTTCTTTGAGTCAACTAACGGGAACTTGAGTTGCCTTCAACTTGTTTGGTCCACCACTCGCCCTCCATCTCTCTATCACTCTCACTCCCTCTCTGCCGTGCAGCCTGTGACGCATAAAAAAAGGAATTCGCTGCTTTTGGAAAGGCAGCCAAAAATGTTGGTGCTTAGTGCAGTTCCATGTAACGCATTATTCTTGCTTAGTGTCTATCTCTATAGCTATTTCTGCTTACTCTCCCTCTCTCTCTCTCTCTTTCTCGCTGCCTCCTTGCCTCTTTATTTGGCTCAGCATAGCTTTCACACTGTTTTTGTCTTCTTCTCTGGCAGGCTTTTTCAAAAATAGTTTACAAAATGTTTTTATAGCTCAACTGAATCAACTATTATAAAATGAATTCAAAAATATATATGAATTTAAATATTCCTTGTGTGGTCTCTTTCTTATACATTAAAATCGCTCTATGAATATGAATTGGTATTGTTTTAAAACATCTTTAAAGTAAGCTTAATGTTTACTTTTTTAGCAGACAATCTATAATTGATTTAAAGTCCCATAAGTATTCATTGTCTGTGCATGTATGAATTAATTATTTCTATAGCCATTAACTTGCTTTTGGGCATGTTCTAGTCAATTTACTGAGTTATCAATATAAAATATAATGCCAAATTCCTTTAAAAATTCCAAAATCGTTTGCAATGTTTACCCAATACACAAACCGATGGTATTTCATACTATTCTCATAGCATAAATTTAGCTAAGTTATTACCCTTCCTCTGATTATGCTTAACGTTTAGTTCCAATTAGGAACGTTTATAAGGTGTGAGTCCATGATAAATGTGGGCTCTGTGGTTGGTGCAGAGTCTGCCCTGCACACCAGTCAGTGGATATGGATGCTGTGGATTGCAACGCCTGAGCTTAGTAATGTTTCGAGCCATGTGGATTGTGGATGTTAAAATTATTTCGAATATGGTGGAGTGTGGTATCGATAGAGAACAAGTTCAACCATTCGTTGTCGATTGCATGAGCTATATGTATGTTCCACATGCTAGTCTAAGCAGAGACACCCAGTCTGGTGTAAGTCTTAGCTAAATGGTGAGAGCGTTTGCTGTACTCAACTGTTGAGCATCTGCGTCTATGGAAGTTTACTTTATGATTTTCTTAAATTGTTATTTAAATAATTAACAGATATTTTTTAGCGTGAGAATATAAGATGACAATTTAATTATTGGCAAGAGTGTTTATATAGTATTGTTTATGTGGCCGTCTGATTGTATGTGCATGCATGAAATACACAGGGCACTTCAAAATTTAGATTCTATTTGATTTTCTACTTTGCCAATTATGGGCTTCTTTTACACTTATCTCCCTTTGGAGTTTTCACTTTTTAGGTATTTTCTCATTCTTCAGTTTTCAAGTAGGCGTTGTTTGTTGTTGCAAACAGTCTCCGGCCGCAGCAATGATACCCTATAATATAATTGCTGTTGGTTCACAGCTTACCTTTGTGGCAAAGCAAAACAACAACAATAACAGCCTCGGCTGCGGTTTAGGCAGGGGTGGGGGAAAGTGCGTCTTTGTCGCATAATGAGGCCAAGTAACAAAAAGCAAAAAAAAAAAATATGAAAAGAAAAACATTGTAAACAAACGGAAGGACGAACACGTTAACGCCCCTAAGCTGAGCGAGAGAGCTGCTAATGAAGTGCTCTAGCGCTCAAGGATACACAAAGGACAACGACTCGACAAAGGTCGCATGCTGCGATAAGGATCACGATTACATTGCCAGCTGAGTGGCAAATGGAGTTGCAGTAGCCGAAATGATCGGCGCGCGGGGATGAGAGCTCAAGTAGGAGACAAATAGGGGAGGTAGAGCGGGGCCAGCAGTGAGAGCAGAGAGCATAGCTAAACAAGCTGAAGCGGAACACGGATGGTGACTAGAGTTGATGAGTTAGAGATGGGATAACAGCGTAAGCAATAGAGGAAGTTAGCCAGACGAAGGAGCTGACAGGATAGAACAGATAGATGAATAGAAGTAGTAGAACATGGTTATTGGCAAAGCAAGGGAGAAAGGTGAATTAGAAAGTGATAGAGATAAAAATATGGCTTAAGGATAAGAGATAACGAGAGGAATAAGAAAAGTGGAGGGAGGAATGAAATTGGAATGAGAACAGATTGAACTAGTGGGCTAGATGGCGGGCAATCTAGGAAAGCTAGAGTATCAAGCGTCGACTGCAGGATACCAGAAAGTTGGGCAAAGACAGCAGCTGAAGTGAGACCAACTCAAGTAAGTGTAACAGCTGTAAAGGAAGTCGAGCAGGGAAAACAGGATAGGAAACGTAGAGCGAATGTGGTTTTAGCTGTGGTTAAGCAACTGCAAGAGCAGCACAGGACAATTGATCAGGTAGGCAGACAGGCAGACACACACACACACACACACACACTAATACTAGCAGGATAGGAACCTCTGCTCGATGCGTGTTGCGCTGTTCATTTAACAAACACAGCTCGTCGATAATCCTGCTGCATGAGATTTTCGCTTAAGCGGATTGGCCGAACACAACAAAGTTGAGTTTGGAGCTGTTGAGTTTCGTTGTGTTTGATGTCCTGCGGCGCATATTAACATTATCAGCTGTGCCCAGGATCAAACAAGGACAATTGTTATCGCAGCACTCGAATAATGTGTGAAATTTTACGCCTGACGGAAAAGGCGCCCGCTGTGCAGCGAATAGAAATTAGAGAGAAACAGAGGGAGAGCGAGAGGGAGAGAGGGGGCAGAGGAGAGGTCATTGGTCTAATCAGCAAATTGCGCTTAAGTGATTTAAAGGATATACCTCGCTTAGTGCCCGCCAGCAATCGAATTCCCCGATCCCAATCGAATTCCCCGCAAATGTTGTTAGCCAATTGCGACTGCCTATCGACTTTACCTGCCGCGCCCACCTGCTTTATTTGCGGAGTGCAGTCAAGTTCTCTTTATCGATGTCTCTGGCCGGCTTTTACGCCCGAGCTGCATGCGAATTCGCGTGCTGGGGCATATTGATTGAGCGGCTCTGTTTGTGACTGATGAAATAAGGCTCTTCACAGTTTGTGCGAGAGGAAAGGGCATGAAGGGAGAATATTCGCTAGCTGCTCAGCTCCTCTCCTCTCTAGGGTAAGCTCTAGTCGAGCTGTCTGCTGTTCTGGTGCTCCTGCTTGCTTTGCTCTCTCAAAGCGCTGCGCTTTCAATTGAATTCGCGTCAGTTTAACGAGGTTTTCGAGCGGAAGCGGAAATTTCTTTCGCATGTTTGTGAGCGGCGCCAATTTGTTTGTGAGTCGAGTCAAGTCAAGCTCCATTTAAGTGTCTGTAAAATCGGAGCTGCGCATACCATTAGACACACTGTTTATATATACTCGTCTGTATGTATAAAAATATATATATAAATACTTTATTTAGTGGACTCTGAGTGCTTTTCCATGGCCTCCAAGCTGTTGTACAGCTGAGCGACGTAGTAATATATCTTCACGAAGCCCGGTCTCTTCCTCCTCAAGTACTTCACGAAGTTCCCTTCGAAGTGGGCGCCCAAGGCCTTGCCCACCTCCTCCACGTAGCGCAGCGTTTCGATCGAGCTCTTGCACTTCAAGTACTTGGCGTCAATCAGGTCGGGGCGGTAGGAGTGTATGAAGGCGCAGAAGGCGTGGCCGCTGGTCCACGACGTCGAGAACTCGTACATGGGTATGCCGTAGGGCCGCATCCTCTTCTGGCAAATGATGAGCAGCTCGCGATGGCGATCCCCGAACGTTTTGCCATCGAGCGCGCTAATGGTGGAGCTGCGCTGCAATTTGGACGTAGTCGGAGTGGAGGTCGAGGACGACTTCAGCTCCAGCTTGAGTTGATCTCTGCTATCCAGCGACAGCTTGAATTTGGACATTGTGGACGACGACACGGACGTGCTCAGCTCCAGCTCGACTTCCTCGACCTCGAACGAGGAGACGCTCCCAGTGTCACTGTAATACAACAGGGTATCCGAATCGGAGCCATCTTCCTTCTCCTTCGACTTGCAGAGCTCCTCAGAGAAAGAGTCTCCTCCGTCTGCTCGGCTAGAGCGACTCGACTCAGCCAGCTGCTGCTCCTTGATCAACATGGCTCTGCGACTCGCTATCTGCGTCTTGAGCAGCCAAATGTTGTCGCAAATCCGCTTCAAGTCGCGTATTGCCTCCTCACTGGACAGATTCAATATGGAGAGGTAGTCCTCCTCCTCCGTCTCCGTCTCCATATGTGGGGAATTTTTCAACATTTTGTGCTTTTGTTGAGCACTTTGGAGAGGCAAGAAGGAAAATACCAAATAAATACCGAATATAAGAAAGTAAGGAAATATACTTGAAATTTTATGCAGGGGCAACTGTGATCGAAGCGCTTTAACTATTTGTATGATGCGATCTAAGTCAGCTTCCTGAGGTCTGCCATGCCCTTTACATGTTACATAAATCATTTTCCATACGTTCGGGCTATGGTTGGGCTGGTTGATCTCTGTAGACTTGTCATTCCTCAATAAACGTCTAGATCTTCCGACTAACTTGAAGATCCTGCCCCTAAACCTATGAAATGCATCTAATGATATAAGAGCATACCAATATGAGAGCTTAAGATATAGGAGTATTATGATAAAACGTCAAGTCCCAAGTCTGTAAAAAAAGAATATTGATGGAATACCCAGTGAATATTTCTTTATAAAATGAGACTAAAGTTATGAATATATATTATGAACACACAATAATAATGTTGGAGTTAAACTCCCTCCAGCTCTGTACATAAGGCAACATCTAATACGAATGATTCCTGCATCCATTCCAGATTTGACCGTAATTAGATCTACCTCAGCGATTCGTTAGCTTTGACGCAAATGCAAAACTCAATTAAACCGCAAGCGACCGAAAAGACTTGATGAAAATCTAAACAACTTCATTAATCTTGTATTATTATCATCATCATTATTGTGAGGAGGATTGCTAGGCAGTGCTCGGGGCATTCTTGGGTCTGCTAATAACTTTGTTAGTGTTGCGTTCATGCCACATGTTGACCCCGCAATTTGCGTGCAACAACAATGCGGAGTTATTGAAACATTTGCAACATTTGCAACACTTGGAGGGTGGCGCCGCCCATGCAACTGCCACGCCCACTGCCGCGCAGCGGGTCAAATAGTATTTGGCAAAAATGTCATAATTCAATCAAACTTCACGGCGAGCAAGAGAGAGAGAGAGAGAGAGAGGGGGGGGGGGGAGAGGGAGGGCAGCGCGAGTGAGTGAGTGAGCTGAGGGTGCGCGAGTCTTGTTTCTGGTCAGCTGGCAAGGTGGGCGTGTCCGCGGGGCGTTCGTTGACTGCACTCTGATTGCTTTCCGACTACAAAAAAAAAATGTAAATGCTAATCAGCGATCCGCTTGCAGCAAGTGTCGAATTTCTAGCTTCGTTGGCATTGCGAAAAAGTCATTAAAATAAATATATATAGTATATAAAGATATCGCTGTGCATAAGATGTACGAAAACTTTGTCGAGCTTCAAAAATAATTTCCGCCTTTAATGCTCATTTCGCATTTTGTGTATACAAAACTAATTAATATCCTTGCAGCAGTCGCGCCAGCAGCAGAGGCAGCGGCAGCGGCAGCGGCAGCGGCAGCGCAGGATATTTGTGCAAGTAATTTCCGACGCTGAAGAGTTGTTCGCGTAATTAATTTATGCTAAATACGCAACAACAACAGCAACAAAGCATCGCCAGCAACTGCCCAAAAATGCAAATAAAATTGCAAATTTTGCGCAAATTTGTTTTTGAAAATAATTAACTTTTTAGCCGGGCGGCTTAGTTAGTTTTCGCGAAATACCCTGTGACGAAATGGAAAGCGGATAGCGGGCATATGCATGCTGGGGGAACTTGCATACAAAGGCAAAGGTTAAAGGATTCATAACGCTGACTTGCACTAGCGTAATTGAGGCCATCTGTTCGCCTGCATATCCTTCAGCGTAGTCATCTATCCGTCTGACACTTTGCCCATCTGCATTCATCCGTACGTCTGCCTGTCTGCTTGTCTATTTTTATAGCTATCCGTCCGTCCTTTGCTGCAACTATCCATCGATCTACCCGCCTGTCTCTTTTATCCGCCATTCTGTCTATTCTTCCACTCATTTGTTGGTCGCCAACTCGTGCTCTAACGGTCTTTCTCCTCGATCGACTGCTCCAATATTTGTCTCCCCGCTCATATACTCGAGTCACTTTCCGCCCGTGCCTCTGTCGTGTCGTGTCGTGTCGTGTCGTTTTCATATGTCCGCCCATGTTACGTTTATTTGTCTATCTGTCTTACTCCTCTTAGTCTATCTCCATGGCAATCCTTCCGTCCGTGTGTTCTTCCTGCCTTTTTATTCTTTAGTTCTTCTATTTATCTCTCTACCACTCTTTAGCCTTTTTTATGTCTGTTTATCCCTTTAAAGGTGCCATCACCTCTCTTTCTCTGTATGTTTTTTTGGCTATCTGCCCCTACCTTGTTCCCCATTGGCCATTGGGTAAGACTGGTGTTGGATAACTTCTAGAGTTCTGTACGAATATCAACAATAAATAACAGAGTCATGCAAACACTTGGAACTTTTACTCGGCTCGATCAAGCACAAAGTAGGCTCAATATTTCAATTCCCCAAGGGTATCAACTAGTCGAGATTTAACTAACAAAGCAAGCTGGTGTTTTGGGGCCCAGCAAGCAACATCAGCTGGAGTACGTGCTTCAGTTGTGTGCTCATCTTTGTTCAGTAATTTATCGAAATTTATGTCGAAATAAGTTTTTATTTATTTGAGTTATTTTCTCAAAAACGACGAAAAGTATATATCCCTATTGGATCAAAGAGTTTGCATAATTTATATATATATATTTATAAGAAAATATACACGCATATATAATAATGGGCATCTGCTGGAGCTGGCTGCGCGAGGTCGTCTGCCATTTCGTGGAGGGGCACCTGGTGTTACTGATGTGGGCTGTGAGTGGAGCACTCACGATGCTCTACAATGTCCATGCGACCTTTTGCCTCATCGAGCGCCTCAGGATGTGCGCGCTCAGTGATGGGCAGGATGACGCATGTATGGACACGGACGACAATAATGAAGACGCTGATGCAACGGCCGCCCTGGACTACGGCGCACAGAATGGTCCGCACGCCTGGCAAACGGCATTGAACAATCAGAGTCCCATCAACATCGACACGCAGTATGTTGAGCATAGCTGCATGGGCTTGTCCCTGATGTGGATGGGCTACGATGAGCTACCCGTGGGCATACGGCTGGAGAACAACGGGCACACCCTGCTGCTGAGGGCCTGCTTTGAGGGCGAGACGCCGTTCGTCGACGGGGCCGATTTGCTGAGCTCGTTTGCGTTCCATGAGATCAGCTTTCGCTGGAGCTGGCACGAGAATGCCACCGGATCGGAGCACTCCTTGGACAACGAGCACTTCCCCCTGGAGATGCAGTGCCTGCACACGAGCTGCTCTGATGGCAACGAGGTGTCCAGTCGCAGTCTGCTTGTGATCTCCTACATGTTCGAAATAGCTGCCGAGAATCCCTTTCTCGATGTGATTATTCAGTACCTGGACGCCGTGCAGCGCGCCGGACAGTGCGTGGAGATACCGCCGTTCCCACTCAACTATCTGATGGTGCCGTTCTACACGGACTTCTACAGCTATCACGGCTCGCTCACAGAGCCGCCTTGTCATCGTGGCGCCGAGTGGTTCATCAATCCGTTGCCCTTGGCCATCAGCGAGCGCCAGCTTAACGAATTCCGCAAGCTGCGCAGCCGCAGCGGCTCTCGCATCAGCAGGAATGCGCGGCCCGTGCAGGAGCTGGGCGATCGCACGGTCGCATTCAACTACTACAATCCACTCAATGAGTAGAGCCGGACGGAGGAGGGGAGTGTACAGCTTTTAGGGAATGAAACCGAAATATGCAAAATGTTCATGTATTTTATGTTTAAATATAGTTAGTGTGGAGCATCAAAATTTATAAAGAGATGAATGAGTGCTGAGGCAAGAGAAAGATCGGGTAGAATAACGAGCGATAGGGGAGAGAGAGAGATCGATAGGTAGATAATTAGAGAAAGAGCAAGGGATTGTAAAGGCTCCTAGGAGATCTGTTAGTGCAAACAAGCTACGACTGATGCTGAGAGATGTTAGGTTAGTTAGATATGAAACGGACAGATCCTAATGGTTCCTAATAATACTTATAGGTCTCTAGTGCAAGCATTCTAAGATATTGGAATTACTACACGGACTGGGTTTAAACTGACTTACCTTTCGCAAATATTGTTTATACGATCTAACGGAAATCTACGTTTTGAATTTGATTTCTTAATCTTTTCTAGCTCTCACCTGAATCACTTTATTTTTTATTTTTTTAGTTTTATAAAAATGTTTTTGAAATTTATTCTGTCCGATTTCTGAAGCTCGTTAAATCCATTCCAATCATAATTTAAAATAAATTGCAATTAACGTCAAGCAAATGGATTTGTTTTCATATTGGTTAATTGGGTTTAAGGGCTGCTGTCCGCCAGCCCTACTCCTGCCGCTACCCCCAGCCCAACTGTTGTGCCGCAGCTAATTAGACCAGAGCCAGAGCCAGGGCTAGAGCAAATCTTCCGCACAATTTCATTGAGCCAAGAGAATTCGCAGCGTTGCGTTCTAATCCACTAATTAGACGTTCAAAGAGCATTTAGGCAGCGCAGTAGATGTCGTTGCTGAGCTTCGCCTGCCGCGCCGCAGGACATGGCTCGGCAGAGTCGGTCATCCATGTGCTAGAATTTGTGTAGCTGTGTTTGTGTTCGTCTGCGTCTATAATTTCGTTAGTGCAGCGGAAACTGTTGCGGACATGTTGCCCAGCCCAGCAAATGGCAATGCGATTGGCATTGGCAATGTGTCCGGTAACTGCGATTGGGATTGGGACTGGGATTGGGACTGCGCTCGGGCCTGGGCTTGGGCTTTGGCTTGGGCTATTGGGACTGCGCCTCCTGCGGTGACGCACCCTCATCTCTCTAACTCAAACACTCGTATTTTCTATCTCTATCTGTATCTCCCTCCCTCTCCCTCTCTCTCCTTCTCTCTCTCTCTCTCTCTATCTCCCTCTCTGCCCAGGCACAGTCAAATTATACACACACATAAACACACAGCTGCGTTGACTGCGTGCCCTGTTGTAGCTTCTAATTATCAGTTGGCCCAGCAGTTGCTACAGATGCAAGCTACACTGAGAGAAATTGTCCAATGCAAGCTTGTTGGCTGAATAATAAGTAGAAAAGAGAGCAGAGAGTGGAGAGTGAATATTGTACATTAGAGAATGTAAATTGGAGATTGGAGTGTAAAGAGTATAGAAACGAGAGTGGAGAGTGGAGAGAGATGAGAGTGGAAAGAGGTGAGAGTGGAGAGTAAAGTATGGAAAGTGCAGGCTATAAGGTGGCGAGTGGAGTGAGAGGAGAGAGAAGAATTGAGAGTAATGGGAGAATGAAAGGGGCCAAGCTAACAGTATAGAGTGGAGAGTTATGAGAGAGGAATGGAGAGAGATGAGAGTGGAGAGTAAAATATGCATAGTGCAGGCTATAAGGTGGCGAGTGGAGTGAGAGGAGAGAGAAGAATTGAGAGTATAGGGAGAAGAGTAAAGAGTAAAGAGCAAAGAGTAAAGAGTGGAGAGTTATGAGAGAGGAGTGGAGATTGCAGCTGAAGAGTGTAGTGTAGAGTATGGTAGTAAGACTGAAGAGTGGGTAGAAGAAAGATCGGGCGGTAAGAAAATAGTGAAGAGTGGAGAGTTAGAGTTAGAGTATAATATAGAAAGTTACGAGAGAAGAGTGGAGAGCTTAGACCAAAGGGAGGAATGTAAAGCGTGAGAGTGAAGAGTGGATAGCAGAACGTGAAAAGTATACGGTGGAAGGAGGCGTAGTGTGGTGTCTTGTGGAGAATGGGATGCAATAGAGCAGAACATATCAATTTACTCTCCACAGGAAGTCTTCAATGTCCACATATTTTCTCTCAGTGTGCGTGTGCTATGTTTCATGGCACATCGAGGCAGTAATTACGCATGGAGCTGGCTGAGGCCGGTTTGATTCACCATTTGCTTCAGACGAGATCTAAAATGCGTTCGATTTGCTGCAGAGCCACACAACATATATCTAATATATATATGCGTATGTAAGCATGTATATATAGAGAGTGAGAGAGATAGAGATAGAGAGAGAGAGAGAGGGAGTCTGCTATATAATCAGGTGCAGGAGCTGAGCTGAGGCTGAGCTGGGTGAAGGCTGGTTGCAATTGCGAATTGCATTTGCTGCAAATCAACGCTAATGAAATTATTCAAACAACTTTTCGACTGTTGTTGCTGTTGTCGTTCGTCCGTCTGTCCGTTTTGGCCATTTTGTCGATTTGCAATTTGTTTTGGCAACTTAATTGAATTGCAATTTTCACAAATAAAGCTTAATTTTTGGTTCGATTCCCAACAATTTAATTCTTTTCGGCCAAATAATTAATTTTGGAAAAGCAGAGGAAGAACATGGAAATGGAAAAAGTTTATCAAAATGTTGACTAAATTGCAATTAAAATGCATAATTATATTTATTAATGCAAATCGTGGAGGGAAACGTTTGTCGAAAAATGTTTGCCATTTCGGTATTAATTAATATCATTTGTTTATTTGTTGTCTGTGAATACAAAATAATGTGTATATTTAACAAGAGTCTCTAATCAATAAACAAGGCCCCAAATATTGTTGCCCAATCACCAAACTGTTTGGCCAAATGGAAAACATATTTTTATGAAAGTTTCACTAAATTTCAATTTTAATTATATAAATGAAGAACTAAACAAAGGTTCACAAGTAATTACCTGCCTATGTGTTAAATTACTGTTAAGTCTGGTAGTGTTAAGCTAGTGTTAACATATGTTAAGCCAGCTGTCAAATCTGGCATTTGCGTCTGCCAGTGTCTGTTCAATTGTAATGCTGAAATCGTTTGTATTTATTTTTAGCTTGAGTCAGTGACAATTTGAATTGCCTCGAATCCTGTTTGAATCCTGGCTGGCAATCCTGGCAGTCGCCATGTTAGACAAACATATCAATCAACATTCTAATTGAATGTAATTAGAAAAACGCATGAGCTGCCAAATCTAAAGGCAGACAGCAAGCAATACAGAAGCCAAGGAGTGCCAAGGAGCAGACAAGCAGCAAAAGGAGCCAAGGACGCGCTGTCGTAGTTTCGCACAGAGCCAAGTAAATGAAATTAGACGAATAGAATGACGATGTAAGTGCCATGAAAAGACGTTAAGACGAAGCGGCTCGCCTGGATGCTGTGGCTGCTCCAAGATGCCAGGACGGCAAGACGGCAAGCTGGCACGCTGGAAGATGCTAAAATTGAGGTAAATTGCATTTAAGTGTTGCCTCTCTTCATTTAGCTGCATGAATATGCATAGAGCTGGGGCTGGGGCTGGGGCTGGGGCAGCAGCAGCGGCTTTTGTGCCACATAAATTGAATGAATAATTGAGAAAACGAGCGAATGATGGCATTAGTGTGTGATTGTGATTCTCTGTATGTGTGGCTGTGTGTATGTATGTGAAGCTAATGGATTTTAATTGGTTTTATTAAGGCGGAAAGCGGCAGCTGCAATCAGCCCAAAGAATCGGCATCAGAAATCGCAGCAGCAGCAATTTTTTTTTGCTCTCCTCTCTGGCTCTCTTCTTCTTGCTTTTTGTTAATTGTTAATCATTAAATATTGTTGCTGCAAAATCAATATGGCGGCTGACGATTAATTAACGCCATTTTGTAATTATCTGCGCATTTTTAATCCAATTAAATTCAACAACTATAAAAAACTCGCTGCGCCTGCGACAGTCAATTAAAAAATATGAATTTCACAAACAAATAACTGTAATTGCGAATTGTTATTGCAAAAGTAACCGCACACAACCCAAACGAAAACAAGATCAACCAAAAAAAGGGCGCAAAAAACTGTACAACGAATGTGTGCGGAGCAGCAAAAACTCGCTTTAACGCACCCATACTTTGTTCTCTGCCTTTGGTCCTTGCACATCCTCTTGCCCTACAGCGAACTTCCTTTTTCAATTAAACGCCACCATTTTCCATTAACGAATTTGCATGCATGTCTATGCAAGTGTGTGTGTGTCTGTCACACACACACACCGCTTTGCTCACTCTCTCGCTCACACACACACACACACACCGTTCGCCTGTATTTCTATAATAAAATTAAATTAGAAGACCAGAAAATTAAATCATCAAAGCTTGACGTCTGGCGGCGGCTGCTGCTGCTGTGTGTGTTTCTGTCTCCCTCTCCCTCTCCCTTTCTCTCTCTTTCTCTCTCTCGGACACAATCTTTCTGTATATGCACATGTGTGCGCATAAAATGGCGTGGCACACACACACACACATGCGACCCAATTTGCAAAGCGACAGTTACGAGTTCATTAATTTCTCAGCCTTTTTTCGCCTCGGCGTCTGCACTTCTACTCGCTGCGGTTGGAGCCATGCCCTCTCCCAGTCACCCGCCACACTCGCCCACCCACCTACTCGCTCGCTCTCTCTGTCTCTGGCAGCGGTCTGGGGGTGTGAGCAGCATCATAAATTAAATTCTTCATCAACTCAAACTCGTTAAGCGCCAATAAAGTGACAGAGAGTTATTTTCATCACTTTTTCAATGGTCTACCACAAGGCGTACACACACACACACACACACACGCGCACATACATATGCTTCTCACTCAATGCGCCGAAGCGCTCACTGCCTATGCGCTCGCTCTCCCTCTCTCGCTTTAGCTCTCTCTTCAAGCTGCTTCGTTTAGGCCACGCCTCTGCTGCAGCAGCATAGCTATAGAGCATCGCAAGCGAGAGCGGGAGAGCTAGCGCTTACAGTGTGCGTGTGTGTGTGTGTGTGTGAGGAAGATGGAGGGCAGCCGCTGCTTGCAGAACTGGTTATTGGCTTTTGCGCTGGCGCAGCCCGCTTTGATTTCATTTGATTTGAGCCTCGAGATAAAGCTAAGTGCAGTCCACAGCAGCACATCAAAGCCGACTGCTTGTCGAGCAGCTTGTTTAGATCTTAATCGGGCAGAAAACGAACCATAAATGGATTTCGAATAATGCATTCAATTATTGTTGTCTGGCTGTGTGGAGGAATGGGGTGGTGCAGACAGAGAGAGAGAGAATGTGAAGGAAGGGGAGCATAAGGAGGTAGTAGCAGTAAGAGAAGGCGAATGAAACGTGTGAGACAGAGGAGGAGCCAGAGACGTATGAAAAGCTGAAGGAGAGGAACCAGGAGGAGCGGAAAATGAGATCGAAGATAACCAAAAGACGAAACTCAAAAAGGCTAATTTAGCTGAGCTTCCAAATGTGAAGAAAAATTTGAGAGAAAAAGAAATGAAAGAGAAGGACTATAAGAAGAGACTCGGAGGAGATGGCGAGGGCACAGCCAAATTAGCTTCCTAAGAAGAAGCAATAAGTGCGGTGGATAAGAAAAAGATGTAAGAACAAAAATAGAGAAAGAGAAAGCAAAGGGCAAAGCAACAGAATTAAGGTGAAATGAAACAAAAATTAACAAAAAGAGTGGAAGGAGTAAAAGCCAGGATAGGAGTAGGTTAAAGAAGAGGAAGAGTTGCAGCCGACGTAGCGTATAAGTATTTACCGTAGCAGAAAACCGCTAAGAAACTCAGTTGGAAGCACTAAAAATAGACGGAAATTTGAGTGAATTGTGTTGCCAAAAGCCGTTAACAGCTTAACGATAAAAGCAAACTAATTAAAAGTACGAAGCAGGAGAAATTGCCACATAATAAAGCAAATTAAAAGCAAATTAATTTAAAACACAGCAAAAACAACGAGAAGCAGAGAAACGGAGCAGAGCGAAGCGGATGCAGCGCAAATGAAAATGACGCAAGGCGGTTGCCCCCCAAACACACACACACACACACAAACAAATATATGTATGTAGGGACATACATACAGACAGGTGTATGGATGTGTGTGTGTGTGTGTGTGTGAGTATGCTGCCAGCCAGCCGAGCTCCACTTCAATTAAGCAGCGCGCCAACATGGCAGCCTCTCACACATCTACACACACGCACACATTGCTCTCTCTCTCTCTGACTCTCTCCCTCTCACCTACACACACACGCACACATACACTAGCAGCACATATAATTACGTTTGGCAAGCTCGTTATGCGTAAGAATAAACGCACATTAAGAGCTCATTAGTTGGCACAAATCGAATCGCTGGCTAAGGGAAGCCCCGTGACAGGCCAGGATAACAGCTCTGCCGGCTGTCTGTGCGCTCCCTTCGCGTGCCTCCCTCTCGCCGTGCGTCTCGACATTTTCATTTAACGTGTAATGGAAGATAGCGTAAACGAGTAAATGAGTCAAGTGAAGCGAATTGAATTGAATTTGAACCGAGCTGAGGCTGAGCTGGTGCAAAAAAGCCGCAACTCATGCCAACAGGTAAGAGAAAGGTGAGCAACGAAAGATACTAACGGTTAAGTTAAGCTAACTATTAAATAGGCTAGGCGAGCGTTGCTAGGATATTAAGAAAAATCCAGTTAGGCCAACGGGCAGCGGGCAAGGGAATGGGCGTGTTTGCCACTGCACTCCACTGCATTGTCAAGCTAACGGTTCTTTCTGAGCGATGCTCACTCATAATTTGTTGCATATTGTTGTGTCAGCGCGAGCGAGCATTTAAAAGCGAACAAAGCGCCAGCTGGCAAACAAAAGTTGTCGCCTATGCAAAGGCAGAGCACACGCACACGCACACGCACACACACACATAATCAGAGCAGACACATATGCTGAGCAGAGGCACGCGTGCTGCTGCTGCTCACAGGCAGGCAGGCAGGCAGACAGACAGCCAAGCAGAGAGAGAGACGAGTCAGACAGAGAGCAACAGCGCTTGCGCTGCGCTCTCTCAAGCGCGCTCGCTCGCTCGCTCTCATATGCCCGCTAGCTCCGCCCCTCACACATATATGCATGCACACACGCACACAAAACCGGTTTTCAATTCGCTTGCTGAATGGCTCTGGCTGTGGCTGTGGCTGTGGCTGTGACTCTGGCTCTGGCTCTGGCTCGTCGCTCGACGCTGCGACTTGTTTATTGCCAACTCTGCCTTGGCACCGTGCGCAACGTATTTCGGTTACGGTTCTTGTGGGCATAACAGTTACTAATTGAGATAACAGACACGCAAGCCGTCGCAACCGAGAACTCTTGTCAATTTTGTGCGTGTGCGTGTGTGTGTTAGTGCGAGTGTGTGCGACTAATAAGAATTACAATTAGGATATTTCTAAATATATTTATATTTATATAAACAATGGATATTAAGACCAGAGCTGCAACGCCGCCTATGCAAGCTACTGCAGCTGCTGCTGCTGCTGCTGTTGCTGCCGCTGCTGTTGTGGAGGCTGGCTCAGCCGGTGGCAGCCTGGCGGCTTCCAACATGGAGCATAAGCAGACCTTTCAGCACATCTTCGAGCAGCTGGCACAGCAGAGCGGCGGCCCGCACAAAATGGCGCCCAAACAATTGGAGCATCTGCGCCATCTGTTGGCCAATGTGCGAGACGCGAAGAACTTGCAGTTGATTGTGGAGAAGTTCAAGAATCTGGAGCAGTTCCCAGAGCACTATGCTCAGCTGGGCTGCAGCAATGGCAACAACAACAACAGCATTAACAACAACAACAATAACAACAACAACACTGTGATCACAGCGGGTAAGACAGAGTTAGAGAGAGAGAGAGAGAGAGGGAGAGGGAGAGTGTGCGAGAGGGAAGTCGCCGCTGTAGTTTAGTTAGCCGGAAAGCGGCTGCCATTACGGATTACCGATTTAATTAAGCACAAATTGCTGCGGCACATGAAACGCTCTCCGTACACATGTACACATATTGACAGCGGGCACTGTACGAATGCGTGTTCACGGACATGTTTTGCATTTTGGGCCGAGCATTAACATGCACCCGGGCCGGGCATTTAAAATAATTTGCGAATTATAAGCTAATTGCCCAGGCATGCGAGGCATATAGGGGACAAAAACAGAGCAGACGAAGAAAAACACTGAAAACATTTCCATTTAACATTTTAAATTCGTTAAAAATACATAAATTAAATGATCGACAGCAGCGGCAGCAGCAGCAGCAGCAGCAGCAGCAGCTGGCAAAATATTAAAATAAATATATAAAAAAAAGTTTTGCCTACTTTTTAGCGTCGCCTTTGGCATGACAAACTCTCATTAGAAAAAATCATTTATATATGAGTGTATTGGTGTGTGTTTTTATGTGTATATGGAACGATTGCGGGCAATATGTCGCTTAGTTGCAATTACAGTTTTTAGCTCGTTAAAACTGTAAATAAAGTTGTGCCCCCATGCCAGAGCGTGTGTGTGTGTGTGTGTGTGTTTAAACATTCAAAATAGCTGACAATATTTGCATGCACTTGGAGAAATAGCTGAGACTCGGCTGTGTTCCAGGATTTCCTAAGGAGAAAATGCATAAGCTCTTCAGTTCTTAAGATATCAGTACTTTTTCTTTTTATGTTTGTTATATTCCATGAAAACTAACCTAAAACTTTCCAGATCTTTTTTCTCAACTATTCAGGCTTTGTCTATTGAAAACTAAAATAAATAGGAAACTGATAAATTTCCCTTATATTTAATATATTAAATATTAGACATGAAGTTTTTTACAACCCATAAACTCATCTCAATGGCAGCAGAATATGCTTAATATATAATATTCATATGGCTGGGACAGTTCGATTGATTTGATTTTTAACTAAAAAAAAAGTAATAAAAGGAAACTGAATCAAAAATAAATAAAAACGGAATTAGAAATGCGCCTGAGAATCGAAGTTAGTTCTAGGTCAAGAGCGTATGAGAGTAAAGCTTTATCTAAGCTGCAAATGTGGAAAAGCTGTAGAATTTGGAGTCTGAAAATGAATGTAGCTCCTCAGATTGCAAACATCCGATATGGATACGGATATACTTTGGTTGGAAAAAACATAAAGATTGTAGCACTTAAATAATATTAAAAGAACAAGGAATAACTATATGTAGATATATCCTGCAACTAGCTAAGATTCGTACTTGATTCTTGAAAACTTCATACATTACACACTCAGTATATATTCACCTCATTATATGATTATATTTATAGCCACTCCCACTAGTTTTCTCTGAGTGCACTTGCTAGTTGTTGCTGTTGTCGCTCGTGTCGTGCGCCTAATTGACTTTGCCAAACTGTTGGCAAACAGGCTTTTAATTCCCATGCATGACAGTCAGCAGCCAAAGGCCAGCTAGCGCACTCTTCTCTTCTTCTGGCTTGCTCCCTCTGATTCTGGTTCCTTTTTGTTGCAGACAGCGAAATGTCGCTCAAGGACAACGCACGCAAATTCGGAGCTGGCGGTCAAACTTTAACGCCGCGCCACACAATCGACGCAATTCTCGGACTCAAGAATCGCAACGGCCAAGCGCAGGGTCAGCTGCAGGCAGCCGCCGAGGGCAGCAGCGATGGTAAGTAGGATGCCCGATCTACTAGATGAGTGGGCTCTGACGGGGAAGTGTCTGCTAAGGATGCTAGGGACAGCCTAGGACTATTCATCTCAGAGAGCAGCTATGAATGTACTAAAGGAGTACTACATAGAAGTTTATGTATATAGGCTGGGGGTTTCTGTATGTGTACTAAATACAAGGACTGTCCATTCGAGGGAGTTGCTATGCATGTACTAAAAATGTACAAAATATATATCTATAGGTTTGGGCTTTCTATATATGTACTAAGTAATTTGCTGAATACAAGGACGGCCCATTTGAGAGAGTTGTTGTGCATGTACTAAAAACGCACTAACAAGTACTAAAAAAGTACTAAAAAAGTACTAAATAGCCTTTAGGCTGGGGGTTTCTGTATATGTGCTAAGTAAATTACTGAATAGACAGACTGTCCATTTGAGAGAGTTGCTATACATGTACTAAAAATGTACAAAATATATATCTATAGGTTTGGGGTTTCTATATATGTACTAAATAATTTGCTGAATACAAGGACGGCCCATTTGAGAGAGTTGTTGTGCATGTACTGAAAACGTACTAAAAAGTACTAAAGAAGTACTAAATAGCCTTTAGGCTGGGGGTTTCTGTATATGTGCTAAGTAAATTACAGTCCGTCTGTCCATTTGAGAGAGTTGTTATACATGTACTAAAAAAGTACTAAATATAAGTTTATGCCTATTTGCTTGAGTTCTATACATGTACTAAATTTAACTGTCTTCCCATGAGCGTCCAAGCTTAGTACATTATTTAGACACATTTGTAACGGCAGCTATGAAATGGAGTTTGCACATATGTACTAAAAAGAAATGTATGCTTTTCGATTGATTTCTATAATTATAGATGTTTCAATATGAGAAACTTCCATATATGCACTAAATTTGATGGATTTGATAGATAATTAATAAACAATCTGTTTATCTGTAGCAATGCAGCTCCCTCAATAAGTGTACTAAAAATTACACTAAGAAGTCTCTCCCGCTCGATAAGCTCAGCTTGCGTCGCGCAGAGTGTGGCAATCGGAATGCCGATAGAGCGATAAACGATAAGCGCAATGCAAATCGATTTCAATTACAGTGCCACACAGCGATGAATGGGAATGGGGAATTAAGGGGCATTGTTGCGAAATCAACAAACACAATCGCAAAATTATATTAGCATTTATTTTGGGCCCATCGCGTGGGCCGCAAGTCGTTTCGGCCTGGCTTGGCTCTAACTGCTGCTATTCTACTCCTTTTTTCTTGGCCACCTTTTCCACTCTCCCTCCCTCTCTCTCTCTCTCTCTTTCTCTCGCTCACTCCCTCGCTCAGCTGGCATTTTGGCGTCTGGTGTGCGATGCACGACAGCTGATAAGGAGAAATCAGTCAACGGTAATCGCTTACATGGCCAAAGTGGGATTAGAGCCCGCTCTTCTTCTTCGTTTCTTTTCAGTCAATTTAAAAGTTTTATTACACATTCCATTCAGTTAGTTGCAGTCGTTATTCTGAAGGCTTTTTAACTGGATTATAGTGGGATTTATGCCGCTGTCGGTGCCAGTCGCCGAAAACTGTGCTCAACGAACTGCCCAAAGCGCCCTCTGCTTCCTACTGCTGCCCTCCCCTTCTTCTCCTTCTTCCTCTGCTTCTGCTTCTGCTTCTGCTTCTGCTTCTGCTGCTTTGGCACGTCGTTAAAAATGTATTTCATTTTGTGTTTTGATTGCCAACGAGCGATTGTCGCACAGCAAAAGGCTGTGAAAAATGGGCGGCCAGAAGTGAGTTTCCTTTCGCCTGAAAAGCCATTTGCGACAGGTGATATAGGTGGTGTTAAAAATGAGATAATAACTGCAGCTGTTGCCAACTGAAAGTGGTTTACTGGAGATGTATGCGACAGATATTTCATAAATTATTGGCAGGGGCAGTTGGCTCTGCCAGAAATTGTGATCGACAATGTAGGGAAAATGTGAATTGCATAGAAATAGAAATGGAATATTTTATTTGTAAATAAGAGGGAAGAAGGAAAAGCTCTATCTGCTATATGTGATATACATACATAGGTTATATTATAAATATGTATAATATATTCCATGCACCATATGGCAATCCATATATATATATTTGCCTAGGCAGTTTCCTGCTTGTCATTCAACGAGTTGTGCGAGACACATTGAAGGCGAAATCAATTAAAAGACGTTGCAAATTAATTTAATTAAGGCCTGCGCTGAGAAGCGCAAAGAGAGGCAGCGACAATGGAAAGGAAACAACAGCTAAACAAGTTGTTCATACACAAGAGGCACAAGAGCGAAGAGGAAGAAAAAGCGAAGCGAGCGATACAAAGCGCAAAATTAAATGGCCGCAAATTAATTAGAAGCCAGCAAATAAGCTGGCTAAGCAGGTGAGGCAGCAGGTGAGGTGGTTACAGGGGAGTGGACTGAGGGGGGCCCGAAGAGGTTTGCACTGAAACTCTAAGTCATAATCATAATTGAAGTGCGGCTAGACGCAAGCTGTCAAAAAGCATTTAAACTGACAGCGCTGGCGTCACACAAAGTGAGAGAGAGAGAGAGAGAGAGAGGAAGGGAGAGAGAGAGAGAGAGAGAGAGAGAGAGCGAGAGAGGCGAAGAGCTGCAAGTGCATTAAGGCAAATGCAAACTAAAGCAAGGCAGATCAAGATAAATAAACAAGCCAAGAGACACCGTATATATGTATGTGTGTGAGTGTGTGCGTGAGTGTGCCTGTATGTGTAGAGTCACATGCCCATTCCCGTTTGATGCGGCATTAAATTGAGCATTAAGTCACTTTAATGATCTTAATGCGTGTCCGAAGCGAGCTAAACGCGCGTCGGTGTGCGCGGCTTATTAACAACAACAATAGCAACAACAACAACACTAACAACAACAGCAAGCAGAGCACTTCACTTCAGCTGAGCCAGACAAGTTGATTGACAGTTTTTGTTTATGGCTCGTTTGATTTTGTGATATGCGGTTCGATTGGCCGCGATGGCCAAAGCCAGAGCGCAGCTCGAGTATCTTTTCATCTCGAATATATATACATACATATATATATCTCGGGCAACGCCGGAAGATCTGTTAATACACAACTTGCTGTTGTGCATTTCCTTTTGTTGAGTGTGGCTGGTCTACCTGCGCTGCTTACCTGTTGCCAATGACTTTCCGAAAACATTTCAATTAGGCCGCCTAATGGCCAAGTTTGATGTGATGTTTCTGTCAAATCACGCGATTAATGTCAATTTCGTTACAGTAAACGCTCGCTAAATTGTAACGAGCCCCGGCCCAGGCCCAGGCCCAGGCCCAGGCCTAGAGGCTCCACTCTCAATTAGCAAGCTGAGGGCGTTTTGAGTTCGCCTTTGTCTGCCCTTTTCTCAGTAGCTGACTTAATTTGTACCTTTTAACATTTCAACTTGACTTCTAGAGCTCACTCTGGCCACTCCCTCTGCCCCCTCTCCCTGCCTCCGTCTTTTCATAGTTAAATTTGTTAACAATCCAAAATTTCCAGCTGCCAAGTTTAATTGCCACGGCTAATGGCCAAAGCCAACGAAATCATTTCTTAATTGAACTGTCGATCAGGCAATTTGCTCGCGACTCTATGAATGAATAGTGAATAGTGAATAAGTAAAGAGTGAATTGTGAATTGTGAAGCAGTGAATTGTGAATAGTGTGTGAGCTTCGCCTTGAACTGCAGCTGTAGCTTCAGCTTTCTTTCACAGTTGATCTGATAAAGAGAAAATATTCATTCATGATCAAGGCCAAGTTGAAGATCCGAGCTGCACTCACAGTTTGAGTAGAAGACACTCGTTTGGCCTAAACTGGAGTGAGTTGGAAGAAAAAGTACCCAATACACAGGTATTGCCTTGGATTGAATATATAATGAATATATAATATATTAGCCAAGATTGATAAACAGATTCGTATTGACATCTAAAAAATATCGAATGAAGTAAAGTGAAGAAGCAGACATAGATGCGCATGGAATCAGCATTGATATATGTGGAATATCCGACTCAGGGATAGAGTTGAGGCATATACATCATCCTTTATAAGTCAATATCCATAACTCTAATCAAATGAGAGTGAACCAGCTAAAAATATATTTAATGCGAATATGAAATAAAGTTGATCATCAGCTCAGGGGAAAATACTTGAATTAAGTATTCAGAATAAAATGTAGTCGCTATATTTATTTATGTAAAGTAAGCCAAGAACTGAGCTCTATAGAATTATCTTACATCAAATAACTTTGCTTGAAGGAAACATGAGAATCTATGATTGAGCCAATGAATTATTATGAGGCAAGAATACTTGCAAGAAGAGTTTTAGTCAGGGTATTATCTAAGATATATATATTATAAATATTATCAGCAGTACACAAAAATGAATTTGCTGAAGTATGAGAATCTCAAATTGCAGATAAATCTGTATTCTATGGACAGTTTTCTACTAACCTTCGCTGGCTTTATTTAAGGGATTTCATTTTTGATTGTTGGGCAACTCTAGTTCACATCAGATGCAGTAAATCAGAAGCTATTTGGATTGAAGGGCAGCTCTGCACTCACACACTCACACACACACCGACCCTAACTGGCACATGCGAACCAAACTATACGCAAATTTAATAAATAAAAGAAAAAAGATTTGATCACGCAGTCATGCGTGAGTGTTGATGTGTGTAAATCACGTGGATCGTCGATTCAGCTCGAACTCGAGTTGGTCTTTTCTCAAGCACACGCAATTAGCGCACGCACTCGGTGTGGCCCACGAAGGCGATGCCCTAGCCGAGCGTTTGGGCCTGGCTCTGACTTGGGTTCGAGATTGCGGCTACTGGCGCTGCGCTGCGGCACCTCATGCGGCGTTCACGCCTTTCCTAAATGCGCTTTTCTATTATTACACACATTATTATTATTATTATTATAAGTTTTCATTTGTTGTTGTTGCTGCTGTTGTTGGCCTTTTGTGCTACCGCATTTTGGTTATCCCACTTTGTTTCAGCATTTTTGTAAAGTTTTTGTTAATTTCATTAACTACAAATGAAGCTCACGCGGTGCGTGTAAATTTCGTTTGATTGGATGAATTTGTGGCTGCTGTTTTTGCCCCCTCCTCTGAGTTAATTAGCCAAAATATAAAAAAACGAAACTTTTGACCCACTTTGAGAGCTGAGAAAAGCCACCAAGAAAACAATCAATAGCTAAGCTCGAATTATTGCGCGTAATTACATTAGACAATCATCGTCAATGCAAATTAAATCGATGGCGATGGCTACATCGATGTATGTATGTATGTCTGCCTGTACATCAGAAAGCAATTACACGAGAGACTAACGAATAATTACAGAATCGTTAATTGGATTTTGGACTCGAATGAAAACTCAATTCACACAGAAATTGAATTTAGCTAACGCGAGCTGAACGGACAGACAAATGCAAAGGCCAAGCACTTTGTATACCCACTGGAAATCAGGAATACCCTATCGAAATGTCTACTCGAATACCCTATCATAGTAGAGCCACTCTGTACACCCTTTCTATGTTGATTGTCTCAGAATACATTCGCCTGTCAAGCTCTTCCATAAGAGCAGCCCAGAATATCCCCCATCTTATCTCAGTTAGTTTTTCTCGCCTCTCCCTCTCTACCTACTTTTTTCTGTTTCCCTCTCTTTTAGTCTACTTTAGTACAACCTGAAATATGATATCATATATCATAGTATCTAGTAAAAAGGAAACTGTTTTCGATTTATAATTTCATTTCGTCTGCCGACAAATTGATATTGAGTAACCCCGAATAGGGAATCTATCATCATGTTATGCAACTGCCATGCTTCGGGGCAGTTCAGAGCTCCATGCATATAATTTCAATCATGATTTACTCACTCTGCGTTAGAGTTGACGATTTCCACATAATACTCTAGCATTTGCTGGCCTGATTAGATTTTAATTAGCCTCTGAGGTGGGCGGGCTGGACAGTTGGCCAAGTCATAAAGCTGTCGCTGCCCATGTGGTTAAAAGCCCTGACGCGGTAATAACAATGTGTTATTTAATTTTGGGTTGCAAACAAACCGCCCGAATGAGCCACCCAGAGCCATCCAGACTAAACCGAGGCCAACCAGCCACCCACTCGCACACCCAACACCCACCTGCACCCACACCTGTTGGCCATTAATAAACGGCTTTCAATTAGTCGCCTCGTATTTACAATGTGAGGCAATAAAAATTCTCAGAAAGAATGAAATGCCGAAGAGTGGTGCAGCGGGCGGCGCTAGTGGTGCGACGGGGCCTTAGGTACGAGGTCGGTGGCTCTAATGGGCGTTCTGGCTCTGCTCGACTCTAGCACACATATCACGTGACATGCAAGGAAGTCATTAGTTGTCGCCGTCAATAGACTAGGAGGAGGCGAGCCGAGAGCAGAGAGTGGGGCGGAGTGAGTGGGAGTGAGGAAGAAGGAGCTATGCCGAGTAGCCAAGTGGGTAGAGTGTGGGTATACAAGGATGCATATAGAATATGGGAGAGAGACAGAGAGAGAAGGAGAGGGAGAGAAAGAGAAAGAGAGATAGTAGGAGGAGGGCACGTACAGTGAGAGAGACAGGGAGAGCAGAGTGGAGTAAGGAAGTGCTAACTCTTCTAGCTTTCGTTGGGTACTCTCTCTACTCTCGTCTCTATTTGATATAATGAGGCTTTCTAGCTATGCTAGCGTAGACTAGAGACCCCTCATGCACCTTACACTCTTCTGCTGCTTCACTCGGCACCCACCCTCTCTCTCTCTCTCTCTCACACACTTTTCCCTTCCAGGTGACGGCGATGCCTCGTTGGCAGAGGACGATGCCACCGATCTGCGCTGCAGCAGCATGTCGCTGACTCAGCTGCGCCACATGGACAACCACATGGCCAGCATGCTGCAGCAGCACTCGAAGAACGGGCTGAGCTATGGGCCGCCAACGCCGCCGGCGCCACCGCCGCAGCATCAGCATCAGCAGCCGCAGCAGCAACAGCAGCACCCCTCGCAGTCGCAGTCGCAGCAGTTGGCGTCGCAGCAGTCGCCGCTGGCGCCGCATCATCATGGCGCTCCCTTCGGCTACCACAATGCCTTTGGCTACAATCACGGCGGCGCCACACACTTTGGCCATCAGGAGGAGGCGGCGGCGGCCGGCAACTACCTGAACTCGATGCATCAGATGGTGGAGGCCAATCAATTGCAGCCACAGTCGCAGGTAGGGCAAATGGGGCAGCTGGCCCCACCGCCGCCCTCAGCCGCCGTCTACGGCAGTCATCAGCAGCACTTGGCAGCGCTCGCTGCGCATGCGCAGGAGCAGCATAATAAATATGCCAAATCATCGTCGCCAGCTGCTGCTGCTGCTGCGGCTGCGGGCAGCTACTTTCAGCCGGATGGGCAGAACTCGGCAATTGGGGCGAGTGCAGCACGCGACTACGACGAGCGTTCAATGTCCTCCGGCAGCGAGCTGGAGGAGGACGAGGAGCATGAGGCTGCGAAGCTGCAGCATGAAGCGAGCATCAACATCGATGTCACCTCCCCACCCACACCGCGACCCATCGGCAGCATCAGCAGCAGCAGCAGCAGCAGCAGCGGCAACAGCAACAAGCGCAAATCCACCTTCATCGATGATAATGAAGCGAAATTAGCCAACGGTCAGTCCCTGGGCAATTATGGCATCAGAGCGCGCAGTCTCGACGAGGTGCAGCAGCAGCAGCAGCAGCAGCATCAGCAGCAGCAACAACAACAGCAGCAGCAGCAACACTTTCAGCATGAATATCGCAATAACAATAGCAACAACAACAGCAACAACAATCAGGTGGAGCATGTGGAGCGTCTGAATGGAGACAATGACAGTTTGGTCAACGGCAGCTGCGCCTCCAGCGAGGATCTCAATCAGACCAATAGCAGTGAGCAGGGCGAGAAAATTACATCCGGCAGCGACGATGAAGGTGAGCGAGCGTGAACTAGTTCGATTTGATGAATTAGTTCCAAGAACGAGCTGAGATCAGTATTATTTTATATGAAAATGAGTGTGTGGCAACCCAGCTCATTTAGTCACTTTGTGAACTAGTGAATCAATCATGAGCTGAGACTAGTTCAGGTTCTAATTCTTTGCTGGAATCAAATCAGTCGAGGAATTCAAATGAATCGTTCAATTGAACTTTGGCTAACTGACTTGCACTATCTCTCCCACTCACTCTTTATTTATCTCCCTCTCTCTCTCTCTCTCTCTCTCTCTCTCTCTCTGTCGCCCTCTCCAGGCCAGGATGATAACTGCGCCAAGAAGAAGCATCGCCGCAATCGCACCACATTCACCACCTACCAACTGCACGAGCTGGAGCGCGCCTTTGAGAAATCGCACTATCCGGATGTCTATTCGCGCGAGGAGCTGGCCATGAAGGTGAATCTGCCTGAAGTGCGTGTCCAGGTGAGTTATCACAGGCCAGCCAGGCCAAGCCATCAGCCTTATTTACGAGCTGGCTCTTTGCTAATTGTGCAATCAACATGTCTGCCCAGCCAGGCGCCGGAAATGAAATAATTTCCGTTTGCAATTTATTTTAACGAAATTAAGCTGTGCCAACTAAAGCAGCTACCCCTCCCCCGCCTCCTCCCAGAGAGACACTGGCCAGCTAGCCATATGTTAAAGCCAGACAAGAATTTATGTGCCACACAGATATATTGGCCCGAATGCGCGTTGGCATACCGGACGATTGGCATGCCTGAAAATTGGGTTGTTTATTCCGAAAATAATATATCATGTCTAAAAGTGGATCTGAGAAAACAAAAACTGCTTAGAATCATTGTTATTCTGTTAGGCTATACTATTTTTAAGAAACTATATATAATCTATATAATATAGTGAAAATCAGAGTCAGAGTCAGAGTCAAAGTCAGAGTCAACCATGTAGTCGGACGATCTAATATAGTTTACTTGTTCTTCCCAATAAGCACATATAATGCCTGAGCTATGCATTCATCATCAGCCATTGGCTGACTAATGTAGTAATTGTAGTACTCTCAAATCTCTCTATATGTAGGTTTCTTGAACTCTATGACCTTCAAACTGTAGAGAGAATATCTGAACTCAGTTTCGTAGATACAATTGCTAATGATCGAGGTACGGCTAGACCTCTCTGCCTCTAATCTCAACTGTGAGTGAAACATTCATTCATTCATTCATGCATTCATTCACTCATTCATACACTCATTCATTGCTTCAGCTAATCAATCCCATTTGTCCCTCTCAGATATTCATTCAGTCTCCGTTGCAGCATATTTTTCCCTTCACCTTTTGGACTGCTCAAAGTGAGCTGCAATCGCTGCTCACCCACCGAAAACTCTAGCACCGCCCCCTCACTCTGCGAGTTGGCTGTGCCGAAAGGAGTACCTTTTTCGCAGCTGGAAAAGAAGTGAGAGGAGGCAGGGAAGCAACTTGGGCAACTTTCTTTCAGTGCATATTAAAATTTATGTCTCAATTGCGAAATGACAATGCGAATGACAAGACTCGCGTCCTCCGCCCTCCGGCAGCGCAGCTACCCAGTCATGCCGAGGGAATTATGCACTTTCACGAGTGTATGCGCCTTTTATGCCCTTTATGCTCGCTCGCTGGCTGGCTCGAGCGGATGCATGTCTGGCTGCCATTCGTTTCGGGTGGCAAATTGCGACATTAACGGGCGGGGCGCCTCGTAAATTCCTTTCACGGCGGTGTAGCATAAAAGACGCCCGACGCGGCAATCGGAGAAGCCCAGAAGCGAGGGCAAGTGCAGAGTGCGGCAGGTGGAACTCTGCTCGACTAGCGGATACTCTGTACAAACTGAGGGAATAGGCAGAAAGAGCAAGAGAGAGAGAGAGGCTAGAGACCAGATAGAAAGAGAGCAGAAAAGACTGAAGACAGAAGGGAGAAGCGAGGAACCTGAAACGGGAATGGGATAAAAGGGACGATCGAAGGAACCTATTGATACGTAAGGCTGCCGCCCTTCACTATTTGAAGTTCCTCCTTCTTTACAAAACCTCTTCAATATGAATCTAAGCTAGGCTAGGCCTGTTGCATACGATCTCGCATAAGCCACACACCCCAATCGTATATCTAGCTCGCATGGGAGTCAGAAGAGCTCAGCAATCAAAGAGCTCGAGTGGCATTTTCTATAAAACTAACATATCTAAACCTATCCGTGCATTATTTAACTTGGCTGTTGGCTTTTTGGGGCCATCTAATTGCATTGCTGCACAGTGGACTCGAGTCTAGGCCCGTCGCCCTGTGGCATAGTTTTTATGTGTTATTCTCTAAGCCATAAACTGAGTAGGTAAGCTGAGGACCTCGCCTGCAGCTCGAAAGTCGCAAGGCGGCAGTCGGAAGGCGACAGTCGGAGGGCGACAGGCGACAGGCGACAGTCTCGACTGACGGCAAAGGACATATCAAATTTCATGAATTCGTTTACTCAGACGACAAATCATTTTTATTGACTAAACATTATCGCAGCGCTGTCGCTCTGTCGCTCTGTCTCTCTCGTCCTCTCGTCCTCTCGTCCTCTCTCTGCTTGGCAACACAAATATATGCACATAAATAAATAAACAAATTTGAGAGAAGAAATAAAAGAAGCAAACGAAATACAAAAGTAATGAACGAAAATCGCATACAAATTTTCTTTGCCGCGTTTTATCCGCGTCTCTCTAGATGGCCGTACGGCCCTCATGTGTCACTTTGTCAAATTGACACGAATTCAAATTTGGGCAACTGCGGCTCGGCTAGATATACCCTTTAACCCGCCCCCACCCTCGCACCTGCCTACGCCTAACCCTTGGTGTACGAGGCAGGCGCGTCCTCAAGTCCAACTCGTTTTCAGTGCCCTGGAAACCAATGAGAATGGGGTATATGGAAATGGATGCCACCTCTCATGAGGCGTGGCCTATTCCTATATGCGACTGTCTCTGCTTCCGTTTGAAATCTTATCTCTCAGCAAGTAGAAAAACTAGGAAAATCAAATTTGAAATATATTTATTTTTATGTATCCCGCTATGAATGCAACAAACCTTATTTGTCTCCAATATTGCAACACCTTGCCACCACTAAAAGTCTAGTTTGATACTTGTTTTGCTCTACATAGCTCGAGATCTATATGAGCTAACGATGCCAAACTTTGTATATCGTTTACTATAATGCATACGGATCATAACTGTAATTCCTTTTTCCTATAGCGCTTCTATTGCTCATTATAATTAAGAATAACCTCTGGGACAGACATTCATCCCATATGCAAATGCAACAACAGGGTATCTCTTAGTCCTGCACTAGCCAGACGACTGCGCTGACTTCCTCTGCTTTTTCTTTTCGATTTGGTGGGCACATTTTTTCGGTCTGCACACCCTCTGCCTGTGTGTGTGTGTGTGTGTGTGTGTGTAATCGCATTTGCGGTTAGTTTGCATGAAGTTCTAGTTATCGTTGGAGCTGTGTGGAAATTGCTTGGTGTGCAACTCGTTGAAGGTGGAAATTTGTTTTGATTAAGTTTGCACACACACACACACACACACACAGAGAATCATACATGCTCGAAAAGAAAATATAAAAGAAAACTGAGCTATGAAAACGGAATCGAGTTGGTCGTGCTGCGTGGGTGGGGCTCGGTACCCAGTTCAGTCAATCAGTGGCTCAATATTCGGTTCAATTTCTCGTTTAGATGAGTTCATTTGCCGACTCGGGGCGGGCGGTCGGTCGGCGGGGGCGTGGCCTGAAGAGTTACATGTATTGTAATAGATTTGCTAAATGTTTGTTTAAAAAGTTTGATTGGATTTTTGCATTTGATGCATTGTGTGCTCGCATTTGGCATTGTTGTGGCTTGTTTGATTGTTGTTTAAATGGCCAATATTGCCCTGGCACTCGTTGGCATTGTTGTAATAGGAGCGTTGCAATAGTGTCTCTCCCCCCTTACCCTCCAGCCGGCAATAGCCGAAATCGAAAAGAAACGACTGCAGCAACAACTGCAGCAGAGGAGCCAAAATTGCCAAATCAAATTGAAATTGTGTCATTTCGTGGTTTGGCTATTCGAGCAAGGCAATTAATATGCCAACCACAGGCAGCTATACAAACTGTATCTCTCTCTCGCTCTCCCCCTCCCTCTCTCTCTCTCTCTTTCTCTTTCGGTACATCCAGCTTAAGCTGGGTCTTATCTGCGATCGTAACCAAAACAAAATGCGTTAAGCCGCCAAATTAAACAACAGCTTAACGAGCTGAACAAACGCAAGAAACGCAGACAGACACATCATTAACGCTGAGACGGCGCTGCGACTCCTGCGAGTCCTGTGAGCCCGAACATATGGCTCGGGCGCAAGTGCCTGCCATAGATGACAATTATTTTATTTGGATTACACGCTGACAGCTCACAAATTTCCGTTTTCGAGGGTTTGCCAAGGCTGCCGCGTTTAAGGGTTAAACGTGCCTCAATCATCCGCCGCATTTAACCCAATCGAGTGGGTTAGACAGACGCGCAGACAGCACCACAACAACAACTACAAAACCAACAACAATAACAACAAGAAAAAGAGTTTAATTAAAACCTAATTTAGCATGGCAAAGCAAAGCAAATTGCAAAAAGAACTTTTGCTCTCGGGCGTTGATTGATGGCCAGCAACTGGAGCAGGCCGCTCGCTCGAAACTAAATGAATATATATATATATATATCGAATGAGGCTAAGGCAATTGACTTGCTAAAGGAGTTTAGGAAAATAATGCCAAGGCTAAGAAGGAGCTAATTGAGTGAGTTGGATAGATGGTAAAGCAGAATAGTTGGCAGATGTAAAGATATGCTCGAATAGTTGTGAAATGGCTCATTAAAGTGGGCTAAGGTCGATATTCGATATGCGATTTTCAGCACTGTGCAACGGCAACTGTGTATAAATTGAGAAACCACTTTTTGAGGGAAGGCTTCTGCATTACTTAGTGCAGGAGGCTTCATTTCGCTCGTTACTTCAATTATTTCCGCCGCTCTGTTATTTTCTTATTTCCTCTTCTGCTAAAGCTATCGACTGCCTCATCGCTTTGGTTGAGAATCGATCGATCTACATCTATTGATAGTTGCCTCTAATCTCTCATTGGCCCAGTGCAGCAGTTCTATGTCTCTCACAGCGCAGGCATGCTCCATTAGTCATTCACAATATACTTGGGCCCATGCCTTGGCGTGTCTGGAGCCTCTTGGCTGCTTGCCTGGGCTAAATCAAATAAAACAGAAAAACAATGCACGATCTTAGTTATTTGCTGTATTTATGTATTATTTTTGCTAACATGCGTTCACGTTCACAAATAGTCGAGCGCAGACAATTTTTGTTATTAATATTGCTGTGGCAGGAAGCGGAGAAATGGCTGTCAATTATTTTGCATGGCCAAATGATTAAATATCGTAAAACTGTCAAGGAAAATAAAGCAAATGCAGAGTGGAAGCAGGAAAAACCAATGGAAAATGGGCAAAAGGGAAACACAGTTTAATATTCACATAAGAAATGTTTGTTTATATGCATATTGCGCATACGACGTGTCTGACGTGCCGTAGCCCCTGCCTGACTGCCTGCGTGTCTGTGTGTGTGAGTGTGTGTGGGTGTGAGTGTGAGTGTGTTCATGTGTGTGGCTGTGTGCATAAAAAGCAAACAAATAAAAATGTCATTTCACTAACAAATAAAATAGATTTTTATTGCAATTCCACTTTTGCCTCCGTTAGACATTTATAGTATGTTTATTTCTTGACTACCCCTACCCCACACCCTCCTCCCCCTCACTATCTGCCTGTCTGTAACGCCCCATTTGTCTACTGCCTATCGACAGCTGTAAGCGAGTCGATTCGCTTCGCTTTCGCTTTCGCTTTCGTTTTCGCTTTCGTTTTCACATGTCGTAATAATAATAATGCATATTAGGTTCATTTGCGGACCTTTTTATTGAAATCCTATACAAATCTAATAATGAAAATAATCAGAAAGCAAGCCAAAGGCAAACGCAGAGGCCAAACAGACAGCGAGTGAGCGAGAGAGGGAGGGAGGGAGAGAGGGAGAGTTCTCAATATCGCAAATTGGAATTGCCAACAATTGCATAAACGAGCTCCATTTTTAGTTGGTTACTCTCTGTCTCTGTCTCTCATTCGCTCTCTCTTGCTCTCTCTTTCTCTCTCTCTCTTTCTCTCTCTCTCTCTTTCTCTCTCTCTCTCTTTCTCTCTCTCTCTAGGGAAGTCAACTTTTACAAATGCTGACAATTGGGCATTCTCTGGCTTGGCTTGGCTTGGCTTGGCGCCCAAGTGACCTATGACCTGTGCGCGCTGTGCCCTCTGACCTTTCATCCGTTATCCCTACTCCCTAAGCTGCCTCTTATATAATACAGCCAATATTCGCGCTTTCTCTCTCACTCTCCGCGGCGTATTTATAGCCCGGGCGAATGCTAAAAAGTAACTCAACGACAGCTGTATTCAAGTGCCGTTATTAGCGCGTGGGCGTAGAACAATTAACACATTATGCCACCTTTGACACAAACACACACATACACTCACACCCACTCACGCACACACACACACACACACACACACCAAGTGCTTAGACCACAACAAAGCAGCCGCAAGGGTAAATAATAAATAAATATAAATAAATAAAAGCAAGTCAAGTCAGGGTTGCCTGCCCCTAGGTGTGCCCTGTGTGCCCTGTGTGTGTGGGTTGTGCACATCTGCTGCTTATTCAAGATTATGCTGAAATAAACTGTCCAATAACACAAAGCGCCAACACTTGAAGCGAGCTGACTAATTATGTCAAATAAATATATGAAACCAAAAAAAAAAAAAAAAAAAAACGAAACAAAGCAATGAAATATGCAAAATGACGTTAAAATAGGGGCTACAGTGAGACCAAGCTATGAGGCACCAGTACGAAAAGCAAGCAAAAGAGTTGATGTACTGCAAATGCATAACAAAGACTCTGATTAGAAGAAAATGTATAGAAGGAGCAGCGGAATAATAAGTCAAGTTCCACTTATACAGGGTTCTCCATATTCGAGTGACCCATCTGGCAGCCCTGTACCTTTTGACAGACACGGGCACGATACGCCGTAGAGGCTCAAGGCGGCCAGTTGAGAGATATCATATTCAAGGAGCGAGGTGAACAAGTCTACTTGAACCAAATAATATGATTATTTTCGACATCAACAAAATTGTGTATTTTATTGATTTAAAAAGGTTGAATATGGGCAACCTTGTAGGTCTGACTAGAATTGAAAATCCAGTATAAGCCTTACGGATTTATGGATTGCATTATAATCATTTTTTTGTCATATTCTTATGGTTAGCTCACTAGCTAATTCCAATTTCTTTCAATACAAATGCATTGCAGATTTTCTTTGTTGCTCGTAAGTCGAGAAATCTAAGAGCTGCAGACTTGCAGTTGGATATAGATATATACACATACATATGCAATATATATACAAAAAAGATTTTTCGTGAACAAGGTATGAAAACTTCTTTGACTAGCTGTAATGTAAGCTCTTGTACAGTCTCTCTATAAGTACACTGTGCCAAATCCACTTTACGCTCTTCCTCAAGCAAATCTCTTTCTTTGATTTGACTCTAGTCTTCCATCAGATGGGGTTATCTATCAAATATTTGCTTGGCTCGGTAGATTTAAGCTCGTAGCTATTGCTGCTATTAGCTATTATATGATATCCCATAGCCTTTGATATAGATCAACAAATACCCGGAGCAAGTGCTGCCTAAGACTTTCGTATATAAGTAAACTCTTATTCGCTATCCAAAAGTACAGTTTACTCTCCCTCTCTCTCTCCCTCTCTCGCTCTCGCTCTCACCCTCTCTCGCTCTCTCTCTCTCTACATAGTTACTTGTGCCTAAACAAATCCATTTACATCACAATTTGCCGCTCGTTAATACGAAGAGAGAAAAAAAAACGAATTATAAAAGAAAAACAATTTGCGAGGCTTATTCGATTTGCTGTGAAGCACTTTTCTTCCGCTGCGTGCAAAAGGGATTCAGCGCGCTGCTCTTGACATCTGACACATAACGCAATCAAAGAGCGCAAGTGCCATAATGCAATAATAATAATAATAATAATAATGCGAGACTTCGGAGCAATCGCCTCCTGTTGCTGTCGCTGCTAACTTTTGACTCCGAGGCCTTTGAGCGAACAGATGTGCAACTCATTACACAGCATTTAGGCACACATCAAATTGAATAATATTCATGAGCGCGGGGGGTGTACGCGAGCAGGAGTAGCCACCCCCTTCGCGAGTCCTTAACTGTCCTTCAGCCTGGACATGCACTTGACGACTCAAGTGCGACGCTCGCTTCTCGATGCTCCTTGACTCGAGCCAACCAACCCAGCAGCTGCTCTCTGCGCAGACTTTTCTCAGAGCTCATCTCTCTCACTCTCTCGCGCACGCTGTCTCCTGCGATACGTATCCTCATAGAAAGTAATTGCAACTGTAATTGTAATTGTATTCGCATGATTACATTTGATCATATTTTGTTTCAGTTCAAGCCAAACATATTTACGCTTCGCTTAGGGGTTGCGCATGCAGCGCTATGTTTGCTGCCCTCTTTATTTATCCAGTTTTGTTTTTTTGTCGTTCCTTTCTTCCGTGCCTTTATTGTTACCCCTAATGTCAAGTGAGGTTATGTTTGTGTGGTGTGCGCGCGTCCTGGGGGTTGCTACAGCGGCCTGTCGACGGGGCAAAATGATTTATAATTTCATTCCTTTTGATTTATACACTTTTATTGAAATGTGTTGACAGGTTACGCTAAATTCGATATGAAGCCTAACGAAATTATGAGTGAAAGGAGCCCGGAGCTCATGCAATGTCCTGCGCCCTTCGTCCTTCGTCCTTCCTCCTAGTGACAGCCACTAGGCAAATCCGACGCACGCGCTCGTCATTTGATTTGATTAGCCGGGGCAAAAAGCGCAGCCAGCCGCCGATCGAGTCGCTTGAGTGCGCGGAGGACACGTTTCGCAGCTTAAATTACGCACACGCTGCGCCACGTTGTCCTTTAGCCAAGAAAGGATGCGTCGCAGTGCCCGAGCCTCGGCCTCCGTATGAACGGCGGCTGCTTTAAAGTCCTTTGCCCAGCGGCTGAGCCAGACAACGACGTCGGCAACGACACCCTTTGGCCAGGACGAAGGCAGGACGAAGGCAGGACTAAGGCAGGACGAGAGCCAGGCCAAACTCAATAAGTCGCATAAAGGAATGAAATTGGATGCCATTGCGGCAAACAAACAACAAATGCCTCAACAAACGATGCCGACGACGTTGTCTATGCTCTCCCACTCTCCCTCTCCCTTTCTCTCTCACCCTCTCTTTCTCTCTCGTTCTCTTTCTGTTGTGCTTGCCAACTGCGTCTTCTTTTGGCTTAATTAAGTGCGACACGCATTCGCTTTGGCCTTTGCCGATCTCAGGTAGAGACACGCCCACGCAGGAGACGGCTCTGCTCTTGCTTTTCTTTGTGCAACGAGCTTCTAATGGGGGTTAATTGAAAGCGGCAAAGCTCAAGCGAAAACACAAAGGAGCTAGAATTGATCACGCAATACAATAAACTTGAATTAGCTGTGGGCTAAGCCAACAGCATGACTGGAATGTGAGATGGAGTGGGCGAGTTTGGCCAAGGAAGGATTCAGTTTTGAGTTATGCGTGCTTCAGCAGTATCTGGAGCGCTTAAAGTACTCGAGATATTGCAAAAAAGCAAAGCGTAATACCTATTAATATAGCCATGCCCCTCTCTGTGTATCTCGCTTATGGGAAGGAGTCCCTAAGGCCCTTGAATTTATAATAATAAACGTGATTCCATTTAATAAGTCTTACTCTAATGCATTGCTCGTAAGCCTCCCTCTCCCTCTCACTCTTCGCCTCTTTCTCATCAACCTGATAGCCTCCTCCTCCCACTCCCACTCCACTGCTTAATTGAGCCTATGTAGGCGCATGATTGCTTGATTCATGCTTAAGAATATCTCTTGATATCTGTCAAAGGTATGCCGCTCACAGTCTATCTCTTTCCCCCTCCCTCCCTCTCTCTCTCTCTCTCTCTCTCTCTCTCACTCTGCCTCTCTTATCTGCTGTCGGTTTAAATGAGCGCTGGCTTAAGTTGTCAAATTAGTGCGGAAGAAAACAATTTCGATTCTGGCCGAGTCAATCAAAGAAATATTCACCCAGAGACATGCAGCGAGAGACGTTCAGAAAAAAGAAATTTTCAAGCGAAATACGGCAGGTACTTATAAGAATTTGTCCCCATAACATCTGCTCTAGTCGGGTATGGATGACTGGGCGACTACCCTGTGAATTCCTCCATCGAGAACAACTCGATGCCTGTCCATGCCTGTATAGATAACTTATTGACTAGGCAGATGAGTGGCAGCAGGAACAGACGGACAGACTGAAAGACGAAAAGAAGAGTAGACAGAGTTAGATCAACTCAGCAGCTGAAACGCGTCAAGCGCGCACACTCGCTTCATTTACCTCCCGTTACAGACACTCTAACAATTTCAGCATAGCCTGTTTAGGCAATATTCACGGGGTATCCAGGGTAAAAAAACAAACGATATGTGAAATGTGACTTAATCAGCTTTATATAAATGCTTGTTTTGACAACGAGCAGGAGCAGCGAGCCACTCACTTTGACAGGGTTTTTGGTTGTCAACCCACACACACACACACTCACTCACACACAAGCTGCTTATTATAATTATATGGAATATACATATATTTGTGCATACATTTTTATATACACTTCCATTTGACATGCTTTGTGGGTCTCCTTTTGATTTCCGCTTTTAATTAATTTTGTGTAACATGCTAATTGGTTTTATGCGTTCTGCTTCAATCATTTGCTTATTATACAATTTTTTCTTTTTTCTTTTACCGTTGCTCTTGTTGTTGCTGTTTGTTGAATAAATCATAAAACACTTAAATAATTTTCCGTGCGCTTTGCCACTTTATTATGTGCTAATTAATCACCTAACAAATTTTTCGGCTTCCATATTTTTGCTTTTTGTTTTTTGTTTCTGCTCTCCTTCAGGCTTAGCGCACGCACAAAATACAAAATATAATTAAGTTATCAAGCAACGACAACAACAACAACAACAACAACAACAACAGCAACTTGAGTAACTCGCAACTTGAACAACTTTTAATATATGCAGCAAAGTTTTTTAGCTCCTCTCGCAACGTTGACTAATTTATTTTGTCATAAAACATTATTCAAATTACGCGAGTAATCAGCCCGCGTGGGGAGCCGCTACTCCTGCCCACTCCTGCCTCGCCTAGTGCGTGGGCAGTGCTAACAGCCAACCAGCCAGCGAGAGAAGCTGCTGCTCCTCCAGCCTGCCTCCTGCTGCCTTCCTCCCTGACTTCTTCTCCTCTTAAGCGTGGCCAGCGCCAATAGCCTCTGGTTAAAACAAAAATTAAAAACGCGCTTAGACGCAAAGGACATGGCTGTGTGACTCTGCGAGGGCTGTTACCTTAGTTGCTTATGAATTGCAAAAATAATTATGCCGTTTGCGAGGGCTGTTTAACAATTAACTTACTTCTCTATGCTGACCATTAGGGAAGCTTAGATTAGAGCTCTTCTATATATGCGTTTTGCTATGCTGCTATGTTGTGAGGTGTACGAGGGCTGTAACCTACGTTTTGCTTAACATACACCACGCCAAATAACATACAATTTGATTAATTCATTTACCTAAATAATTAGGATATATACATTTACTTTAAGTAGAAACTTAAAACCGATATGCCATAAATAGATGTAAGATTCCTCAATACTAAATATGACTATACAAAGTCATTCTTTAACTTTATAATATATTACTTGCATACTTATGAAGCTGCCCTCTCACTTGAGCAGAATTTGTTTCGCTTAGCCACAGTTGCAAATTAAAATTGCGTTCAGCGAGTGTCAACCAAAGAGAGAATTAGAAGGAGAAAGAAAGTGTGAGAGAGAGAGAGAGAGAGAGCGCTGCGGACTAATAGCTGCTGTGCCATGGGAAGCGTGTGACACAGTTGAACTACCCACGCCCCCTTTTGTGCTGCGCCCCGCGTCCTAGCAGAGCCCTAATCAGTGCGATGCTAGTCGACGACTATTTGCCAAGGCAGCTGCTGCTGCTCCTGCTCCTGCTGCTGCTGCTGCTGCTGGTGCTGCTGGGCATATTTTGTCGTTCTTTGTAGCCGATTTAACTGCTTATTAACTGTGCGTGCGCTCGCTCGGTCTGTTCGCAGCGCTGTTCCCGCTTCTGTGCTGCTCGGCATGTCAGCGAGTAAATAAATAGCTAATTAAATACAGGGTGACACGTGGCGCACTGCAAACATACGCCCCGGCAAACAAACCAAGTCGAATTACCCGCCGCCCCTAACCAAAGGCCAAGTCAAAGTCAATTCAAGTTGGGCATGAGGAAAGAGAGAGAGGAAGAGTGGCAGTGAGTGAGAGAGAGTGAGGAGAAAAAAGGCCACAATTGAAATCGGTTGGTAATTTGAGCGAGCGTTGATCGAGTGGGTGTTGAGCTATAGAGTGAAGCTGACTCAAGGGGGGAGGAGTAGAAGTGGGGGCTAAGGACACACGCCTTTGACTTTTCACATGCGTTATTTGAGGCGTGGCAGTTGGGCCTGCAACTGGCAGGCCGCAGAGAGAGCCGTGAGTCGTGT
Source organism: Drosophila mayaguana (assembly GCA_037075325.1). NCBI lineage: Eukaryota > Metazoa > Arthropoda > Insecta > Diptera > Drosophilidae > Drosophila > Drosophila mayaguana. The sequence continues at coordinate 1,115,096 of JBAMCG010000016.1, read as the reverse complement.
GCCTCGCTTTGAATTACAACAATTCGTATGCAAGCGAAACTATTATTAAGCATAATGAGCTCCTGCTAAGCACACATAGTCTAAAACAAATCAAGAACAGTCCAAATGCAACTCTTATGACAGAGTTGAAGTTGACCTGCTAGGCCATGTGTACGGGGTAAACACTTGGAAAGTCCTAAGCACACACGAGGAACCAAACTTGGAATTTGGAAAGCATTCGAAATGAATTTTTAACGAGCGAGTGATGAAGGACAGGTTGAAAATGAGTCGAACCTAATCACTTTTGATATGAAAGGTATTGCGAGTGCTTGAAGTGAATTTATTTGAATTTGGGTTTATGAAGCAATAAAGTGGGTAAAGGAAAATGATGCCATAAAACATGAGCGAGGCTACTACGACTGCGTCGCATGACAGATGGAGGATATTATGATATGGGGACATATGAGTTAATGGATAATTGATCCACTAAAGTAGATATCAAAATAGGAGAATTGTAAATGAGAGAGAGAGAGAGAGAGAGAGAGAGGGGGAAGGGACGCAGAGCAGTACTGCATATAATTATAATCATTAAAATACCCATCAGGGCATAATTTGAGTTAAAATTCTTATGAAAGGCTTGCCCAAAATATGTATATGATTCAGATTCTTCTCAAAGCTCCTCGGGAACCGTCTTGGTCGAGTGGAGTGTAAATCAATATGCTTGTCGGCTTCTAAACTAATTAAAACATCTTCTTCTGTGCGCGCTTTGTGTGCCGCCGAAAAAAGCTTTTGTTTGCTCCTGCTCTGAACAGGATATGGCCCAGGCACAGCGAGAGTGAGAGCGCCTGAGCTCTGCCGGAACTAAAAGCCAAACAACAATGCAGAAGCGGAGAACATGTCATAAACTAGCGCTAAAAGGACGCCACGCTGTGTCTTTGTTCGGGACTGCTCGGGAGTCAGGAGTCGGGAGGCGGGAGGCGGGAGTCGGGAGTCGGGAGTCGGGCAGGGCAGGGCCCGGTCGGGTTGGGTTGGGTCTGAAATTATGACAGGCTCAACTCACGTCTGCCGTCTGATGTCTGGCGAAATCCTGCACAGGCATATAATTAGGGTCGGGCCAGAGCGAGCTCGTTGCGCTAGGGTTTGTTCCAGCGCCTCGCCGTGGCGTCGTCGTTTTTTCCTTTTTAATTGAATTAAAGCTTCCACACGGCAGATGCATTGCATTGGCATTAGTTTAGGCGCCGCTATCAATATCCTTGAGCGCAGCAGGAGTTTTCATTTTAATTATAATGCAGTGCCCCGAGTGAACGAGCGCAATTAAATGCTTATCGCAATCAAAATTGATTGAATTGCATGGAACATGGGAAAGCGATTGGCACTTGGAATGCTGATGCAATATGTGTAATTGCGGCTCTAGATTCCCTTTGAGCGATACGCGCAATTATTTCCCCAAAGGCTCCTTTCGGGGCTAGTTAGCCAAAGAGCACTTAGCCAATGGCCATAAACGGGCTTCCAATTTGTTTGGCCACAAAAACCGAGCCAGAGTCAAAGCCCAAACGGAAGTATTGCTATGCATATATCTCAACAATAAACGTGTAATGGACAAGCCACTCTCTCGCTCCCTCGCTCTCTCGCTCTCTCGCTCTCGCTTGGTCTTCGTGTGCGTAGCAAAAGTTGGCAACAGTTTTATTAAGCTGCTGAACTCTTGTGTGTTAAAAGTCAATTTTCCAATTTGCAAACTGTCAAAAACATTCGAAAAGCAATTTGTGCACACACACACACACACTCATAGAGAACGAGAGAGAGAGAGAGAGAGAGAGAGAGAGAGAGAGAGAGAGAGAGAGAGAGAGAGAGAGAGAGGTAGGGCGAGAGAGTACAAGCCAAATTGCGTATACGCCTTGTATGCTGCTTTTGCTTTTTGGCCGACGACACTTTGCGGCAGAAGTTTTCCAATAAAATGGCAAAACTTTGCTGCGAACAAAATTAAAGAAGACGAAAGAGGAGGAAGAGCAGCAGCAGAACGAGACGGAGCAGGAACAGCAGTGGATGGAGCAGCCGCACAACGTGCGCTGTGGGCTTTCGGCCCTTTGCTTTTTGGGGGTTGATGCGACGCTGGCGACGCTGGCGACGCTTGTGACGCTGGCAGCGCTGTTGGCGACGCAAATTGTTTGCTGCCAATGTGAAGTTTATGAAAAAGATTAAAGTTGAAAAGTGGTTGACGAGGCGGGCGGCATGAGGCGGCGAGGGGGCGTGGCAGCTGTTGCGGCCAGGCGCGTGCTCTCAGCTCGGCAGCATCCCGGCTCCAGCATCGCAGCTCCAGCATCACATGAATGGCAAACGCCGGAGGCATTCGCGTGGGTTTGCTGGGCTTTTGGGCGGGTTGGCACAAAATGTAGCAAAATTGAAAATGGCTGAGGCATGCGTATGTGTGTGTGTGTGTGTGGGTGTGTTTGTATTTGTTGTCTATGGGGTGGAAAATTGAGTTTGGTTGAGTGGGAGAGAGAGAGAGAGAGAGACTGCACGCCCAGTCGAGCAAAACAGCCAAAGATGAAAGCAGACAATTTGCCAAAGCTCATAATGAAGTTGCTAATGATGTTGATGATGCTGTTGATGTGGCTGATGGGCGTGCCAGCCTTCAATATATACAAACACACACGCATACACACATACACATGCACGCGCTGCCTCTTGCTGGCTACTCCCGCTTCTTCCTGCTCTCCCTCTCGGTCGCTCGCTTTGTGGCGCTTATGACGCACCATGAATGGAAATTACAAAATTGATTTTGATGATTTAATTAAAATGAAGAAGCACAAACTCAAATTATAACAGTCGGCGCACAGCAGCTAGGCATCCTGCCAGCCAGCCAGCCAGCCAGCCAGCCAGGCTGTCAGTCAGGCCGTCAGGCAGGCAGGCAGCTAGGCAGCCAGGCATTGACTCTTCGTCTGCTTCCACAGCCAAATGTCAATATTCATTTAACATTTGAAGCTTCTACTGGATGTGTATGTGTGTGTGTGTGTGTGTGTGTGAGGAGGGGGGCCAACTGTGGCCTAGAGCTGCTAACTTTAATTTATTTTCTTCGTACAGATTTGAGCGACAGGAAATTAGACTTTGAGACAACTCTGTGAATGTGTGTGTGTGTGTGTGTCTGCACGTGTGTGTGTGCGCTCCTTGAGCTTTGTTATTTCTGCCTCTCGACGAAGCTAATTGATCTGTTTTTCTTTTATTATTATTAACAAATGCTTTGCAGCCATATATTGGCTGCTTATTCCTGAAGATATAATGTGCTGGAATGGAAATACGAAAAAGCTTTAGCGAGGAATGTTATACACGAAAATAAGACTAGGAGATTCGTTGAACTGTACGAAAGGGAGACAGAACAAACCGATATTCTTGTAAAGTTATAAATTATCCAAGTATATTTGAACGATATTCGGATATTCAAGGAAATAGATCTGTATAGCTTCTATTCCCTGCAGACTGCTATCAAATGTAATCTGAGACTTTTCTTATAGGGACCAGCACTCGAAGCGTATTTCTGAATATTGTTTACAAAGGTTTTTGCGTTGAAATGCAGACCTATTATCATTGAACAATTAGAGCAAATCTGTGAACAACGATTTTTTATTTAACTGGACAATATAATTATGAAAATATAGATGTATGTATCTGAGCTCACTGCTCACCCTGATACCATCTTCTTAATTGTTAGTCAGTTATTTATTGCTTATATTAATACAGATTGCACATAAAATATGAATTGAAGTTTATTTTTGATGTATCTGAACACAACTCGTTATTGTTATACGGATATCATCACATAGCGCCATGGAGCTGCGCATCACACGACTGAGATGTGATATCCTTCAATTATTTGTTGCCTACTTTTTGGAGTTTTGTAAAATTTGTAGTCATCATTCGCACTCATCCGATATATTATTGGGCCAGGCGAGTGCCAATTAGCGAGCGACTGCAATGGCTTTAACAGCTTAATTACTTTGCTAAAGCGCTGTTTGACTCGTAGAGAAAAACAAGAAATTTGCACTTTCTGTTTGCATTTGCCAACAACATGTTCCCTACCAGAGCAACGAAAGAGAGAGAGAGAGAGATAGGTAGATAGATAGAGAGAGGCGGATGCTGCGGCAACTGTGGCTGCTGCTGCTGCTGCTGTTGCCTTTGCTGCACGCTCTGCAAATTTGTAATGCAAATCAGTTTTTGCCTGTGCGTCAAATTGACAACGAAAATAATTTTACGCGCCATTATGTTTAATTAAACAGCCGGAGCAACCAAAGCGCCGCACACAAATACACACAGACACACACACATACACACACACAACGCGAGAGAGAGACAGTGAGAAATATATATATACACACGCTCTGGCTTGTTTATGTATTTTGTGGCAGAGCTCAGAGCTCAGAGCTCGACTAAAAACAACCAGAGCAACAACAACAACAGCAACAACATCAACAACAAGAAGAAGGGCAGCAGCAAGAGCAACATGAACGACATAATGGTAATGAAATTTCCATCAGAAATAATTTCTTATTAATTTGCGCAAATTGCATTTAATTACTTTGAGCGCAGCAGCAGCGGCGCCGCCGGCATAACGGAAATCCAAAATACGCCAACCATTTCGCTCGCTCCCGCTCAGACGGCTTCATTCATTCATTCGTGCTCACTCGCACTCGCACTCGCTCACTCCTTCGCTCATTCGCTCGCCCTCGCGCTCTCTTTGAATTGCTCTCTTTGCTTTAATTAGACAGACGCTTTGCCTGCGCTTCGGTTGGCGGCAGAGCTGTTCACACACACACACACACAGGCACAGCACACGCACACACACACACACACGCATGTTGTAACGATAATTCTAATTATAGCCACGGGCACTAATTGAATTTTATTTCTACAGCTTTGGCTACGTCAATCGCTGTTCTAGTTGTTGTTGATGTTGTTGCTGCCGCTTGCTGCTGCTGTTACGCCATTTTGTTTGTCTAACTGTCTGTCTGCCCCTGCCCCTGTCCCCGCCGCAGTCGATGCTGCTTATGTGCTCTGCCTCTGCCATCGCTTTAGCTGTCTATCTCGCTCTGGCGCTGTGTGCGGCTGTTTTCATTAACAGTTTCGGCTGGGCGGCCATTTTGCTTTTTTGTTCAACTTGATGTCTCTCTCCCTCTCTGTCTCTCTCGCGCTGTCGCCCATCCTGCCGCTGTTCTTCTGCTCATCATGGCTGCGTAATTAAGCTCATTCAGTTTTCCAATTATGCTGGATGACCTTCATTTCGCTCTTGTTGTTGCTGCTGTTGTTGTTGTTGTTGTTGTTATTGTTGGCGACTGTTTAGACACTCGCCATTTTGTGCCTGATTAAATTAACGCTCATCTCCTCGACTGCGTTTAATTGCCTTCTGCGCGATTTGCTGTTTAATTAACTGGCACCTTCTTTATCTTTGCCTCTTCTTCTTGTGCTATTTTGTAGGTCTGGTTTCAGAACCGACGCGCCAAGTGGCGTCGCCAGGAGAAGTCGGAGAGCCTGCGTCTGGGCCTGACGCACTTTACGCAGCTGCCGCATCGCTTGGGCTGTGGCGCATCCGGCCTGCCCGTCGATCCGTGGCTCTCCCCACCGCTGCTGAGTGCGCTACCAGGTGAGTTACGAGATGCCATAGCTCAGTGGAAAAGAGATTCATTTGAATTATTGTTGGTTTCGCAGGTTTCTTGTCGCATCCGCAGACCGTCTACCCCAGCTATCTGACCCCGCCGCTTAGCCTAGCCCCGGGCAATCTGACCATGAGCAGTCTGGCTGCCATGGGCCATCATCATGGGCCGCCGCCGCCACCGCCGCCGCATGGACCGCACAGCGGTCAGCTGCCGCCGCCGCCACCCAACGGGCCCCAGCCGCCGCCCCCACCCCAGCATCCCCATGCGCATGCCCTCGCCGGCCATCATGCGGTGCCGCTGTCTCATCTGTCGCCGCACCTGTCACGCATGTCACCGCATGCCACGTCGCTGACGCCTCTGCCCCCGGCGGCGACGACAACGACTGCTTGCTCCACCACCTCGTCCTCGTCCTCGTCGCTGGAGTGCAGCGGCCCAGACGTTTGCATGTCACCACAAAACCTCAGCATTTCGAATGCCGACTCGAACGGAGATCTGCGCGACTGCAGCGACGCGGATGCTGGCAGCAGCAACGGCGCTGGCGGCAACGGCCTGGAGAAGTGCAACAACGAGCTGCTCGACGTGGGCCGAGAGAGTCCCCCGCCCACAGCCTCCTCGCTGGCCATTAAGCGCGCCTCAGCTGGAACGCCGCCTTCGGTCGACATGCGCAGCAACTCGATTGCCACGCTGCGCATCAAGGCCAAGGAGCATCTCGATAATCTCAACAAGGGCCTCGTCTCCATGGTCTGAATGGTGCAGCAATTCACATAAGTTTAACCCGAAGCGTTAGGCCTTAGTTCTCCTACACAGAATCCAATCACAGAGATTTATATATATATATATATATATATATATATATATATATATAATCATAAATGTTTAGTTGCTTGCGCGTTTTAGTTTAGAGAATTTCATCGTTGTAAATCTAATTTCTATTAGAACTGAACGGAACAGAGCAGATCGGAACAGATCGGCAGTCCCAGTGAGTAAATGTTCTTGTAAATCATCAAAGCAAATCAAATAATAATAGGATTTTAATGTGCATATAGAGCTATTTGTAACATCTCTCTAATTCCTAAAGACAACAACTAACTATAATAATAATAACTATAATAATAATATTAATAATAATAATGAGTAATGAATAATATGTATGTATAAATCAACATCCTTATCCCCCTTGCATATTAGCACAAAATACAAATAAATAAACAAGTTTTAGCTCACATCGAATCGGGTATATTTGTTGGGCAACTGAAAATGGGAGGGAGAAAAGAAAATCTGGCGATCTTACCTGACTGAATATTGAAATATCTCAATTTTCGGTTGATATACATTACCTGAACCTATACAAGGGAGAGCTCTCGTTTGAGAGCTTTGCTTACTGGCCAAATATGATATGGCCAATATCACACCAAAATCAGGATTGAATAACTTAGGCATATTTCAAGTGCTGTAGGCCAATAAGAGAATTGAGGGAATAACCCTATATCTACCTATCCATACTTAACCATATCGATTTAGGTAAGTCTGTCGATAGTTGGCGAGAGAGGGAGCTCCTTTTTAAGGGGAAAGCGAAGAACTTGAGCAAAATAACTGCGAAATTATATTAGCGAACGAATATAGCCGCCTGCTAAGAGATGTACATTTGCAACAGCTTAGTGAATTGGAGTATCGTTACTTTTGCTATTCATATCATTCATATTCATATAAAGATACAACTCAATCCTTTCTAGTCTGTCCTGCCTTTAGCTTTGCAGCTCGAATGTCCTGTGTGAAGTGTAGCAACTTAATAAGCCTCCCTCTTTGCCAGCTGTGCCATTTCGAGCTGTCACTGTATGATAGAGCGTATCAGCTGTGTTAATCAGCTGTCGAAAACTCATTAATGACTAAATTAATAATCAGCAAATGAAAACGAAAACGAAAACGAAAAGGCTGCGAAGCACTCGAAAGGAGCAGAAACAAATTGAAAATGCTGACAAGCGGCAATTAAATGCACTTAAAAAGGACTAAATGCACAGCAAACAAAAGGCGCATAATGACACATAATTGAACAAGGAACAAGAGCTGCAGACACAAGGGACAAGAGCGAGGTAGAGAGGGAGAGATGGAGAGACACAGAGCCTATGCCCAACTAGGAATGTTATAAAATAATGTATGAATTATAATTGATTAACGCCGCGCACAATTAAAATGCAAGCACGGCGACTCAACTCGCATATACTAGACAAATGCCATATCTCACACATATATCAATACACATGTGTGTGTGTCTGTATGTTTGCCCGCTTTAACAATGGCAAACAGGAGCTGCACAATGATAATTGCCAGCAATTACACTCGGTGTGCTTATCACACGCACAATATCTTTGGGAAGGCTAGCAGGAGCAATGCAGCAGGGCGTAACTGACTGCTTGATACGCGCTCATGGCATATGATGGGGAACTTATGTGCTATGAGGCGCATTGTATAGTTCCTTTCCTCATGTGCCACGCCTACATTCAAATGTTAGCCAAGTGCATAAGGTGGACATAGAAACGTGTGTAAAACCAATATACCCCGTTCCTCACCTGCTAAGCGAGTATACAAATCTCGCTTTAAATGCAAAACTATACTCTATATATTCACGTATTTATTTTATAGCATAGCCAACTATCAGGGGAAATAAACGAAATAGGGAATTGTGTCTAGAAACAGAATTTCATGTCCAGCAGGGGTTGCAGTTCGCGCCATAGCTTGGTTTATTTATTTCAAGGCAATTGCAAACGTTTCAAAGTAATTTATTTCATATTTGATTAGTGCACGGACAGAGTAGTGAAATTAAATGGAAACAAATGCAGGTTTAAACTATATATTTGGTTTTAATTTATGGCAATTACTTAGCTCAGTTCTTATGCAAAAGGCTAAACCGTCAGCTATATATAAAATAATAATTCTTTTCGACTCTTTGTTGAGCTGACTTCCGATAAATATCAAATATAAAATATTTACATTTAAATTTCAGTTAAAATGTTCATTTTCAAGTTGATTAATAATTTGTATGTGTCAAGTGGCGCCATCTATGAGTCAAAATCAATTTATTAAAGCGCGCGCTTTTTGAACTGCTTGTGAATGCAAGCAGTTCTTTAAGCTTCCCGCAAATATTGCTAGTAAACTTACTCTTCAATACTCTTACTTATTCTCTAATAATTTCTAATCACAAATGCGCAAGTAATGCCCAATAATATGCGTTAGGCCACCTGATTGGCTTCTTCTGCCCATAAAACAGCGTAATTCTCACGCCGAATGACCTTGAAATCGTCGAGAGTAGCATAGGAATGCACTCAATTGGTTGACCTTGAAACTAAAATTCACAAAGAATTTCTGTCGAGCTGCTGCGCTCAGCTGCTCGCCTGGTATTTTTAGGGGCTTATACTTACAAATTGACTTGAGAGGGAACATGAAAAGGCTGCTGTGTGTATTGAAAATGTTATGATATGCAACTGAGTCGAATATCTCTCACATATACGCAGGTAATGCACATTAATATGCGTGCGCCTTTTTCAGGCCACCTGATTGGCTCAACGCCTCAGCTGGCCATAAAACAGCGTAACTCTCACGCCGAATGACCTTGAAATCGTCGAGAGTAGCATAGGAATGCACTCAATTGGTTGACCTTGAAACTAATCTTTGTAAAGACTCACTCTCAATGAATTTCTTTCGAGCTGCTGCGCTCAGCTGCTCGCCTGGTATTTTTAGGAGTTCTACACATACAGACTTTAAAGGGAACATAAAGGCCTGTGTTATGAACATGTTATGATATAGAATTTCTGTCGAGCTGCTGCGCTCAGCTGCTCACTTGGTAATTTTCGGGTTTTACACTTACAATTTGACTTGAGAGGGAACATAAATGCTGCTGAGCCATGATTTGAATATGTTATGATATGCAACTGCGTGTAAGATCTCTCACAAATACGCAGGTAATGCCCATTAATATGTGTGAACATTTTCTTAGGCCACTTGATTGGCTTAGCACTTCTGCTGCCCATAAAACAATTTAGCTCCCTTGCTGAATGACCTTGAAATCGTTTAGTGTTGCATAGGCATGCACTCAATTGGTTGACCTTGAAATTAATTTTTGTAAAAACTCTCTCTCAAAGAATTCCTGTCCAGCTGCTGCGCTCAGCTGCTCGCCTGGTATTTTGATGGGTTTTACGTTAAAATTTGACTTGCAGGGCAAAAAAGTGCTGCAGCCCAAAAGTGCATGTCATGAAAATGTCGTGCAGAGATTTTTTGACAATTTTCGGTGTCCTCCTGCGAACTTCTGTTCGCCTGGTAAATGAGTGGAAATTTGCTAAAAAAAATAATACAAAAGGCCTGCGAAAATTGGCGGCCCCCAAAAGTATGCTACATTAATATTCTCCAAAAATTAAATACGGGTGCCCAAAAGTATGCAATCATAAATTTTACACTCAAAAAATATATTTTCATCAACTTTCTGCAAGTCTCTGTTCGCCTGGTATTTGAGTGGAATTTAGGTACAAATTCAATTATTTGACAACAAAAGCTGACACCACCGAATGTATGCAAGTCATAAATTATGACTGAGCAAAATTATACTTTTTTGTCTACCTTCTGTGACTTTCTGTTTGCCTGGCTCTTGAGTGGAAATTGGCTGAAAGTGCAATAGACCAGCGACAACCAGTTGCCTCCGAAAGCATGCCACAAATATTTTTCGGCGTACATTTAATGCTATGCCTGAAAGTATGCAAAAATACAATCTACAAAATAAAGACGATTCATTGAATTTATTAAATTTTTCTTTATTTGAAGCATTTTGGGGAAACATAAGTACAATATGTATTTAAAATCTAGTTTTTAATATATTAAAGACTTAAATCTAATTTTTGATTTATGGATATTCTTTTTCAATTGATTTTTGGCAACATTTTAGGGAGATAATAATGTACACTGTAGAATAAATTGAGCGTAGTTAAACATCAAGACAAGCTACTAAACTTACAGACCTAAGAAATAGATAGTTAATATATATATGTACATACATATTTATAAATATTTATAGTAGACTATTAGGTAAATTTTATCCCTTGGAATATTTTTTAGCCATAGATCTGGAATAGAATAAAAAAAATAATTACAATCGATAAATATAATTAAATTTTTATTAGCTTACCTTCACATTTTCGCCACAAAACTCCTCTGCGTTTCTTCATAGTGTTCTAATTGCTTGTTAATTCGTGATTCACCAGGCAGATCCTTAAATGAAATTAGAGTTTAGTTTGTATTTCTATATATATTTCATTCATTCAGAATTTATAGTTCGCCTCTGATTCTGTACCATATCATTTCCGATACGTTTTCTTAAGTTTTTTCTTCGATCTTCATTTACAAGTATTGATTAATAAATTTAGTCATATTTGGCTAAGAATTTGATGTATTGAAGTATTGAAATTATTATTATAATGATGCATATATTATTGATTATAGGGTATGTCCCTATTGACATTATTTCTTTATATTTCGAAACCTATCTTGTCTTAAATATATGAGATTATAAATATAAAAGCTTAAACAAAAATATATACTTATACTTCTAACCCCTCGTTAGCAAGCAGTTGAGCAAGCAGTTAACAGACGAGGAGCATTTTACAAAAGCTTTAGCATAAAAGCTGTGCCTGAGAAGCGTCACCTGTTTGAAAGCTTTGCCCCATGCATTAATAAACTGAATTCAATATCGAAAATGTTTTCTGGCAGCTGTCAAACTGTAAATGAGCCATGCGAAGGGCGAAGAAGAAGAAGAAGAAGTGCATGCGGAACGCGGAATGCGGACTACGGACTGCTGCACTTCAGAACTAATGTGCACTTATTATTAGCTCGCCCGCTGATTGAGTGATAGGAAGGAAGATGGGAACGCCAAACGTGAATCATTCGCTTAAGAATACCAGAATACCACGAGCGAGTGCCCATATAAGGCGAAAATGCAGCAGAGGCCGCCATAAAAATAAAGAGCTGTGGGTGATGCCTGCCAGCTGGGTGACTTCTGTGTGGCACTGCAAGGCAAGTGCATAGCCGAGTCAAAGTCCAATTGAATTGAACTTGAAAACTTGTGACGCGAATTAAAATGCCTTAAATTATTTGTGCAACTGCGCATGGGATCGGGGCTAGCATTGGGCTAGCACAGCTACTACAGACAGCGACAAGTGTTCCACAAAAAAGCGAGAAACGAGAAAAAAAAAAAATAGAAGATGAAGAGGAAGAGCAACTCTTGACTGTGCTGGGCTATATATAGAAATTGTCAAAAAACCACCGAGTCCGAGTCCGAGTGGATGGCCTCAACGGAAGCCCCAAGGCGAGAAGCAGCTGCGGCTGCGGCTGCTGCTGCTGCTGCTGCTGCCATAGAGAACTTCCGATTCGACTAGCCAAAATGCCCATTTATTCACTTACACATTACATACATACCCTGCATATATCTATATATCTATCTGCCTATCTATCTATCTATATATCTAGCTGCTGCTCTTTCGATTCATTCGCTAGATATATCGCATATTGATGACATACAGCTGATCTGGCCCGTTTGGTCGATGATGAAAGCGTTGGCGCTATTTTTCATTATATATACGCATATTTCTATATCTCCTTCCAACATCTCTCTCTCTCTCTCTCTCTCTCTCTATCTCTGTCTCGCTCTCCCTCTCTCTCTGTTTTGTTCTATGCGCTTGCTGTTTGTGTATATAAAATAACAATGTTAAAAATAAAATCTTCAACACGAAATGAAACCAGCGCCAAAGCAGCAGCAGCAACAACAACAACAACAAAGTATAGAAACAAATTATTGAACAGCATTTCGTATATGTATTTAGCTAACTGGGAAAAATCTGTTTTAGCGCGCACCATAAATGTCCGCGTCATTTATTTCCATTGCCTGTGGCGTATGGGGTAAGAGCGAGTGCTCGGAGTAAAGCGATTTGGGTGAACCAAAGACGTGGAAAAACTACAAATTGAAATTTAAGTCTTTGATATAGTTGTTACTTCTTACTATACTTCACATTTTATTTAAACAAAATGGAAATATATACATTTTAATATATTTTATTATATTTGTGATTTTTTTAAAATGATATGGCTATTTATTTTTGAATATATTTTTATTGGTTTATATCTTTTTTCCATCAAATTAAATGATTGTGTTTTTTTTTTTTTAAGAATATTTAGATAATTCTTTCATGTAATAAAAAAATAAGAGCTAAACAATTGTCGACTACTATGAGAGCCAGAGTCTACGAAATTGGCATAGCTAAAATATGGTCAAACTACGATACTATATATTAACATTCCATTAGCTAATACATGTTTGCTAGCACAAATCAGGTCCACTCTAATCTACTGTATCTATAGAAGCATGCATAATTGTATCTCTATACAGTTTGCCATCAAATTATTTCAAAGTTTTTTCGTCAGTATTCCCTCTCTCTCTCTCTCTTTCTCTCTGCCTTTCAGTTTCTTCACATACATATATATATTTTGTATGTTCTCTATTTCGTATTCTGTTTTCTGTTCTTGAATATTTTTTGTTCAAGCTGGAGGCATACAGATATACCTATATATATATATATATATATATATATATATATATATATATATATATATATATATAGACATAGAATTGTTATAGAATGCGAATTGTAGCGCATATTTGAATGTATTTCGAGCGCATTTTCTCTATACAGGTTATAGATTATATAGATACCGAGTCTGAAAATATGTACGAGATATATGCATAGGCTATACTTATAGATCTGACTTCTATATGTACATGTATGTGGACACTTGTCTGCTTTCAAAAATGATTGCAAGCAGCACGTGAATCCAAATATGACTCAAAAATTTCTCTCGCAAATGGATAATGTTTGATTCGAAATGAAATGCGATATTTGCATAGAGAAATTATTGGTATTCTCACGAGGAAAGTTAGAGATATGGAGTCTATATATATAATACTACATAAACATATAACTTTGTATTTATGTTTAAAAGTATTTGTGTGCTCTGAACCCATTTAAAATGGGAACTCAAGGTATGCTGGCTTTTTGTAAGCCTATGTAACAGCCAGAGGGATGTCGGAAGAAGTATATGTATGTATATGAGTTCTTGATCAAGCGAAGTCCATATATTCGCCTGCACGTCCATATGAACTCAACGATCTCACGATCCCCAAGAGATGGAGATTTGAAATCATTTCGATATACCAGAGGGATATGCCCATAGGAAATGATTATCAATTGTAGCTCATTCCAATTCTTCAATATTCCTCTGATGAATACAGAGATTTAAGATCTTAGATATGTCTCTTAACCACAATGTTGTAAGAGTTATATTATATTGAGGGGCCAAAGGGACACATACAGATGCTATTATAATTATTTTTTGCTTAGCCAAATGCACTTCAACTTCATTTAAGCCAATGCTTGCCCATATGTGGCATAGAAAAGGAATCAAGAAGCAGTTTGTTTGGTCTAGCAACACTGCTCAAAGCTTAGGGTATCTACAAGTCGCGCACTGAGGCACTCTTACATTAAAATTTTTCCAGTTCAAGTTTTCTTGCCTTAAATTGCTATAAATAGGTTTAGTTCCATGCAGGCAGTGCATGCACTCAATTTCTCGACTCGATGGAGTTTTCACCCTCTCCCTTCCACTCACTTTCTCTCTCTCTGTTCTCTCACACATTAACACAAATGAGCATTGGCAGCATATTCTAATTCGGAATCGGAATCTGACCTGATTTTTCCACAAACTCAAATTAGCTGCCCAAATTATACAGCTGCAGCTGCTGCTGATGCTGCTGATGCTGCAGCTGGTCAACAATTGGTGAATTAGCTCAATTAATGGGTATAATAGGGCATTGTGGTTGAACCCCTTCTTCGGCGCGAGCTGGACAACACTTCAGCAAATCAATTTGCAATTGTTTGTTTCACACGCACAAACCGATTGCTCGGGCCGGGGATGTCTAAATCCAATAATGCGTTGCGGCTCGTGGCCAAAAACTAATTTGAAATTAATTCACACAGACACACACACACATACATGCACACCCACACTCGCACTCGCACACACACACTCGCACACTTTGATGAACTCTGTCAACACGCTGAAAGTAGCTGCCAAATTGGCAACTTAATAAAAATTCCGCAAAGTCGAAATCATTGCAGGCTTAAGGGTTCGAGGCAGCCCAACGACTTCATTGCCAACTTCGTTACGATGATCATCATCATGATGATGTTGTGACTGTAGCCATGTAGCCACGCTTGTTGCCTAGGCTTTGGGCGTCGTCTGTGTGCATTCCGCTTGGCCTGTCAAATGCGCAGCGCAGCGCAGCGTCTGTATATCCCTTGTACCCTTGCCCTTACCCTTGCCCCTGCCTCTGCCTCTGCCTCTGCCACTACCCCATTCCTGGTCTATGTGATGTGGTGGCCACTTTGTCACCGTTACAGGCTCAATTGCAATTTGTTTTCGTTGATTCCCATACCCAGGCCCAGTCAGGCCAGGCCAGACAGACAGACGTAGCTCTCTCTCCCTCTCTCTCCCTCTCACTCTCTTTTCCTACCCCGCTGACGCTCCCGTCTGATTGTTTACTTAGGAACGCAGAGCTCGCTCGCTCGCTCGCTCGACTTGATTTTTGGGGACATTCAAACGGGCATTGGATAATTCACAAATGAATCCCTTTAGTGTTGGCAATTTGAGGCACGTGCACTAAAACAACAACAAGCTCGAGCTCGGCTCGGCTCGCCTCTGCTTGGCTCATTATTAAAATTCCTCCTTCGACCCGGCGTGCACAATTGACTGGGCTCTATATTAAAATTTGATTTGGCCATTTATGCAATCTATGTATTTGCAATTTGATTTTGATTTGGATTTGGCTTTGGCTTTGGCTTTGGATTCGTATTTGGCTTCATTCGTATTTTCATAACACAAACGACAAAAGCTGCCAAAGGGGCGCCTCGAGGCGTTTGGTGGTCTCTGCTGGGTCTGATGCGATTTGATTGCGATTATGGCGCGAGTTTTGATTGTTCATTTGGAAACATTTTATTTACTGTTGTCTTAAAAGGTAGCCGGGCTAGCCAAGGGCTGAGAGGGCGCCGTTATGGCAGCTGGAACGTAAATAACCTGAGAAACTGACGAGAAATAAAATGCTAGTCAGTTGGGAATTATAACAAATATAATTAGAGTAATTATCAAATATCCGAAAATTGTATTATTTGCACTATAGGAAACTATCTTCTCTGCTGGGTTATAATGCTATACAGGAAAAAGAAATTAATATAAATAGAACAAAATCCACAATTTGATAGCATAGAATGGCCAAATAGTAGCTGAATGAATCATTTGATGGGATTTAAGATTAAGATTCTTACTACATATATTAATATATGTATATTAAATACTATTATTGGAGTCATAGATCCCATCATCAGAATGCCCTTGAGGTTCACATAATAATCAATTCATACCTATCAATATTGAATACTAAATATATATTTGATATACCCTTTCCATCAATTTTAGAGATTCGACCTAAGGAAGGATCAATTTTGTAGGCCTTGTCGACTTAAAGTCAACAAAGTCACATAATTACAACAATAATTAGATTAGTTAGTGTGTAGGGAATTCGTTACAAGTTCAACGTCGTAGTATTTATGGAATCGAAAGGAAATGGCTAAGAGGAAGCAGAAGAATGTTTGTCTGTTGGCAGCAGAGTTAAATATAGTCAGAGGGAACAACAAATCTAAATGGAAATAGAAATTGAAGAAAAGAAAAACAAGTTTTGGCAAATCGAAAATATGATTGAGAAAAAACTGAATTCGAAATCGAAAATGTCCGAGGATTAGTCATGACAACGCGGCTAGGTCTAAGCTTTATCAACATACATATAGATGTATATGAATATGTATATATGTATATGTAGCTATGTATGTCATATATGAAATATATATCTATGGATATATCTAATAAGAGCATATGGCCTCGCCTGTTCCTATTTGCGACATAAATCTTTTTATTCTCCTGCTCTAGCAACAGCCAATTTATATACAGACATATACGTGTCTGTGTGTGTGTGTGTGTGAGATGTTTCCAACATAATGTTGGAACATAAAGAGAGTATGCCATAAAACGTAAACATGCCCCACTTAGTTGCCTCTAAAAATAAAGCATAAACCCAATTTAAATGGATACCCTGCAATGTGAACGGCCCCCAGCCGAGTGAATGTAAATTGTAAATAAACAGTTTAGTTACTTGAATTATGCTAGTTACACAGGTGTGGTAGGTGGGTGAGAGCGGGACGGGGGCGTGGCCGTCGAATCAGTTGGGAGTATATGACCAAAAATAGAAGTGCGAACCGTGGAATTTCATTGAAGGTGCAAACGTGCGAGAGATTCGAGCAGCGAGCAGCGAGCAGCGCCCGATTGAGATGTGAAATATCGAAAATAGAAAATGAATTTATTACGACATACGAAAAACACGAAAAGTTATGAAAGCCAAGCAGTGGCTGCCCGAGGGAAAGAGCGAGAGAGCTAGAGAGAGAGAGAGCGAGAGGAGGACGCCGTATAATTGGGAGCGAGGCAAACAAATTTAATTTTCTAAATCCCCCCACGACCTAAAAACAAAACGAACAAGAATTGAAAGAGCATATGCAAAGCAGACAGCCAAAAGAACAACAACTAAATACAATAACGGCGCATACGCGCTCTCGCACGCTCACACACCCACACGACGCTGGCAGAGAGCGTGAGAGCGCGAGAGCGCGAGAGCGAGATCGCTGGAGCAGCAGCCTTGCCTTATACGGCACTTTTGGACTCTGCGCACGTAGCGATGATTGCTTCGCGAGCAACACGAAGACGAAGACGAAGGCGAAGGCGCCGACGCCCGATTGCCGATTGCCGATTGCTGCTTGCCGACTGCCAACTGCACGCTCGATCATGCCGAACTGCTTCGTGCGATGCTTGCGCCCTCTCGCTCTCTCGCTTCCACTCGGGCGACGGCAGCATTGTCCAAAGGCGGCCCCCCTTATGCTGAAGGATCTATTTTTAGGCGCCGCCGTTGCCGTTGTCGAAGGTGGGCTGATATCCATGAGCAGTGTCTGCACTTGTACGTATGTGTGTGTGTGTGTGTGTGATGTGTTCTGCTTATGCTGGTATTAGTTCATGCTGGCATGGGCTGCGGCTGCGACTGCGACTGCGACGGGCGGCGGGGGCGAGCGCGCGGCATCTGTGACGATGTTCAGTTTTCTTGGATGGCAAGAAATCCGTGCTGCCTGGTATAAAACCCGACTACCAACGCGGGGATACTTTAGTCAGTCAGTTGTGTTCCAAAGCGTACACATTGCCGTATTTCTTGATTTAAATTCACCCGTGGTACCGTAAAACAAACCAAACCCAGACAAAATGTGTGACGATGAGGTTGCTGCTTTGGTCGTTGACAATGGTGCGTATACCAAGGGAAAAGAAAAGAGAAAGAGAATGAGAACTAATGGATAGACCTGGATTATACCTTAAATGTGGATTAACTAATGGCCAGGATAATGCCAGTGCAGTGATCAAAAGTGCAACCAAAAATTCAACTTATCAAATGAAATTTCTGAAATCTGATTTCAAAATAGTTCAAATTCAGTTCAACCTTCCCAAAACCCACCTTAAGTTTTCCCCACTGGAAATTTCCAAAGATTTCTTCACATTGTTCGCTGTGCAACATATGTATTAACATCACCTATCTAGATTTCGAAGCATAGAAGGGAAATATATCAAATATATCTTCATATACCTTTATAGAAAATATATCAATAAATCTTCATAGAAGAATCTACATTCCAAACATTTCTCCAATGATGCTTCCACAAAGTTCTATCTTCAAGCACAAATAATCTATATTTAGATTTTCAAGAATAGAAAGATAAATATATCAAAGATATCGCTAAGGAATCTGAATTTCTCTAAAGAATCCGCCACAAAGTTTCCTCTACATATCAGAATTCTCAATGAATCTTTAGATCAGATCATTAGATTTTTATCACATAGAGCATATCAAGGGATTGCGAGCATTGCTCAAGCCTTGTATAAATTCGCCCACACTCCAAAATTCATCCACAAGAAATTTCTAAAATTCTCGGCTGATGAGTCACAGCCCCTGAAAATTAGATCACTTAGAATTTCACTCACTTGCAGTGAATATATGCCATTTACCCAAGTAGAATGGCAACTTAGGGTCGCTCCGTTTCGATTTCTGGTTCCCTTTGGCTAACCTTTGGGCTTCTGTCTTTGTTATGCAGGCTCCGGCATGTGCAAGGCCGGTTTCGCCGGTGATGACGCACCCCGTGCCGTCTTCCCCTCCATTGTCGGTCGTCCACGCCATCAGGGTGTGATGGTCGGTATGGGCCAGAAGGACTCGTACGTCGGTGATGAGGCTCAGTCCAAGAGAGGTATCCTCACCCTGAAATACCCCATTGAGCACGGTATCATCACCAACTGGGATGATATGGAGAAGATCTGGCATCACACCTTCTACAACGAGCTGCGTGTTGCCCCCGAGGAGCACCCAGTCCTGCTGACTGAAGCCCCCCTGAACCCCAAGGCTAACCGTGAGAAGATGACACAGATCATGTTTGAGACCTTCAACTCGCCAGCCATGTATGTCGCCATCCAGGCTGTGCTCTCCCTGTACGCTTCCGGCCGTACCACCGGTATCGTTCTGGATTCCGGTGATGGTGTCTCCCACACCGTCCCCATCTATGAAGGTTATGCCCTGCCCCATGCCATCCTCCGTCTGGACTTGGCTGGTCGCGATTTGACCGACTACCTGATGAAGATCCTCACCGAGCGTGGCTACTCTTTCACCACCACCGCTGAGCGTGAAATCGTTCGTGACATCAAGGAGAAGCTGTGCTATGTTGCCCTGGACTTCGAGCAGGAGATGGCCACCGCTGCTGCCTCCACCTCCCTGGAGAAGTCTTATGAGCTTCCCGACGGTCAGGTGATCACCATCGGCAATGAGCGTTTCCGTTGCCCCGAGTCTCTGTTCCAGCCCTCGTTCTTGGGTATGGAATCGTGCGGTATCCACGAGACCGTCTACAACTCCATCATGAAGTGCGATGTGGATATCCGTAAGGATCTGTATGCCAACATTGTCATGTCTGGTGGCACCACCATGTACCCCGGTATTGCCGATCGTATGCAGAAGGAAATCACCTCCCTGGCCCCATCCACCATCAAGATCAAGATCATTGCTCCCCCAGAGCGCAAATACTCCGTATGGATCGGTGGCTCCATCCTTGCTTCCCTGTCTACCTTCCAGCAGATGTGGATCTCCAAGGAGGAATACGACGAGTCCGGCCCTGGCATTGTCCACCGCAAGTGCTTCTAAGCATTTACTTGCCACACCACCTCCACACCAGCATCGCCTTAGCCATCTCAGCCTACTTCTATGCTTGGCTATGGCTCTGGCTATGCTGTACACACAACAACAACAACAACAACAACAACAACAAATCAACATCTATTTACCATCTGAGATGTTGCTGAATGTCATTTAACCAATGCGTCATCCTTTGGTTCCCGATTATTTTTTGTACTGACTGAACACTTATCTAAAATGAAAACGAAACCCCATTTAATTGTTTAACTATTCTCTGTGTGTTTTCATCAATGTTAACCATCTGATTGTTTTATTAAGAAATGTCAACTCTCTCTTAAATTTTTTGTATAGAACACAACATCCTCAATGTGGCTTGTGGGGTCCAATTGTTACGAAATATAAAATGATCGCATGAATGTAATTTTAATTAATTAAAAGAAATTTATAATTATTTATAAATAAAAACGATTTTTTAGATTTAATTCTTTTCTAAAAAAAGAATGCCTCAAAGGTTTTTGTGGTGGGTTCGGGTGGGGCTCGGCAGAGCTGGGCGTGTAGGTCAAAGGGGATTCAGTTCGATCGATCAATCGATCACTCGATTCATACATTCGACTGCTCTGCGAGCTCTGCCTTCTTGCCTGCTCTCTGATCTGTTCGAGTATGTTTGGGTCCGTTCCATTTCCGATTTTCAAATATTCCATTTTGAAAAAGCTTTGGGGCTTTTCACTTCCAGCCAACGGCGTTTCATATTTCCCTCGACTTTCCGTCGAGCTTTCTGACATGCCAAAAATATTTTTCAAAAACGAAAATGTGTATTCGAAATACCAAAAATATTTTTTGGATATTTTTAGCTAGAAATAGAGGCATTCCAAAGCACATCGAGAGCAAGAAAGAGAGAGAGAAAGAGAGAGAGAAATAGAAAATTTTTGTTTATGCACGAAAATGCTTTTCGTCCAAGCAGTAACTCGATAGGCCCTGACGCAGTTGCCGACCGAACATAGGAAAACTTGGACCATTGAAATCTCTTTGGCAAACTGAAGATCAAAGCGATTCGAAAATTCGTTTGATGGAAATGTGGCACAGGGCTAGAGATATGTCAGAAATACCCTGTAAATTGGTTGCTAATTGACAAATCATGTTGAGCAACTAGAAGAGCTGAGTTGAGTAAATTGAAAGAATATGAGAGACGCAATCTTTGGAATTAGAAACAGATGAAAGACAGAATTGGGCAACTATCGAGAATACCCTGTAAGTAGTTTGACCGAGATTCGATAGAAGATGTTGGGTATAAACAGAGGGAACATAAGTGCGCTGTCTTACGATTTAGGTACAGATCGATGGACGGATCTGGATAAATTGTGAAAACACCCCGTCAAGAAGAGCAGTAGAGTATATTGAAAGAGCCACCGTTAGAGAATATCATTTTTTAAATATCTAAAGAGCATGTCAGAAAACCAAAAACCCGAAAACCAGAAGATATACATATGTGGCTCAGAACGTGTTTATATCATTAGTCACAAAACTGTACGATAAATAATAGCCGCAAATATACCCAACACAAGCAGTTGAAATTGCTAAAGAGTCTAGCACACCGTATCAGACTTTTCTTCATTGAGGAAGTCTTTAGTAAGAAGAGCCTCAGGGTACGCCTAGCATGCCCACTCAGACTTCAGGCACAGGCCATTCACTCGCTGCCAGCATCAATTACTCGAACAGATAAAACAAATTGTCGGCCATATAATGCTCGAGATGCAAAGACAAATTAGCAACTCGCCTGGCAGCGCGATCAATCTTTATGGCCAAGACGCGACGATAATCAAACGCTAATTGCAGTTGCAGCGGGCACACGAAATAATTTGTCAACATTTGCAGTAGATAGAGAGGACGAGTTTCATTCATGAAAACGCTGCGAATGCTGCATCTGGCAGCCTTTCTGGTTAATAAATGGTGGCCAAGCGCTGGCAGAGAGCCAGCGGCAGCCGAATGATGATGGCCCAAGCCCAGAGCAGGCAGACGGGCAGAGAATTCGTTCTCAAGCGAATCACTTTACAGCGCAGTGCACAACAAAGCCCGAAAGTCGAATGTCGTCTATCGAAGTCAAAGCCAGCCCCTCGAAGCCCAGCCAGAGCCAGAGCCAGAGCCAGAGCCCGAGCCAGAGCTACATCAACCCCAGCAAGTTCAGCCCACTAATCAATTTGCACAAAAACAAAAATAAACACGCACACAATAAAGAGCCGAGGCGCATAACGAATAATGTAGTAAATAATGCAATTTTCACATTTTATTTCTTTTTTTTTTTTCAATCCATTCAAATTCGATTTTCAAATCGAATAATAAATAATATCCAGACAAATAACGCGCTCAACAGTTTTCAAGTAGGCAGCGGAACAACCCATATGGTCAATTAGAGCGGCACAAAGCACAATGCGAACTTCTTCTCAAGGAGCTTTGCGACCGCCTCATGCACACATACGCGCACTCGCACACACACACACTCGCACACACATTGTTATTCACTTCAATTATTATCGATGCCACCAAAAACAGAAGAAAAGGGAAGAGCGAAACCTGAACTCGAATTCACTCAAGCGTAGTCAAAGTGCGCTCAGAGCTTGAACAACTTTTTCACGAAATTTAATATTTCCAAGTGTTTACAGCTTAATTCGGCTTAGAAATATTTTGTCGTTGCTCGGAGTAAGCGAGCATTTCTAGAATGAGCAGGCGTTAGGCAAGCGAAAGGTTCTAAATATAACAAAATATACAGGCTTCTCCATATTCGAGTGACCCATCTGGTTGCCATATTCGACAGACCCATGTTTTTTTTTTTTTTTTTTTATCAATGAAACATACAATTTTGTAGATGTTATCAATAACAATCATTTTATTTGGTTCAAGTAGAATTGATATCAACCTTTGAATATGATATCTCTCACATGGCCGCCTTGAGCCTCTACGGCGTATAGTGCTCGTCTCTGTCAAACGGTATAGGGCTGCCAGATGCCTGGTCACTCGAATATGGAGAACCCTGTATATATGTACATACATCATTTTAGTTTTATTTGCTTATTTTATATATTATAATTTCGACTTTTACATATCCTATACATAGCCTATCTATAATCAAGAAATCTATTTGAATGCGTTTTTTACGGTCTGAAACTATAAACTTGGAAAGTCCAACTATGGCAATCGATTGTTAATCTTGTGAAATATGACATGCTATACATATCTATAAGGTAAATATATATACATTTTACTGCTAACAAGCTTTTCATAAATAGCCATAATAAATTGATCTTTTTTATAACATCTAAAGTTTAACACAAGTAAATATTAACAGCCTTTACTTGTAACACTTCTTCAGCTGGAAAAGAAGAAATATTGAAGTAAAAAAGCGGTCTAAGTGCAGCAAAAGTATTGAAATTGCTGTCACACTTATTTAGCTATTTACAGTGCAACATTATTTATGCCAAGCAGAAAAATAACAATCAAATCGATAAGCTAAGCTGGTGTAAAAGTTTATTCCTTAATTTGATTCAATGGAAAACTTAAACTATTTCCGAGCTGCAAGAGTTTACGGCACATTTCAATGACTTAATCAATTGCTCGCCTAATTAGCTGTAATTTCTATCTATAATTATGAAAATGCATTATGCATTAGCTCAGCGATTCGTCAGATCTTTTGTAGTATTTCAAATTTTACAGCAAATTTCTGCTCGAGCGCTTGACGTTTATATTTACAAGCTGCAAGGAAAACCCCTTTCATATATACACACATACATGCATATATATGTATAGGTATAATATATATATGAACTGCATAAAATTGTGCGAACAAGGCGATTTAATTTGATTGATTTCAATTTTGTGCCCACCCAAATTGCCGCGCGAGATTCGCTGGAATAATAAAAACGCGTCACATTTGATTGCATTTCTGCGCTCAGTGTGTGTGTGTGTGCGTGTGTGTGTGTGAAATTGGGCTGACAATGTGCGCTGACCAAATAAAAAGCAAAAAAGCGAAAGCCATTCAACTGCGAACTGCCACACATAACGTAGACAAATGCCAATCACCCCCATTGATGCACCCCTTCTGATGTGTGTGTGCGCGTGTGCGCGTGTGTGTGTGTGTGTGTGTGTATAAACGTGTTAGGGCTGAAAAGAATTGCACTTTACGCAATTTATGTGCAAATTTCTTCAATGACTTTAAAGCCAAGCGGAGTTTGAGGCGCATTGCAACCCCCTGACCGTCCCCCGCCCAACCCCCCCCCCCCACACTTGCTGAATGCCATTATAATCGCGCGCTAATTGACTCTAATCGACTAGACCTGCACACACACACACACAGGCAGAGGGGTTGTTATTTTATGGCATTTGCATTTGGCTTGAGCACTCGAATGCCTCGACCTGGCCTAGATCTTAAGCCGTCTGCTCTAAAGTCTGGGCATTCAGAGCAACTTAGCCTTAGTTTCGGCCAAAATTACACTTAAGTACACTTCACATTCAAGTGTGTCTCACTCTGTGTGTGTGTGTGTGTGATAAGTCCGTTCATTATCACGCATGCATTGCCCACAAATTAGTCTATTTAACAGCTCGAGGCGACATTTAAATAAGCCGAAAGGACGCACGAAAGGCGACAATTTGGCAACAATTGCCAGTTGAAAGTCCCACACACACACATGCACACACACACACATTGTACCCTGCTTACCACACTCACACACACAGTCACAGGCAC
This sequence comes from Drosophila mayaguana, assembly GCA_037075325.1. NCBI lineage: Eukaryota > Metazoa > Arthropoda > Insecta > Diptera > Drosophilidae > Drosophila > Drosophila mayaguana. The sequence goes on along the minus strand of JBAMCG010000016.1, from coordinate 1,090,336 downwards.
ACACATGACACCTTTTCAAGCTGTGTGCTAATACCTGCCTATGCACACCAGAGACATGTGTGGAAAAATAATTATGCGCCTGATTTAACTCTAAATTGTTGCTAATTTGTCACAAATGACACTGCAGTTCACACAATGAGAGAGTGAGGGAGAGAGAGAGAGAGAGAGAGGGAGAGAGAGGGGTCTGAAGCGTGTGTATTTGTTTTTTATTCAAGTGTTTTCCACTTGAGTTTTGAGGTTGCTATTCTCTGCCTATCTGTCCGTCTGTCTGTCTGTCTGGCGGTCTGTCCTTTGAAGGACACTCGCAATGCCAAAGCCACTTTGACATTTGCATTGCAGTCGAATGGAGCCGCAGTCAGCCAGAAAATCTGCTCACCAAAATGGCCACGCTCATCGAATTATGAATTCATGTGTGTTGACAGCCAGCCCAATAAACACGCAGCTTGATTCGGAACGGGGAATATGCGCGAATAGCAGGAGTCTGTGTACTCTAAAAACAGCTGATATTAGCTGACTATATACTAATTAATATACACTCATTTAAGTTCCCTTTTAGCTGCCGTTTCACATTGCCAAGGCCTAACGCTCGATTACTTTTATATACTAAGAACATTTCTATATCTATAGACTCTTTCGTATCTCTATGATGGTTTCGCATCATTTGTATACTAGATTTCGCTAACCACAACTGTTCTATATCTTAAATATGTTTGTATCTCGTAGAGACTTTAGTATCTTAATGATATCTTGTGTATCGATTATTATTTAAAGACGTCATACGACTTAGGAAAGTTTAAATTTCTATTCATAAGTCAGTTTAATTACACAGAATATTCTTGAACAGAACTAAATATGAATCAACACTCTTCAAAAAAAAAGTATCCCACTTGAAAATCGGATCAGATACTGGGTCCGATTTTAGCCAAAATGAGAAGAAGTTTCACGGTTTCAACCACATCAAAAGTCTTCCCTTAGAAGAGTCTATAGTATACGTAGCTCCGTCCTTACCTTCCCGAGTCATGCCAATAAATAATACGCCCAACTCATCGTCTCCTCTCAGCCCAACGGCCACGCCCCCTCCCAAAAGCTGCCTAGGCTTCGGCGGCAAAGTGCCCAGAGCAGCTGGCTGAATTCATAGCCGCAGCTGCGGAAATGGCCGAGGAAATTCGCATTTATTATAATCGTCGCCTAATCATAGGAAATGCGAAAAGTGAAAAGAAAATTGTGCTCAATTGCCAGGCTTGTCAGCGCAAAAAAATATCTGTATATATAAGTATATTTTTCTTTATAGAAATATAAGAAATAAGAAATAAAATTAATTTGGCAAAAAGACTTCAACAAAGCGGCAACAGTCGCAGCTCAAACTTTGCAATTTGCGGCGCGTTTCCTGCTTCCGCAGTGAGCGTGAATGAGGGCGAAGCAGGAGAAGTAGAAGAAGAAGAAGAACTTCTGTCTGTATGTCTGACAGGAGGAAAAGGACGCAGCAGCTTCAATTGTCATCAATTTCGTTTGATGTGCTTAACAATTTTATAGACACGCCGCATGCCGCTCGCTCTCTCTCTCGCTCTGTCTCTCTGTGTCTCTCTCTCTCCCTCACTCTGTCTGCCCTGTTCCGTAAGTTTCTTTTCCTTCGATTAGCACGCACTTAGAGCAGCTAAGAGCCCCATTGAGTTTATTAAATCGGGCGTAATAATTGGTCCAATTGCGCCTCAATCGAGTCGACCTAGAAATTCCATTCAATTCGATTCGAGGCGGGCGCTGCTCTGGCTCAAACAAATCATTTGGGCCAAACAAAATTCAAAATTCACATCGCAAGCGAACATTTCCGACTTTGATTTCAGCAAAATGCCCCTCGCCGACGATGAATGGCCGACGAGTGCCACCATTGACTACATAAGCAGCGAACTGGGCAAGTGCAGCGCGATTAACTAACTAAATTAGAGCCAAAGTAAAGTTCTTTTCATGCAGAGCGCACACACCTGGCTCGCTCGCCCCAGCTGCTGCAGCAGCTGAACAGCCTCTCGGAGCCGTGGCAGGAGCTGGGCCGGGCGGAGTCTTTCCGCCTGAAGCAGTACTACCACGACGATGTCTAGCAGCAGCTTCGGCCTGCATATGGATGTAGAATGAAGCTATTCGGAATCAGCGGTGAAGTAATCAGCAGCAACACCTGTCGCGCTCGCTGCGCTCACACCTGCCAATTAGGCAGGCGCGCGCCTCCTGGGAGCGGGCAAGCGGACAAAACCGGGAAAACGAAACTCGCGAAACACACAAATTGTGACAAAGTTTCGGAAATTTAATTAAAATCAAATACACTCAATGCCTCACTCCACCCCCTCGCTCCAGCTCGGTGCAGGGTATGCGAAAGGGGTAGCAAATTCCCAGTCAGGTGTGACTTCAAATAGTTTATAACATGCTTACCAGGCGCGAGCCTCTCCCGCTCTCTCTCACTCCCACCCTCTCTGTCTCTGTCTCTGTCTCTGTCTCTGTCTCTGTCTCGCTGTGTGTTTCACAAGTTTTCCGCGTCGTTGAGTAAACAAAATGTAAACAAAATTTAACAGCTCTCACACACGTACACTCACACACTCACACACGTCTATATAACTCTGAACTAACCCTAGCAAAAAACGCGCACTCAAGCTATTGTCGCCTCTTGGATGCCCGCTCAAGGTACTCCGGATGAGCGTTTTGGTTACGGGCCTTTACCGACAGATTTGAAAATTGGCATACATACTTCAGCAGGGGAGGAGCGTATGAGCCGGGGGGCGTGGCAAAAGGAAAAGAAGACTGCGTTTCCATATTACTTCCAGATTCTATAAAGGCTATAAAGGCTTTAATATAAGGTATATTACAGGTATATATACGAGGCACGAGAGGAGGGGTGAATGGCCGAAGGTATTTTAGTCCTAGGAGCAGGATCACAAAGTATTATAATATTACATTATATTGCTAGCTACGCTCCTATAGATTTAACTCTGTTCAAGCTTTGAGCGAGTATTCTGCAGTCGGCGCTCGCCTAACCAGCTCTCATTTGTTACCTTTTTATGAATATTATTTATGAGTCTGTGGTTGTGTTTTGAATGCCTGCCAGCAAGGTGTAACTGCACAGGCGAGCACCACACACACATACGCATGAATATATACCCACACACACACACACACACTCCTACACGCTCCCACATTTGCCTTTCGATTTGTGTTCAGCAGCTGCTCAATTTCACATCGCTCACATTTGATTAACTTAATTTAATAGTATTTTTTCCTCGTCCTCTCATTGTTGTTGCTATTGTTGTTGTAGTTTGCTCCATATTTTGATATATTTGTTTGTTTATTTAATTTATTATCACTGTAAATGGGCATGGCTTGTTTGCTGCTCGCTCTCCGCTCTGCCTAAAGGAGGGAGCTCGCCTTTTATTGCCGCCGATTCCAGAAATGCGACTATGCAAAACGGAGCTTTACTCGTATATAAGCACTATGATGGGAACATATAGAAAGTTTGCTTTACGAGCGTGTCTTATAGAGTATATCATCACGAGGTGTGCAAATGTATTTACTTTGAGGTATTATTATTTTGGGAATCAGAAGGCGCTCTTCGATTTCTTGTTGAGATCTAAAAAGAAGACTTTCTTCTAGATGTGAGTAGCATTCGTGGATGTAACTATCCGCGGGATGCAGGATATACCCTAGTCGAGCACTCCCAACTGGAGCGCTCTTTATTGTTTCTTTTTTCTTCTGATCCACAATTCCCTAAACTTAGTTTATGTTTGAGTTGCAGCCAATAAATTCAATGTTTTTGCTGCACATTTGTATTCAATTTAAGCCATGTCCTTTCACCACATTCTATGAATAGAAGTCTTTTTACAGGGTATCAAATTTTGGTTATCTTTTGCGCCATTAACTCTCATTACTCAACACACGGCTTGATTTTGTTTTGGTATCCCTGCAAAATCTTGGCATAGAAATCAGCCATTGTGAAAAGTATCAATATCAAAATGAACATAAAGCAGCAGATCCTGCAAAGGACACAGTGAAAACAGAAACATAAATAAAATGTCGTCAAGAGGCCCTTGGTCCAGGCGACCATTGGCTAATGAGTAGACAATTAGCTGCACAATTGCACAGAGGAGTCGGGGCTGGCAGCTGAGCCAGTACTTGGCCAGGACATCGGCAGGATCTGGCTACTGTTACCTGGTCAGCAATGCAGATAAACAACAAATCGAGTGCAATCGGGCATGAAACCGAAGCGCTAAACAAAAGGCCGAGAGCGACGGCGGCTATTGCTCATACTTTAATCACAACAAGGATAACAAGGACAACAAGGATCAGACGCTCAGCTGCTGCTGCTGCTACTGCTGCCGACAGCGATAAACAAGGCATTGGCTTAGCTCATTGAAGTCAGCGCAGCAAAACTTCACTTCACTTTCAAGCAGCAGGATCTCTCGCTCCTGGCGGCTCGCTTTGGTGTGACAAGAAAAAGTATCGCATTTCGTGACAACTCGAGCGACTGTCGCCCAAACTTCCTTACAGGATATATCCTGTTCTGTAATTGTTGCCACTGCGCCTTGCGGTGTGATCAGCGATCCTCAATCTGCTGCGTCATGCGATCTGCTCAGATTCTCTCTCTCTCTCTGTCTCTCTCTCTGTTCGCGTCTCTTAAATTACCGTAATTAGCCTTGAAGTAAAAAACAAAATGGCGCTCATTAGCGAACGCCCCCACATACACAGACATAAGAGGCCAGCGCCGTAGACAAGCTGCATAATTATGTTGCTGACAACTTTTTGATGAATTTATAATAATTTCTCAAGTGCCGTAGGCAGCCGACGATGCTGCAGATGATGATGCTGCTGCTGCAGATGCTGCGGTAAACAGCACGAAACAGTAGCAAAATCTGACTTGAGCATCTGTTGAGCGGATTTAACTTGTTTAATTACCGCTGTATTCACATTTCTTGCCGTCTTGCTGTGCCGAATGCCAGTTTTCTGGGAGCAGGGTATATTGGTTTCCAGAGTCAGACTACATACAATACATATATATATATATATATATATTTTTATATATATATATCAGATTAAGTTGAACTAAGTCTTACTATTTGACTATCTGTCCTCCCAAACTCCTCAGGAACCTCAGGATCTCGAGAAGGACAAAAGCTAACCACTTGAAATTTGTAATATATACTCCTGAATAACATATTAAGCTTAGGCTAAAAACAACTTCTCGATATTTTATTTAATACCTAAATTTTAAACGAATAAAAAGTATAAAACGTAGCAAAATCTCTGCCTGGGTATCTTCTAGTCGATCACTTCCCGCTCTTCGTTGATTTTTTTGCTGTTGCGCTCATTTGGCATATAAATGTGCGCAGCTCTTCAAGTGTCTCCCCTGTACAGTACGCCCCGTCTATGAGCAACTGTTGCCAGTTTTAATGCGCTCGAGCTTTCTGAGTGTCGTTCCCAAAATTGATTTTCGTTCCATTGTTCGACCGCTGAAGAGGTTCATAATAAAACTGCAAGCGAAATGCCAATGTGCTTGATTATGTTTGATATACACACACCCAAACACACCCGTACACTCGTGCAGCCCCCTCTCTCCCTCTCTCTCTCTCTCGCTCTCTCTCTCTCTCTCTCTCGCTCTCTCTTCCATTTACAAGGTGAATGCAAATACACAAAGGCACTCGACACTCAATTTCATAGAGCCAAAAAAACGAAAACTCAAAAGGCCACTTGATAAATTTCATATATTTATAGCCCGCAGAGTAGCGCGCTGCATTTGCACACTGAATGAAAATCCTTGCACACACACACACTCACACACACTCAAATACACACACACACACACAGAGCCAAGGACAAAATCCTGCCGTTGCGACTTCATGCAGCTTGGCCAAACACTTGCACAAATAAAAGATCTACTTCAACTTATTGAATTTTCGTTGATAGAAACAAGATGAAAGGCCTGCGAGGCTATAGCGACAGCTGAATACCCTCACTGCTGACAGCCAAGAGGGTATTAGTATTAGACTATATATACAATTTGTATAATTTTCTTTCTTAAACGTTCTCTATTCAACTCTCTATCTCTCTTCTCAATTTCTATAATTTATAAATGGAATATTTATTGTTTATATGCTATAGTAAACCCCTAGAAGATATATCTTATTTAGTACATTAACTCGTTTTGCTACTTAATCTCTTCCTCTTTCTATATATCTATATCCGTCAGTCTCTCTCTATCTTTATATATATATTTGCGCTTTATCTCACTTTTGCTATATATCCATTTAGCTTTCTATTCATCTCCATCTCTATATATCTTTCTATATATATATCCCTCTCTCTCTCTCTCTCTCTCTCTCTCTCTATGTATCCCCCTCCCTCTATATATATGTTTTTCTCTCACTCTCTATCTATATCTATCTTTACATATATCCCTCTCTCTTTTTCCATTCCATTCTATCGGGACGATCTTTCTTGTTCACTCTCTCTACCTACATCTATCTTTATATATGTATATATCTCTCTCTTTCTATTTCTTGCTTGACGATGACCATTCTTCAGATGCTTCTATTCCCCTGCTCCTATTCGTATTTCCCGTAACTTTTCCCTACATCTCTTTAGTCTAAAAATAATACTAATATTCGCATTAAATATTTTGGCTACTTTCTCTCTCTCTCTCTCTCTCTTTGTCTCTCCCTTTCCTCGTTAATTTAACGACGTTCATTAAACTGCTTAGTTCAACTTATTAAATGCGCATCCATCCATCCATCCGTCCATCTGCATCTCGTACACCCACAACAACAACAACAACAACAACAACAGCAACTCGATTGCTAGATACATTCAACTGGCAAACGGAGCACAGACACAAATCTAAAGGGTTTGGGCGGCCCTGGGGCTGGGGCTGTCTTTTGGCTGCCACGCCCACAAGAAAAAAGGGAAAAAGGGAGAAAACTGAAAAGAGGAATTTGCATATGAGTTTTATATGAAAGCTTCTTTTGACGAATGCGCCGTTGCTTTATGAAAGGCGACTCGAGTTGCCAGTGACAAATCCGTTAAGTCGCATTCTACCCAATGATGATGATGCTGATGACGATGACGATGATGATGATGATGATGGTGGTAACTGCTGTAGTATTTGTGCAATGAATTTGATTTTGACCCCACAGAATGTTAAGTGTAATCAAATTCAGCTGGAAGCTGAAGCCGAAGCTGAGACTCGACCTGAAAGGAGAGAAACTTGTCGAATTTTATTAAAATTCGCACACAATGCGACGCCCTGTGGCGCCACAGAAATTATTAAAAAGTAATTATGGCACAAATTACGAGATATCAATACGGCATTTAGCACTGCATGTGACCGAAGGGGCGAGAGCACGCAGAGAAATCTCTACCTTAGGGGTAGCTGAGAGACGGGAGGCGAACGGTGACGGGGGTAGGTCGAACGGGGAGGAGCTGCACTTGAAGTACGTTGTGCAAATCCTTTAGCTCACATCCTTGTTGGCTGCTTGTTTCCGCTGCTGTCTGTGGCTCACAATGCGACTGCTGCAACGGCGGCGACTCCTGCCCCGCTTGTCATGTGTTTCCTTCTGACATAATATCAAGATTGATTCTTTTGATTGTGTCGAAGAAACAACGGGCAGCATTTCGCGCACTTCTCGGGGTTGTTACAATCCATGGCCAGTCTCGAGGATCAGCTCCATTGACTCGATCATCATCATCAGCAGCAGCAACAGCAGCAGCAGCAGCAGCAGCAGCAGCAGCAGCAGCAGCAGCAGCAGCAGAAAAGGTCGCAGCTCAATGCATAATGGGCATTATGCTCAGAGAGCGAGCTACAACAACAACTATATACAATGGGCATCATTATAACTATGGAGAGCAACTACTTGAATCTTACTTTGATCAATTGTTAATTGTTGCCTCTCGGATTTGGGAACCAACAATGCATAAAATGAAATGAAGTCGGAAGAATAATTGAAACAAGTTAAAGTTCAATTAGTTGTTGAAACACTAAAGCAGGTATTCACTGCGATTTCTATTTATTTTTTTTAATTCTGGGAACCTTCTTCAGAGACTTATAGGAGCAGGAAATACTGAGCGATATATATACTCAGCAGAAACTATCAGTATAGACTATATGGGTATAGACTACATATATATTGTAATAGTACACAAATACAATAGGGATAGCTATTCATCTGATTCTATAAAGCTTAACTAGGAAATTTGAGATCTATGTTCCTGAAACAAGACAGAAATCATAGATTACATTGCTATAGGCAGTGCTTGAGCTGACGTAGCGCGTAGCTGACGATAGCATGATGGAACTGCCATACGCCAATCGATAACTTTTCGTCGATAACATAACTAACAAACTAATTGGAATCTAGATAAAATCTTTGAGCAATTATTATGTAATTTTTGTGGCACAAATTTAACCAAAATGCCTTGATTGTATAGGCAGCTTACGAAGTCTATTCAAAAACTATGAAAATTTTTATATATCCACAGGTTGTAGCGATCTTTGAGCTTTTACTGATGATGCACAGACCATTCCTCCATTTCAACCATTTTGCCTTTCATTAACTGTATAGAATACCCCAAGTAAATTAAGCTCTTTTATCTATTTCCTTTCGCTCTATTATATCATATATATTCCATCTTTAACGCTTAACGTTCATCACGTTCAGTCCACAAAATTAGTTTATTAATTAATTTAAGTAAGAAATAATTTGTTCTTTAGTTTGATTTATTTTCGTTCTCTTTTGCTCTTAAGGTAATATTAATTTACAGCATTACTAGATATTATGACAGCAGATCTTTAATACTATGTCTCTTATAGCTAAACAATATTTGTGAAATATTCGCAAAGACAAACTGAAAGTTCATTTTGGCCATAAGACTATATACACACGATCCATATATATTCAATATAATATAATTAAGCGCTAGACTATACACGATCAATGATATATATATATATATCACTTTTAGACTATATATATACATGATCCGTCCAGTATATATATCACTAGATCAGCTGCTCTGCCAGCTCGCCCTTCAGTCTTCGCTCTTGGTGACCACCGAGACGGGGGTGGAGGCATTGCTGCTTCCGCCTGTGGCGCTGCGCGGCGACTGCGCTGCCGTCGAGGTGAGCGTCAGGTCGCCGGAGATCAGGGTCGTGGCGCCATGCGAGAGCGGATGCGTGGCCAGGGAGTTGGGGCTCTCGCGGGGACTGCTGTTGCTGCAGGGCGGGCTCACCTGCGCCGACGACGACGACGAGTGCAGCGACAAGTTCTGCGGATAGCCAACGGAGACTGAGGCGGAGGCAGAAGCAGAAGCCGCAGCCGCGGCTGCTGCTGCGCCAGCACCGAAGATGCCATTCAAATTGCTCAGACCCATGTACTGGGAGAGCAGCGTGTGGAAGTTGGGCAGCTTGTAGTGGGGCGGCATCAGCTGCTGCGGCAGCAGAGCCGGATTGAAATGCTGATGCAGAGCGAAATGCGGAGGCCAGAACTCGGCGGGCAGCGGATGGCCGGGCAAGGCGTGCGGCGGCAGCGGTATGCCCAAAGGAAACTCGGGCAGGCCTGCAGAAGAGACAGGCAGAGAGAGAAAGAGAAAGAGGGAGGGTTAGGCTTAGGCGTGGGCGTAAATTTTAATTATGTGGCAGACTCACCTTGGTCGGGCAGCAGATAGCCAGCCTTGTCCTGATTCATAAACTTCTCACGTTTACGCCATTTGGCGCGTCGATTCTGGAACCAGACCTGCAAGAGAGAGAGAGAGAGCAGACAAGAGTTGCAGTTAGCAGTTGCGTATGCAGTACAGTAAAGTCTACAGTTAACGAACAGACGAACAAAAACTGAAATTAAATTATAGCTAGAAATTGCAGAGATCAAAGAACGTCATATAAAGTGTCTGGATGACTTGTTTCACTGTAGTTGTGCCTTTTCGTCCCTGTGCGTGTTCACTGTACGCTAAATGGAACGAACGTCTTTTGTAATTTGGCCTGGCCAAGCAAAAAGTTGAGCCCGACTCTGCAGCTATGCCAAAACACAATGGCAGCCAATCGGAAGTGTGCAACGGTGATTTGACAGACAGAAAGAGAGGGGCAGAGCTGAAGCGAGCGGGCGAGAGTGGCAGAGCTACTGACTCGTCAAACGACTCGAGTCTCGAGCCTCGAGCCTCTAGCCTAGACAGTGGGCGAGAGCAGGACTTCCGCTTCGATAAGGCTAGTCCATGCATCGTCTGTGCTCCTCTTGCTCTTTGGCTTGTATTAAGAAAATTAATTGTTTGTAAATTGAAATCACTTGACAACTGTGCGCAAAGTTGCTCGAAGAGTTGTGCAATTATAGACACCCTGTACTTAGCATGGCACATACACACACACACATAGATAGAGAGAGAGAGAGAGAGAGGGAGCAAGAACGAGAGGGAGAGGGAGGGCAGAGCACATCCTTGGCTGGCAACAATGCGTGCATCGAAGCGAGTTGCAAATTAGCAACGATTTCCTTGCAATAATTGCTGCCAATTATTGTCCTCTGTCTGCGTGTGTGTGTGCCACGCCCACCACCCACGCAGCCCGTGTGTGGGTGTGCGTCCGCAACCCCTGTGATTTTAATTGTTGCCAGCGCAATTATAATGCGACTAAAACCACTTTTCAAGCCCAGCCAAGCAGCGGCCGAGCCGGACGAGCCTCACTGGACTGAAGTCCTTAAAGTTGAATTCGCGGATATCCTGAACACATTTATCGCACATGTGCGATCAAAATGCAATAATGACAATACACATAACTTGTCTAAGGCTCTATATACGATATGTCGAAGTGCACAGCATCTCTCTATAGAGAGGCAATTGAGCTGGTGGAAAATTTACAAATTTCAAAGAAAGACGAATTGAAACAAAGACTTGGGCTCTTATATAGAAAATAGTAGAACATTATATTATAATTATATGCCATCTCTCTCTTTTTATAGCAAGTATCTAATTTTCTGTCTTGAAAGTGTTCGGCTTAGTAAGATTATATTGCCATACATAATTAATTTCTTATACAAATAACAAACTATCTTATCTTATACTCCGCTACTCCAACAATCCCATCAACTTGAATTAACTCATATTATGTACCTATTTATAACAAACGCTTGATCTCTTTGTTAAGCCTTTCGCTAAGCAACTCGCTTGAAGCGATTACAAAAAAAAAAAAAAAAAGAAGAATTGTATGGAAAATTGTGATTTGTCACGGAAAATGCGCTTTAGTACAAACAGATAAAAAAGTGCTTCAATTTCAAATTGGGCAGACTGTCAGCAAATCCCGAAATAATTGACCGTTTATCAACCCCTTGGCTAAAAGAGTAAGAGATACAAAAGTATCTGACAGATACGCCACAGAGGGAGAGGGAGAGAGGGAGAGGGAAGCAAACAGCTAAAAAAAAGCGCTGCTAAATGTGTTACTTTTTTGAGGCATTCAAGTGCACGTCTAACGTATGCGAATCAATGACCAATTACGCTTAATCTGCCAGCCAGAGAAACATACACAAACAAGGACGAAGCGCACAGGACACAGCACACAGCACACAGGCGCAGGACGCAGCGATAATCCCTCAGTGAGTGCCAAGCGCTTAGGTCAAGTTGTTTTACATTTCTGTTCATCTCTGGCTCTAGCCCTATCTATCCATATATTTATATATATATGTCTCTCTCTCTCTCTCCCTCCCTCTCTCTCCTTCTGTGCAACTGTCAACTCGAGTGCGAGCAAGGATCACAGCAAGGATCTCGATTACATTCAGCGTGCATGTGTGTGAAGCAAAGCCACTTTGATTGTTTACCCCCTCGTCAAAGCGAAGTTAATAAAAATACCAACACCAACAACAACAAGGACTTTGCCGGTACTGGCGAATTAAATCATTTGGAAAATCACGAATATCTAGTGTCCCTGAGCCACCCCTAAATGCAGCAACCCCCCCAAGCATTTAAGTGTCTGTGTGTGTGTGTGTGTGTTTGCATACAAAGCGTGCACTAAAGTGTTTAAAAGACTATTTACAAATTAAGTCCTTTGATTGTTGGGCAGTTTTTTCCAGCTCTCCTTTTTGCCTGCACGCGCGACTATTTTTTGTTGGCCAATTAAAATATATATGTAAAGATACCCTGCATAGATGGCCTGAGAACAATTATGCTTAGCTTCAATTGAAATTAGTTTTCATCTAAAATTGCACTAGCAGCCTGTAGAGGCAAACAGAAAAGTTTTGTATTAATAGAAATTATATTTGAAGAAAAATCAATGCAAATATAACTCATGATTAAAATTTTGCAATTAAAATAAATAAAAGTTGTTTACCAAAACAATATAATATACTCTTCAAAAAAGATACAAATATTTATTTTCAAGTTTGCTTTTTTAGATTGCTTCATTCTAATCATTCTCGATTCTTTCAGAAGTTTCCTGCAAGCCTCGCAAATTCTTCTCAAAAGTTTTGTCATGGATTTCTTCAATTGATATTGCGTGCAATTCCAATTTAATTTCATTACGGCCTACTTCTATTGCGCGCTTTTTCTCCAAGTGTATTTCGCGCTGCTGTTTAAGCCGCTTTAGCTTTGTGCGCCTGACCTGCCAGGCCTAAGCCGTAAATAATTACATAATCAGCAGCTAAAATACTCAATTGCTCGGTTAAGTAGCTATCAAATAAGCATATACATATAGAAAAGAGAGAGGTAGATGTGCAGAAAGAGCGAGAGAGAGAGAGAGAGAGAGAGAGAGAGAGGGAAGTTTATATACCTGAACGCGTGCTTCGCTTAGGTCGAGCCTCATGGCCAGATCCTCCCTTGTGAACACATCAGGATATTGTGTCTTCTCGAACGCGCGTTCCAATTGATGCAATTGAAATGTTGTAAAAGTTGTCCGAGATCTGAAAAAACACATCCAAATAGAGCATGAAACAGAGGGTAAGACTGAGATGATGATGATGACGGCGATGACGATGCTGATGCAGCGGATGATAACAATGAATTGCTTTTAGTTGCTTTTTAATGGGCCCAACAATGGGCTAATACGATTTTATCTGCTAAGCGGCTTGTTAACAAGCCAGAGAGTATCCTTGTTGATGCCCTGTAACCTTTTGCTTAGACTGGGCATATCGGTTTGCTTTGCAAACATTTAGGCTAGAGGCAGCTGGAAGTGTGCCACACACTCCTTGTCGTTACTCTTCTATTATTTTTACTCTACTCTCCTCTATTCTCTATTGCATATTCTTCTCTTGCCTTAGCTGTCTCTTCTTCACTCTTGCTTTCTCCTCTATTGTTCTTTTCTACTGCTTTGTTCTCATCTCCTATCCTTGTTCTAATCTTTCCGTTTTAACCTCTTCTGCCTAAATATGTATAAATGATCTATATTATATAAGGAGGCACTAGAAATTCCTGGAAAACATTTCAAAGAATTTAACTTGGCTTAAGGCGTATCTTCTAGTCCCACCCACGCGGCTGGTATTACATTGTTATCGATGTCCTATCGATAATCGATTGACCTACCTACGAACTTTCCGCGGCCTCTCCATGTCGCCCAAATCGTGGCCATTATTGAGACTGGAGGATAAATCGTCATCGTTGTCCACATCCAAGCCGCTCTCCGTGTTCGTGGGCGAGTCCTCGCGCTTGCCTGGCAAAGGCTGTTGTTGTTGTTGTTGATGTTGTTGCTGCTGTTGTTGCTGTTGATGTTGCTGTTGTAGCTGGTGATGGTGATGTTGCTGCTGAAGTTGCTGCAGTTGTTGATGCTGCAACAAGCCGTTGTTGCTGCTGTTGTTGTTGTTGCCGTTGTTGCTGCTATGCATATGATGTATGTGATGCGCGTGAGTTATCAGCACCTCATTGGGCGTATCTGAGAGCGAGAGAGAGAGAGAGAAATTGTAATGGAAATACATTTAAGCTGAGGCTCTTCATAATCAAGAGCTAAAAATCAAAAGTTTGCCAAATTCAATTGATTTCGAGTGTTTCAAAGTTTGGCGATTCGTGTTTGACTTGCGAATAAAACTGAAAGGGAAAACGCAAAAAAAGGAAAAACGAAAATAAAAACAAAAAAGTAAAGGCGAAAAGCTAAAGGCGAAACTGAAATACCCTAGCAGACAGAGAAAGAGAGAGAGAGAGGGAGGGAACTATGCTAGCTGCAGATTTAACCTATACAAAATATATTCAAATATATAGACAAAACTATCAATAATTGTTCTTATAATGAAGATAATGTCGAATTTGTATGCAAGACACAGCTCTTTATAAATTATCCATAATAGGGTGATAAGGATATATTGTGCCAATCCAATATCGGCATTCCAGTGAAGTTTCAGCTTTATTCTGGCTATATCTTAGCTATATCTGGCTAACTTTCTCTGTGGGCTGCGATTCTGTCTTTATTCTAGCCATATTCCAGACTGTAATAGCTTAATTCATCAGATTACCCCCAGATCTGTGGCTTTATTCTAGCTCTGCTCTGATTGTCTTTAATCTCAGCAAAATCCCAGAAAATTTCGTGCCACTCCGTGTCACATGTTGCCCCAGAAGTTTCGAATACCCTCGCGGCGCTAGTGTATTGAAAAGCCAAAATGAAGAAAAGGGAAATACAAATAAAGTTACGTTTTTCGGCAGCTGCGAAAAAGCAAAACGCATTGAATTGTAAGTGAAGTAGTAATATCCTGATATATCCTGGCTGATTGAAAGCCCAGCCCCGCGCAGCCCAACCCCTTTTTGGAAACGTTTAAAGCTTTTTCAAGAGTGCGCACTCTCTACACACATCGCAAATGGGGTATATACATATATATATATATATATATATGTATATATTTGATTTGGCAATCAATAATAAATAATTATGAAAAATTTAACTTGGGGAAAAAGGATTTTCGGGCTTGGCTACAATTGCAACCCTTTTGTCTGATCCTGGCTGGGTCCTTTCACACGCCCAGCGCGCAGGCTGAGCTGGTTTCTTTTTCTCTCTCAAGCCTCATATGTAATCAAATTTTAATGAACCTCAAATTAAGGATGCGAATGTCCTTGCCGGCACAGCGGGACGCCAGATTCGAGCTGTGCTTCGAGCAGCTCGCAACATTTTCGGCCGCTTGTTGTGGCGAAAAGGTAATTTGCTAAAAGGCATCAAATTACGCAGCAGTCGCAGGAGCTAGCAGGATATGCGATTGAGCGTGGCAGGATATGTCCTGCGGTGCGCACGTTGTCACAAATTGTTACCTTGTTGACAAATACTCTGGGTGCAGCGCTGCGACTCCTACTCCACCAGCTGCTGCTGCTCCTGCTGCTGCTGCTGCCCGATCCTGATCTCAATCTAATTACGGTTCTAATGATGGCTCTGCGTCTCATTATGTCGCCCAACTGCCAGCATATCAATGTCGTGATATGTTTTGATTGCCATTCATTGCTGCTTCTCCTTCAACGATTCTTTTTCATTTTTCGGCTTGTCCTGGCTGCGCATTAATGGTTCGCGTTCACGCAGCATGCCGTCGGCCACGCCCACTACACGGTGTCCATACAATCGGCCGCATCCCCACCCCCGTCTCTTCTGGCGTGTGAAACATGGCCAAGCTTTATGTAGTTAAGCCCCAACAGCCCCAACACACAAAGAGGAAGCAGAACCAGCAGAAGAGGAAGAAGCGAGAAAAAACAAACTATGGTCATGTCCTGTTCCTCATTTGCATATGATGTGAATGGATTGGATGTCCTTTGATGTGGTTTAAGCCGGAGCATCAACACATTGAAGCAACAGCAGGTACGATGCGGGCTTGGGGCAGGCTCTGTCAAAGGGGGGCTTACGATACAATTTTTTGAAGAGCATAAGCTGACCAAAACTATTGGGGGTCTTTACATTATTTGAGAAAAACGTAGAGAAACATTTCAACTATTTTCCAATATTTTTTAAATTTATATTACTATTTATATTTGAGTCTGATTTAACTAAAAATTAATGGAGTGACATGATCGCAAGATCTGCACACAATAATCGATATCTATATAAATATATCTATAGAAGTATATGTATATATCATAGGGATATTCAGGATATATGAAATAATTTTGAGAACTAGCAATATATGCAGCACAGAGCGCGGATTTATACAGAATATTCAATTCTTTCATGAGAAGGCCAGAAAAAAATAAGTCAAAATGAATTTAAGTTAGTTTTATAACTTAAGAATAAGAAGCAGAATTATGAGCCAGTTTCATTGCAGCTCTAAATCAAACTGAGCCAAAAAAATGAAGTTATTGAAGACTGTTATGGAAATAAGAGACGATTTGAATAGAAATTCGTTAATACATATGTTTAAATAAGTTAACTGAAGTGAATGCTCTGCCAAATATAAAGCACAACTTAGCTTATACAAATTATGGCCAAGTCTCAGCTATAATCTGGCGAATGATGGCGTATATCTCATCAGGTACTCAATGATATATTGTATGAATTATATAACTATAGATTATATAATATATAGTCGTACTAATACTAGTATTTAATCTAGCAAATAACTTGTTGAATTGCTCCCGCTGAGATCAGCGACGGCAAATGCGTAGAGCAACTCAACGGAGAAGAGTTATAGGTGCTGGTTTAGTAATATTGATATTGATACTTATTAACTATCGCATAATCTGCATATAGTATCTCTATCTAACCCCTCATAAATCAACTGTGAGCATATACAAGCATTATCTATAGCACTCACCACTTCGCTTCGTTTGATGCTGATTGCCCAATATCTGATCGATGCTGTAGACGGCGCGTGGTCGCGAAACGGGGCTCTCCTGTACAGGTCGCATGGCTGGTGGCATGATGCTCGAGTGCTGTGCCGATGTTGTTGTTGTCATCATCTCAAAAGACAGGCTTTCAAGCATAAAATAACGTACAGCTCTAGCAGCAGCAGCTGGCAACGTGCATGACCCGGCGCACTAAACTCAGAATTGCACTCGATTTGGTTTTATTTCTTGAATTTCAATTTTAATTAATTCTCTTTTTTACAATTTTTGGTTTTTCTATTTTTTGTTCACAGTTTTTGATTGTAAAAGTGAAAAACGCGCACGCACTCAAGAATGTTATTAACTAAAAACTTCGATTGGGTTTTGGCTACGTTGTTGTTGGTTCGCTCAGCTGGACAAAGACACGTACGCTGGCAGCGATCAACAACCACCGACTGAGCTCGGCGAACGCTCAGTCAAGCCATTAAATACGCCAGAGAGGCGTTTATTCTAGTTGTTCTTGTTGCTGCTGTTGTTGTTGCTAGCAAGTGAAATGGGCTGCGCCTTGGCGGTGTCCGTTATCCTGCGTTGTCGAGCTATCTCGCTTGCGCGCAGGGTGAGTTTCGCACGCACACACTTACTCACAAGGGGCGGCTCTCTCTCGCTCAGCCCGCGCTCACGCTCTCATTTTGAGCTATCTCCATCCCGCTCTGGCTGCCTCACTCTCTTATTTGGACGATTTATTTGCCATTTAGCTGTGTAACTATGTTTGCTGATTAAATTTTATTTATTTCATAAATTTCACTCATTAATATGAAGCTCTGCTTGTTAGTCACTCGACACGCACATGCACACATACACTCACACATGTACTTAAAGACACACGCTCTATCTATCTGCCTCTCCCTTGCTCTCACTCACTCCGACATTCGCGACCGGTCAACAAATCACAAGCAAGTTTAGTTTCTACCTGCAGTTGAGCGAAAATCGGCCATTTATGATTTCCGCTTTTTTATGAACCTTCTGCACGGTCGGCAAATCGAGCACCTTGTCGCTGCATCATTTATGATCTCTGCCCGGGGATTGAGCATCGTTTCATTGAACAATCCAAATGCTCAATGAAGAAATCCCTTTGCTTAGCCAGCGTCTTAAATGGGAAGCGATTGAGGAAGGGTTTCATTCAGAATAAACAGATCTGCAGGCAAATTCTGCAATGAGGTACAGCACTGACTGAACTATAAAATAGGATATATACATGAATATAAAATATTTTATTAATAATAAAAGCTGAACAGCGAATTAAAAATAATAATATATCATAATTGTAATAAAAAAATATGAAAAATCGCTTCAAAAGCTGGAAAAATAACCAAATATATACATCTTTTTTATGCTTTCTTATTGATCGTCTTGACATACTAAAATATAAAATGCAATATACATTTTGAACAAAAATCGAAAAGCAACTCAACTCATGATCGTAAATAAAAATCAAAAAGATATATTAGACATTCTTTTAAATAATATATAAGGCGGAAATATTTTTAAAATATTTGCTTCTTAAAAAAATTATTTGAATAATTTTTAAAATAGTCAAATATTACAAATGATAAAAAATATTAATTAAAAATAAAGCAAATCTCTCATATGCTTAGTGTAAAATAATAATTGAGTTCAAGATATTATAATATATTTACAAGCTTTCCTTGGTATTTAAATATAATTTATAAATTAGCCTCATAAATAAGGAACGATTTAATAATTTAGTTTTTAGAATTTTGACAATAAATTGAAATGCATAAAAATATTAATAAACATAATAATCCATCTGCATAAACATAATTCCAAGCACTGCCCAGCCACTTGGATCATCCAGATCCTTGTAATCCTTACCTAATCTGTTTCCCTAAACAATTCTTAAATTATTTTTTACTCAGGCCTAAAAAATACTAGAGCCAGCTCGAGGTCTGAGCACGTATTTTAAGCGCCCTACAGCCTTGTCGCTTGCCTCGTCGTCTGGCTGGATTTGATTGAGCCTTGAGGCTTACGCATGTCGAATGTCCTGTCCAATCGCGCTGTGGCTGCTCAGCGCGCTGCCCCTTATGCAATGCCTTAGCCAACGCAGGTTGCATAATAACAAAAGGTGGCCCGGACAATGCGAGAAGAATGCAAATCTTACACAATTTCTCTATTCTCCTTTTGTGAGCTGTGGCCAAAACAAAGCCAAAGCCAAAGCCAAAGCCAAAGCCAAAACCAAAAGCCGTGCACAATGCGCCGCGATGCGCGTAGTTTTCGCTGGAAGCAATGAACAAGTATCAAAACTCATTAAGGTGCCAGATGTGTGACGCCACACACACAGAGGACCCGGGACCTGTCAGTAGACGCTATGTCGCTTAGTCCCGCCTGATTAGCACTGCGCCTAATCATATTTTCATAGGACACTTCGCAGATTTCATTCAGCAATCCGATTGCACGTTCGTTTAATATAGAGCTAAGGACTAAGGTGCGAAGCCCAGCAGTGCGCCTACCTGCCACACATGAACCCTGATCCTTGAGCCATGAGCCATGCTGCTTGATCCAGCTTGATCGATTCGTGAGCCACCTCATGCTCAGCCACTAGCTCCCTGTTTAATTTGTGTGCTAATTGATCGGCATATAAACCCAGATTTAGTTTTTTGTCGTTTGCTTTGAACCACTTTAGGTTCCTCTTCACTGCTGCCTCCCATCGAAAGCCATTTAGCTCAAAGTGTGAAATGACAAATTGAATCAAAGTCAAACTCAAACTCAAGCTCATTGAGCAGCGCACTTCAATGTAATTTCTAAATTAGCACATCAATGCGGCGAGCCAACCCAACCGACCCAGCCTCCCCCGACCCTCGCCATAAGCCATTCCAGTTATCTATGCAATTTACTGCTCTCTCATTGGACATGCGCAGCTTTCGCTCATTCTGATTGGCTGCACACACAGAGCAGGCAGAGCAGGCAGAGCTGCCTTTGCCTGCCTGTGGAGGTCATTATCGTGTTGTCCCACCTCCTCTCGCTCTCTCGCTGCATGGCAGCCCCCACTGCACACTCTGCCCTCCCCCTCTGGCTTGCGTGTAAACACATTGTGGCAATTCTCTTCGGTGCGATGGCTGTGTTCACCTTTTAATAAGGTTAACTGCGACGACGACGACCCACAAAACACCCACGAGGACAATAGCTCAGCTACTCCAACTAAAGCTAAATGTGTGCGAGTGCGAGTGCGAGTGTGTGTGTGTGTTTGTGTGTGTGATAGCTGCTGCTGCTGCTGCTGGCAACATTTTTCTTAACCATTAAATCTAATATATCAAAGTAATAAAACGAATTTTCTCTGCAAGCGTGCGTTTGTGTGTGTGTGTGTGTGTGTGTGTGTGCACTGGAGGTGGCGTCTTCCACCCTTACTCAGCCCCCCACACACATAATCCAACTAAAAACTTTTCGTCTACTTAGCGTCTGCCTTGCATTGTCTGCCGGATGCTGAGCGAGAGCGAGAGCATTTTGTCTTCTTGCTGTGGGGAGTTTTGTTTTGGGTCTGGGTTCTCGGTATTGGGTTTTGGGTTTTGGGCTTTAGCTGCTTTTCGCTGGATGAATTTTCGACTTTCACCCCCAACCCTTTGAGCTAATTGTGTGCGGGGGTTAAATAACTGCTGCTGCTGCTGCTGACATTTGAGGCTGAGCTTGAGTTCATAAAAGGGATTGACTTCTTAATTATAAACGCAAATAATGAAAGGTAAGTGAAATATGGGCTTAGACGCATACATATAAGCAGAGGCTTTTATGACGTGACATGATATGCATGTGACTTCTAATTTGATCAGCTCTCATAGATAATGACTTGGTTTTAATAAGTTGTTATTTATTACTAGCTCGGTTAGAAGTTTACTGCTATTAAATATAAATATAAATATAAATATGTTAAAGATAAGTTTATATCTAGTTCTTATAAAACTCATAAAAATCACAATTTATAATGAAATTTATATGTAAGACTAATACAATTTGATAGACTATTGAAGGATTTCGTAGAGATAATACTAAGCATTGAAAACCTTGGACAACTAACGCATATAAACATAAAAACTAAAATGTTTAGTATGCAGATTTGTTAATTTCGTTTCATTAGCATTGAAAACCTTTTCATTAGCAGTATGAGAAGCTGCGAAGAAAGAGTACTTGAGAAACAGATTTTCGTATTTCATCAGAGTTTGCACAGCAAACGAGACTGCTCTATGTCTTAGGCACAGTTGAAATGATAAGTCCGCTCCATAAAATGAGCCCAATTAATATTTGTTAAAGGGAGTTCGACAAAGTCTTCGATTGAGAATCCCTGTAGCCATCTCCATGCCACTGCATATAACTAGAGTTAGTTAAGCACCCTGTATTTTGATAACCTAGCAAATTGCATATTACAAATAGTTTTCAAATGTCTGTAAATGTAATATACATATGTATATATATTTACATTTGTGTATATATGTGTATAAATGAGCAGCTCGTCTCCTGGGCCGCTTTGCTCTTTAGCTATTTGGCTGGACAGCAACCGCAGCTGGCTTGACATACGCGTGCACACACACACACACAGTATATATATCCCCGTATATATATATAAATTATTCAATATCCTTTGCTGCTTGTGGCCATAATCAAACAAGACCAGAAGCAGCAGCAGCTGGAATGGGTGGGACTGGGTGGCTGGGCCATTTGCGAGCTCAGTGAAACCAAGCGCTTGTTTGACATTTAGTTTCATAATTTAATATTCAGGCAGTGCACACAGAGACAGCGAGAGAGAGAGAGAGAGAGAGAGAGAGGGGAGCCATAGTAAATGAAGGCTTCCGCTTGGCCTCAACCACAGACCGCATATAAATATCCTAGCTCAAGCTGTGTCTTGCATTTTTCGGGCTAACAATATTGAAACGTTTTATTAAGCCCAGAGGCAGCAGCAGCCGCAGCCGCAGCAACAGCAGGAGTCTGAGCCAGACAGGAAGACGCGCGCGGCCACTTGGAACGGAACTCTTGATGCGAAGTGGGAGATAAACCGTGTTTAGCTGCCCACGCATGCAGCCTAATCTGGAGCAAATTGACACCCGTTCGGGGCCCGTTCACACATATGCATTTCCACAAAATCAAGATGAAAGACGTTGCCGACCGCACAGGGAAGAGGGCAGATCAAACTATATGGATATATGCCAGTTCCAGCTAATTAGGCGAGTGGCTGAGCGTGCGAGTGAGAGAAGTCAGGCGCACACTCACCCACATGCAAGGCGAATTCCTGCGAATTACCTGTGCCATTGTTGTGCACTTGAATTACATAAAAATTGGCCACAGGCAAACAATGCAGATGAAATGACCAAATGGCCAAGCCGAACAAAAGAACTTGGCCAAATATGCAAAAGTGTAGCCAAACAAACAGCAGAGAAAAAAACAACGAGAAGTACAATAGAGAGACTCTCCGTCGCTGTCGCTCTGTCTTGAGCAGCTTCTGTGCATATGAGTGGGCGTGGCACAACAACAACAATTGTAATCACACACCTTTTGTGCGTGTGTGAAGCGTGCTGAAAGGAAAATGCCCAAAAGAAAATGCTGACAAAGCAAAAATTTCTCTGAAAATTATATAGTTGCGACCCGAAAGATCCAGGGAGAGAGCGAGAGAGAGGGAGGGAGAGGGAGAAGGAGATATCTTCACAGCTTCACATGTGTGTTTGGGTCCGAGGCCGTAAACAATTGAGAAATCAATTCGCATGCAAATGATGAGTGATGCTGTTGAGTGGCCATCCAGTGCCAGAAGCGCTGCTTATTGCGCCCACATTTTCACTAGGCCCCCCTCAAGCGGCCTGCCCTCCGCCCTCCGCCCTCCGCCCCTGACTTGCAACTTGTTCAAAAATTTCATTAAAAACGGTTTTCATTGTTATTGTTGCTGTGTGCATCATAATGTGCGCGTAATAAAATAAAAAGTGCAACACGCAGACACCCTACCCTACACACCCTATATACCCTACTCTGTACCCTACAGCCCATGCCCCACTCCCACCCCTTCCCTTTGGGGCGCCTCTCGGCAAGCGGAAATGTAACACACAATTGGCACCCAAAAAGAAATGAACCAACAAGAAACAGTTGCATAAAAGAGGGGGCTTCACATGGCATGCACGACCAGCAATATACCCTGCAAGTGCAAATTTGGGTAAATGAGCTCGATAATCTAACAAAAAATGCTACAAATGCCAATTTCTACTGCAAGAATCCCTTGGCTGACACGACTAGAAAATACTCTGTACTTATATATACCTGAATAAATTAAGTTGCAACGCGAGCTCTGTGTATACACCAATCATTTTCTGGAAAAGTGTGCCTAGCTCTTAGGGAGTTTGAACTAAGCTCTTCTTATATACAGAAAATAGTTTCAGTTGAGATGAAAAAAGGAGAACAAACATTAAATGCTGCAAAAATCTTTAGTTTAAAGCGATTGAAATAGTCTTTATAGTTATATTTTATTTTTATTTTATCTTTATAGTATAACTATATAGGTAGACTCAAATGCTTATCTACAGTTTGGTGGCCTACACTAGACGTTCCTTTACGTTGAAGTTTACATAGATGCATACTTTTTAATATACCCTTTATATGTGCTTAGAGTACTACTCATACTCCATCTCTCTTGCTCTATCATACCCCATTCAGACTCCGCTTTTACAGGTCATAATAAGAACTGGGCAAAAAATTTTTAATATACCATGCAAAATTGCATTCAATTGCGTCTGCCAGCGAATGTGTGTGTGTACGGGCGTGTGTCTGTGTGTGTGTGAGTTTGCACAAGTGCTGTAAATTTCCTTATTTGCCCTGCCAAAAAGCTGCGCCCCGCCCCGGCCCCGCCTCGCACTCGGAAAAACTTGCCCACAATTTAACTCATACAAAAACGTTGCAGAAATGAAATTTGTTACATTTTTGTTGTTGTTTTTTGTTGTGTTTATTTATAAAAATTTTTTTAAATTTCTCAGCATGTGCAAATAAGTTGGCATTTTTATTCATTTATGCAGCCACGCCCCGCCGCCTGTCGCCCTCACACACTCACATGTCGAGCGAGTGCAATTTCTCGTTAAATGTTCTTTATCTGTCTTTTTTTTTTTTTTTTTTTGTTTTTTGTTTGAGTTTTTGCGGCACGAACCACGAAAATGAAAACTAAATGCAATAAACGTTTGCGCCTAAAAGATGCAACAAAAAGTCAACGCTCAGCGATTAGCACATATGCCCGGCCCTCGACGGGAGAGGGAGCGAGACGACGAGAGTGTGCGTGTGTGTGGTCGCCATTTTTTTGTTTCGGCGAGTTTAGCGTTCATTTAATCTTTGTCTGCTGCAGCTGCAGTTGCGGCTGCGGCTGTTGTTTTTGCTTTTGCTGTGTTGTCTGCTCGCCTCTTCTTTTTTCGGGTTTTTGCTTCGCTTTGTTCTGCATTTTGCAATTTTGCGTTGCCTACTTTTGTGCGTTTCCATTTTTTTTTTTGCGCCTGTGAATCGTAATGAAATTTTTTCGGCTTTTGTGCCCAAAAAAAATCAACAAAAAGGTAGAAAGGAAAAAACAGTAGAATATAGAGTGGGAAATATAGTCGCGAAAATTGCCAGAGAATTGCAAAAAAATCGAACAGCGAAATACGCTGCGAAATTTCATTTCAATGCAATTTGGCTGTAATTGTTTGGAAAACGACGCTAGGTTTCTGATTGACAGCGGGCAGAGGGAGGGAGAGCGGGCTAGCACAGAAAGAGAGAGAGCGTAAACACAGACACCCGCGAATGCTTCGAGTATGTATAATGCGATGCATTAGCAGTGTAAATGACTAACTAAGAGAACAGCATTTGATATAGAAATTACTTAGTTGAGTTAAGAAATGGAATACTGGAAAGCAAGAAATAAACAGCGGAAGTAGAGCACAAGTAAGCTAATACAAGCTAATTAACGCAACTGTTGTTATAATTATTATTATACGAATATGTCGCTCAACAAGCTGGAAAAATTTGATAGATAACTAGATGAAGCAGTTCAAACTACCTATGCGCATTCGACTCGAAACAGTCTAGCTTGAAAATATTTGCCTGAAGCTCTTTGTTTATAGAGTTGATATACATTTTCAGACAGGACTGTACGCAGTGAAGCCATTGGCATCAGCGTTTATTATGACGATTATAGTTAACATAACTTTTAATATTCAACTCATTTGGCATGAGCTGAGGGAGTGTTCCCTCTATAGCTACATCTAAAACGCAGCCAAACCTGATTTACCCTTATTCAGACTATTGCCGTTCGACACATCTCCAAACCTATCTACAAATATTTCCCTCTCTCTCTCTCTCTCCCTCCCTCTTTTCTCTGTTTCTATATATATGTATCTATATTCAGTCGAAAAGAATTGCAAAAAATAACATGACCGCAGGCAACACGTTAAGGGATGAGGCCAGCGCCAAAGCCAATAGCTTTCATTTTTTAGCTAAGCCAACAAGCAACCCCTGCTGCCAGCCCCCTCGCCCAGTGAGCCGCCCCCGTAATCTGTCGTCTATATTGACACAACATGCCAATTTAGCTTGGCAGGTGGCGACCTTGTGGCTGCGGCTTTTGCGGGTGTCGCACAACTCAGCCTCAGCAGGAGCAGGAGCAGGAGCACGGGCCGGAGGCGGGGGCAGCAAGTATATATATTTAGCTGGGCGCGCTGCCATATCAACTGACAAAATAATTAATTTTATTCCAGTTTTTTTCCCCCAAGTTAACTGTGCACAGGAAGAGAGTGAGAAGAAGCTGACGACGGGCGTATACGACTGCGTGATGCTTGTTTATTTCCTAGAGTTTAGTGAAATGAGTCCATATAGTATATATATCACATATATTTATATAGACATATATGGTTATTATGAAAATCAGATGTGTATAAAGAGCTTTCGTTGTCTTATCTCAAAGTTAAATCAGATTTGGAACCTTCCAAGTCTCAAACTTATACACTCACTAATACACACATTTAAAGGGAGCAAGGGCGACGGCAAGAGAGGGACAGAGACGGAGTGAGAGGGAGAGAGAGAGAGAGTATGGGTAATTCACAGAACGTGTGGAACTTTTTGGCATTTGCTTTGAAAGCGACGCGCTACGCATACGCAATTAAATGCGCCTTACGCAGTGTGCGAAAAAATAGCCAAAGAGGCAGCAGCAGCAGAAGCAGAAAGAAAGCGCAAAGAGAGAAAGACAGAGAGCAAGAGAGGGAGAGAGAGAGAAAGTGTGTGTGTCTCGACACTTGGCTTAAGCGGGGCGTGTGCGCAACACACGCCCACTTGGAAGTCGCAATTTCAGCTTCGTTGTAATTAGTTTTCGCCACAAGTTTTTTTCACTCCCAGCCCTACCCCGTTCCCCTCTTACCGCCCACGCCTGGCTAAAGTTTGCGCTCTTTTCATTGCTCTTGAGTTTCTTTTGCCTTTTTTTTTGCCTTTAGGTATTTTATTGAATTTTCTTTTCATTTGTTTGTTGATTTTTGGGATTTGCCGCATTTCGTATGCACAGCGGATCAGGCGGGCAGCGGGCGGAAGCGAGACGCCAATAGAGACGGACAAACGTAACGGAACTGAAGCAGCAGACAAATCTCTGTCTGAGTTGTTGTTGCCCTGGATGCTCTGCTTGGTCGCCTGTTTTTCCAATAAATTACTTTGTAATCAAGTGAATTCGAGTGCAAAAATAGGTGAGGAACAGGCCCAAGGGGCGAGGCAGGTCGGAAATGTTGCAAGGACTTGATAAATGATGACTATAATTTGCAGCCAATATGCTTGCCATTAGAATCTGCTTATTTGCCGAGTGGAAAGAAACCGCAGACGAGACACAAATGAGGAAACTCACAATGCGAATGATGGAGGATCAAATTTGACTTAAGGAAACGAGGATATTAAGGAACTTCCTTGACTTCGAGACGTGTTAGTAGAGCTACAAATGAACTATAACTACATGTTGAGTAAGTGAGGTGTCTCTACTCTACATACTCTACATACTCTACATACTCTACATACTCTACATACTCTACATACTCTACATACTCTACATACTCTACATACTCTACATACTCTACATACTCTACATACTCTACATACTCTACATACTCTACATACTCTACATACTCTACATACTCTACATACTCTACATACTCTACATACTCTACATACTCTACATACTCTACATACTCTACATACTCTACATACTCTACATACTCTACATACTCTACATACTCTACATACCTACATACTCTACATACTCTACATACTCTACATACTCTACATACCTACACACCTACATACCTACATACCTACATACTCTACATACCTACACACTCACACACCTACACACCTACATACTCTACATACCTACACACCTACATACCTACACACTCTACACACTCTACATACCTACATACCTACATACCTACACACTCTACACACCTACACACTCTACACACTCTACACACCTACACACCCACACACTCACACACTCTACACACCCACACACCTACACACTCTACACACTCACACACCTACACACCTACACACCCACACACCTACACACCTACACACTCACACACCTACACACTCACACA
Organism: Drosophila mayaguana; assembly: GCA_037075325.1. Taxonomy (NCBI): domain Eukaryota; kingdom Metazoa; phylum Arthropoda; class Insecta; order Diptera; family Drosophilidae; genus Drosophila; species Drosophila mayaguana. Next base: position 1,062,998 of record JBAMCG010000016.1, on the reverse strand, counting down.
CCTACACACTCTACACACCTACACACCTACACACCTACACACCCACACACCCACACACCTACACACCCACATACCTACACACCTACACACCTACACACTCTACATACCTACATACCTACATACCTACATACCTACATACCTACACACTCTACACACCTACATACCTACACACCTACATACTCTACATACTCTACATACTCTACATACTCTACATACTCTACATACTCTACATACTCTACATACCTACATACTCTACATACTCTACATACTCTACATACTCTACATACTCTACATACTCTACATACTCTACATACTCTACATACTCTACATACTCTACATACTCTACATACTCTACATACTCTACATACTCTACATACTCTACATACTCTACATACTCTACATACTCTACATACTCTACATACTCTACATACTCTACATACTCTACATACTCTACATACTCTACATACTCTACATACTCTACATACTCTACATACTCTACATACTCTACATACTCTACATACTCTACATACTCTACATACTCTACATACTCTACATACTCTACATACTCTACATACTCTACATACTCTACATACTCTACATACTCTACATACTCTACATACTCTACATACTCTACATACTCTACATACTCTACATACTCTACATACTCTACATACTCTACATACTCTACATACTCTACATACTCTACATACTCTACATACTCTACATACTCTACATACTCTACATACTCTACATACTCTACATACTCTACATACTCTACATACTCTACATACTCTACATACTCTACGTACCAACTGTACCAAGGCAATGACCTCTAATCAATCGATTTATCACCGTCTTCGTCTACATCTCCTTCTCTTGTTCTTCAAGCTCCTTCTATTGCTTGCTGTAAGCCTTTTAACTTAGCCAAGTCCTATAGCCAATATTTTATATCGCATGCATATGGCTAATACGCTTAACAAAGCCAAGAAATCAACAATAAAAACATGTACAAAATATAGCAATCGGCTGCTACCGACTGAGCAATGCTCTGTACAAGATGCGCCGTGAAGCGGAATGAAGGCTTAAACTTGAATAGTTCCTTTAAAACTTGTACTTAGTGACTGTCAAACTGCGTATGAAGTGCCTCGAATATCTAGAAATATTTAGGCTGCTTCTTAGGGAAGAATGAGTGTATTATATGTGGAGCTAATATATCCTTCTTTATATGACAAACAGGGCAGATGAAAAGGCTTTGCGTGGCAGCAGCAGGAATGCAAACAAGATGAACTTATTGAATGAGGAACTATATATATCTTATATCTATACATCAGTTTGTATATATATATATATATATATATTTACTTATTTATATGACAATAGTATATATGAAATATAATTGCTTGAATAAAAATTTCAATGGAAGACTGAAAGAGCTAAATGTCTGTCACTGGCAGATGCGGGCGCAATGATAGAATTAAAATTGGACTGCAAGGATTGTAATTACGCTCAAATAATATAAAAACAGGCACAAGGATATGCAGCATGCTGGGCCAGAAGGAGATAGAGAGACAAAGAGGGAGAGAGCAAAGTTTTGCCTCGTTTTTAATGAAATAAAATAAATGCAGCGAACAGAGTAGCTCAAGGAGCAAAAGCCGCAGGCGACAGCAGAGGCAAGGGAAGAGCGGACAAGGGGAGTAGAAAAAGCAGCTGGAAGAGAAGGAGGAGGAGCAGTAGAAGGAGGGGAAAGAGCAGCAGCAGCAGGCAGCAGGTCGCCGGCTTCTGCCACAAGGACAAAAGGCAAAAGTTGACATTACGATTGTGTTTATGGCATTGTTTGTGCAATTGTGTGTGTGTGCTGGTGTGTTGGTGTGTTGGTGTGTTGGTGTGTGTGTGCACTGTTGATATTATATTACATTTTATAAATTACATTTTGTGCGCAGGCTAATGCACAGCACAAAAAGCCAAACGCTTGATTTTTATTTCTTGCCTTCAGTTGCATGCAGCAAATATTTGTGCGCTGTAAAGCAAGTTTCAGATGGGGTATATTAGTTGGCAGTGCTGATGAAAATAGGAACATGTATAATGTATAAATATATGTATATATATAGCATGGCATAGATGATCTGATGGATGATCTGATGGAGATTCTGGTGGAGATCGAATGAATAAATAATGAAGAATCAACAGCATTAGCCAAGCATCAAATAACCTTCAATAATCTCCATCACCCATGCACAAGTAGCGCAACGCTTAATCGGCTATAGCCGACTCGCGTTTATTATTTCAGCTCCTGCTGTACATTAGCAAGTCGCTCGAGTTTGACTTCAATTGCAGCAACGGAAATGCATTAAGAAATTCAACTTTGGCCCATGCAACAGTTGCACCAATCAAGCCACGCCCTCTGCTACCTCTCCTGCTACCGCCCCCGTCTCCTTTTGGGCAAATGCTTTTAATAGGCACTTGCATACTACAAACATATTTCCACATTTCCATAAACCATCCCGCCTCCCTCCTACCTACTTCCTTCTCCTTCTCTTTCTCCTTCCCTCCCTCCCTTCCTCCTCTCCTTAGAGCTGTTAGCTAATGCCCTGTCTAGCCAATATATCGATTCATCTGTGACTTATTTATTTATATGCATATAGACAAATAAATACTGGCTGCGGTACAGTGAACACTCACTGGAATGAACAAATATTAAAAATAAATAAATATGCAGAGAGAATAAAGTATGAATGCGGAATGGAATAGATATTCTCATCAGTAGAGCCTCACTGTAGTTGTTGTAGAGATAGGAGAGAAGAAAGATAGCATGGAAAGCATTTACTCTATCAGTAGAACAGTATATTGAAAAAAGGATAGGAGAGGAAGCCATTAGGCGAATGCTCACTGTAACTGTGACACACGTGTCACCCATTCATAAATCAAAGCTTCAAATCAAAAAACCAATTCAATTGGCCAATGAGAGAAAGAGACACACTGAAAAGGAGTGAGGAGGAGAGTGATAGAAGGAGGACAGTGGGAGGAGGCGGCTCATCGACGCCTAAAAGCGCTTCACATTTATACAAAATTTGTTTTCACTCAACGTTTTTCCTGTTTTCCCTTCTTTTCATTTTTTTTTTTACTTTTGTTGTTGTAATTTTGTTATTGATATTTTTATGACAAATAATCCGCTTTCACAGCAATTGATGTCAGGTGAAATGAAAGTTAATACCCAACAACGAGTCCAATTTGATTGGGGCGCAGCTGATAAAAAGCGAACGCCCGAGACTTTTCCGATTAAATATATATATATATATATATATATATATATATATATATATATATATATATATGAATATATATACATACATATGTATATTTGATGTCGCTGTCATCGATGATAAGGCTAATGATCCCTTTGCCAATCATTATGATTGTATTACACATATTTGGCTTTAATAATAATACAAGACCAGCGCCGCCCCTCAGCGCCTCCTGCCCGCTGCATTCGGCCTTATCGCTCGACCTGTTTGATTTTGTATTAAATTAGTGTCATAAATGTTTTTGCTGTTGTTGTTGAGGCAACTGGCAGCAGTTCCCACCACTTATCACAACAACCACAACAACAACAATAACAATTATTTACAACAATTTATTAAACAATTTTATGGTGTTATCGTTGCATTACGCATACGCCGCATGAGTCCAAGCATGGCCTATCTCTGCCTCTGCCTCTGCCTCTGCCTCGACTCACTCGTAATGTAATTTCCGTTATGCATTTCCGTCCCGTCCTCCCCCCTGCACACCCTCCCTCCCAGCCGCTCTTCATTGAAAACTGTGCGTAAATTTATTTATCTGCTGCTGTTTGCCAGCATGCGCGGCAGTTCATTTCCGTTGCAGGAGCTCATTGCTGACATCACCGTTGCATAATGTGGCGCGCGCACTGGCAGTGCTCCTGCCTGCGATTTCAATTCGAGAGCCATTCCGCACAATATTCGAGAGAGTGGGCGTGCAATGAGCAGAGCCTGGGGAGGATCTTCTCTCTTAGTCAAGCGGCGCTGAATGATGGATATAGAACTATAACAATGGCACCACTAATGGCAATGAAGCACGAGCTAAAGTCGGTAGAGGACACTAATGTGGTACTGATACTAACTCTAATGCTAATGCTCACACTAATGCCAATACTGATCAGCTAATAATCAATACTAATAATACCTAATAACACTAATGTCAATTTAATTCAAGAATAACACAAGGAGTAAACTAGCTAAAGCTTTTCTCCTAGCTCCATCTCTACGAATCATAATCTAGCTCAACTCGTATACCACTAATATATACCTATACCTTACCGTGCATCGGCTTACCGTTATTTGTGTCGATCTGCTGCAATTCGTTCTCCATTTGCGCAATGCTCGCAATTTATTTGTAGTCTACTTATTGGCGCTGACTAGCTCGGCTATCCTCGGCATCGTCATTATTTATACTGATGCCAGGCAATTTCGACTCGCTCCACTTCTTCGTCTTCAGCCCCAGCCCAGCCATGGCTGACGAAATTGGCTTCAATTATGCGCCGCATTATGAAATTATGAAAGTAAGTAGCTGCAGTTGCCTTCGCTCTCGCTTTGGCCAAATGTAATTGCCGCAATTTGCAGTCGCAGTTGCAGTCGCTAATAACGTTTATTAAAACCATAACAACGTGGCCAGCTCCCCCACCCCAACCCGTCTCGTGTACCATTAACAATGAATGTGGCATGTGGCATGTGGCATGTGGCGTGTGTGGCTGCGGCATGCTGCATATGTGTTACGCTGGCAAATTATGCAAATCCTTGTGAAGCACATTAATGACAATTAATCGCTGCAAATTAAAATGATGACAATGCTCCACATCTGCCACAAGGATTTATATGCAGCCTCGCTCTACCCCTCTCTCCCTCGCCCCCTCCATCTCATTCCATCTCTTAACGGTAAATTGTGAACTAAGCTGGATAGTTGATAAAGTGTTCGCCATTCAAGCGCCCCACGTCCCGCTCCCGCTGCTCCTGTCTGCGCTCCTCGTGCCGCCCATCGAGCCCCACGCCCAGGCGCTCTATAAACTTTGCCGAGCGGTATCCATTCTTCTGAAACAGAATTTTGTATGTATGTACTATGTACTATGGCATATATAGATATATAGATGTATGGCTCACCTCGTAGTACAGAGCGCGCGCCTTTTTAGCCGCCTCTGGATCGAAATCCCAATTAGTTCGCACGTGAGTTATCGGCTCTCCAGCTACATTGTTTTGCAGGGTTTCGCTGATCAGTCGCAGGATGAAGCCGTCCGCTGTCCGAGAGCTCAATATGAGTAGACAGCACTGCAGAAAGAAAGGAGTAAAAAGAGTAGATAATTATTTGATCTGATCTACTTATGATCATTTATGATCTCTCTAGGCTAAGCTCAGTTCTGCAGAGCTATATATTTACGTCAATTAAGAGGTATCCTAATCTCAGTATGAGGCCGATCCAAACCGCCTTATACTCATTAATAATTCTATTATTCTGACCAAATGATCAGTAAGATAATATTATAGCAACAAGATCAGTAATGATCAAAAACTGCATTGTCCATATAAAAATCGTACAAAATATAAAACATAATTTCAAGACAACAAAACATATTTACAGCAGCAAAAATATTTAAAATATACAATATAATATATTAATTATACTTAAATAGTTAAGACAATTTTTCTAAATATTTAATATAAACAAGTTAGATTAACTAACGGAATAAATTGGCTACCAACATATAAAATATTAATAATATTAACTGATATTTACTGACATTTAATAATAATTACTGACTTCGCTCCACAGAGCCCCTCAAAGAACTGCCAAGCAACTGATCAAGCTCCCCTGGCTGGCGCCCCCTTAAGTAGGTCAAGCAGTCACTCGAAGTCGAGCTAGGCAAATGAGTAATTTATTCTGAGTGAGTTTTTAAGCTCGATGGAGTGATGAGAATATAGGAAAAAGACAGACTTGACTAAATGGAAATGAACGGCGTCAGATACCCTGTACACCATTTTAAGCATACATAGAGCATTGTTTAGTTTTGAGAATTCCTTATCAGGTTTCTATACTTAATAAGACTTAAGCACACTTTTTACACAACAAATATAACTCATTTACGCAAATTTAATTTTATAGCTTGTTAAGAACAGCTTTTTCCCATTATTATTAGTTAAAGCTTTTATTAAAACATATTGAATTTGGAGTAATTGCAAGTAAATACTAAATGCACCTAGCCAACATCTGCGGATGGCACAACTTAATAGTCATAAATCCGTTTTTCCACATATTTAATTATATAAGTAGACACTCAAGGTCATTTTCGTTATGATTAATTCAAATATTGCGCCACATTCAACTGTTTATGCACTCTCGATCCACTCTCAGTCCACTTGAGATCCACTCTAACTTTCGATTTGAATAAAATTCGCACAAGTCTTTCTTACAGCTTTGACGAAACGACTTTCACACTTACAGCTAAAAAAAACAAATATCTCATTTGCAACATTTTCTATAATTTTGGTTTTTACTCGTGAGTAACTCAGTGCGCAGCCCGTGCGAGTCACTGGACCATTGATCACTAAATCCAAAAGCTCGAAAAAACGACGAAGTTGCATAAAGCGCAGCCAAGCGCCAACGCAAATATCGCATGAATAAAGAAACAAAACAAGCATCGACAAAACTTACGGTAAATAAAGTCATCTTGTTCGGCGAACCAATACAGTTGCCGATAACTTGCAGAAATAAGTGTGAGCGGGACAGGTTAGGCGAGGGAGTCAAGGTGCGGGAGACAGAGCGAGGCAGGGAGTCCGTAGGGAATGAGGCAGATCAGATGAATGCAGGAGCGAGCGAGATAGGTAGCATGAATAAATATTCAATAAAGTGTGGTAAGAAAAACAAAGCTAAACGATGATTAGTTATGTCTCAATTTGTGAGCACTAAGCTCAACGCGACAAAATAAACGAATCCACTTAAAAATAAGGTCAGCATCGAACTTTGGCTTTGTGTGCGACCTTGAAAAAAACACTTTAAGTACCTAAAAACAATTATTTTGATTATTATTAGTTTATTTTTGCATTTTAACTTTTTAGTGTCATACCGAATTCGAGGCAGACGGAACTAAATAGCGGCCAAAGGTTAGTGCCACCTGCCATAGGAGCCCAAAGCAGCTTCAATAGAGGAAAACAGAAAAATGGCACAACAAGCTAAAGAAAGACGACGGCAAACTGGTTGCACGAATTATCATTGCAGACGTTACATAATGGACCATGCCATCATCATCATCATCATCATCATTATGGAGATCATGATGGGAAACCAACAAACCAGAAAAAAAAAAACTAAGACAACAACACTTCAGTAATTTGGCCTCAATTCCGTCAACTTTTTTTTGCGCAGCCTTAACAGCTGTGCCAAGCCACGCTCTTGCACTCGCTCTGCTCTCTCATTCTCCCACTCTCTCACTTTGCCGCTCTTGCATTTAGCTACGTGTCTGGCTGCATGTCAACCTGTCAAATTTTCCTATTAGTTACGCTTGCTAACAAAAAGCTTTCTGCGAATTTCCGGCTTCTGCTGTCCAGGAAGCAGAGCGCTGCTTTTACAGCTGCTCGCTCTCAGCACAGGACTTTCACTTTCATTGAGACGGCTCACACATACACACACATACTCGTATTGGGTAAATAACAGAAGATTTCATGGAGCTTTCCAAACTGAGCTCTTGAAGCTCTTGCGCTTGCGCTCTGCGACGCGCGCTGTCTGCAACTGGAATTCAGTTACCAAACAAAACGCGTGCGGTCAACAACACAGCGGCGACGACCGTTAGCTTTGTAAAACGTGATCAAGCAATAAATACAGTGGAAACATTCGGATATATTTGCAGACAAATTTTTTTTTTCGGTTGCTGTAGCCATGGCAAATTTGAATACGCTGCTGCTGCCTGTAAGTATTTGACGGAGAGAGAGTGTGTATGGGCTGGCGATGTTGGCCCCATCAATTAACATGGCCAAAGACAAGCGCTGACACAATTTCCGCGCGAAAGTCGCACCAAAAAGAAAAGTGTCTGCACCTGTCAAGCAAATGTGACTGGAATGCACAATGAAGTCAACTTGGTGTCGCTTGCTCCGCTCCTATTGGTCAGCTCAACGACACATTTTGAATTGATGTCGGCGCCTAATTTGTAATCGCTGCACGACAGAAGCGGAAGACGAGAGCAAAAGAGAGACCTTGAAATGTGCTCATTGCCCAATTCTGCAAGTGATCGAAGCGGCTTTTCCGCTCTCTCACTCTTTCGCTCTCACACTCTCTCCGGCTGGCAGCGCATTGACCAATTGCAGAGCTTACAAAATGTGTCATAATCTTAAAGCTCAGCCACTTGTTTTACTTTGGTTTCATTGCTGTTGTTATTGTTGCGTTGCATAATCATGGCAATAGCCGCTGCTGTTGTTTTGTTGTAATTGTTGTTGCTCCAACTCATGCAAGACTCGAGCCGAATTAGTTGTGCATTTATGTATTACATTTGATATGTGGCTGACACACTGAACTAATGAGCCGGCTACTTTGCTGGATATTTATACCTATTATTAAAAAATTATATTATATTATTATTAATATTATTTTCTCCATTTCAGCTAATTTTCTTAATTGTCGCATTTGTTGCGAGCACTTCCTACGCGACGGTGCAGCCGCGTGCACCAAATTTCCAGTATTTTGAAAGGTAAGTCCTCTTTGTATAGCACTTTTTCTGATCATGATCTATACAAAATTTCTTACCACAGACCCAAATACCGTTATCCGTACTATGATGAAAATGGGCGAGGCAAACTATTGTATGGCTATGGCGGACCGGATCTATATCAATACAAGACATACACACCGCTGGAGGGCATACACTAAGCAGCTTTAACTCAATTTAAAACAAATATATATTAATTGTAAATGTAGTTAAATAATTTATACAACCTAAACGAATGTCATTTTAAACAAAATAAATAAAAATGCGCTCCAAATGGCGAAATTTTAAGTATAGATGACGCAATTAAGAACTTTACGAATTCAAATTGAGCACTAGATGGCGCTACTTAGCGTTCATGTTGTGTTGCGAATGGCGACTTTTCATTGCGAATGGCAAGTTGAAAGTAGAGTAGAGGAAACAGCAGAAACGTTTATCATTTATATTTTATTCGATTTATATACTTGAATTGCATTTATAAAACACAAAGCCAGTAAGATGTCACGCAAAGAAGCACTCTCACAGTTTATCAATCAAATACACGGCAGACCCGTTGCCGTTAAGCTGAATAATGGCGTTGATTATCGAGGTGGGCAGAAAATTGAATGCCGGCTTTTGGTTGAGAATTAAATGTTAATCAATTTGAGCTTGGTTTTACAGGTGTTTTGGCCTGCCTAGATGGCTATATGAACATAGCGCTGGATCAAACGGAGGAATACGTCAATGGACAGCTAAAGAACAAATATGGCGACGCTTTTATACGAGGCAACAATGTGCTCTACATATCCACACAGAAACGGCGCGTGTGAAATGAAATGAAAATGAATAAGATAAAACTTACGATTTATTTCATAAATAAATTAAAGTAATAATTTACTCCCTCAAGCCTCAGATCAGATCGTGTTGCGCGCTATCGCGCCAAAGTGCCGCAGTTGACTCAAGGAGTAGCCCGCGCCAAGCGCCGCAATTAGATTTTCGCCTCGTCGCCCGAATTTTCGCTCGTAGACTGGCCGCCAGTTGCGGCCGAAGTGTGGATCGAAGGGTATTTCGCTCGGTTGCTGGAATGGCGAATTGCCGAAGAACAGTCGTTCGATGTAATCCAAGACGGCTTTCTTCTTCTGGAAATGCACTATGATGGGATTCGCTTGGGCCCCATAGCGTGGATCTTGAGAGTCCAAATTCTTGAAGTATTGAAAATTGACCAGATCCACATTGGAGAAGTCGAACGTAGCCTCCGTGCCCAACAGCAGCAGCTGCAGCCACTGCAGGTGTGAGGAAACATATGTTAATGAGCCGCAGCTACTATCATTTAGTTGACTAATTGCCCAGTTACCACTAATCCGAATGTAATTAACATGTGGTTCCACATATCGGTACCCTTTAAAGACGCAGCTCCTCTCGGTTGTCCACTCGAAATTCAACTGATTTGTGTAAATTTCGGCTAGCGCTTGTCCAGCATGTATTGTCCGCCGATTTGCAATCTTTATACATATATATGTATGTGCGCATGTATATCTGTTTTCCCCTCTTGTCTTTTGTCGTAATCAATGCCAAGTTACTCAATCGGACGCCCAGCCAAATGTAAAAGACAATACGTGGTCGCCCTCCTCGACTAATTAATTGTCATGCAGGTCACATATTTTAGCCCAAGCTCCCTCTTCACAGCTGTCCACTGCTCCATGATAACCTGTCCATGCGTTAAGAGCAGACGAATCAAACAGCTTTTGATGACAATCAAATTGCATTCGCTCCAAATTTAACTTGTTCAAAAATATATGCTGTCCGACATGTATTGAGCCGTCATGCAGATCGCCGAGGGACTACCACGCCCACTTTCCCACCAGCCGAGCCTGTCAAGCCTCGCCTTAGTTAAGGCAGCTTTTGATGGAAATATTGCATTTTGCATTTGCTCTAAACATTAACCTATATTGAGCTATAGACTTAAGTCTGCATATTTATGTATTACACATATCGGCCAGAAGCGATCAAGTAACTGGACACGCCTCTTTTGTCTAGTTTGCGTCCCTTTTAAGCTTCAATTCTGATGCAAGTTCTCGGCTTTTGCATTGCTCCAGAGTCGATGCAAAAAATAAAGCAATACCTAAAGCCTGCCTAAATTCGATTAATGAATGTCAAATGTGGCAGCAGTTGTGCCTTGGGCAGGTTTTACTGTAGTTAAACAAATATATAGCAAGCTAGTTAGCGTGTATGTATGTGTGTAGCTTAACTATTTCAAATGTTTATAAATTAGTTTTATTCACATACATTTTAATTTTAATTATGCAAATTTCGTTAGCTCGATATTTAACTCAAAAGTTGTTTTTTTTTTTTCAATTAATATCAGAAATTGGTTTAAAATATATACCAACTATATATGAATATGTGTGTGTGGCCTGACTATTTTCTGTATATTTGTTTACTATTATTATATATAAAATCACATTCCTATTATTTATATATATATTTTTAATATTATGCAAATTTCAGTGGCATTTGCTTGCTTCGCTTTTCAACTTAAATTTGTTTTTTGTTTTTGTTTTTCCACTTAATAAACGCAAAGTTAAAATTGTGTGTGTGGGGGGCAAATGAAAACCAAGCCGTGGTAAGGAGATTGCTCTTAGTGTTTACTTGGACCAAGCGATCAATTGTTTCATATCTGGATCTGTGGAATATACAAGAATTAGTTGCAGTACAATTTACAGGGTATCTATGCTGCCCACCATCCTCTTCGTCGGTTAGAGCTGCCGCTGCGACTGGCTTTTTCTTTTCCTTGACTTTCTCGGGCAGATCCTCGGTTGGCGCTTCTGGCAACGTCGGCGTTGGCTCTGGTATGTCAATGATCGCCTTGTCAAAGTTCTCTTGCTCCAGTTCGTCCAGCTCCCGCTCCAGATCCTCATCATCCAGATCGGCGCCAAAGGCCACCGGATTGGATATAGCATCGGATATCTCACGCGCCACATCCTGTTGCTCGGCTATATCGTCCATCATATCGTGCACCTTGTCCACATCCCTAACAGGGCAGAAGCAGGAGAGGATTAATGGGTTTCCTCTTTGGTTTAGCTTAGTCTTTTAGAATCTACTTACATGTTCTGATGCGCGGATTTCAATGCATCTGCTGCATTCTTCATGGTGGTCAACACCGCTGTATTCGTATTGGCGCTCTCCAGAGCCTCCCGCTGCATCTCAATGGTTGATAAGGTGCCATCGATTTGCTGAAGCTGTTTCTCCAGGCGCTTCTTCTTTTTCAGTGCCTGCAGAGCGACTGGAAAGAGGCAACAGATATTTGAGATTACAGCAATTACAGATAAGAAACTTAAGGTAAACAATATGAATTTTGCATATGATGATAAATTTTGCTGTTTGTTATCTTTTGCCCAATTGTAATAACAATTAATTAAAGGTTTATATTACGTTCTTAAAGGTTTTTTAGCATACAATAGCATCCAGCCAGTTAAGCAGCAAGAAAGGCAAGAAATATATATTTATATATTGAATTCTTTATACTTCATGTTTGGCAAAGTGATCTGTTAATATTCATTTTGTTCAGTGTAAATTACATATTTAAGGCAACAAAAACAAAAGCAAAAGTTAACAATAAATGAGTCATAGCTATTGGCGCATGCTAGGTAAGCCCAGCTGTGGCTTATTTATTGACTAACACATACCTCTTTTATTTTTGGATGCGTTTTTGCGTGCTGTATTTAATTCCTCCTCGATTTTGGACTCGAGAAATTCTTGTTTTTTTATCAACATATTTTCGGTCTCTCGCAGCTTTTGTATTGCCTCGCCTGTGGTGGGGGCGACTTCTTTTTTGCCACCAAACATTTTGCCAAAGAAGCTCATCGTGTTTGCCTTTGCTTTTTAGCACAAATTGTGTATTAAATTATAATTAATTATAGTTTTCCCTATTGCGTTCTCCTTGCAGACTTTTGTCTGGTGTTTTTGTCTATGGGCGAGTGTGCGTCATCGTGTTATCGAAAAATTATTAGAAACATATGCAAGCAGTACGAGACGATACCGATAGGCAGCATGCAGCCGTGTTGATACTAACCCATCCCTGTGACAGTGCAATCAATGTAGTTATGTTAGCCCTGGAAGCGCTGAAAACAGAGTTATTCGCTCAAATGCATTGAAAACAAAACACAGTAAAAATAAATAACAAATGGCAAATCGCACTGTCAAAGAGGCGAAAAACGTGCACGGCACGAATCCGCAATACTTAATAGAGAAGATCATACGCTCGCGCATCTACGACTCCAAGTACTGGAAGGAACAATGCTTTGCACTAACCGCCGAGCTGCTGGTTGATAAGGCCATGGAGCTGCGCTTCATTGGCGGCGTCTATGGCGGAAACATAAAGCCGACGCAGTTCCTCTGCCTGACGCTGAAAATGCTGCAAATTCAGCCAGAGAAAGACATCGTCGTGGAGTTTATCAAGAACGAGGAGTTCAAGTATGTGCGCGCATTGGGCGCCTTTTACTTGCGTCTCACAGGCGCCGCCATCGATTGCTACAAATATCTGGAGCCGCTTTACATTGATAATCGTAAGCTGCGTCGCCAGAATCGGGCCGGACAGTTCGAGATCGTTTATATGGACGAGTATATTGATGAGTTGCTGCGCAATGATCGCGTATGCGACATCATTTTGCCGAGGATACAGAAACGCTCCATATTGGAGGAGAATAACGAACTGGAGCCGAAGGTTTCGGTTCTGGACGAGGATCTGGATGATGAGGTGCCCAGCGAGGACGAAGCCAAAGACACCGAAGAACTGGATTCAAGTCGCCAGAAGAATAATTCATCTAGCTCCGTGCGGCGTCCGCGTCGCGCGCGCTCCAAATCCAAATCTCGAGAACGGGATCGACGAGCTGCTCCTCCCAGCAGCAATGGTCGCTCTAGGGATTACTATGACGAGCTGGAAGAATATGATCGGCAGCGCAATCGAGTGCGGAACCGAGACACACAGAATCACAGCAGCAATTATAATGACGACTACGATCGCCGCCCATCGGGACGTAATGAAAACCGAAGGGACGGAGAGAGAGATCGACGCGACAGAGATCGTGAACGGGATCGGGAGAGGGAACGTGACCGTGAACGAGATCGGGAAAGGGAGCGTCATGGCGACCGAGAGCGTGAGCGAGAGAGAGACCGCGATCGCAGCAATCGCCACGAGCATCGGGAAAGAGATTCCCGTAATGATCGTGAGCGACGACGCTACTAAAATCGAAACTAATAATTTAAAGATTTATAAGAAAACAATAAAAGTTCAAAAAGCAGTTCAGACTCGGTTAAATATCAACCACAAATTCAACGGGTTCCAAATTGGAACGAACGCGAATATTGGAAATAGAACAAGAACAGCTGTTTTAGGAATTGTAAATTGAATAATTGTAAAATTGAATAATTAAAAAAATATATGAATAAAAACAAACGTGTTGGGTTTTTCAATTGAAGATATCCCAATATTTTAAATTATTTCTTCATGAGCTCAACAGGTTTAATATTAAACGTCTCAATGCCATGGCGAACGCGACTAGTGGGAACACTGCAATTTACTCAAAATGGCATGGTAAACAAGAACAGCTGTTGCTGCAATGGAAAGCTCAGAGTTTAGAAAGTTTGCGAAGCGCTGAGTGAGTTAATGAGGGACGGTAGAATAAATATTATTAAGTAGTATTGTTTGAAGTGCAAACGCAACTGGACAGAGGTTCCGTTCTGCTAAATTACGCGCTCACACACACAAATACACACAAATTGTGAACGTCGCAAATTCTAAAGAGCGCGATTTGTGCCAGTGCAGATAAACGAGTTTTGTTTTTTGTTATTAATTTAGTTAATAACAATTCAACATGATTTGCTAGTTCCTTTGTCTTAACAAACAATTGAAACAGCTGTTGATACTTAACAATTTTAACAAATTTTAAAACTAAACATGAGCGTACGCCCCGATCGAGAGCCTCTGGTAAACGAGGAGGAGCAAGAAGACGAGCAACTGCCACGCCTACTAGATGCTGCACAGTCCAGCTCAGATATAGAGGCCCCCGCATTGCCAGCAGGCACTGCAGGCGGCAGCTCCAGCAAATGGTTTATATTAGAGCCCGCCGTGTTTTTGATATTTGTGGGTCGCAGCTTAATTGGTAAGGAAACTGTAATTTACTGTTAATCACAGAGTCCGTTACAGTCATACTCTATTGTATTATTTTTAGGGGCGGTGCTGCAGAATCAGATACTGTACCAAACCTGCGTGACGATCATGCACTACAACGAATCCCAATGCGAGCCGCTGCTGGGCGTCGATCGCGGCTCGCAGGAAACAAAAGTAAGTTTCCTGCGCTCAAGTCCAAGATGTTATCTCTTATAATATATATGCATATACTCTATATGCAACGATAGCTGTCAAGCTGATTTGATATTAACTATAAGCAGTAACTTATGAGAGCATGCCAATCTTTATATGGTATATGAGTATATATTTATATATACGTACATAATTATACATAACGGATATTATGGTATTATAAGGGTTCAATAGAGCTATTTAGTATTGCTGTAACCTCCACATAGGTGGCTGCAGTTCTTCCGATACTAATCTTCTATGAAGTTTGATGCCATGATCTATTTATATGTAACATGAAGTAGCTCTATAGTAAAGATTCAACGTCCATATTGAACTCTATGCATTTCATCAATCTTATATGAAAGCGTATTCAAAATTTCCTTACAATTCACGCTCTTTCTCTCCCTTGTCTTTATATCATCGTAAAACGTACTTGACTTTTCTTATCGCTTAAACTGTTATATTTCAATTTTCATTATGCGCACGACTTAGACTTATACGCATCAAATCCAATACGAAAAGAAAATAAAGTATTTGATGATCTATTGTTTCAGTAGACACGCAGGGGCAGATAAGAATGAAAACCTCTATAGGCAGACACACACACACATATATATATGGAAATGTAGTTCTGCTCTTATCTGGGGCTTATGAGCGAGGCCTTTAAACAGGCATGACTAATTGTTGAAGGGGTCGAAAATAGTATCGATCAAGAATTACTTTGATCCAATGGCACGCGATGAGTCAGCCTTTCGTGTACTTGTTGAACAGCTGTTTGAATCCAATTGAGTATTAGCACTTTGAATGTTTACTACCTAAATTGTTGTAGAAGCTGGAAACCGAGGTTCAAGGCTACTCGGCGGATATCACAATGGCCATATCGCTACTGGAGAGCATAATGCCTGCGTTCGTCAGCCTCTTCATCGGGCCCTGGTCGGACAAGTTCGGCAGACGGCCCATATTGCTAACGGTTTTCACGGGTAAGATGAATATACCATATGATCTATCTATCTATATTTTAAATATTTTTTCAAAATAAACTAATCAATGTAATTGAAATTTTATATATTAGTCAGAAATGAGATTGATAATGATATTAAAAAATGTTTATTAGACCATTCTATACACTATGAATCTATACTTAGGGTATGTGATCGGCGGTGGCATCATGATGGCCATATCGGAGGTGACAATGTTCCACAACATTAGTCCCTGGTGGTTCCTGCTGTCCTCGGTTCCGTCCGTTTTGAGCGGCGGCACTTGCGCCCTCATCACGGGCATTTACTGCTACATCTCCGACGTGGCCAAGGAGCAGAAGCGCGCATTGCGGTAAGACCCACCTCGATTCCATGTGGAGCTGCGAGTAATGTGTGTTTATTTCCAGAATGGTGCTGAACGAGGCATCGCTGTGCGCCGGCATGATGATTGGCAATGTGGCCAGTGGCTACATTTATGCAGCCACCAATTCGGTGACGCTCTTCGGCATTGCGGCCGGCTTGATGCTCCTCGCCCTGCTGTACGTGTACTTCCTGGTGCCGGAAAGCTTGCCGGCCGAGGACATACAGCAGGGATCGCGAGTGCGTGAATTCTTTCGCTTTGGCCTGGTCAAAGATCTGGTCAGAACGAGCGTGCTGCCGCGTGCCAACTTCGATCGTGCCTTCATCTGGCTAACTATGGTGGCGCTGACCATAACCATCTTCAATATGGAGGGCGAGAACACGGTCAACATAATGTTCCTGCGCGAGCAGTTCGACTGGACCATCAAGGACATCAGTCAGTTCAATGCGGCACGCATTGTCATCCAGCTCATCGGCAGCGTCGCCGGCATGATACTGCTGCGGCGCGTCCTCAAGGTCTCCATCATTAGCGTGGCCATGCTGTCGCTGGCCGCCTGCGTGCTGGAGAGCACAGTGCGCGCCACGGCGAAGTATTCGTGGGAGATGTACTTGGGCATGACGCTCGGCATGATGCGCGGCGTCCTGGGACCCATGTGCAGGGCGATACTATCGCATGTGGCTCCAGCCGCGGATGTGGGTGAGTTACAATGCCTCTCTCGCTCTCCTTGTCAGCTCTGTAAATTGCCATCTCCTAGGCAAAATCTTCGCTTTGACCACATCCATGGAAATGGTCTCGCCGCTAGCTGCTGCGCCGCTTTATACGTCTGTCTACAAGGCAACGGTGGCCTTCTATCCAGGCGCCTTCAATTTCATGAGCGTCGGCCTGTTCTTTCTCTGCTACATTCTGATGGCGTAAGTAGTACCACGAGGGTAGCTCTAACAGTTTTCGAAGTCGACTTTTATGATCAAATGCGAGGGTACTCTGAAGAATTTCCGACTAGGCCAACTATTTATTCAAATAAGCAAACTCTGTGACTAAGAGTCGAATGATTTCGCATCATTCGAGAGGGACCTGTATGAGCTACCCTCGTACATAATACATATGCAGAGACGCCTTTAAATCCCACTCTTTCTATCTTTGCAGCATCATCTTTGGCATCCAGAAATCGATGAACAGCTCAAGCGTCTATAAGGTCATAGGCAGCTAACCAAATATTACCTCAGCCCCGACTTAGCTCAATTCGCAATACCTTAACAAACATGCAATTTACCTTTTTTGTGATGTCTAGACAGAATCGTTTTTGTAAACGTATGTGTATATACATGTTCATATATTATATATCATATTAACTGTATGACCGACCATTTTTTATATCAGTATGTAAAGTATTAGAAGTTTTTTCAAATTGTAAATGTGATTGTAAAAGTAAATGCAATTAGCTTCGATGCGTAACTGCCCATAGAACTGAACAGTATATAAAATAATATATATATACATATGTATATACCAAATTTTAATCTACCAATTGTACAAAGAAAGTCAGAGTCCAAGCTAATTCAATATATCAAGACAATTAAATTAAAAGCAAACCAAATCTAGATATATATTGTCTATAATTTTAATACTCAATTAGCTCTTCGTTATATTTATGGCTTATTACAGTTAAGGGCTTTCGCTTAAGCCTAGATCAGATCACAATTATTTATAAATATAAAATAACACTAAGCTAAAGTGAAGTAGGATATATAGTCGAGTCCCATCTCCTATTTAAGCACCTTGGCATAGTACTGCTTGTGCATAAGCTTGAAGCGCAGCACACAGCTGTAGAAATGTAAACAATCAGCATTAGCATTAGAATTAGAATTAGCATTAGAATTAGCAACTCACCAAATGAATATGAATGACATCATATAGAAGCCCACGCTCATGAAGTTGAAGAGGCCGGGATAATAGTGAAGCGAGCGTTTGTAGACGAAGGTGTAAAGCGGCGCGGCGACTAAGTGAAAAACAATTAATTATTAATTAATAATAGCAAGGCCAATGAATAGCCGAATGGGGCATGGCTTACCAAAAGGTGCAAACGATTGCAAAACATTTTTGATTGAGAAAATTTTGCCTGCGAAACAAAAGAAATGTCAACATATAAGTGAAAGATAATGTAGATTTATATATGGTTAAAGCCTACCCAAGTCGGAGGAAGGCACTATATTGGAGACAATGGTGCGGCACATGGGTCCGCCAATAGAACGAAACACGCCCAATACAACCGATAGATACATGTGCCACGCCTGCGTCGAGCAGCCCCTCGCCAGATTCTTCAATATTTCCGAGGCAAATGAGAGCAGCGCCAATGTCACCACAGATAGGCGGAAGATCTGTGAATATGTGTAATACATATATAGTTACGATGGCAGTAGATGTACATATATACGATAGACATATATAAACATATATCGCCCTCAAATTGAGCTGAGATCAGTTTAAGTATATCGAGTTTGAAGAGCTTAACATTAAAGTCGAATGCCTTTCAAACTACCCTCATATATGGCATATCGTATATGCGTATGTGTTTATACTACTTGCTTACCTTGCGCAGTATCAGAAATCCAATGAGCGCTCCCACCATGGGCACCAGATGGCTGACCGTCTCGTAGAAGGTGTAATCCCTGACAGACCAATGGAACTTCTCTCGCACGAACAAGTACATGACCGTCATGACGCCGTCTATAAAAGTGGAAATGCTAGTTCAATTTAAAGTGAACGACTCACAGATACCCTATAGCCTGTCGGCCCGAAAAAAGGCTGATTTAGTCTTGACTGACCGACTAGTAAATACCATCTAATCGAAAGCAAATCAGGCTTCGAAATACCATACATGAAACGCCATACTCGAAAATTGACTCATGAACATTAACTCAAGTCCGACGACTAACAAATACTCTACACATCGTTGCTCCCCTCTTACCGTCAACTCTGAACGAACTTACCAAAGACAAAGATGGACAGGCACATGGCCATTGTGACTAGCCAAATAATTGCCCGTGCATGATTTTCGCGCGGCTTCGTGCAGGTGCTAACCATATCGCGGATGTGTGAAAAACTGAATAGTCCGGCCTTTTTGGCATCGGCTTCGGGCTGCGGCTTGCTCGGGGCCTGTGCCTGGGCCTTCACCTTGGGCGGCAGCTGCTCCACATATTTGGCCAGTAGATCCTCATCGAATGTCATGTTGGGCGTGGCAGGCGTGGGCAGCTGATGACATTGCTGCTTCTGCTTGTCCTGCTCTGCATCGCAATCGGGATTCATGAATATGGGCGGACAATCAATGGCCACACATTCCGGTTGCAAATCTGATGCCGTAATGGGCATTTCTTTTTCTTTATTGTCATCGGCAACGGCGGCATCGTTCGCCATTTTGGCCTCATTTGCTTGTCGATAATGCAGGCTTTCCGGTACGAAAAATATGACAAAGAGGCAGCCCAAAGTAGTGATGCAGCCGGAGATGCCAATGGTGGTGGCTGCATTTGTGGCGGCATAAACAAAGCTGGACAAGAGCGAGCCACTGGTCAAGCCGATGAAGAACAACGACTCCATGAAGATCATGCTGAGAAAACAAACGAAGCAAAAGATAATACCCGAGATGAGGTTAGATATAGCTGTACCTACAACTATAGTGTTTCACTTACCGATATGGCCGCGTTTTGGTGTCCGTTATGTCCGAGATGAAGCAGAGAGCTGCCACGGAGAAGACGCAATTGCCGCCAAGCATGGAGTGCGGTACAGCGGCCGCAATATACCACCAAGGATTGATTTCGTAATAGGTGGACAACTCACAAATGGCCGATGTAACCAGAAATGATAAAGCAAATCCTGCAAAAACACATATTTAACAAATATAATAAACATATTTAAACAAATATAATAAATAAATAATAATAATAATATCAGCAATAATGAGTGCCGGACTCCATTTCGTCCTAGGTCGCCAACTCAACTGGCCACATTCTATTTTACTCACTCACTCTGACACCCTGCATGCCGAACTGAAAAACACTTAGATTTAATAAAGCTGCTGTCTCACTCTCGCATAGGACAAAGCAAGTGACGCCTTATTATACCAGTCAAGAGCTTTGGCCAGTGAATGGCGTAACAAAACAAAATGAGAGCAGAGAAAAGAGGTCAACATGGGCGTCGCTGTCATTTTTTGAAGGTGATAAAACTGTTTCCAAGTCAAATGTATATAATTTGATATAAAATAAAATAAATCTTTATATTGAGAGAAAAGAACTAACAGAATTGAATTTCGTACAAGTCAGTAAGGTGAAGCGACTCAGAATTCGAGGGCCTTGCTTTGCCTACGCCCATGCTCATGCCAGAGAACCGAATTAACGGTTATGTAATAGCTGCTACTCTAACCAATCGCAGACACACAGGCAAAAATATACAGCGCTTGCATTTACCAATCATGGACACGATGAGCAATGGCTTGCGTCCATAGTGATCCGACCAGGAGCCAATGAATAGACCACAAAAAGCAGGCACAATGCTCTCGAGCAGCGTGCGCGAGAGGAATAGGTTAGCCACGTATGGCTGCAGTTCCGTTTCAATAGCCTGGAAAACAATGATTTAATGGTTGTGCAATCACTAAATAAATAAATTCAAATAAAAACCTTGATCTCGGCGCTGGCATTTTTATCGTCCAGCAGTTTGCAGTCGCTTACATTGTAGCGAAAAATCACTGTACACGTCTGATAGATGATCTGATTTCTCATGATGGTATCTAAATGTTCATAGATATTTAGGCTTGTGTAATAGACGTTTGCAATTTTGTCACTTACTGGATAGGGTTATCGAGAAGAGGAGCATAAACACAACCGGTTCTATGTAGACCATATAAAAAATTCGATTCCATTGTATATCGCGCAAGCTTTTTAGTGTCCATTTCTGAGAGACTTTTTGCACCATTTCGACAACTTTTTTGTTAAAGGTAATACTGGATTTGAAATGCAGTCTGAGATTTAGCTGTAGCTTGCTAATTATGCTCAGCTACGCGTAACTTTTCTTAGGAATGTCTCGTATGTAACTAAAAGTTATGGGAAAACTTCTTCGCTGGTCAACTTGTTTGTGACTGATTTCGAAATTGCACAAAATGATTATTTATTATCTTTTTAAAGCTACAGTTCAACGAATCTATTTATTTAGAGGCCAGTATGAGACTCGCCTAGTTACATTATATGTTTATTAATTAGACTCTGGCGAATTTCAGCAATGACATATTGGCAATAAACAATAAAAGGTACCACAATGCGCACTTCACAGCTCAAATTTATATTACGTATACGACAGGTAAATACGCAAACACACACGCACGCACACACACAGATGTTGGCCTTAATTATGTTTGAATTCCGGGAAGTTAGTTTCTGTTAGTTAGTTAGTTAGTTAGATCTGAGATGCGCCTTGTATCGTAGTAGGATGCTATCACTGTGCTGGTCGTCTCAGTACAGTCTCTGGGTTTTTCCAACCGATCAAATACGATAACGTAGAACAATCAGAATCACAATCACAATCACAACAATCACAGGTGAAGCCGAGCACAAATATTCCGCAACACTTGTTCATCAAAAATCAGAGTGAGTTCCCTCCATATACGTATCTATGCACACATGTAATTTAGTTATGTACTTCAATGGCTGTTGTTTCTCACAAACATTCCATTCTCGACACCCTTGATGGCTATAGCCAGGTAGCTCGATATTGCAGCGACAACGTTTCCGATTCGTTTAAATTCGATTTCGCCGACTGCCGAGTTTAAATAACTTTTCGTGGCCCCCTCCCGGCGGCACCTGCCACAAGTTTGAGCACTCCTAAGCCGCACTTTCTGTTGTTTTTATGCCCGCTGGCTAGGTAAGCAATGAGAGTATATCGGCATTGTTATTTCAGTCAGCTTATATTGGTCAACGAAAACTTTCCTTAGTGCGAGCGAGCATGGCACAGCCGTTCATAGCCCCAAAATCCATTTGTTTTCGTCGTGCAAATGAGAAGCACGAGCCACAGTCAAAGCCCACAAGAGAGTCGTAAAAAAATGAAAACTAATTTCGTTAATCAAATAAATCTCATTTAAATTAGCAAAATCACCAAAACATCTGTTGCTAGATATATACAAATTGTAAGTATACAATTGTACAATTACAATACAATACAATTGTAAGTATTTTTCCTATATATATTATTTAATTACATGTAACTCACTTTTATTTGAAGCTGTAAAACAACTAGAATTTATTGTCTTAAAACGCATTCAATCAAAGTTCTAATTTTAAATTAGCAAACATAAATTAACGCTCAATTTAGCATCTGAAGTTTGTTTGTTTGTCTTTTTTATTTATATAAAAATATACATATTTAGAAATACTCATATATATATATATATATATATATATATATATATATATATATATATATATGTGTATATATTAATTTATATATAAGTGAAGAGTCTGTCAAGGGACTGACGCACACGCCAATGTCTGGAAATTAACAGAGAATAGTTTCGATTCACATGCCACATCTATTAACCCACATCATGCATGTCAAAAACTACTTCAATAATATTTACATAGTGTAAATATTAAATGTGGCAAATAATAAACGCAATTATGGCCATGGTTTGTGACGCCCCATTGTTTAAGTTTCAGTTTATCACTGAATGTGACTAAAATGAACTGTAATCTTTGTGAACTCACTTTTCATTAACAATCGAAAGTTGACTTATTTCATTTGGTAGATTTCAGTCGAGCTTACATTATATCCATACAAATCAGGTATCTCCGGTCGTCCACTCCCGCTCGCTTTTAATATCTAATGAGGGGTATATTATAGTCGAGCACACCCATCCATGTGTTGTATTTGTTTTTTATGTTGGCTATAAAACCCCCGCTCTATGTGCTTATTCCACACTTCGCACATTCGGTGATATTTTTGTATGCAAATGTTTTAATAGGGTTTTAAATATATTTGTGTACATACATATCTATATAATATATCCGTCGAATCGACCAATTTGTATAATTGATGCGAAATTTTGCCGAATGACTGGCAAATTTAATTAAATTAATTTTTTTAAAATATCATTTGAAAATCGGATCATAGTGTGCGGAATATCTGGATTTCTTACGCCAGACGACGCTGAAAAAGAAAAGAAAAGAAAAACGAAAAAGTTTTTTGTCAAAATTAGCATAGTAAATATTATTTGCATAAATCTGTGAACTACGCACAGCAGCAAGATTATCGCCAGCCCAAACAGATTGGCGCTGATCAGGTTGAAGAAGCCCGGCGCAGTGCTCAACGTAAACGTATAGAAGATCACATACAGCGTCGACGAGCCGAACGGCGAAAGCGTCTGCAGCACGCTCAACAGCGCAAAGACCTTGCCTGCAATAGAAATGGAAGAGACAAGCGAATAAAGACACGAACAAATCGAAAACACTGCCGAAGATACAAATGTATCTAACAGATACACTGTGTATACAGATATATCTGTATATACATTGATACACTGACACATTGAAACTCAAAACAAAGATACAAAGGCAGCTCGAAGCGGTATCTAGTTACATAACATTCGTATCTTTCAGATACACTTGCGAATGTGTGTAAAACACAGTTGTATCTCAGAGTTGCATACACGTGCATTAGGTATATGAAAGCTACAAATATAGCTCAATGATAAGCATTCAACTCAAAGATATATATACAGCAATCAAGCAGACCTCACGATTAAAATACAAATCATTTTCACACAAACCTCGCTCGTCGCCTGGCAAGAGATTCGTTATCATCGTGCGGCACATGGGATTCACCAGGGATTTAAAGAGGCCCAAGCCAATGGCCACATAGATTTGCCAGTCCACAAAGGCCAAAGCTTTCATCAGACTGCTCGCCGCGTGACTCCACAGCGAGATAAGCGCCAGCCACAAGACGGCGGATCCAGTGCACTGCAAGCCAGAGTAAGCGATTAACCTATGCACAGTTAGATGACAAATGGGAGTCCCCACCTGGCGTAGCAGCCATAGCAACAGAAAGCCACCCAAGCCGGCCACAGCGGGCACCAGAATGCTCACCGACTCGTAGGTGGTGATGTCACGTACGCTCCAATTAAACTTGGCGCGCATGAACAGATAGAAGACAAAGTTGCTGCCATCTTGGAGAGAGAGAGAGAGAGCGAAAGAGAGAGAGAGAGAGAGAGATAGATAAGATTTATCTAGGGATAGAAATTTATAATAGATAACCCACTCACCCGACACAAAGCCTGTGAGCAGAAGCACACACATTAGCAGCACGAGTATGGAGCGATCCTGGAAGAGACGTCTTCTCGCGCAAGTTTGCCACAAATCCCGCACGATGATGCCTTCGGAGAGCTGTCGCTGTGGCAAACTCTCGGGCAGCAGGGCGGCCATGAGGAACAGCGCAAACAATATCGAAGCAGCTGAGATAACAAAGACAACGTAGGCATTGCCGCCTTCATAGGCGTAGCCAGAGGCCAAGCTGCCCAGCAGCAGACCCGCATAGATGCACAGCTCATAGGCGAGCATTCTATATAAAGGTGGGATGGTTACAAATGTATCTTAGATATATAAAATAGTACTAGATATACAAATGTATCTCCAAGATAAGATCCAATGTGGAATAGTTAGTTAAAGTTAGTCAAGGATAGAAGTGTATCTAATATATATTAAATATATTATAAAGGTATATTATATATATATTATAAAGGTAACTCTCACCTATAGGATCTCATTTTGCCAGCGGATACGTCCCCAATAAAGCAAACAGCAGCCACGGAGTAGGTGACGCTGTTGCCCAGCAGCGAGAGCGGAATGATGGTGACCACGTAGAGAAAAGGGCTGACCGGTACATGGTGTTGCATAGACACATAAGCGATAGCAGCGGAAAGTATGTACTGTAGAGCATAGCCTGGAAACGAGATGGAGATGCGGATTGAGCTGAAGTTAAGTTAGTAGTAAGTATCCTGGTCCCACCCAAGTAGGAGGCCAACAGCAGGGGCTTGCGTCCGTAGCGATCCGCCAAGGCGCCAATGAATAGACCACTAAAGGCGGGCACAATGCACTCGACGATCCTGATGGTTAGGAAAACTCGTGCTACATAGGGCTGGATCTCAGCTTCGATGCGCTTCGTCTCATTCGTGCTATTTCGTGTGCCCAGCTGGCTGCAAAGCGTTTCCGGGTAACCAAAGCCCGCCGTGCAACTCTGATAGATGATCTGAGCTTTCAGTACGGTAGCTAAAATATAAGTTACGATTAGATGAGTAGTTTATACGGTATACAAGCCTTACAGGAGAAGTTATATGAGAAGAGCAAGATCAAGATCAAGGGCTCCAAAAGAAAAGTACTTGGCTGTGCGCATATCTGGGCAGCTGCTCCCGGATTGGACTCTGGATTTTGATCTGATTTGGGCTCAGGGCTGACAGATGGTTCTACAGCATCCTGCTCTTCAAAGCTATCGAACAGGCTCTCATTGGCGTGCTGTGTTTCCTCCATAATCAATTTGCAACTGAGACGTATGCAAAATTGCTTGAGCTACTCATTTCAATTGAGTTAAAATTTGCGTTGCTTTCTGATAAAGAGCCGACATTTATATACCCTGTTCCCATTAAAAAATGGGAAATCAGGGTATAATGGTTTTCTGAAAAGTATGCAACAAGCAGAAGCAAGCATCGCAGACCGCATAAATTATATATTCTTGATCCGTCCGTCCCAACGCAGTCGCTGTTTACTACGCAGTTAGCAGAGCGCGTGGTTTATGCGTGGGTGAATATCAGCTCCTTGTAGGGATAAGGGTATCTCCTAGTCGAGCAGTCTCGACTAGAGCTTTCTTACTTGCTTATGCATGTATGAGTGGGGGCTCCCATTAGGACGACAATGTTTATATTCGTATAGTCGCATGTGTGTGCAAGCATAACTTGTTTATCGTCGTTTGATCCAATTGATGAATCAGCAGCAAAGTCGAACTACGATTTTACTGCTGAACGTGCCTTATCTTAAGCTAACAACTAACTTATATTAAGCCTCTTTAACTAACAAGTTGCGCTGCAAACGGTTTATTGCATTTATAAAATTTGAACTAAATATAAATGAAGTGTTTCTTCATGAGTAAACTACGAGAATTTTGATTAATTTAGGTTTTTAATTACATTTTTCTCTTCTTTTTTTGAATATGTGCGGGCTAAACCCTTCCATATCAAAGCCGCCCAATGTAAATATCAAAACAAAAATTTGCTAAATAAGCCAGCTTTGGAGAAGGCAAGCACAATAAGCTAAAATACCAAATTTCGATAATTTTACATGCTATCGACTTTAAATTGATAAATCGAAAAGAAACTTCAAATGGAAGACGACAGAGATTTGCAGTCCTTGCTTTTAACAACCGAAGCAGGCAAAGAACTTTCTGAATATCATATTAAATTGCTACAAAAACAAAATATTCGAACAGTGGAAGAATTCGTGCATTCAGATAAACTGCACACGATACTCGCTCTGAGCAACGATAAGACGGAGCAAATTAGGCGGGAGATCTTGGATTTGTGTGTGCGCAGGATTAAGTTTAAAACAGTCTACCAATGGGAATCCATAAACTACTCCACAGGCATAGAAGAGTTAGTGTATAAATCCAGTTCACTTGTTTCGTAGGTAAAACACATATATTTTGCAGATTGGATAATCTTTTGGATGCGATTGGTCAGCCTTTGCGGCCTGGACGTGTTTGGGAGCTCGTTGGGGAAACTGATGTGGGGAAAACCGAACTGCTGCACACGCTGGCTGTAAATTTCGTTTGTAAACAGGATGACAATCAGCAGGTGTTGTTTGTGGACACCAAGTTGGACTTTGATAACGAACGTCTAGACGAGGTCCTGCGGAAGAAGCAGCTAACTGACGAAGCTGTAGATAACTATTTAGATAGGATTAAAGTGGTTAAAGCATGCACTGCAGAAGCTTTGTTGGAAGCTCTTCATGAACTGCTGGGAAGGCTAACAAGCTTAAAGAGAAGCTCTGAGAGTGTCTCAGACATAAAACTGATCCTCATAGATTCCCTGACAGCTTGTTATATCCTATATCGCAGCAGCTATGACCGGAATAAGGGACGCAGCTTTCTAACAGAGCTGACCATGGTTATACGCAAGCTAGCTGTGGAGCATGGCATAGCTTTTATCATTGGCAATACGACTTTTAGTTTGGATGAAGAATGTAAGCGAAATGGTTTGTGCTTAGTTTTATATATACATATGTTATCTTAATATAGCAGCTGCAGATGATGATGAGGAGTTGAGCCACACAGGAGCTGTGAATCCGGAGGATTGCAACTACTTGGGGGACTACTGGAGCTCCGTTTGCACACTCATCTTATCGCTGGAGCTGCCAGAGGATTCTGTACAGGAGAATGATCTGCGTGTGCTTAAAGTGCTTAGCAATAGCTGTGGAATCGGCGAGGGCAGCTGTTGGCTTCGCCTGACGGATGCTGGCATCATTTGAAACCTATTTAACGTCTAGCTCCTGCTCCCAGTTGCTGTTGTTGGTATGATTTCATCACCCTTTTGCCCGGTTCTATGCCATCGCTCAAACCGGGTCGTTTCCTCTTATTGTTAGCAGCGGTTTTGTTGCCTGTTGATGCTACTGTTTCTACCTTAGGCTCAGTTCCAGCAGCAACAGCCTCCACAGAGAGATCCGAGTCGTGCGCGTATTGACAGCTTGTGCCGAAGCGACAGCGTCCTTTTCTATAATTCCAACAGATTTTTCGTCCATTTTTCAGCTGCAAATGTGCATCGTTGTTGACCATTTTCACGTGTCTCTCCAGCGAAGCGGTCTTGTGCAGCTCCGCCTCCAGAAATGGATTACTAAATACATCGCCGGTTCGTTTTGCAGCCGCATTATTCAGAGCATCGCTAGCACTGGGCAGCTTTAAGGGTTTCTGTGGTTCAGGCGGGCTGAAATGTGTACTTTTATAATTACCAATTGTAAATATATAAATACTGTTTTTTCACCTTTGTTTGTTGTTTGCTTCCTCTTTTTCGGAGTCACTGCTGCTGCTTTCCACATCGGATTCAGATGAATCGCTATAATCAGCGACAAGCGACATTGTTTACGTTTTCAATAACAATAGACAGTGTGGCCGCGGTGCGTAGGTGCTAAAAAATGCCAAGATAATTAACAGCACTGTTTACAAATATACTAACTGAAATATACCACATTTAAATGCAATTATGGAAATATTGTGTATAACGGAAAATACCAAATAAACATTTATTTGAAAAACTTATATTTTGAAAATTTTCTTCATTTGTAATGAGTCTGTTTTATTTCATAATACATATGTATAATCACTTTATGCATGCTTTAGTTAAGGTGTATATATGTGTGTGTATATGTATATGTACGTGTGTAATGTGTAATTAGCTAATTACTATTTATACAATTTATATAAATATAAAAAATTAAACGTTTCATAGACTTTGTTACAGATTTGTTAATGTTATGTTATGGTTTGTTTTGTTTTGTTTCGATTGATTGCTGACAGCCACATCTCACTGCTGCGTGTAAAAAACTTTTAATACAATAAAGGAAATCAGTTGAAATCTCCCCGTCGATAGGGGAAACCCTCCGCACCACTCATAAGTTCTGCTTGGCTTTCGCGTGGCCGATGAGGCAGATGAGGAGACGCTAATCAATTTGTTGGCGCGCCGACGGATCATCGCGATCAATGGGCGGCGGCGAGGTAAGCACTTCAACGTTTTGCGCTGGTCCGGCGGTCAAATAGCCAGCCGTTGGATTAATGCCTGAAGGTGAAGAATATGTTAGACATGGCTTAAGAGATATACTGATCTCGAATGCATTACCCGTTAAGTAGCCACGTATATTGGTGTCTGTGATGAACAGATCATGTCGCTGATCCTTGAACTCCGCCCAGACGGGATGCTTGAGCAGGATTTGCGTGACGCGATCGCCATAATTGAGATTGTGGGTCATGCCCTTGAGCGCAGCGACAATTTGTGCCTTGACCGCGGATGCGTTGTCCACAAATTCCAAGCGACTGTCCAAGAGGCCCAAAAGAAAGGGTATGAGACCTACCTCCAGGGACTGGCTGATCAGAGAGTCCTAAAACATAACAAATCAAAGCTATAGTCAGATATTCTCTTTTAACCCCTGGTGAGCCCGCCCCTTACATGCTGATGCTTGAAGAGTCGACTCATCGCCTCGCAGGACTTCTCAATGCAATCCCTATTATGTTCCATGCAACGCTTTAGGGGCGCAATGCATTCCGTTTGCGATATGGCGCTCACGCAGAACTGTGGAAGGAGAAGGAAATTAATTTGAAGGGCCAGTGCCAGTGAGTCCTAGTGGAAACCCACCTCCGATAGCGACAGCTGATGTAATACTGATAGCGTGTTCTTTGGCTGCACGGAGAGTAGGTTAAACAGCTTCGGTATGTGTCCCAGCACGGGAATTTCATCCGCTAGATTAGGCTGCGACCGTAGAAGCTCCACAAGTGCCGTCGTGGACAAGTCCAATACGTCCTGTTCCGTGGAGCTCTTGCTGATTTGTTCCACAACATAATCCAAGAGATCGGACAGAAATTGTTTGGGTTTGCGCAGCGTCCAAGCCGGATTGCTGACGAACAAGCGCAAATAGACGCCGGCAACAACTATTTCGTTGGACATCAGATCCTTCAGCATTTCCGGATCCTTCCACAAGTGCCGCGGATTTGTCTTCTGCTGCTGGTAGAATCGCTTGCAGGTCTCTGCCACGGCCTCACAGACACTCGACCGCGTATCATCGTTCCAAATCAACTCCGGGTGCTCGTGTATGGACTCGAACAGCTGCACAGAAGTTGCCGCCGATTCGATCATGGCATCGATAAAGAGCCCAGGTAAGAATTTGGATATAGTAATCCGCACCTTGGGCCCACTCAAGCGGTCCGCTGTCATTTTGGCTAAGATCTCGGCGCACATTTCGCGTATCTGCGGATTGCGTGAATTACAGAACATGTCCAGCAAATAGATGACGGCGCCTTTCGTCTGCGCCTCTTTAATCATCTCCTGGACGTTCATCAGGCCAGAGAGCGTCTCGAGCACTTTCACCTGGCTGGCCCGCAGCTCGGGATCCCTGAGTGCCACCAAATAGTTGCCCAGTATCTCGCAGGCAGCTACTTCCGAGACGCACTCCTTGTTCCGGGAAACCAGGGCAACGACCTCCAAAGCCACAGCTTTTACACTGGAACTCTGCAAAGGTGTCAAAGAGCGAGATTAGCACTAGCAATAGCAATGGAAGGGATGCCTCATTGGCACTTACATCTGCGAATATGTTGTTGGCCAGGAAGCCAAATATCATATCGAAATTGCCAATGCATTGGATCTCCACCTCGGCATTCGCCTTGATCACGGCAATCAGGGCACGCAGCACCATCGTAATGTGCAGCTCCAACTGCGAATCGTTGGCGTAGTCGTATTGGGCCTGCTGCAGCGATAGCTGCCGCTCCACCTGTGCATCCGTTTCCAGCTTCTTGCGACTCTTCGAGCGATTGTAGGCAGACAGCACCTCGTCGAAGGTGCCGCCGGTCTTCGCCTCCAGCTGCTGCTGTTGCTGTTGGAGTTGGAGTTGAGGATGATTGGGTGCCAGGGTGGGCGTTAAGATGCCATCGCTGCCCATCTTGGGTCCTGCTGGAGCTGCTGCGGCTGTCGCTGCTGCTGTTGGCGGCAGCCGCTTGAACTGCAGATATTGATAGGCATACTTTAAGTACTCCAGCAGATCCATAATAAACTGCTTGGGCTGGGCAATCGGATACGTGGGCATATCGTTGTAGATTCTGATGAAGATGCCTCCAATTTGCAGCTCATCCCTGTGATATAATAATATGAATACATAGATTGCAGTCAAACCCAGGCTACTCACTTGTGGGCATCGAATTCGAAGCTGGAGACCAGCTCGTAGACCTGAGCAATATCCTCGTGCGTCTCCTTGGCCGAGGCCAGACGCTGCTGCTCGAGAAAGTCCTTTAGCTGAGCGCGCGTTGCGTTATCCCAGATGAGATAGGGATTACGAGTGTTGGCCGTCAGCAGCTTCAGCACCTCGCTGTCCCTGGCCGTCGCCAGCTGGTTGGCAATGTAGCGCGTGAGCAGCCGCTCCAGCACCTGCCGAATCAACATGTTCTTCGCCTCGCCAGAGACAATGTACTTCTGCTGAATGGAGTTGGGCTGGCGATGCTGCTGCTGCTGCTGCTGCTGTTCGCTGTCTGTGGAGCTGTTTGTGTCGCTGCTGACACTCGAGTCCTGCTTGGTGAGCGCCGGCGACTCCTTCTCCTTCTCCTTGCCCGCCGTAATGGCCAGCTGCTTGCTTTGCAAGGGATTGTGTGCATTCTGCATGTACGCCGAGTTGGTGCTGGAGGCCGAAGGCTTCGGTTTGATGGCGGGCACTGCCGGCTTGGCCGCTGGATTGGCCGGCGAGCTGGACTCGCTGCCAGTGATTGGCTTGTTGCGCAACTCCATGGTGTAACCGGCCAGAGCTATGCAGCCGAGCACAGCCATTTTGGCCAGGTTATTGGCCAACTGCTGCTGATTGCTCTTGTCGCTCGCCTCGACCCCGCTCTCGTCCAGCGTGTAGTCGTACTCGAACATGAAGAGCAGCAGCGACCAGAGCACGCCATTGCGCGCCAGATTGCACTGCAGGTCGTAGTTGTTGGCCGCCAGGCTGGTCACCAGGCTCACTGAGAGCGTGTGCTTGAAGTAGACCACGCGACAGACATCGGACAGCAGCTGGGGCAGCTGTATGATCTTCTGCTTGCACTTCTCAAAGTTGCAGGCGACCTCGAAGCAGCGCGTCACGTTCGATATGACCTGGTAGTGCAGCGAATCCGGCTTCGAGTCGATGCCCAGGATGGAGACGCAGCGCGTGTAGGCCTCTAGCAGCGCCTCGATGCCCTCCTCGCGGCGCAGCTCTTCGGCATTCAAGGCCGAGCAGTGGACCGTGTGATAGCAGAGCTCCGAGGCGGCTGTCAGCAGCTGCGCCTCCTTGGAGAACAGCTCATCGTCGCGGGTCTCCAAGCGGATGGTCTTGATCAGCTGTGGATAGCCGGCGTACTTGTAGGGACGAAGCACTGCAAGAACACGGGAAATTAGATAAGACAGAGATTGGAATTGGAATGATGGAACTGACCGTCGGCATAGCGCTCGAACAGAATGCTTTGGGTGCGCAGTATGAGCACAATATTGTTGGGATCCGGGCCTCCCGAGCTCCAAACGGAGCGCGAGCACAAGAACTCGTAGGCCTGGTTGACCTTCTCGAAGATCTCACGCCCATTGGGATTCTTGTCGGGGTGATACATCTGGGCCAGCTTGTAGTAGCTCTTGCGTATCATGGACTCATCTGGCTTGGGCACCTTGTTCAGGTCGATGCCCAGATCCTGGTAGGCCTGCTGTATAGTCATCTGAGGCGGCTTCTTCTCCACCTCCTTGCGCCAGGCATCCAGCGTGTGCTTGAGCAGCTGCACCGGATCCGCGATGGGCCAGTTGGGAAACTTTTGAGTGTCGCACAGGTGGCGCAGGTAGTAAATGTGACAGAAGAGCTCGTTCTCCAGCTGCGGATAGCTAATGACGGGTATGGCCAGGTAGGGATAGCGGGCCATCGTATGGCCGCGCAGGCGCGGTGTAAAGTCGGCAATGTGTGCGGCGATCTTCTCGATGAGCAGCCGACGCATCTCCGAGCTCCAGATGACCTCGGGCGTGTCGAACTCTCCCAGAAATATCTCAGCGAACTTCTCGGCGCTGTAGTTCTCCAGGAAACAGACCATTGCCTCCGGCAGCAGCTGGCCGAGAATGCTGCGATGCATAATGCCCGACTGAGAGGTCTGGAAAGAGATCAGAGTTTAGCCAGAGCCTGCGGTTGCCCCACTTTGACTCACCTCCTCGCTGCGAAAGCCCTGTTTCATGTGCGTCATCTTCAGGAATCGTGTTATGGGCAATATGTTGCTGCCC
Source organism: Drosophila mayaguana (assembly GCA_037075325.1). Taxonomy (NCBI): domain Eukaryota; kingdom Metazoa; phylum Arthropoda; class Insecta; order Diptera; family Drosophilidae; genus Drosophila; species Drosophila mayaguana. The sequence goes on along the minus strand of JBAMCG010000016.1, from coordinate 1,029,527 downwards.
GTGTACATGAGCATAAAGTAGAAGACGCCGGTCATGTACACCTTCGGCATCTCTGGATTGTCCTCCATGATCTGGCAGAGCAGCGTGGCCACGCGCTCCAGCAGGCCCGGATCGTGGGTGAGGCACACCTGCACCACATGGGGTAGGCAGATGAACTCCGAGAGCTTCCTCGACAGCTTCGGTCCAGGTATGAGCACAGCGACGCCGTTCTGCGTGCGGCTGGGAAAGAAGCTGGTGCACTTGATCAGTATGTCGAGTATCTTGGACGAGAGCTCCGTTTCGTCGTAGAGCGGCGTGCCCTTGGCTATGAGGCACCATTTGAGCTGCGGTATCTGCTGCAGCGAGCGCCAGCCATCCATGCCAATGGCCCAGCAGCGGGTCTTCGGCGTGATCAGACCCTTGTGCCAGAGCTCTTTGAGCTCCGAGTAGGTGATCGGGCCCTGACGCTCCGCCTTCTGGCCATCCTTTTCGATGTTGTAGTACCAATCCTTCTCCTCGTAAGCCGACATATTCGGACCCGCCTCGATCACATTCGTTTTGGTATTCAGCTGTGCGCGCCCCTTGTGCAGGTGGGCTAAGGTGATCAAATCCACTAGGCACTGCACGTGATCTACCAGAGCGCGGCAGTTGGACTTCTCCAGCACCAGACAGGATATCAGATTGATCAGCGCATCGCGCATCGATGGGGAAAGGCACTGAAAGAGATGCAGAAAGGAGATCAATTTAAGCTTCAACTAAAAGAGATTTGACTCCTGCCCTACCCGGTCGCTGAGCTGCAGAATGTAGGACATGTCGCTGAACTTGCCAATCTCCTTGTGATAGCGTCTGTATACCTTGGCCAGCGCCTGCAGCGAAAAGACGGTCATCTGATCATCGTTGACGCGCTGTCGGCAGAGCACGCGTCGATACAGAGCATTGAACAGCTCGACGCTGCAGATGGAAAGAGAAGTTTGTCAACCGACTCTATATAAGTGGCAGTTGAACCTACGGATCCTTGACCAAGTTCTGTGGCCAATCGTCCTTCTCCAGTATGAGTCTTATGTAGTAGTCGCCTATTTTGATCTCTTCTGCGAGGCACTGGTAGCCCACCTCGAATTCCTGATAGTTCCATGCCACGATCATGTTGCCAGCCAAGTCGCGATCGTTGAGGAATTGCCTCAGCTCGTTCTCCAGACACATGCGCAGCTCCTCGCGAGTCTGCATTGAAAATCAAAGTGAATCAAAGTGAACTGACCCGATTCATAAATAATCCATATCTCCCACCTTGTGATTCCATATCAAGTTAGGCAAGCTGTGATCTTTGGCAAAGTTGTAGAAGAAGTAGGGCAGGTTAACGATCGCGTCTGAGGTTTTCTTCTTCTGTCGGCGATTTCGCAGCACGACGGGACGATTTTTGAGCGCCTGGGCCGCGCCATCCTGTTGCTCGATGAGGTTCATGCCCCAGTGCTTGATGCCCTGCAAATGCTTCTCTATCGCATTCTTGCGAGTTTTCTTGGAATGTTGAATTGCAAATTTGAGATTGTCGCGAAAGTTGAGTTTGTCCTCCTCCACATCCGTCTCTGGCACGCTCTCCTCTGACTCCAGAAAGGTCAGCAAGCCAGCGGGCTGTAATTGAGCTCAAGTTGATCAAAACATATAGGAGATTCACTATTCTCGTATGACTCACAAAAATGCGTTTGAACAGTTCCATTGCCTCGTCGCTGTCTGTTAGCCAGAGGCCAATCAGATGCCTCGACAGCTGACGATGCGTTATCAGAGTGGGATCATTCGAGGGCGTGTAGAGCGCAACCAAGAGATGACGACACAACGCCGCCTCGTCCAGTGCCAACGCCTGCATCTGCTGCGCCACATGCAACTCGCCCTCCTCGATGATGGCGCGCAGCACCAAGCCGGCCCCCTTAACAATGGCCAGCGATGGATGCTGAAAGAGCTTGTACAACGATCTGCCACGCTCGGCCACTAGCTCCAGCAGCGTATCGAACTGCTTGCCATCCGTCGTCTCGCTGTAAGGCACGCACAGAGCGAAGGTCATGAAGTCGAGCATCGCAGACAAAACCAATGCGCCGCTGCCGTGGCTCTGTAAATGAGAAGAATGCAACTTTAGTTCATGCCTAGTTCAGACTGAGAAACAAGAGAAATCCTTTGTTCCAGCTCCCTCTGTCCGTCTCTCTATTCCTCTCTGCCCCTCTTACCACATGCATGGTCCACATATTGAGCAGCGTTTCGAGAAATGATTTCGATGACAGAATGGAAGATTTGTTCAGCTGCTCCTGCTTCAGGTCGTGATCCGTATTCACCGAGTGCATGAGCGAGTTGATCATATCGATCGCCGAATAGGTGACAGCCAGGTCTTTGCGTCGCAGTGCAGCCACAATCTTAGTGCCAATTATCTCTCGAAAGCTGCAAGATATAGATTATAGATGATTAGACAATCTATGGCGGATAAGCAAAGCCCGTACCCTGGCAAATTGGTGAAGGCCGCGTAGCCCACTTTGCTGGCCAGCAAGCGCGTTAGCGCATGGAATATTGCCTCCAGCTCCGTGTTGCTCAGTTGAGCGGTCGGACTGTCCAGCTCCTTCTGAGCCAAGGCCTGCAGAGCGCTCAGTATTAGCTTCTCCTTGTTCTCCGCAAATAAACTCTGTCGGGAGATATACCTAATTATTATAACTATCAATAGTCAAGTCGGAGTTGAGCTCACATCCTGGGTAACACTGTAGTTGAGTCCACTGTGCGGCACGTTGGCATTGAAGCGTTCGAGAATCTCATGGCGTTTGCTCGGATTCTGGAAATTGTTGATAACCAAACGCAGCAGATTCGCTTCCGTCTCCTCGTCCACAGAGCTATTGAGTGGCACGTACCGCTTGCCCCTCGGCGTGTTGCCAATGCGTATGTGCACATCCTGGTTGCCACTGGACCGCACGGCGTCCAGCACAGTGGCCAGCAGCGAGTCACGGTCGTTGGTGCTGTAGCTGCGCACGATGCCGTTTTTATACTCGATGCAGAAGCGTTGCAGATTGTCCTTATCGCGCACCAGGGCAAAGACGTCAGCGAGGGGTCGCAGCGTGCACACGCTGTAGGTCTGCGGATCGCGCTCCAGGAGCGTAACCTCGGTGAGGCAGAGAATGCGCTTGACTGGATCCGGATGCCTGGGCGTTATCTTCTGCACTGTGAATTCAGTCATCGAGGTCTGGAACTGATCACCGCTGCAAGAGATGGAAAGCATCATCCAAAGGTCTCTCTCTCTCTCTCTCTCTATCATTCCTTCACACTCACCTGTACTTGCCGAAGCGCTCTCTCTCGAATTGCTCCCGTGTTATTTGACTTTTGAGTATTTTGGTTTCGATGCCGAGAAACTGAGACGAGCGTTGCACGATATTCTGCACGATCTCGTGGTGATTGAGCGCCTTGAACATATGCAGGCGACTGAAGCCGCCGTAGGCCATCACGATCCCATTTTCATAGTCCGAGATGCCTGCTTAAAAGGTGCGCGTAAACGAGAAACCATAAAGATGAGTGTAAAAGAAAAAAACAGAAGAAAAACAAAGCAAACAAAGCGAACACGTATTAAAATGTGAAAACAGGACAAAAGAACATTGAACACATTAGATAGGATAAAGATGAGGAGGAGGGGATTCTGCAGAAGAGGGCAAAGCCAAAGAGAAAGCCAAAGATGAAGGCAAAGACAAGAGCCAGATATGAAGGCAGATCCGAAGACAAAGCTGAAGGTCAATGGACCAATGCCAAAGCAAAAGCAACGGGAAAGCCTGCCTACACAACTGTAGGAGCAGCAGGAGCAGGAGCAGGAGAAGATGACTGGAGAGACGTTGAGAAATGGAAAAGCATTTGCCATTCTTATTTCAAGCCTTGCTATAGGTACCTATTATTCCTTCAATATCCTTGTACATATAGCTAGTGAGCACATCGTTCGTTGTGGGATCCAATTGATCCAATGAGCAGGGCGTGACCTCCAGCACAGTGGGCAAACTAATGCCAGACCAATGATATTTATAAGCATTGAAGCGCTGCAAGACGAACATTAACTTGAGCAAATATAAAGAAACATATATGAAATGTGAAATGGCTTACTAGAGCATTTTTGGGCTTGTCAGCGAATTCCCTGTAATATTTCAATATAGAGCTGAGTATATCATTGCGATACTCCGATGAAAGTTTGATCGTATCCAATTTCTTATCCTTCTTTATTGTTAATACAAACTCATTTGGAATCTGCAATACGAATTATTATATTATATATATATATATATATTAAATATGTGCTATATATATACTAACATTTGAGGTTTTCGTGGGCGCGGCGGCTACGATATCCGAGTAGGTCCAGCGATTGGTTAGGTCAAATCTATCTGGATTGTAGGTGGAAATGCCACTGGTGCCAATGGACAGAATCCTCTTATATTTGCCCTTCCACGAATGCTTCGTCACAATGAAGCATTCCAGATCCAAATGCTCACGTGGCGGCAGCATCTTCCGAGCAATCCAAGAACTTCAAGAATTTCAACAATTCCGTTTCCAATTATTTTACTCAAACTAGATAACAAAACTGCAATAGAGTGCGAGAGAGAAGGGGAGAGTGAGAGAAGCCAATGTGCGTACATTAAGAGGTGTTTATGCTAGCTACGATTGGCGGCACAGCTGATTCATTGCTGGAAATGTCCAAGTCAAGAAATTTTCTGCTGATTAATTAACGAGCCATTGAGTAAACCTTTATCAACAGCCTCGGCCCCCACGATTAAGAGCAACAAAGACCGAAAAGGGGAGTAAACGTGACGACGACGTCGACGTCGACGGCTACGACTCCCAATCAGAATCAGCGGCGTTGCTAATTAGCTTAAGTGCTGTTGCTGTTGCTGCTGATGTCGATGTTGCGCCGCAACTTTATCTAGCTCACCTTAAACATTTAATACATTTCAATTGCTAGCACTTGAGCTTTACAAATTACTATTTATTATTTTATTTTATGAATATTCAGATTTTTAGTTATTTGCAATTTTTGCATTTGCATTTTTTTACAACAGCAGCGAATGCAATGTGACCAGCATTGTCAAACATCAAAATCACTACTAAAATACACCAGGGCTACAGCGATAAATTACTAAGCAACTAACCATGCCATAGAACAGAGCGACACAAAATTATATATTATATTATTATATGTAAAAATTCGAAAACATTGATATGTGATCTAAAGCTCAGTTTAAGTTAATCAGCTTTAGGAATATCACTTATATGTTTATCCACCACAAGCGTTTTGCACAGGGCTTCTTCAACGAAGTCAGTGCAATTTACGATAGCATATCGATAGCTTAGAAATAAATGCGCGCCAAAAATTATATTCAAATTCAAGAATTTTCTCAGCTTCTGTGCACTAGGTATACATATGTGTAATTAATATTATTTCCACCGCTTGTAAATAAATGCGCATTAAGCCGGTAGCCTAGTTCATAGGCATTAAGTTCATTTCTCTAGCAATAAAATTCATATATAATTTGTCTTAACTAACAATAAAAATGTTTATTTAGTTGCGTGCAGATAAATAAATGTTTTTTTTTTTCATTCTGCTGTAATCTGTGTTGAATATAACGTACATTTATCTAAATGCAAATAATGATGGCAGAGTTTATGTATGTTCATGTATGTATGTGTGTGTGTGTGTGTGTGTGTTCCTATTTACTATATAAATTCAAGATAAAAAACTGTCACATTAACAAAACAAAAGCAAAAACAAACAAAAGTAAAAAACAATTGGACGACGATTCGTATTTTACACAAATGTAGAAATGATGCTGCATTATCTCAAAACTGAGCTCTAGCTTATATATATATATAAATGTGTGTCTGTGTGTGAGCGTGTGTGTGATATAGTCATATAGATAATTTTATGGACACGCACTGCTTCAGCTTAGATTTTATATCCAGTTGATGGATGATCATCATACGAAGCTAAGTCTTAGACACACTTTACAAAAGAACCTAAGCATAGATTTTCTTATCATGTTTCTATAAATGTGTGTGTGTGTGTGGATGTGTATGTTTAAAGCCCAATTTGATTGCTGGAATGCATCTGGATGAACGCAACAGCCGGTCAGCAGGAGCACTTGTTCTTGGTCTCTGCGCTCGCATCAGCCGCACTCAGATTGAATTTATCGGCATCATTCGCATCGGCAGTTATCAGTTTGTCATTGATGAGTATCTGCGAATGATGGATAACGTTATTCACTTGTATCTGATTGATTGATTGATTGATAGAATCACTTACTTTGTTCACCAAGGCACGCGCTGCTTCGTCGATGTTGATGTTCTCCTTGGCCGAGGTCTCGAACCAGCCAGCGAAACCATTTTCCCTCACGTACTCATCCATGCGCTCCGGCTGCGTCACAATGCCCTGCTTCTCCTGATCGCACTATAAATTATAAGATATAAGATATCATACAGCAGGATATCAGAAATATACAATATTAAAGGATAGTTTCATCTTTTGATGGTCAATCAATCAGTCAATCCACCAATCTATCATCAACTATAATCAATTCCCTACAGTAAAACGGGAAGATCTTTCACTCTCAGTCATAAGTCTTAACAGAGCAACACTAGATCAAACTGTCTCTCATTGATTCAACTCCATCAATCAATCAATCACACTTTACCTTATTGGCGAGCAATATGCAGGGTATGGGACTGCCATCGGGCAGTTGGACCTTCGAGTCGAGATCCTCCTTCCACTTGCTGACGCAGTCGAAGGTGCCACTGCGCGTCACGTCGAAGACAATGAAAGCGCCCACCGCCTCCTTGTAGTAGACCCGCGTCATATTGCCGAATCTCTCCTGGCCGGCGATGTCCCAGAGCTGCAGGCGCACTATCGTATTGGCATCCCAATGCAGCACCTTCAATGCGAAATCCACACCGATTGTCGCTCGATAGTTTTGGCTGAAGAACTGATGCACGTAGCGCTTGATGAACGACGTCTTGCCTGTGCCCAGCTCACCGATCACTAGGATCTTGTAGAGGTGTTCACGCTTCTCGCCACTCGGCGACATTATGGTCTGAAGAGAGAGAAAGAGAGGGGAAAGTGGTGTAAAGAGAGCGATACTCGAAGGCAGATTAGTCTACAAAAGTTGACAAACTTGTGAATAAGCTCATCTTTAATAGATATATCAATAGGTATATCTATATGGATATAATCCTATATAAAATAGTGGTTCGTTTTAGTAATACGATCCCACTGCTCGCACAGAAAGAAATCAAATACATCCTTGGTCATATGCACTCAAATGTTTAGCAATGATATAACGAATATGCTCGCTTTCCACTGGGCGAATGAGCATAAGATTGTAGTGATTCATTCTGGGAGAGCCATAGGGGCGCATTCAATCCTAGCACTTCATCACAGTCATAAATAAATTGTAAAAGTGCCCAGCCAAATGCGTTCTCTTTACACTTAATGAACAAACACTTAAAGAGGGAAGGGGTGGGGCAAGGGAGGTATGGCTGTTGTTGGCTGTTCGGTTCGAGGGGTCGTCCGATGTCCGACTATAGGGGGCAAACAGTTTTGCGGCTTCTTTTGCTTGTTTTTTCGAACTGCGGCTGCGATTGAGTCCAATGCACAGCTTACCGGTTCCATTTCCTGGTCCATAGTCAAATTGCCAAAGGCCGGCATGGGCTTGGAGTCTTTGTCCAGCTGCGGCCCGTAGTCCTCCTCCTGCTCGTCGCCTGTGTCCTGATCCTCGCCGTACTCGCTGGCTACCGACTGATACCGCACCGTCTCGCGCCTGCCTTCGATGCTGTCGTGATCCGAAAGAGCCAATTGCTGCTTGAAGCTCAGGCGTCTCAGGCTGGAGTCGCTGGGCTCCTCGCTGGAGCTGGGCTGCTGATTGGCTGCGGCGGCTAGAGCTAGCTCATAGGCGTCCGGGCCGCGGACAGCGCTGCCAACGGCAAAGCGCACGACAGGCGCAACTGATGCCTGGGCTGATTCAGCTAGTGAGACGGCGTCCGACGACTCCGCCAGGCTGACCAGGACGAGGGTGGACGAGGTGGGAGGCGAGGGTGGCCTCAATTCGGGCGTGGGACTGGCAGGAGCCGGCGCTGACTGCAACTCCGAGCTGGGCGGCGTCACTAGCGCCTGTTTCTCCAGAGCTGCCGTATTGCTGCCTTTATTCAAACGATGTCCACGCTGCTGTTGCTGCTGCTGCTGCTGCTGCTGCTGCTGCAGTTGCTGCTGTTGCATCAATGCACGCTTCTCACGGCTGGGCAGGCTTAGGCCTTTGCTGCCACTGCTAGACTTGTGCTGCTCCCCAACGCTGTTGGCTGACTGATTGCTGGATGCGCGACTCGGCTTTGCCGGCGCTCGTTCGCGCGGCGGCGTATCTCGTCTGCTCTCTGTGATAACGATTTTCTCCTCAACCTGAGGCGCTGCTCTCAGCTGTTGCTTCGGCTGCTTCGGCTGCTTCGACTGTTTCTTCTGCTTGGTCTGCTCTTTGGACACCACCTTGGCCACAATTAGCTTAGCTGTCTCTTTTGTCGCTGTCGCTGTCGCTATCGTCGTTGGCTTTGCCGTTGCTGTTGCGGCTGTTGCTTCTTCTATTGCCGTCGGTGTCGGTATCGGTGTCAGGTAATCCGTCTCGCTTCTGCCTTTGGCTTCGACAGTCTCAACTTTCTTGCCGCTTATGGTTATCTTTAGTGTGCTGCTGCTGCCGCCCAGGCCCGCACTCAAACCCGATCCCAGTGCCCGTTCCCTGCCGCTGCTGCTGCTCTTTAGGCTCAGCTCATCGCTCGTCGCCAGGCTGTGCGGTCGCTCTTTCGCCTTTGGTTTCAGGCTGCCCAGCAGCAGGCGACGCGTTAGACTCTTCTTCTTCTGGCTGCTCTTCAGCTCGCTGTCCAGACTGATCTCGCCCAGGCTGGTCAGATCCTCGGCCTCACCGCTGCTGATGGCCGTCAGCTGCTCTGCGCTGCTGGGCTTTGGCTTCTCCTTCTCCTGCTTCTTGGTCTTGAGGCTGCGGAAGGCGGCGGAGAAACGCGAACGTGCCTTGGCCTTTGGCGATTCTAGCTCCAGATCCTGCTCAGCTGTTGCTCCCCCTGCGACTGCTTCTGCTGCTCCTTCTGCTCCTGCTGTTTCTCCCACTTCCGCGTCTCTTTTCACTTTCGCTTTCGCTTTCGCTTTACTCTTGCCTGTCTGCGCCTGCTCTGCTTTTGCCTCTTTGTCAGCCTTTTGCATATTACTTCAGCACTGTTGCTTTTGGCTGGGGTCTGGGGTATCACATGGGGTAGCTCGATTGCTGGCAGTTATCCTGCACACACACACGCACACACACGCACTGTTCACACTATTCGCCAGTCGCAGCGACCGCAACGAACATTTGCAAATTGTGCACTGAAAATCGCATTGCTAATGTCTCAGTTTTTATAAATTTGTGTAACGCCTCAGAGATCGAGAGACCCCAACCCGCCGCCCCGGCCCGCCCCTGATTAGCCCCTGCGCTTGTTGTGGTAAGGTTTTGCATTACATTCGCAGCAGTCAGTTAACCAACACGCTTACCAACACTGCCCAGCCGAGCTGCGATCGCTGAATGTGCCCGCAAAATGCGGCGACACTCGCTTATCAAGCATGAGTCTTTGTTCTAGTGAATGAATCCGTCTCTATTTTTTGATATACTTGACTACAGTGTGTCAGGGGCGGCGGCTGTGCATGCCAAATGGGGCGTGGCGAGGGCTAACAAGCAGCTAACTGTCAACTGACCAGTGCCAGAATAACTAGCTTAGCTAGTTCTTCGCCGCTTGACCCCAAGCACTTCGCGGGCTTCCTTTTCAAGCCGAGGATTTGCCAGCGAGAGACGCGACTCACAGAGAATCTCAACCAGTGGGTGGCACACACACATATGTACATATGTGTGCGAGCATAGACGGACGTATATGGGGGCTATATAGAATTACGTTTATTGCAAAACGTGGTAAGCCACAATAAAGACATATTGCACATATACAATTACACCCGACCCAGCTGCCCCCTCTGCCCGCCTCTCGCTCCCTCTCTCTCTCTCTCTCTCTATCTCTGAGTGCGGGTTGAAGACTATGCGGAAGATAAAGCCGATGATTTGTGTGCTGTGATGTCATGTCAAATCTCACGTAACGATTTGCTCCACTTCAAATAGAATTTAGTCCACATATAAAGCTGACTTGGCATATCATTAGCCGATCTGTAAGCCCCTGACGGATTTGTCAGCGAAATGCACACTCTGCGGTTCTACATTACAGAGAGTATGGTTCTATATAATCCGTATGCTGCTCGATTGTAATCAAAAGTTTACCCTCATTGAGTGCGAATTGCACGGAAAGCCAGGGAAAACATTTCCATAATCAATGCAGACAAATGCGAGATATGAAAAGTCGCCTCTGTCTATGCATAATTTAAGTGAAGGATTTGGAAGTGGGGCAACACAATTAGAATACATTTGGCATCTGGACGATGCAGATATGACAGAGAGAGAGAGAGGGAGACAGAGTCAGGGAGAGATAGAGGGAGAGGAAGGAAGGCAGAAAGCAGAATATTTAGTGTAGGGTATTTAGTGAAAAGAAGTAGAGCATTAGAGCAGAGGGGAAGCTTAGAAAGAAACAGTAAGCTGGAGAGGGGGAAGAGAGAGACAGAGCGAGAGAGAGAGAGAGAGATAGAGAGAGAGTGAGAGAGAGTAGAGAGAGAGTGAACAAAATATGGGATAAAGTAAAGAAAGTAATGAGAGAAGGTGAGAGAAATGGAAATGGACGAAGAGACTGAAGAACAGAGTGGGAGAAGGAGATATTGAAACGATAGTAAAGAGGGAGAGAGAGAGAGAGCGAGAGAAAGAGAGAGAGAGAATTAGAGCTATAATAAATATAGTAGAAATGATAAAATAGAAATAAGTGAGAAAAGAACGGAATAGTAGAGTAGTAGAAAGAATTAGGAACATAAAGATAAAAAACACAAATAGTAGATCAGGCAGAAAGAGACAGAGTCAAGGCTAGCGAGAGAGATGGCTAGCGAGAGAGTTAGAGTTAACATTTCCTACTCAATGTCTTTAAAGTGTTTTGATTTTATCTTTGCATTTGCAACGCACTTCAATCCACTTCAATCATGGTTCCCATATGCAACCGATTCCTGCCTACTTGCTCAACTAGTTCAGTTTCTCCTGCTAACACCTCAGGCTCGTTTCGATGATCCAGGTCCAAGCACCTGGTGCTTTGCCTTTTACCTTTAAGCCATACAGAGAAAGGCCGTTAAAACCGTTTGCATAAGAAAATTCACTTTCAACTAAAGCGAGAAATTCCTTTGTGGCACACAGAAATGTTTGCACGCAATCGACAAAGGGATAAACGGGCGGGCGAGGCGAGAGGAGTTTGAAGTGTTTAGCAAAAGAAGCCAGGATATGTGAGCATTTGAAGCGTTTCACCTAAGCGCTGCAATTACGAACGACCCCAATTTGAACAGAAAAAGGCTGAAACTGGAGCTCAACTCAATGAAACATGGCAGACAGAGAGAGAGAAAGAGGGAGAGAGAGAGAGAGAGAGAGAGAGTGAGAAATGGCCAGAGATAGTTGCCGTGTTCTGGCTTGTCTAGTTAAATCAGGATATAATAGAAACGGTTGCTGCTGAGCAAATCCATAAGCGAATTACAGTAGAGCTCCGCTAATGAGCTCGCACATAAATTTTATACGAAATAAATAAGTTAAATACTAAAACTGAAAAATGTTTTTTTTAGTTAATGAAATTTATAAAATATAAATTTATTTCATTCCAAATTATTTAAGTCAATTGGATCGTATTTCGATTATTGGCAAGGGAATGTTCGTCTCCACATGGCCCCACTGTACTGTGCTTTTGCATGCTGCACGGCATTAGCTGCCCTCATATTTATGTGGGCGTGGCTCAGACAAATTCAACTGAAATCTCGCAAGCACGCCCCTCAATTCGCCTCAAACGGAAATGGAATCGGAATTTCCATGAATGGGGCTTTTCATGTTGCCACGAAAGTATGCAACACTTTGGCCGAAGGTGGCAAAAATATGCAATGCTTGCGCGAGACTTTTCTCGTGGGAAAACTCGCTTTTCATTGCAGCAAACTTGAGTTAATTATGTTATTAAAATGGCACTTGAATTAATAAAAAACGAAAAGAATATAAGGAATAGAAGACAGGGAAGAAGAATATATTTTATGTCTGCATAGTTACATTCATACGTATGTAATTGTACATATATGAATTTCTAATATATCTATCATATCTATTTCTGCATTTATATTTTCTACATATGCAAATCCCCTTCAGAAATTGCATTACGATTAGGTTAAACTATGTCTCTTAATATATAGCTGTATAGAAAGTTGTTTCTCTCCCGCTTACTGTAACTGTATATATATCTGTATATATCTGTCTTCACATCTACATCTGGATCTGAACTTTGACAATATTTCCATATCGGAATCTGTATGAATATTAATATCCAAATCGATATCTGCATCTGCATCTATATATACGTATCTATCTACGACTTTCCGTTTATCTTCTAGTGCATCTATCTACAGCTGTATTTATGTTTATGAATGTATCTCAATGTTGCAACTGCCACGGCTATCTATAGCTGTGAGAGACTTTTGAAAACGTGACCTTGCTCTGCCTTTAGTATGTGCTCACATAATAGATAATAAATCATCATCATATATTATAAGCATATGAATATCTCTGTCCGTAACTTGCGTGTGGCAGATTAAAATGCGAAACTAAAATCAACAACAACAAGAGAGCCACAAAGTGCATTGGCTTCATGCTTGCAGCTTGCAGCTTACAGCTTGCAACGATGCGCAAAAGCTGATTATGCAAATATACAAGTATACATAATACTGGAATATAGTATATAGAGAGAACGAGAGATCGAGAGATCTTGTATTCTAACCGATTACTCAATGAACATTTTTGTACACGCGGCGCATATTTGATACTCTGCGCGGGCATCGATAATAGAATTGATATCTTATCGCTGCCAATGTCGAGTCACCCAAAAAAAGAATAAAGAAACACAGAAAGGTGAGCACTGATTAGATTGAGGAGCAGCAAAGCCTAAATGCAGCCATGATTCACATTAAAAAATGCCAATAATTAGAACTGTTTGTCTTTAATTAAGACGTGGGCTCATATGGAGGGGGTCTCGTTAATGTAGTTCCCATTCCATTCCATTCCATTCCCCTACCCCACTGACCTTAAAATCGTGACGTGAAGCGCTGCGAAATATGTTCCAAGTTGAGTCCAATAAGACAATGCATATATCTAACTAGCAATCGTTTAAGTATCGCCCAGCCACGCCCACACACACGCACGCACACTCAATTTGCTGGGCAGCCAACCTCGACCGGCTTGCCTATATATACATATATTGTATATGAGTGTGTATATAGTATATCGCATATCGAGAGTGAAATTCCATTGCCCATAACACGTGCCACGGCTCGAAGCAGCGGCGTTTGTGGCAGACAGACCCGCCCAGCTCGCCTCCGCTCTCCTTTGTCCACTTCCCCTTTATCGTCGTGTTTATTTGGCCAACAATTTAGATTTCATTTCCTTTTAACTCTGTGGAAATTGCTGTGACATAAGATTCGTATGTTTCTTTTCTTTTTTCTGCCGTATTCCCTTTTTTCTTGGCAACTTTTTGTTTATAGACTGAACAAAACTTAACACTTGAAAATGAGGAATTTATGAAACTATTTATGGAGATGACGACGAGTAAATACCCTTGCAGACAGTCAAGATATTTTAAGATAATTTTATGCAGAAAAATGAGACTTCAAAGTAATTTAATACTTCCAGCCTGAATCAATTTAACATTCCAATTTGCTGATTCTAATTAGATTCAATCGCTTACAAAATAATAAACACGAGTACACAACTGATTCAATTAATATTTCCAATCAGGCATAAGAAGCGGAATTTCATTATATATAAATATCTTATTGGCATTCTTCTTAATCTTCTTATATCTATATATATATCAGACAGATTATATTAACTCATTTGTGCCTGGCATGCTCTATAATGGAATTCGAATACCCAACCAACCGCATTTGCATTCTCTCTCTCTCTGTCTCTCTTTCTCAGTCGATTCTAATTGGAAAGTCAGGCGCAGTCAAATAATAAACAAACACTTCCAGTTCTCCGCTTTCGTTGCATTCCTCATTGCCACAGTTCCAATTCCAATTACAATTCGAGCTCGAATTCGAATTAGCATTTGCAGCTCATTTTTTGCCGAGTTGAGCGTGATTTAAGCTTATTGATTGTGTTATACACGAGAGCTTTGAATATATTAACAACAACAACAATTGCTATTATTGTTGTTGACCGATGGGCTGGGGCGGCGAGTACGATAAATACATGTACAAATACATACATATGTAGCTGACAGAGAGCGACATGACTTTTATTGCAAAACTTGGAGTGTAAACGGAATTTATAAACTTTTTCGGCTTTTATGCAACATTAAAATTGAACGAGGGCTATTTAGTGGGTTGGCATATCCCCATATGTAATCATTTATGATTAGTTGACATTTGTGAACTTCTTGAAGTGCCCTCGCGCAGTGAGATTTCTTGTACTCTACTCACCCCATTATACAGATAACCGTTATTCCGATTGATATCCATGTTGTTGATGCGTGCCGCCGGCATATCCGCTGTGCTAAGCGCCTCAACGGCGCTGAGATCGATTTGTGGTTTAGGCGACGCGTACGCTGGCGTCGCGCTGCGCAGCGAAAAGCTGGAGTTGCTCAGCTGCTGCTTCGATTCCAATCGGAATGGTGGGTGTCGGCGTGCTAATAACGGCGATTCCTTGGCACTAAGTGTGCCCAAAGAGACGACGCTTAGCGGCTGATGCTTATGCTCGACCGGCAATTGGTCCTTCTTAGAGCTGTAGCAGGAGTAAGCGAGATGGCAACGTACGCAGGCACAGCTGCTGTTGCTGGTGTTGGTGTTGGTGTTATTGTTGTTGCTTTTGCTGTTGTTGTTGCTGCTGCTCAGATAACTGAACGACTTGGAGTTGGAGCCGACAGAGCTGAGCTCTGGCTGAGAATCGCAGAGGTTGCGGCGTCCGGCTGAGGATGAGACAACGCTGGAGCGAATAACGCTAGTTGCCATACAGTGGCAATGGGGTTTATGTGGGGGTGAGTTGCGAGTTATTGCTCTTTAGACTTTGACAAATAACTCTATTTGTTGCTGTTCTTGCTTTATCACTCCACTCGTCTGCTCCGCCAGTCAAGGTCATTCGCACGCTCTTTATCTACACACACACATAAGCATACACATGCAAATGCATATACACATGCGTGCTGTCTCTATTTGCTCTGTTTTGTTTGTACCGTTTATTTCGCCTTGTCAACTCTAACGGCTCAGCAACATGTGGTTGTCGAAAAAAGTTCTACTGTTCCGCTGCTCACTCTCTGTCCCTCTCCCTTTCACACTCTTGCTCTCTTCGCTTTTGTTCCAACGGTAATAATTGCGGCTGCACTTGAACTTTCGGCGCGCACTTATCAAAATTACAATATATTTTTAACAATGCAAAAATTTTGTTGGTGGTCAGGTTATCTCTCTTTCTGACACTTTATGGGGTTTATTGAACTCGCTCGATTTGGCTGCAATTGCTGCACTTTTTGACTAGCGCCAAATGTCAAGTTAAGTAAACAATTTGCAAACTGGTTTTTCGGCCCAAGAAATGGAGCGCTCAATTAAGCATTAAAACATTTAACATTCACACAGCCAGTTGCATAAGACTTTATTTTCATTTTAATTATTGTTTTATCGATGTTGTTATTATACCACCTTGGCGTTAATTTAATATCACGAAAATTAAATTCACACACGTACGAAGAGACTCAAAGAAGACGCTCGCCTTACTTTATACAAGCTCACAAAAACAAGCGCAGCACATCCACACGCTGCCACATTCAATTGTCAACTGAACGAAATGTGTTGAGAGCTTCAGCTGAGCGAAACGGTTGATTGAATGGCTGAAACGGTTAAGAAGAAACGGGTTTGCTATTGCGCGCCAATTTTACACATTTGAATTGAGTGTTGACAATTATGGACCATGTTAATGTAATAGATGACAGCTCTTAAATTAATTTAATTTTAATTAACATGAAAATTTCATTAAAAAAAACTACTTGTTAGGTTGTATTATTATTTATATCTATTTATTAATTCGCTATTGGAAAATGTATTAGTTTTCGTAACATACAATACGCAGTAATTGAACGAATGGCTGAAGCGGTTAACATAGCTTCGTTCAGCTGCAGCGCGCCAATGTCAAATTCGAATTTAACGTTTGTCGAATTCCCTTTACTATAACATTTAAAATAAATCAGACATATTGCACATAAACAACATAGAAATGTGGTGTTATTACAAATTATATTTCTTAAAATTAATACAGACATATTTTAAGGCGAGGCTCTCCACTGGTACTTTGACTTAGAAAATATATATAAAGGTTCTTCGATTACCTACTTATAATGCTTCCGCATAGGAAAATCGTCTGCATACAGACTCTACTAATAACAATTAAGGTATATCAATCTATGAATAATATTAACAAATTAACTAATTTTGACCAATGATCAACATATCGAAACATTTTGTACTAAATAAACATAAATGTATAAAAAAGGCACAGCTTAAGCGGGTTCTTTTTTGATATTTTCAATCTCCTTGATGCGTTTGTTTCGGGCCAGCATGAAATGCGAGACGTTCTCATAAACCAAGAACGTGATCATGCAGGCGGGCACAACCCTTATCAGACTCGCCTTCAAACCCTTGTAGAAGCCCACCACGCCCTCGAACCTGCAATGAGAATCAAGCAATAAGAATATAAGTAACTTGTCTTCACGCATCTTAACTACTTACAATGCAATGCAATTGATTTCAGTTTAGCAAAGAGATTCTGCACAATCAAAAAGAACTTTATATAGACATACACAAATGTAAAGATATATATTCATATACTACTTACTTACTGAGGCTGAAGGCGAAGGAAAAAAACAACTCGTGTTGAGAACTTGTGGAAACATGTTTTCTTTTATGTAGTTTCTTAGCATTTTAATGTTTTAAGATATTGCGATTTCTATATATCTTTTGCTAATATTCTCTTCATGAAAGTTTCTTTTGTTTTTCTTTTGTTCGGTTCACATTTTAAATGTAAGGCTAAATTTATTTAGTTTTTTCTTTTTTCAATAAAAAAGAGTGTAAAATTATGAAGAATCTTTTTGCCAAAGCGAAAATTAATTACGCCTAACTAGAGCAATTTATGTAAATAAATAATTTAACTAAACTAAAAACTAAAAATTTGTGCAAATTATTTGAAATTACATTTCACATATTTTCTTCTCATTTAGCACAAGTTGACTTATCGAATTATATAATATATGACAAAAATCATATAGTATCAATTCTAACTATGGAATTAACTTAATCTCCAATTATATATACTAACTATAATTAGTTACAAATGTAAAACAAAATCATGAAACAACAATAATACAAAATAATGATGCGCTTTGTCATGCAGCTAAACTTCCGCGTAGTTTCGTGTATATATTCATATATATATATAAATATATATTTATATATATGGGTATATCTTATATATAACTATAATCTAGTTGAACTAGTTGAATACTCTTATACGCCTAGCTGGTCAGCTTCTCCCATATCAGCATAACCATGCAAATGTTGGGCGTTACGTGGACCAAGTACGGCACGAGTCCCTTATAGAAACCGCGCATACGTTCGTACCTCCAAGTCTGTTTGATGCAGTCCCAGGTGCCGTTATAACGATGGTGATGATCCTGTAGACGGGCACGAACCACCTGATATGGATATGTGGCTGCTGCTGCAATCAGCTTCGACATCGCCGCAAATGCCAAATATTCGCTCGTTGCCTAATAGAGAGAGACCGCGAGAGAGAGAGAGAGATAAATGTAGAATTTAGTTGAAAATAAAATTAAATTGAACAGCTGCCAAATAGGCATATAGCTATACTATATACATATACATGCTATCGCACGAGCTATATACGACATCTATAGCTATATATCTAGATGGCAACAGCTGGATCATGTGATGCTACACACCAATTTCGTGTCGATGGGCAGCTTGCGGTATTCATTATATGCGTTCTTCATCTCTTCGTAGGTCATGAACTGAATGGCACCATGCGAGACGCCAAGCATGCCGGGCACAAAGCCCCGGTAGAGTCCGCGTATTCCCTCCGTCCTATAGATCTCTGCCAGAGCGTGAACCATGCCTCGGTATTCAGCGCTGCTCGTTGCATCGTATTGCAGACAGAGACGCGTCTTCACCACCCAAATGGGATTTGTAAGCAGCAAAGTGAGGGCGCCCGACTCAGCGGCTGCCAGCATATGCATTGTGGGGCCTAGCGACATCGTCGTATTGCCACCCTGAATAAACGTCTTGATGGTGTTGTAGCTAAAGGGAGGGGGAACCATTGTTAATCGAATGCTCATCTGATATAGATTTGCAGTTACTTACAACATAAAGTACAGACCCCACGAGGAGCCGGAGCCCCAGACATTGGGTGTAACGCCCTTGTAGAGTCCACGGAAGCCCTCCTGGCGAAAGATGGTTGTAAATGCGCTGCCCAATCCACGATATTGGGGCACTGCCGCTGTGCGTCCGTCATTGACTGTAAATGGAAGCACAAGCGAAAATCGTAAATGATAAATTTTATATGTTTATTAACTGTTTACTTAAAAGTCTAGACATTAACCTTCAAACACTAGACCGCTCCTAGGCGTGTGCACAAGTGACTAATAGAGTAATCAAGTTTAAGTACTTCTTTTTTTATCAAATTGAAAATGAGTTGCAAAATTTTGAGATTTTCGATTAAGTTTGATTAGCAAGGAATTGAACTGCTCACGAGTAGGAGATTTAGCTGTGTATTCTTCAGCAATCAGCATCCAGTTTTGCTTTACTAATGACTTTGAATAATAAAACATATAGATACTCTCTAGATTATAGACTTTCAATCGGTCAATCAACTAGCGAAGAAATGTTGAGGTTAGGTGATTCATAGAGCAATCCTCAATCAGTCAATCAACTAGGCAGAAACTTATTCTCAGCTGTTCAGTTTCTTTTTGGCAATGTTTTTTGGCCGACTGTACAACCAACTGAAGCTGTTGTTATTATTGTTAACTTTTTGGCACTGCCTAATGGCCGGCTGCAACAACAACCATAACAGTCAATAAAAACCTCAACAACAACTTGTTTTTTTCGCGGCTAACGGAGATAGCGCTAATTGTTTGCAACGGATGTGATAACGAGTCCAATTGGAAAAATGGTGAATGTGTCTGCCTGTTGCTATAGCATGACTTTCGATGAGCCTATAATTATTTAATAATATATATGAATACACATAATAGTGTGTGTATAGAACAGAAAATACAAATGTTTATAACACGCTGCTAATAAGAAACGCTGACGCTTCGATCTGCCCTGACAACAGCGACGTTTTGGGGGCTCGTCTCTTGTCGAAAGATTCTATTAATAGAGGGCGCTGTTTTCGCTAGTTTGACTGGCGATTGACTTTTGCGGGTGAGCAAAAGAACGACCAGGCGCAGGCATTCACACGAAATATCCTGTTTTGAGAGTCACAGGAAAGGGAAATTAAAAATGAATATGATATGTGTATGATATAAACAATTATCTTACGACTGTTGCTCATGCATGAACTGATAAAACAAATATAAAACAGCTGATGTCTGAACTCTGATCGAGCGCACGAATTTCGCTTTTTTGCAGCGCTGACAAAACTGCGCACTTGGTAACAGAATTTAGAGATAACTTAACCAGTTACTTCTGCTGATACACACACACACACACACACACACACACACGCAGACACGCACACACACTCATGTATGTAGATATATGCCGTTAATAAAACGTACAGTCAACATATTGGTCACGTGATGACGCTGAACGGCAGCCATAAACAAGCGAATGCGCAAGAAGCAGAAGTGCAAAGGTCGACTATGCGCTACCCTGTAAGCAGCCGCATACGCTGTGCTAGATAATTTAGCGTGCGAAATTAACATATGTATATAGATAATTAATATATTAATGTTTATTTATAGAAATGTAATCTATCGCAGTTGCCAACGTATCGTCCTATCTAGCATTCGCAATAGCTTTGCAGCACCATAGTATACCCATCAGCTGTTGCTTCAGCAAACAGTATACTGAAGATAAACAAGTTTACGCCATTTGCTGACGTTTGGTTTCGTTTTTCCCCGCTAGGTGCGTCATACAATCGCTTGTATGTACATATGTGTGTGTGCGTATGTAAACTTATATTGAAGCTACTGATGAGCGCGCTGGAGTGTTGCAAATTCTTCTCCATAGATGGCCTCAGCATGTTTTCACAAGTTCTTCGTTTACTTTTCTGCTATTTTGTTGCACGCTTGAACATTTTTCGCATAAACAACTTAATTTGTTGCTACTGTTAACGTATTTAAATAATTTGCCAATCGAATTGGTAATATTAAACAGGTTAACTGAAAAGTTTAGCGACTGGCAAAACAAAGTTAATAAATGTGAAAACAATAAAAGTAAAAACAAAAACCTGTTGTTGTTGTTATTGTTATGTCTTATTATTGAACACAATCGAGCAAAATACGGAAATAACAATGTACTCTATACGAGGACAACTATGAAACAAGCTTTTATTATGTGTACTAAAATAATAGCTGAATGCTGGCTCATGATGATCAAAGTACATTAAGAGCTGACCAAACGAAACTTCCTTAAATACAAATACACTATTCGGTCAAGGTAGTCTTCACTGTATCTATTATCGTGCCCAATAAATGCCAAAAAATTCTGCAAGGGGGCGTGTGCTTCTAGCTTGTTCTAGTACGTGCGTAGATTGCGCCTTACAATCCCGCTGATAAGCCAATTAAATGTAGCATAATCGGTCAGCAAAAAAAAAAAAAAAAAAAGAAAAAGAAAACTGAGGACTTTGTTTTCGCAAATGTCAAGACGTCAATAAATTACTTTCAAATGGGAGCGCAATCAGCAGTCAAATGTTTATTTATATATTTACATATTTATAGGTTTTACTAAGCTCCACGTGCAGCCGCTTGTTTATTTGCTTCTATTACAACATGCCCAGACTAATTTAACGCCTGCTCGTGGCGCTCATGGAAATTTTCAACTGCAACTACAAACAGTTGATAAAGCGGAAAGAGAGACAGAGAGAGAGAGAGAGAGAGAGAGAGATAGAACAAACAATCGGATGCAATGCCTGCAGTGCTGAGCTGAGTTAACTAGGAAAAAAGCTAAATTGTGTGCACAATCAAATAGGCTACTAGATAATAGTGGCATTCCAGTAAATATCTATCTGAAATAATGCAGTTTTATCATTACTATAGAAACTTTTATACATACATATGTATAAATCTGCCAGAATACACTCTGGCATGCGCTAGAAACACTCTGCGTTTGCAGCTAGACAGCTTGAACGAAAAACAAAACAAACAAACTGCGCAACACTGAACGAATTCAAGCATTGCAAGAGGCAGACTCAAATCTACAGTTATAGTTTACGGTCACGTGCCAGACGCTCGTATCTCGCGCAGACAGTGTGATCGATTAGTTGTCTCACTCACAGGGTACTCACCAGCAAAGCGTATTTTAATGAGATCCAGTGGGTGCAGGATGAGCGTGGATGCAACGCCCCCTGAGACGCCGGCGACCAGATGCTCGTATTTGACGTGGGCAAACACATTGAATTTGCCTGGGCTGCTGGGCGCTGTATTTGCGTTCATTTTCGATTGTGCGATTTGACTTTGTTGTACTCTTAATGTTGTTATTAGAAGCAATCAGCTTACTCTTTTGCTCTTTATATATATATGTATGTATCTAAATATGTATTTATACGTGTGTACGTATTGTATTTACAATCTTTGGCCTATAGCTGCGTCTTTGATCTATGGCGAATCAGAGAAACTCGTTACACATGGCCGTAATTCGCACTGAATTCGTCTTGTTGCTAGGCGCCGATATATTTTGTCTGCTGCTGGTGCTGTTGCTGCTGCTGCTGCTGCTACTGCTAATGTTGTTGCTGTTGCTTCGTATACTTAAACATTTCTGCCTTTGTTTTCTTGCCGAGCACATATTTTCCCTCTCTGTTTGGCAAATTGACTGCTGGGTTGTTCAGTTCAAGTATTTTCGCTTCTCAATACAGTTACTCTGCAGCTCTTAGTACATAAATTGTGTATATGGCTGATGAAATATTCAACCGAAAACTGTAAAGTTTGACGGACGCCTTTTCGTCTGCTTCGTTTTCATTTAATGCTTAGTAAAGATTCATTTGCAAATGCTGAACATTTGCTTATGTAACGCCGTTTGCATCTCTCTTGCTTGCCACAATTCAACTGCTTAGTATATTATTTCACTATTGCAAAATACACGTGAAGGCGATTAAATAATGACTGATTATTCTTTTATTACTACTTGAATGCGCGTGCATAAAAATTTTTCATGTGTGGCTTTGACTCTCACAACGCACCTCTCTGCCAAGTGGTTAACCGAACGACGAAGAAAACACGAATGAATCGTTCAGCAGTCGAAGTTGGGCTTTTGTAGTGTTTAACGAAATATATCGATATATCGATAAATGAACGTCATGGACTTTAGTAGTAAAGTAACGTTGGGCTTTTAAGCTGAATGGCATTTACGAGGGTGAGTCAAAAAGTATTGGGTTTGAAGCTTACTGAAAAATTTAATAATTTGAATAAATGATTTTCAATTGTGCACGTTATAATTTGAAAGCAATTAGACAGTTGTTCGTTTTTTAACGCATTGAGATAAATTAACTTAAGACACACATTTTCTGATGCATGCTGCGCAAAAGCTAGCAGATATTATTTAAATAGTATATTATACTAATGTGTAAAATTTACTTATGAGAAAATTTTTATTTCTATATATCAATAATTTTGTTTGTACGCTGGCAACGGTTGCTTCGGTTCATAATTCTGCCATGTACGTGTTTTGTGTGAATGTTTCTTCCCTATCAATATATTATCGATATTTTAGTACAATATATCGTTTCAGCAGTCCAAAAGCTGTCTGGCCATATTGCTGAACCGTCATTAATTTAAACATTTCAAAATCAAATCATCTTTGTTTTTATTTATTTCGTATCAAACTTTAAAGTATTTATACAGCGATTTGTTTATAGTCAGCATTTTAACATAATTTTTTATTATTATTTGATGTTTTCTTTGATTGTTGCACAATCTTCAATATTTTGAAAATAGTTTCGTTGGTTTTCCTTCTTTTATTATTACAAAATACAGCTTATTATTAGTTAGAACGAGAAAAGTTTTTGTGTTTAATGTTTAATGAAAGCGGCGGACAAATTTTCGCGAATGCCTAATTGTTATAAAAGCTATTGTCATGGATATATATATATATTGCCTCAATAGGGGGTAATCAGTTATGTATATATGTATATATATATATATATATAAATATTTATATGTATATGTATAGAAAAGTTTGTAATTCGTGTGTAAATTGGTAGGAAATAGCATTACTTTTTAAATGATTGCAATTTAGTCTATACTTTGATTCTTTTCTTTTCTTTCTTTTGTTTTTTTTTTGTTTTTTTTTTTTTTTGTTTTGTTTTGTTAAATTTACAACAATTTCACATACGAAAAACACAGCTCGACTTAATGCTTCGTTACGATCTTTTGCAGCTAGTTAGGTTAACAATATATTGTTTTCTTTTTCATTTTTTGGCAGGATTTTCTGTGTGTATTCCATTGCTTCTTCCATTTAGCTCGTAAAAAGACCTAACATTAAAATTATATAAAATAAATAATTGAAAATCATAATCATAGACGAAAGACAACTCTCGCGCTCTCTCTCTCCCGCTTCCTCTCTTCTTGAGCGTGTACAAAATAATAAACATAATCATTCCATTTCAACACGACTCTCTGTGTTTCCTCTCTCGCTCACTCTGCTCGGCTTGGCTCTGCTTTCCTTCATTCTCTTACTTCCGCTCTTTGTGCCAGCTGCTTTTGCTATCTCTCTTTACTTTAGTCATCTTCATGCGCATTATCCTTTGCTGTGCTGTGGTCATTGGCACTTTCGCTGGCCGCTTGATGGCTGCTGCTGCTGCTTTCCGCTGCTGCCGCTGCTCCGCTGCCATTTTTATTGCTATTCCGTGCATCCGTCTCATCGCCAGCAGCTGCATTGACCTTTGCCTCCAAGGCCCTAATGCGATTCTCTTGCTTCACAATAATCGCCTTCAGCTTGCGTATCTCATCTAAAATGTTGCGATGATCCTTTTCCTACAGCAAGTAAATTCAATTAGCATCAGCTATATACATGTATGTCTCTGCATTACTTACCGAGAATATCGCTGCACTTTGATTGGCATCATTCGAATCATTGTTATTCGCGGATGAATGATTGCCTCCAGAGAGCGGACCGCCTCCTCCGCCTCTCGATGCGGACGCCTTGTTCAATATGTTGGCCTTCTTGCTCACAGAGAGCGTCGTGTTGCCGGAGGAGACATAGCCACCCTGTACAATGGAGACGCGATCCTGATTAGGTTTATTAGGTTAGCTGTTCAGTTTGATGGCTTACAACAAAAAACAAAGAACACAACAACAAGCGCCACGCAGCGTGCGTGTTAGGAGCGTAAGCGTGTGTCTGTGTGAGTGAGGCAGAGTATGCCTGAGCATGTGTGTGTAAGCGAGCAGACAGGCTGCACTAACATTCATTACTGTTTGACTTATACTGTTATATTACTTTAAGCTCTCTTTAGCAATGTGCTCTCTTCGGATGTGTATGCATGTATGTATGTGTGTTTGTATATGGGACAGTGCTGCCCCAACCGCACAACAGATCGAGCGCAGCATAAGACGGTGAAAAATGGCCAACAAAAAGGCTAGATCTGTTCGGGGCAAACAGCTAAATAGCCAGCACTGATGATAAAGTTGAGATATGTAAGTGTGGCGCCAGGAGACGAGACGAAACGAGCAGCAAGCAGAACACGAATTATTAGCCAAGCGCAAACGTATGGACATTTCTTATATACTATAATATATGAACATTCTGTAACATATCCAAAATATATATCTTTACGCTCTCTCTTCTATGAACAGCAGCTGCCATAGCTTGCAAGGGCAACGCTGTTATCCTAATAACCTGGAGCGATAATCTATGGCGTTGACGCCACTTACTTTCAGCGAGAAGGTTAGCGGATCTGCGTCTTTGCCCGCAATCCATTCCTCCGCCGTAATGGCCGCATCTTCCGCTAATGTGTCCGGATAGAGATCCTCCTGGAAGAGATCTGATTTGCGTGGCACTGTCATCGATATCACCTGGCAGAGACCATTGTTGTTCAGCCTGTAAAATTTGGCTATTTCACAGGTGGTTACATCACAGCCCCGCTTCGGCATCAGTCCAATGCCACGCTGCGGATCGGGCGTCTGAAATGTGTTAATATAGTGCACAAACGGCGGCTCCGGCGTGACCTAAAGCAAAAGTCCACATTAGACAGAGAACAAATGATGCCAATTCAAGCTGAAGCTCAAGGTCTTGCCTCGAAATAACGAATCACAGAGTCTCCCTTGCCGCACAGATAGATCAAATTTGTGTCCGCATCGTACAGAGGGAACATCACACCGTTTGATGTATCCAGTTCGACCATGACAATTGGTTCGTTCAACGCGTCCGGGGCACGCAGTGAATACTGTCGCTCCGAGCTGCGATTGAAGCCGGTCGTGAAGATCAAGCCGTGCCGCAAGAAAATCGCGCGAGTCGCCTTCGAGCCCTCGTGGCACATCGCTTCGCTTTCCAATTCGCCGCTTCGTGGATCATAGATGCGAATCTTTTTATCCTTGCAGGTGGTGACCAGCTTGGAGCCGTCCCAGTTGAAGCAGGCGCTATAAACGATGTCCGGATGAGAGTCAATGTGCACCAGAATCTCGCCAGTGCCCACGTTCCAGATGACGACCTAATTGAGCAGACATGTAAATAGGTTAATCCAGATCTTAGATACCTCCGACATTAACTCTACCTGGTTATCGGAGCCCGCTGTAAGCAGCACATTGAGCGCTGAGGGATGCCAGAGGACTAGGCCGACGCGTCGCTGATGGAATACCAGATCCACAACGGGTTCGGTTAGCGTGCGCGACAGTCCGCCATCTGGTATCTGCCACACCTTCACCACACAATCCTCCGAGCCAGAGGCAATCACATTGTCGTTGTGCGGACACCAAGCGATGTCCAGCACTGGTCCCTTATGACCGCCCACCAGCGGGTGATCCGCTGCAATGCGTCCAACCTAAACGAGAAATGAAAGAGAGAGAGAGAGAGAGAGAGAGAGAGAGAGAGAGAGAGAGAGATGTAAATGAATAAGATATAGTTAAGTAGTTTCAAGCAATTCAATATACGAATTCTTCAATTGAGACTAAACGAGATTTTATATAACAATTTGTATAATGCCAATTTATGATTTATTAGCAAGCATTACTATATACATATATCCACACATATATAGAGTTCGATACATTTGCAGCTAAGAGGGATCTTGAGTGAATACTCAGAGAGCGACAGAAATTCATCTGGAAGCCAAACTCAAATAATAAAAAAACAAGTAGGAGAGCTCGAGACTGCTCGATCACAGGGTGGATATCGTTTTTTTAGACAAACTTGATCTGCGCGTAATATATACGGACGTACAAATAACGCTGATGGGGATTTCAAATTTATAATCTAAAAAAAAAAACAAGCAAGCTGTTTCCAAACATATAGAACTACCGAATACGATTCGTAAATTCTTTTTATACCCTGATCCCATTAAAAATGGGAAATCAGGGTATAATGGTTTTGTGAAAAGTATGTAACAGGCAGAAGGAGGCGTGGCAGACCCCATAAAGTATATATATTCTTGATCAGGACGACGAGCTGAGTCGATATAGCCCTGTCCGTCTGTCCGTCCGTCCGTCCGTCCGTCCGTCCGTCCGTCCGTCCGTATGAACGCCTAGATCTCAGAAGATATAAGAGCTAGAGACTTCAAATTTTGTATGCATATTCATGTATACCATACGCAGTACAAGTTTATCTTTTTTTTCGATAACTCGTCCGATTACTTTTTTATCGCGAATAATCGATAAATTGATTTTGTTTATTCACCGTAATTTCAATACTTTTAGACCTGGAGACTTCAGATTTGGTGTGTATGTACATCTGATCAATACGCAGATTTTGTCATTTACAGATTTTGGATACCACGCCCCCTTCGCCCACAATTTGCAAAAAACGTATTTTAAGTACTAGAGACTTGTGCTTTGGAATGTACACACATTTGCACATTGTGATCACATTCTGAAAGTTTCATGAAGATAGTCTTATTACAGGAGAAATTATTCAGCAACAAAATTCTCATAGTATTGCCCACACTGCAGCGCAGCCCAAGCGCAGTCGCTGCTCACTGCGCAGTTAGCAGAGCGCGTGCTTATGCGTGCGTGAATATCAGCTCTTTGTAGGGATCAGGGTATCTCCTAGTCGAGCAGTCTCGACTAGAGCTTCCTTACTTGTTATTCTTAATTCTCTTATGTGCTCTAGTCGATTCAAACATAGAAAAATTTCATATTGTGATTATTTATTTTGGTTTTTTCTATTCTTTATTGAACTTCACGTAAGCATCCATAAGAAAGCATAAAGCACAATAAACTTATGTTTAGATCATGACTCGAAACTAAAGTTTACAGATGACAGCGTCATGAATGTTCCAACTGTGAGAACTTATTAACGTGTAAACTAAACACGTCTTTTTTGTGGAATATTGAGACGGATTGGAAGAAAATAGCTAATAATATTAGGAAATCTCGGCCTTCACTCAAATTTCAGAAGTCTCGCTTTGAAAGAATCCTCAGATTTCGATATTTCAGTATCTCTTCTGCAGAATTTTAGTTCCCTCACTTTTAGGAAGATCTCTTGCAGAGTTTGTTCTCACCTCTCTCTCTTTCTCTCCGTCTCCCTTTCACAAACACCCGCAATTTTAGATATTGCAAGCTCTATTCTTCCATCCATCCATCCACCTAACCTAATCGTGTCACTTAATGCACGCTCCAAAAATTGAATTTAAGGTCAGCCACATCCATAAAATATTCAAATTTAGAGCGTGTGAAAGCGGCGGCTACCGCAGCAGCTACTGCTGCATGAAAAAAAAAAATAAAAAGCAAAACAAACTTTCGTATGGATCGCATTTTGCATACAAATTTGGGCCCAATTAGAATTGACCAGACCAAAAAGCAAACACGTTGCTAAGGCAAACGCCCACACAAATGGCCAAGGCGAAGACAGCTGAGCGGATGCTCGATTAATAAATTGTTCGATTCTGCGATTTTTCAATAACTTCTCACTCACGATGTACATATATCTCAATATATATAAATACATATATATTTATATAGCTAAATAGGGGCTGAGACTGCTATATATCGAATATATATATTTTGCAATTTTTAATTTCTTTTTATAAATTTAGACAATTTGATGTGTCATGTTGGCGGCGAGCCAAGAAAGCTGCTGGGCAGTTGAGAGCATGAGAGGGACGGAGAGAAAAGAGAGAGAGAGAGAGTTCTCTTGTGGTTTCCTTGCCTAGAATTCATAATGCTAGGATCTGGCTTTATTTATAAAGCATGAGACATGACAAGGCAACAAAAGGCCAAAGACAATTGCAAGAGTTGAGCACTGATGGACTAGAAGATACCCTATAGACAGCGGGATAAATGCATGCAGAACTGATGCTGTATACAGGTCAGGAACTGACCTATATGATATATGTGTGTTTCTTAGTGCTTGTTTCTAAATAGCAAACACTAAGCAGTGATTAATTTTTGTTTTTAACTACTAATGAACCATAAGTTGTACCTGAGTTACTCAGCTGCTTCATGAGCTAAACAGCTGTCGATGGAAGCCGGATTAAAAAAATGAATAGCTGAATAGCTGAGTAACAAATATGATTCAAGACTAAATGGACTAGTGCAGCCAAAGAACGGATTGCTTCTGCTTCTGCTTCTGCTTCAATGGCTTCAATTGAAGTTCTAGTTCAATTTATAGTAATTCACGAACCTCTATCGACCACTTTTCGCTCACTCAAATCTACAGGGTATACAGATGTACAGAAAATAGCCTCCCATCGACGTCACTTCCTAGGTTGGCAACAAGACCACAAATGGCAACACACAAATACCCTATAAATAGAGGTTCCATTGTGTCTATATAAATAGATTTATAAATGACACACTCCTTCTATAGCTAAATATGCCATGTATATGCGAGGGTAGTCAGAAAAGTTGACTTTGCTGCGAGAGACTGTGAACAGAAATTTAACGGGCATTTGAGCAAAAGTAAATGACTCAGAGTTTGAGAATCGAATAGAAGAGTATGGTCTAAGAGCTTTCCAGCTGAGGCATAAATAATAAATAATATATAATATATATATATATATATATATATATATGTATATAATATAATATATAATATCAATATAAATATAAATATATATTGCAGTCTATGTAAATATATATATAATCGAGGGTAGCTAAATAAGTTTTCATTCGAACTATTTATATACATATTTATAGAAGTTAAATGAACATTTTATTTGTATACCCCGATCCCATTGAAAATGGGAAATGAAGTGCAGAATGATTGGAATATGAGTTTGCAGGGTTCAGGGTATCTTCTAGTCGAGCAGTCTCGATATGAGCACCCTTGTCTGATCGCCATCTAGTCTAATCCTCTACTTTTCTTAGCTACCCTCAATGGGTATTCACTTTTTCTAGGGTATCTTACGCGTTTAAGTTGTCAGATATACTCACTTTATTGTGTGGCAATACGATGAAGGCTCCGCCACCTGCTGACTCCACAATGATGGCCAAAAACTTTGGATTTACCGCACAGAATGTGGAGTCCCAACTGGATTTGGATACACGTATATTATCGTAGCATTGTTCCCGTTTTAATGACTGTCCATAGACGTGACGAAATTTTGAGCTGCGCACAACACGAAATGACATCTTCTGCTGTTGCTGCTTCCTCTTCTTCTTCTTGATATGCCCGGCTCTGCTTCGCTACTTCCCTTGGAACTACCGTTATGTGAGCAACTCTGCTTCACTCTCTGGGTCTTTGTATTTCTTTGGGCAGTTCACTTAAGGCCTGAGTCGGATTTGTTGTTAATTTTGTTGATGTTTTTTTTTTTTTTTTTTTTTTTTTTTTTGGTTTTGTTTTGCTTTCTTTTACCTGTGAAAATACGATGAATAGATAGAGCTTGTTAGTTGTGTTTCTTCGTCAGCGTCGTAAAGAGTTGTCTGTTGCGTCGTCTGTTTTAGGCAGGGGTACGAGGGCCTATTCCCTTTAATATGGAACATAACTGAATCGTTTTGACACAAGGCTCCAAGCATTCAAAACTTTTCGAAATGAATGATACATAATAATGTTATTAACATCAGAACTTTATGTACAAGCTCTGCTATTTTCTACATATTAAGTTTGATTCAAAAACCTAAATCGATTCTTATATATTTATTTTGAATATAACATTTCCGTTAACAGATAAGTACTTCCAGCTAAGCCCCTTAAAATCTCTGTTAATATCTATATCTCCATGAGTTCCAATAACATTTCTGTTACAGTTTAACAGTCGACAGCATGATAACATAAGTAAACCATGTAAATGCTCTGTCAGCACTCTGATATTAAACGTATTTGATTACACAATCAGCTATTATTAAACATAGATAAATCTGCTATAATGAATTGCAAGCCCTGCCCCAAACAGCGCCTCTGTAATCGAGTTGTCGCTTAGCTGCGAGCCGTGTCAAAGCCTCGATTTGTTCAATAAATTTGCATATTACGTGGAGCAAATGGCAATCAATAAGCAGCTCCGTTTAACTGTGACTTAACCCGACGAAAACAAATATTATTTTCAGCTTTGTTTTCATTTGTTTTGTATGGCAAACGTTGCATAAACAGAGAGAAAGAGATAACAAACTATGATAAAAAGAAAACAAAATATATATATGGGAAAATAAAAACTCATTCAGAATACTTTCCCCACCTCACTTTCTACCTGACCTGCCACGAAACTGCGAAACGTGTTCAATTATCAAAAGTTAATTAGAAACTAAAGTGAATAAAACAAGCGAGAGCCACTGACAAATGATCGACGAGCAGATACTCTACAAAATAACCTAAAATGTGCTCACATCTGATATGGACTTCAAGGCATGAGGAGTTATTGATTATATATCTAAATCAACTCGATTTTCAATCTACATTAAACATACATATATACATACATATCTTCTTTGGCCTGTTAACACACATTTTAATCAAATCTTTATAGCCCAAATTCAAATATCAATCAGTTCAGGCTATAAAAAGTAATCAAAAGAGTTGGATTTCCATAATAAAAAGCAATATTTGCAACAAGAAACTAATTTTGCATACCAAGCTCTATTCTCTCTGTGGCAGGCAAGGCCATGCGAAAGTTTGATGTCGATCTCAATCGCTAGAGATAGAGATGGGCAGGCAGAACTGCTTAGCTATCGCTACTGGCACTGAACAAGAAGATATATATGTATAAGGAAGAACTATGGCTACCTCTCACACACACCCATGCTACCCTGTTATTAGCTGCACACATGGGGTATTACAACAATCAGACTGTAGGCAGCCTCGCTGCGAGGCTCTGCTTTATAATATGACATCATAATGCTGAAATAACGAATCGCCGGCTGACAACACGTGAATTATGGCCACATAAAGCGAATACAGCAAACTGAAAGAAAAAGCTTTACTCCTAACAACAAATTCGCAACTCTTTTGGGTTTTTAGGGTTGGGCCAGATATAACCTATGTATACACCCAAATACGGTCCACTCGCCCCACTCCGTTTCAGCTCTCATAAATGTGGCAGAGCTTTCGTTTTTAATCAGTGAAAAACTCGAAGCTTGAGAAACAGAAAACAAAAAACAAAAAGAAGCTAAAGAAAATGTCAACTCGCTCGTTAAATTATAATATGCGCTTTGTCTACACTACAAGGCTACCTCAGCTACCATGCTGCATGTGCAACATATGCAAGGCCCCTTTCAGTTGATGATCATTTTGATAGATATAATACCTATTCTGAACGAGTGAACTATGCAAAGAATGACTTTTGATATATTTATGTATTTTCAATAGGTGCCATGAACCATATATGTAAAGTTTTTTAATCATCAATTATGCCATCGTCAAAATCTAAATACTATATAGAACTATAGCCAAAAGCACATATCCCAAATATGAAGTCTCTAGCCTCAAAAAAAAGTATTCAATATTCGTCGAAATCAATAATAATTTCCCTTAAGCCATATTTTCTTTTATGCCGAAAGTATTATATATGTATATATATATATTTCAGAGCGTATATATATATATTTATGTTCTTGGAGAATTTGTCATTGACCTGCTAAAAAATACGTATATAAACAAGAGTATATTATGTAAATGTATATAAATATTTCAAGCATTTATTTTCGTTTGACATTTTTATGAAAAGTGTTGTGTGTATGTATGTATGTATGTGTGTGTAACTGGGTGTGTATTTACGCACATATATACATACATATATATGTATATATTTTAGTCACTATTATCGACGTGTTCTGCTGATATACTTTATCAGCAAAAAGAATTGCCTAAAACACACTCGAGTATAAATAAACCGAGCTCTTGAAATGGCCATAGATATAGATATATACACATCTACAAATAAATATATATACATATATAGATCGATTCTTGTGTGTGTTATTTATTATGTTTATATATTTGCGCCTCAAGAACACCTTCGCTAGAAACATTTTTGAATACAATTTCACAGCTGCTGAAGGTCGAAAAAAAAAGTTATTAATAGAAAATTCAATCATCTTGCTTAAAATTCAATTTTCATATAGAGACACAGAGAGAGCGAGCGAGAGGGAGCGTGAGAGGTAGAGAGTGGGCGGGAGGCATTGTAATTTGCGTTCTTAATATTTTTAATACATTTGCAACATTTTTGACAGCTTTTGCCATTGCATTCCTTTAACGATAAAAATATACATACACACACATATGGATATGCATATGTGTGTGTATATACATATAACGGAAGTTGATATTGAGTAGAAATACTTGTTATATCGTAATGCGGGCTGCGGGTGGAACAGCACAGAAGAGAGGAAGTAGTTGAAGAGAGAGAAGTAAAGAGAGGCTTCCGATTGCTGAGTAGCTTAACTGTTAAACAGTGGCCGCAAATAGTTAATGCACCAAAAGAGTTAACTTCTCATAAATAAGTGTTAGGGAAACAAATAAGGAGTGGTAAGAAGTGAAGAGAGCAACACTAGCTGCAATCAGTTGATCCACACATTAGCTATATTCTACTGCGCGGGCATATCAACAGTAATTTCAAATAAATAACGTTCAACTAGGTTACACATAATTACTTGTCCTTCAGCCTAACTTTTTTCTAATATATAGATATCATAACAAATCCAATGTTTAGCGGTAGAAAAAAAAACCAATGATTAGATAAGCTGCCGGAAAAGCAAATAATACAATATTTTGTAAATAGAAATAATCAAAGTTTAAAGTTTAGTTGGAAATGAACTTATCTATATATAAGTGTAAATAAATGCAACAATATGTTGTACGTTCAATTTTTACCTAGGTATATATACATATACATATATGTTAACAAACTCAGTTGACTAAGCTAAGCTGGTATAAATTAGCACAGCTCTGTGCAAAAGCAGCCTGACTGCTGGCACGCACTGTATGCTGTTTACATTTACAACAGCTTCCACAGGCCATTTCTCATTACGATGCAGCCCGCTGATCGGTTCATCAGTTGATGATTGTAACGCGCTGCTGCTGCTGCTGACGCTGTGACGTCGACTGCGACGTGGCCACAAATTGACTTAATGCTTGATTGCAAATCTTAACGCTTTGTCGAAACGTTCAGCGGCCAATTCTAATTGCTAACAACATTTGCTGCCCCGCTTGGCGGCGTGACTTAAAAAACCAAAGCGCAAAAAGGCGAGCATCAAGTGGGAGGGAGGAGAGAGAGAGGGGGGGAATGGCACAGTCGCAGTCGTTGTCGTCAATTAAGCGTTGTTGTAATTTTTCACTGTGCTATGCGATCGAGTGTAAGAAATGAAATGACAAATGCGAAGCGGTCAATGGATGAAGTGGCAACGGGCAAGTGACAAGAGTGACAAGTGGGGCCAGAGCGCAAAGGAGTGCCGCTCCAATTGCCTGCTGCACAATGCTAATGCAGGCCGTTATAAAGGCGAACATCTAATTAGATGACAACAGGCGGTGTGAATGTGTCATAAGCAACACATAAATAACAATTGCACTAACAATAACAATGATAATAACATATATGTACATATGCTACCCAGCACGAATAAACAAATTGAAAAAGAAAGAAAAATGTAAAAGCATTTAATTAAAGCTTCATAACAATATGAACAGCAGGCGGGATTCGAACCAGCATACACTCGCTTGCGAGGCGCATGCCTTACCACTGGGCCACTCCTTTCCTTAAACAAGCTTCCTGTATAAGCTTAAGGGAGTGAGCGCGAGAGAGAGAACTAAAATATATTATATATTAACCATGAATTCGCCTAGTGTCATTTGACACACACTTTCTTAAACTTCCTGTATGACAGAAGAGAGAGAGGGAGAGAGAGATGCAAGCAAACCGTGAGTAAGCATTGTCATTGAATTCAATTCCTTTTTATTTAAAGCCACATTAACATTTACTGTGTATAATTATTGTTTTGTTTTATATATTTAGTGTAGGTGGCAAATGAATCATGAATGCCAGACGCGACTGCCTGATAGGCATCTGCAGCTGCAAGTGCAGCGCTTATCAGTCATCGAGCATCGCATGGAAACTTTCGCTTGCATATTGCGAATGCAGCTGCTGCTGTTCGATGCAGCGCTGCGCTGCGTCTGATGATGTCATTAAGCATTACTATAATTGCCAATGGCATGCAACAACAGCAAATACATCGTCATCGCGATTGGACTGACTTGTTGTACTTAGGTTCATCAAACTGCTGTCGCTGCTGCTGCTGCTGCTGCTGATGTTGCCTGTTGCCTGTTGCCTGCGCGATTAACTTAAATCTTGACAAAAAGCGCGCAAGTGTCTGCCCTGACACAAACGTTTGACAGCGCTAGAGATGTGCGCGTGCTGTGCGCTGCGTGGTGGTGACAGGGCGCATACTCTACTACACTTATCTATAAGCATATTCATTTCTATTCGTGCCAACGCGAAAATCACGGCACGCACTCAATACAAATAACATGCAACTCAAACACGAGCGAGCGAGAGAGAGGAGGGTGAGCACATCGGTGGGTGTCGGTGTCGCCGCTGAGTGAAAGTGGAACTCGGCTGCTAAATTTAACTATGCATCGCTTGTTGTTGTTGGTCTCTTAATTGCACGACGCTTCTCCGTTTCGCGTCTACTTGTTGCTATTTCTGCCGCATTTACGCTTAGTCAGACTGGCGGCATTTGTTGTTGCTGTTGCTATTTGGACACTGCACTGTGCACAACAAAGACGTATTCAAACAACAAAATATTTTTACTACAGCTGCTTTCAATAAATGGTTTTTGCAAAATAATAGCTTCAATCTATTATGATAAAAACATATATTTCAAATATAAAAGATTAGACAATTGAGCAAATCGAATATATTTGCGTAACTAATGTTTTGTGTCTTAAAATTTGCTAATTTTACCCAGAGTGAACGGTCATTTCATTTGCATACATACATATTTTGCGCACGCACACACTTACACGTACCCACTGCATGCGTTTCTCATTTATATTTTGTCACTAATTGGCGTTTGCTGCGTTTCTTGCTTTTTTCGCCGCCGTTGCTTAACCCATTTTTGGACAACGCCTGGCAGCAGCCACAACAAAAACAACTACATCAACTACAGCGACAACAGCTATGCGTGGGGGCGTGCTCGCACGCGCTCTTACACTTTCTAAGAGAGCGCCACAGACGTAAACGCAGACGCAGACGTGCGCTGCTGGAGGTCGTTTGTTTTTCACACTTGTTTCACACACACATATACATATTTAGTCCCACATACAAACGCACGCATATAAAGAGCGAAAGAGACCGACTGTGTTTCTGCTGGAAATGTGTGTAATTCTACGCTTTGGCCAACTTCAAGCCACGTTTCTCGCCACAATATTTCAATTACGGCTTATCGCATGCGCCCACAGTTAAAAACAGTTAAAGAGTACTTTAAGTGAGTTTTCCTGACTGACGCTTACCCTACAGGCAAACTTTGATTGATATTACTTGTACAAAGGTTATGTGCTGATTCCTAACATATTGGTCACATCTCTCATCGTATATGTATGTTATGTATATTTTCAGAAGCTTATTATATATCCCATTTTTTCCACTCTCGAAACTTACAGGGTATACATGCTTGACCAATCCAATTGCACGCATTGGAACACCCCCGAGTATATAACTGTTTTTTAAATTTAACTTGTTGCTTCCAGAGCAACAATTGGGCGCTCTCATCTCTCTCTCTCCCTCTCACGGCTTGTGCTGCAGCCGCTCTCTCAGCTATTGACTAGAACATTATAAACAAGCTAGCCGGAAAATGTAAGTGCAAAGAGCGGGCAACGGCAACAACAGCAAAACACACACGAAATTACAGCTAAAGGCGAAAGAATAAAAAACAATTAATTTAAATAAGTGTATTTGTGTGAGTCTTTGTGTGTGAGGCAAGAAACGCAGAAATCTTTTGCTTGCTTGCTTTCGTTTTGTTTGCTTTTCTTTCAGTTTGCAACATTTTTCGGCGTTCGGTCTTTTTGTTGTTGGCGCTGTCCAAGACGCTTCTCATTTTTATTCCCTTTTTTGGAGTGTTGCGACTCATATAACACTGTGTGGGAGCGGGAGCGCATGTGGCAACATTTTATAGCTGCACTCTTCACATGCATTGCGCTCACCACTCAGCACACGCACACGTACACAAGCGCGCGGGCAACACACACAGCCATACATCGTCACACACACACACACATGCAAACAAACACACACATACTATCACAGTTGTCTCACTTATTTTATTTGCCGTGATTTTGAATGATTTTGTAATACGCGCGTACATTTTTAAAATGTAAGCTTATTAGTAAATTACTTGTATATGATTTATAAATTAAATCAAATGGGCGCCACTGGATGCTTGGCTATACAAAGTACCATAATGATTCATTGACATTTGTATTTGAAATGCCAAAGTTGCCGCAGAACAGAAATTCCACCAAAATAAAATATACCCACACACACAGATTTGAAACACTCACTTTAATTTAGCATTTATGCTGAGGCACTTGTGCACTTGTGTATTGAGTATTGGAGAAATTTGAAATTTCGCACTTTTGTTGTTGTGAACTGTTTCAAGAATTTGCGGTAACACCGATCAGACGAAACGCAGCAAAACGCCGACGAGCGAGACGAGAGAAAACAAAACTGAACAACCAGGCAGTGTGACCGCAGATAGCAGAGTGGAAAAATACAACAGCTGTACTAGTCATAAAATACCAAATACTACAATACTTGATTATAAATTTGCCACTGGTCACCCTAATTGTTTAATACTTAACTTTATTTGAAATTTTTCATGGTTTCAGCAGATATATTATAGGAAAGTTTAGAAGCTCTTTCAAATGTGAGCAAGCAAGCAATATAGAGTGCCAATAACACCAACCAAAATATAATTTTTCTATTTCATTTTTAGTTATCCCAATGAATTATTACTAAACTTTATTTTGAACTGGCTTTAACGTGCATTTAGATCGATTTGA
Organism: Drosophila mayaguana; assembly: GCA_037075325.1. Classification (NCBI taxonomy): domain Eukaryota; kingdom Metazoa; phylum Arthropoda; class Insecta; order Diptera; family Drosophilidae; genus Drosophila; species Drosophila mayaguana. Next base: position 991,528 of record JBAMCG010000016.1, on the reverse strand, counting down.
AATACATTTACGATGCTTCTTGCTGGTTTTGATGTTTTGTGGTGCATCATGATCAGTTTAAATAGCTCTATCAGCGGATATTCGAATAGGAGCGCCATGAAGAAAGCAACAATTTGCGTAAGCACAAAGACCAAAACAACATATTGAAACTGGAATGAAAATAAATGATAATAGAATCCTATGGGTTAGTAATAGAAACATACCAAAAAGAAACTGTTTACATAAACAGGTTGTCGAAAAGAGCCAGCCACAATTCGCAGAACAAAAACATGCCAAAGAAAGGCTTGAAAGGAAATGCGCGCCAAAGGTCGAAAGACAGAAAGAGAGCAAAACTCATACGCCAGCCCTGCACGGAACAAAAGAAAGCGTAGAACAGTCAGTATTAAGAGAGTGCCAAAATAAAAGAGAAAGAAGAGAAGTCTACTTCACTTACAGCCCACTTTAAAGCACATGCAACACACAAAGCCCGCACAGGTTAGAATCCACAAATTCTTATAGATGCCCGCATAGAGAGCAAGCCAGATGGAAGGCTTCTCAAAATCGAATTTTATGAATATGTAGCCTGAGAAGAGAATAAGCAGAATAGCCAAGACTAAGAGCCACAGACCTAGCTCCAGTTGCCATTTGCCTTTGGAGCTCTTCGCCTCTGGCAAAGGTCGAAATTTCAGGTAGAATTGAGCACAGAGAAAGCCCACGAAATAACCGCCCAAATTTGTGTAGAAAGGCGGGTATATCTGGTCGAACGTCTCCGAGTTGCGAAAATATAAATAGCGATAAGTTCTGTTAAAAAATATGTAAAGTGTATAATATGTATACTTTTAGAGCAGGACATTAGCTAGTCGATGCAACTCACTCTGGCTTCATGTGGTAGACGGCATCCAGGCTTAGATAATATGTGATCGAAGCAGGCACAGCGAATATGGCGATGATTAGCAAGGCATAGATATATCTGGTTAATGCTGGATGCCTGCAAGAGGGTAGTTCCAAAAGTATGCTCTCCGTAATGCCAATTAACTTACCTTTTTGTTATGATAATTATAATTAGGAAAAGCTCAAAGAGCTGCATATCGGCGGCCATATACCAGGTTTGCTGAGCGCACTGCAATAAACGAGTATTAGGGAAAATAACTCTATATTTCTTAATGCAATTCAATCAACAGTTAAACCAAGTTCAGCTTACAATGTGAAATGCGATATATTTGAGGCTTTTCTCGCAGTGTAATAACTGGATACTTACACTCTCCTGCAGCATATAGTTGTTGACAAAGAACACGTTCTTCCACCAGGTCTCCCGGCAAAAAGTTCTCTCCGCCTCAGTCAAGTGCCGCCAGAAGGGACCATCGCCCAGACGACTCAGGACGGATCCATTGAAGAGTATCAGCAGAACTAACGAGGGCAGCAGTCGGAAATACCTATTGAAAAACACGCGAAAGTAAACTCCGATGCAGGTGAGAACACTGGAGGAGCCAGTGATCCACTCTCGCTCCGTAAAGTTGACGTAGAGCAAAAATGCGCTCATTACGAAAAATATTTGGATGACTGCGTTTCCATTCTGAAACAACGACGTCTCGAATCTGTACAGATAGAGTTCAAAGAACTCGGGATTCTGCAGCTGCAGCGTCATAAAGATCATCAGAGTGTGTCCCAGGATGACGGTAAAGACTCCAATCACACGGAATGCATCGAAGAAGCGAAGATCGCGCGAGAAATCGCTGCTCGAGGGCAGAACCAGGCGATAATAGTTGCGACAGAGCGAAAAGCAGCACAGGAATTGTTGAGCTGTTGGCGAGTAGAAGCAGTAAGACTCAGAGATGTTATATATAGACCTGCGCCCACCTCTTGTCTTGAGCGCCTGCTGATAGAAGAGATTCCCACGCGCAGCGCTAGTCAGCGGCTGCCTGCGCTTCAAGGCAAAGTCGTAGCTGGAAGAGACTATGGTCAAGAGCAGCAGCAGAGCGAGCAGCACGTAGACAGCCACATCGAGGGCATCTGGGAAGGATTTGATTTTTATAATTATAAATTATAAAAAGTATCTAATTATTCACTCTAAATCACAATTTAAGAGCTGTGGACTAGGTTGGGCTTGAAATGGCTGAGGCGATTTGGCAAGGCGGTTGAGGACTCGAAGCCGGCTGATATATTATATGGAATGTACAGGGTTCCCCATATTTGAGTGACCCATCTGGCAGCCCTATCTATACCTCTTGACAGAGACGAGCATGGGCCATTTGAGATATATCAGATTCAAATAGTGATGTCAGCAAGTCTAATTATATTTAATTTTATATTTTTGATTGATTAAAAAAAAAACACATTGGTCAGTCGAATATGGGCAACCTTGTAGGACTGCCAGATGGGTATTATTATGTCTGATATTATGTCTGATATTTTAAGATGATTTATTCGTTCATTTATTTTGTTATTTGTTTTATTATAAATAGAATCCGAATGACTGATTTTTCGACTGACGGAGCGTATAGCACGGGCTCGTATCTAGCGATATATACGTTAATTAATTTTTATTTGTTTCAATATTATTTTTAATTTTATTCTATGCATAATATTATCTAAAATATTGCACTTGTATTCAAACTAAAATTGCTGAATGAGTTCTTAGCACATTTGTGTTTCATTGCTCTTGCTTACCCTGCTCCAATGGCTCATTCGCTCGCTCGCAGTACTCGATGCTGGTGCGCAAGCGCAGCTGGTACTTGGAGCCGAGCTCTTTGTTCAGGCAGCTGTTGATCAGATGATCGTAGTGGAGGCGCTCATCGGAAGGTCTGCGGTGCACCTTGGCGTAGTGGCTGCTTAGCTGATAATTTACGTGGTTCATGGTAGGTTTAGCTAAATCTGAAGGTCACTCCACTTACTTCCTGGTCCTCGACCCTGCCCTCGTATAGCTGCTGTATCTGGAATCTGGCAAGCGTGTGCAGCAAGCGCTTGCAGCGCTCCACGCACACGCCGACAAAGAGATGATCGTGTCTATAGTGATGCTTCGCATCCTTGGACACCAGCTCGATCTGCTGCCACAGCTCGGAGCTCCCATTGGGCTTCAGCTCCACATAGACCAGGCAATAGGTGCTGTGGGCCAGCAGCTGACTCGGCGCCTGCTGCAGGCACAGATCGTAGTCGTCCAGCTGATGCAAGGGAGGCATTTGTCTATAGAGAGTTACTGAGAGACACGGCCAGAGTCAATAGCGCAGCCTTGCACATCCTTGAGTCCACTTACAATTGAATTGCGCATTCGACCCATTGGCCCAGCTGCAACTACAAATCCAGAGCAAAGCACTGAAAATCAAGAAGTGCATCTTGATATACGTTTAAAGCTCTACTGAAGCATTTTCCACGACTTTTGCACTTTATCAAACTGTGCAATTGCGTGCCGAAATGCAACGCCTCAATAGCTTTTTCTCGAAAAAAATAAATAAAATATAAACAAATCAATGAAAAATATTATATACATATGTTATCAAAGTCCAAAGTGGAGAGATGTTAAGGCTAAGAAAATGCATTACAGAAATTGCTTACAGTTTGTAGAAGCTTGACCTTTCCATCAGTTTCGTTGCTTGTTTTAGCGCCTTGAAATTTTAGACAGTCAATCTATTGGTCAATCACAAAAGTCAGCTTTCCCCATTTGAGTTTACTTTAGGTGATGCAGCGTTGCGTATTCTGCAGATTGGCCTGAGAGTGCGTCAATCAGTCCATCAACCAATTATGCAAAAATCACTGCCTATAATTGAACAGCTGTCTTTTGTTCATCAATCATTGTATATAAAGTAAATACCCGCAGCGCAATATACACTAATCTCTGTTTTCAGTTTCCATTCCCATAGAGCTTGAGCTAGGTAAAAAGGTAAATCAGTCAATTATTCAATCAAAAATATTAATATTCCAATATGTTTTTACAGCTAAAATATAGCTAACAAGCTCTCATATTGTGAGATATTTATTAGCTCCAATATGTAAGACTTAAGGCCTACTCTAGGTCAATCATTCCACATTTCACATCATCAATCAATGCTTATCCATATAAATTTCTCTTTTACTTGCCACAGAGTGTCTGGCAGTATATTCCGAGTACATCCATCCATCAATCACTCAAACTATTTATTTTCAAAGAGTCTATATAGCTGGGTCTCTATAGATGTAGCTCATCAATCAAACACATTTTTAATAGCTTTCATATTCCCATTTATTATAGACTAATATAAAAAAAAAAGTTTCTTTGTCCTTCTAAAGTATTATTCATCCCAAATGCCTGCCGGCAAAGAGTATCAGATTGCGGTGCGACTTGATCAGGTAGAGAAATGGATGTGTGGCAAAGAATCTCTTGCGTCGGATTGCCATCACGGGCATGATGCGAAACACTGTGAACAAGCCATACAAACGCCCTTAGATATATGTATGCATACAGATATATTGACCCACATATTTATAGGCATATAGAGATTGTTATTTGTTTATTATAAAACATGCTTTGATTAGTACAAAAAAGAGTTTTTAGTGCCATAAACTGCCATCGTGCGCAGTCTTAAATTCGAAATGTTTCATTGGGTTTTCATTATGGCTTGAGAGATCGAAGATGCTTTCAAGCTCTGGCGAGCTTGCCCGCAAAGAGAGTCGCGCCCCGGCTGTTGACAATGTAATATATAAATGGATGATCGGCATGGAATCGTATGGGCTCCGGCTGGAACATGGGCATCGAAGTAACGCACATGACTATAGCTATAAGAAAGAAGAAGACATAATGGAAGACAAGAACAAAAGACACACACGATTAGTCCAAAATGATATCAGCCGATTGTCGACTTGTAAAGAGACTATATGAAATGATATTGGAGTTGTTATGGAAGCTAAGTGACGATGACTGATGGCGATTGATACTGATTGATGATAATAGATTATGAATAGATAAAATGAATGTGGGGCTATTATGGGGTCTAGGTGGGGGTCAACATTACAACCCGATTAATTGGAATGTTCCACTTAATAAACTTTATTAGAGCATGCAGTAATACAAATATTGATGGTGGTTACAAAAGTTATACAAAATATAAACATATATATAATCCAATTAAAATTTTTGCCCGTTGCCCGCAAAGAGCGCCACGCCCTTTCTATTGCTTATATAATATATAAATGGACGGTTCACATGGAACTCAATTGGCGGCGTGTCGATAATACAAGATGTTATATAAATCATGTCGGTAGCTGTCCAAAATGAGAAGATTAAAGACAAGAGAACAGTTGAGGTCCCATATGATATGAGAGATGAGATGAGAAAGAGAAAAGATAGTAGAGGAGGACTAGGCTTAGGCTGATGGTAGCTAAGAAATCATTATTGACATTAATGCAGTTCATATAATTAGATCCGAGACTAGACTAGAAAGAATTTAGAATGAATTGTCTTAGACTAGAAATATTATAATCAGTGCAATCAGTTATGTAGATTAGATCAAAGCTATATATAGGGTTTAGTGCGCTTACGCTAAATGTATAAAGCTTCTCATCTATTTAATAGATTAGATATAGTCAACATTTGATTCTAACGGTAGCTAGGCTATTGATGGCACATTGCACATTGATTTACAATTGAAAGAGTGGTGATTAGATACGCGATCAGATGGGGCGATAGAGGCGTGGACAGAGAGAGACAGTTCGAGTGGTACATGGGAAACGCCCTTTATTAACTTAGCAAAAAATACCCGTAAAGCTTGCTAAATAATTCTAATTCTAACTGTAGCTGCCGGTCGTTGACATTACTAATGCCCTTGCTAAAGCTCGTCGTGCTGGGCTGTCGTTGTCGTTGTCATTGTCGTTGTTGTGGCTGCATCAAGTCGAACGACGGCGCCCACAAAGAGGGGCAACTGCTCGCTGTGGTTCAGCATAAAGATGAATGGATGATCGGCATGGAACTGGAGCGGCTGTGCAATCGAAATGACACTTCGCTTCCTGCGCACCACGGCGGCTAGCAATGAGAACAGACAGAATGAGAGACAGAGAAACGCAGACGAGATGCGGAATGGTACGGAGGATGAGGATGCACAAGGAGATGCCCATAGAAGAGTGGCTCAACTTACCCGTCGCAGCGGCTGCCTCGGTGCCCAGCTCATTGACATCGATGAAGGCCTTGTGTATGATAGCCGAGACCTTCAGTTCCTCGGGGCTCTTCAACATCTTGCCGAACTCGGCCTGGTTGGAGAACAGGCGTGTCATGCCCAGCTGCAAGTAGATGTAGCGATGACATGCACATATACGCTCCAGGACAGAAGTCACCTGCTCACCTGCTTGAAGACGGGCGTCAGCTCCACCTGGAATTCGGCTTTGAATTTGGGCAGCTTGACAGCCACTTTATTGCTCTGGAGCTGCTGTGTGATCTTGGAAAGGGGCGTGCCGCGTAACTGCTGCTCCAGTTGAGGCAAGCCCGTCTTGCTGTTGGGCAACAGGATAAGCATGGACAGATCGGAGTCCTTGTAAGGCAGCTCCAAGGCGGCGGCGTTCAGATCAGGCAAGTTGGCATAGCGAAAGCTTTCCTTGACATTCATCATGGGCACCTCGACGCCCTCGAGCTCATTCAAATGGAATCTCTCATTGCGCGTGGCGTGCTCCGGAAACTGGTGCACCCAGTTGCCTTTGAAGTGTATCGCATTGATCAGCACCAGGCGCGTCTCAGCGCCCAGCTGGCTAGGTGGCACCAGATTCTTGATCAGCTTATTCGTCTGCTGCTCCACCCACGCGTTAATGATGCCCGCCGCCTCGACGTTGCGCGCGAATTCCACGTTCTCCGCCGCCGTCAGAAACTGCTTCGAGAGCAAGCGGTTGAAGTCGTCATTCAGCTCGTAGTTCTTATTCACGTAGATCTTATTGGCAATGCGCAATATGGAGCTCTTCTCGTATTCGGCGAGCACCTGATGGAAGCTCTCAGCTATGCGCTGAGGATCGCTGGAGACCAAGCCAAGGCCGCGATCCAGTTGGACAGCCGTTTCGCCCTCGGCCCCCAGGCGAGCCATGGCAGCGCAGGTTTGTATCGAGAACGGCGAGAAGACGACATTCGTGTTGGGCTTCAGTGCAATGAGATTCCCATACAAGCTGTTAGAGAATTCGGCGAGGCGTTGGGAGAACTCGGCCAGATTGCTTCCCTCAGTATTGGCCATGATGTGCGTTTGGGTATTATGGAGCTGGGCAAATGAATCCGTCAGCAACAACGGCAACAGCAACAGCAACAGCGAGTAGTTCACGCAGCCTGCAAATATTGCGAATGATGTCAGAGATTCTATAATGTAGCAACTGCGAGTGGTTTCAACATTTTTATATAATTCTTGCTATAGTCGATGAGTCACCTCGTTGTTTGTTGTTCAGTATGGATTGCTGGTGTGGTTTAGCCGTCTTGCTAGTTGTTGTTTGCGCGTAAATACGAGTGACAAATGCGTTTGGCTTGTGAAATTGCGGCTTGCTTAATTGAGAACTGTATATTATTTATTCTTGGTTGCTCAGTGACGAGCAGCGACACTCCTCTTAAATTGCACAGGCAGGCGTCTGAGCACCAACTGAAGGCAAGCGCGCTGTTTTGTGCTCTTTATACCAACCTGTGCTTGTGTGTGTGCGTTTTGGATACTTATTGCTGAACGTGCACCCTGTATTTTATTTGCTCTCTGTGTTAGATACGACTCTCTTTTCACCCATCTGATGCGTCTACTGCGTTCAAGTGTATGAGTTTGTTAGGAAACACAACCACTTAATTGCCGGCTTTGTTCTCTTAAAACTTTTACTCTCTGCTGCTTCTGTTTGACACACATGCACATGCATACATATTAAAATGTGTTAGATCTCACTCTCTTTCTCTCTTCCCAGTCAAATACAAGTGCTCTGAGCTTTGCTTACAATGCAACAACTGCATGCACATGCATGTGTGGGAGCTTTCACCTCGTTATATCTACATACAAATTTCACTCTCTACTAGTTTTGTATCATTTCTTATGTATGTATATAAACTCAACGCCAATTTAACCGAGTCTCAGTTGCAATTTCACATTTTAAGTTTGAACAATATATTCTTATCCTGGAGCGTACAATGTTATGTCCCTTTGGGGCGTCGGAAGATGTGCAACAATAGGAGTTAGAAAAATACATTATACCCTGATTTACCATTGAAAATGGGTTCAGGGTATTAAAGGGATGTAATAATGAATTCTGAGATAAGAGTGCTACTACATAGACACATACATACATACATGTATGTATGTCTGCATATGTGAAACTGAACTTGCCTCAGTTTGTCGAACCCGAATGTGTCTTGGCTGAACATATTTACATAATACGAATGAACTAAGAGAGAATTACGCGTCCAGAAAGTTTCTCTTTTTCATCTAAAATAATGTTTGAATTGGCATTCAGCTTTATTTGACTCCTTTTTAGCTAGATAAGGCTTTCCATACTATCGAACTGACATATATACATATGTTTGTATATGTATGTGTTCGAATATTGGAACACAGACGAATTATTGAGGTTTGCTCTGTGTCCGTTATTCTCTGAGCTGTTGTTGTGTACAACGTGCTCTTAATTGCGCCCACTTGCACATGCTCTTTCAGCACACTCTTTTTTGTTTTCTAATGAGTAAGGTACTCTTACTCATGTATTTCATTTGACTTACCGTGTATTATCGAAACTTGTTGCATTTTAACTGCGTGTATGGGCTTAGGATTTATGATTTGTGTTAAAATAACAGCGTTAAACTTTTTCGGCGCACAGACGCGACGAACGTGTGATTCAAACTGAAAGACAATATAATCTGACTTGCCTGCTTATCAGCTGCTTCAAGTCAAACTAAGACTGTTATTTGCAATCTTAAAAACAATAATAATATACATATTTACATACATATATGTATTCTGATAAGCAGCAATTTGAAAGAAAAACCCCAATTTTGAGTTAAGTTTTTTTTTATTTATTTAATTGTTAATTGGAATATTTCTTATCTCTCTCTCTCCCTCGCTCTCATCGTTGACATTTAGAATTTATAATCAAAACAAACCATGCTAAAATAAAGAGAGCCTTTTCAGCTGCGATTTTCGTTTTGGTCTCTGCCTGGCAATTAGAATTCGAATAAGAGTTCCCATTTGAATTTTACCCTTTCTTTTATTTCCGATTATATGCTATTACTCTCTTTCTATTTCTGCCCAGTCGGTCTGCTCTTACTATTAACTGCTGACTATTTCAGCTTTATCTTATCTTTACCGAATAACAATTGATGTCTCTGACTCACTCCCTATTGTATGCTTGGTAGTCGTTACTGAATTATCTATCGAGTCGGTTATAACAAAATATTTCTATTATTATTTATTAGAATGTGAGTAAAATTGATTAATTCCATTCTTCCATTCGTGTATTTTGCTTACACTTTTCAAATTGGCACATATAAGATCTTCGTTATCGAGAAGATGGTCGAATTAGCATTCTAAACCATTAATGTCGTATTAAATATGCAACGAAATCTTTATTTCTTTGTTTGTGTAAGCTGCGGAAGATGAGCCTGAGGTCAGATGCATGCAGCGACTTTGCCCGGCAGCTGTACAAGGCGGCATTTGAAAAGGGTATCGTGGGGCACGGCGGCAATGCCGTCATCTCGCCCATCTCAATACAAACCGCACTGATGCTGACCTTAGTGGGTGCGGCGGGCAGAACGGCCGAGGAGTTGCGCACGGGCTTGCACCTGGGAGCCGGCGATCTGCAAGAGATCGGGAGCTGGTATAAGGCGCTGTGGACACAGTTGAGTAGCAATGGCAAACGGATAACATTGAAGTCGGTGAATCATTTGTTTGTAAGTGAAAAGCTTCGCGTGCAGCAGGAGTTCAACCAAATGGCGGAGGAGTTCTTCAACTATAAGCCGGTGTCATTGAATTTCGCCGATTCGACTGGAGCCACGCAGCAGATCAACGAGCTGATCGAGCTGGCAACGGAGCATAAGATCCGAAATGTACTCCAGCCGAATGCTGTTAATGCTGAGACTAGCGCCGTGCTTGTGAATGTCCTGTATTTTAAGGGGCTTTTCAAGAAACCTTTCACACCGGAGTGCACAACACGGCACGACTTCTACGTTGATCAGCACAGACGAGTTGAGGTGGATATGATGTATCAGGAGGATAAATTCAAATATGTCGAGCTGCCTGAACTGGAAGCGCGGGCCATTGAATTGCCCTTTGAAGATTCCGATATCAAGCTGCTTATAATGCTGCCCAATGAAACCAGCGGGCTACTCGAGCTCGAGCATCGGCTAAGCGAAGTTGACCTTGCAGATCTCGATCACCGCATGCATATGGCGGATGTGGAAATAGCTTTGCCCAGATTTAGCATCGAATTCGATTTCGAACTAACAGAGACGCTAAAACTGGTAGATTCTGCATATATCTCATCTGTACTTTTGTTGCTTATCTTTGTATTGTATTATCTTTTAATTTGATAGCTTGGCATTTGTGATCTGTTTGGCAAGGCGGCAGATCTGAGTCGACTCTTCCAAGATGCCACAGGCCAGAAAATCTCAGCTGTTAAGCATCGGGGCTTCATCGATGTGAACGAGGCGGGCTGCGAGGCAGCAGCTACTACCTGTAAGATGTATATACATAACTCTCTCTCTCTCTCTCTCTCGGTACATACATATATGTTGTCTATATCATTTTGTGTGTTTCACAGATCTTAAAATCGTGCCCATGAGCATGATTATGCACCAGAAGCAATTCAAGGTTGATCATCCGTTTGTTTTTTTCATACGCAACAGTAAAACCATTCTATTCGCGGGTCGCTGTGTGGAGCCACAGCTGAGGGAGGCCCGAAAGCCCACCCAGAGGCACCATGCAAACTAGAGCTAGAAAATAATTAAACTTAATAATCGTAGTGTATCTACATATGTATATATGTATGTATGCCTGTATGTATGTATACGCCTATGTATGGATCTGTGGGTCTGCATGTGCTGTATGAGCAAGAGTGTTTAATTATATAAATTAAGCAATCAAATATATGTATGTACCGTTATATTACCTCAAATTTATCTCGGAAATAACAGCTATATTTTAAGATTGATATATTGCTTAAATTAGCAACGTTCAAATTTGCAACATAGTCCAACGTTACCCTGCGCTATCGATGCCATTTCATGGCGATAGTTGTGGCGGCTGGCGATGGTTGCAGTGGCTATCGATAGATCCGTCGATTTAGTGCACATTAGAGGGCGTTGGATGGCGCCACGCGTTTATGTGAGGGGTGCCATCTATGGGACATTTTAATTTAAACAAACTAAAATTTTCATTTGGCGCGAAGTTCAGCTAAAACCAATAAAGGCGAAGAAATTGTTTGAGTAGCGCCTCTATTGCTCGGTATGCTGCTAAATTTATAACCTGAAAGTAGGGAAAATAACACATATCAATTTTCATATTTTTACATTTACATTCTTATAAGCAATCGCTTGAACTTTGCAAATTTCGTGTTGCAGTTCTTGAGTTTAAGTGGAATAAGCTACTGCTGCAACCTGTTGGTAGTTCAAGAGCCACATATAGCTTACCGTGTTAACTTAAATTGTTACCAAGACACATGCACACTGATAGAAAGGCAAAGGAACTTTATATTTCAATTATTAATATTCGCAAATGAGCAACGAACAGCGATTTCCTTCATAAATGGACTTTTTATCCACGTGCCTAAATAGTTGCCATGTACTGTGCTGCACGCTCAGTTAGTTCGTATTTGGCCAGCATTCAATGTCAAGAGGAGCTCGTAAATTGTGACTGAACAGCAGCGAGATGATGGTGAAGAAGCAGAAGAAGAAGAGTTGAAGCAGCTGCTTTGATGAGTTTTAGTTGTAGTTGCTGCTGATCTAGAAAGGGAATTGCCACCGAGCTAGTTTGGCAACGGGCCATCATCAGTCTCAATGGCCTGGCCTGGCGCTCATATGTTGTAGCTGTGAGTGCTGATGCACGTGTCCTGGCAACCAGCGGGCAATAACTCAAAGTTGCTGCAGCTATCAATTCACAGAGTGAGAGAGAGGGGCACAAAGAGAGAGCTAGAAATGGCGAAATTTGAATGCCAGCGTTAAGTGACCAATGCATAAAGCACACATTCACACGCGGGCACATGCACACACACAAACACACCAATACACATAATAATATATACTACCACACACATACAATCACACGCGCACGCAAAAAATCCACAAAACACGCGAAGCAAATTTGCTGCAATCAGCCTCTCCTAATACCCTGCAAAGTGAAAACTATGAGCTAGAGAGGACATATGTAACACATACACAAATATAATATATCATATATAGATAGAAGATAGAAGATAGAATACAGAATATAAAAAATATAGAATATAAGTATATAGAATATAGGGTATTTGATTTTCGCTACTTTTTCTATTTCATGTATCTTCTTTTACTACTTCTTACCACTTTCTTTGTTTATTCTTGGTCAAAGAGCTTTTTGCTGCTGCCTACTTTATAGCGCGTCGCCGTACAGGTTGACCCCGGCCAACAGGCAACAGACAACCATTTGGGAAAGAATAATGAGCTTGTAGCTCGAAGTGACAAATGTGCAGCTGAACGAGGGCAGTTGCAGTAGTTGTAGAGCTAGAATGGGTAAGAGAGTGAAGAGTAGAGGTTAATCATTATATTATTTATGTGGATTAGATTAAGCAAGTGTTGTGGCTACCCTGTCTTCAATATATTTTTTATATAAAAAATCTAAACTGAGCCTTGAGCCATAGGAATCGAAAATAATTCATAGGAAAATGAGCTGCAGCAACAGCAGCAGCAACAGCAGCAACAATTGCAGCCAAGTGAAATATAATCAGAGCGAGTTTTGCGCGCGTGTAAAGTGTTTTAATTAAAACCGCCTTTTGCTACGGAATTTCGGCATGGGCCCGAATTTTAGAGGGGACTTGGCGTGGCTTTAGCTTCTTCTTGTTCGTGTCTAACACGCTGCTGCGGTACACTAATTGGGGCAAAATCTGCGTGGCGAAGAAAACTTCGCTCGTGTTGTTGTCCCTAACAACCGAAAGCACAAATTCTGCGTTTCGCGTTACCAAATTCAAATTGAAATTGAAATGGCGGCAGGAACCGCAATGAAAACGAAAGCGGAAACGGAAGGAAGTACGGCGCATTGCAGCAGCAGCAACAGCAACAACAACTGCTACAACTGTGAGAGCAGCACCAACAATAGCAGCAGCAGCGAGAGCAACAACAGCAACAGTGACAACAGCAGCAGTACGAACACCAACAATATCAGCAACAACAGCAACAGTAGAAGCAACAGCAGGAGCAACAGCAACAGCAACAGCAACAACACCAGCAATACCAACACCAACAACTAAGGTGGCGATTGCCAATTGCAGCTGCTCTACAAGGTTAAGCTGTGAAGCAGACGGCATGAGGCGGCGGGCAGCATATTGAGAAGGCACATTGATATTGCTGTTGCTGCTGCTGTTGCTGTTGCTGGCGCTGTCAACTCCTTGGCAACGACAACAGTTGCGCTTAAATTGGCAAACGTTGGCAATTAGGGAGGTAAAAATCGAAATAAAAAACGACAAAGAACAAGCAAGAGGGCACGGCTAGTACATACCCTAGATATTACAATCCTCCTAAGCAGCTCTCATAGCAAGGCTCATGGCTAGCTCGACTCGACTCCTCGTTCTGTCCACTGCTGATGGGAACGACCACGCCTTCTCCTGCCCGTTACATACAGTTGCACGAATGCACCATGCCCTGCACTTGCAGATCCAATGGGTGATCGGCATACAAATGAAAGGAACGAGATAAACTTGCATTCATAATTCAATAAATGCAACGCAGAACAAATTCAATTTCGATATGCGTGAGGCCAGGACAAAGTATCGAGTATGGAGCATTCGAGTATCGCGTATTGTGTACGAGTACCGAATGTATCCGGCAGATATTTTCTTTAATTAACAGAAAGATAGAGATGAAGAGCATTTCTTAATTGACTGTTAAGCTTTTATGAAGAGCTTTCACTCTTGGAGTCGCAAGTGGAGGCGTGGTAAATCGAAGTATACGACACTACTATATCCATTGCTATTGCTGTCAATCTCAGCTGAGATAGATGGGAGGGTTTACTGAAATGTCCTTGTGTATGGAAAAAGAAAGTTGATCAGGACCCAAGTCATTTTGACCATCTTCCATTTCTGTTGCATGATACATAAGTTCATTCCTAGCAATCTAATGAAAAGTATAGGCATAATTCGTAATTTCTCTATGTCTGTCAGCTTTTCTGAATAGGTTAGATCAATATAATGAAGAATCAAAATTTTCTCAATTTATTATTCTCATTAATGATCATACTACATATCCTCCCATAGTAGTTTTTAGTCTGCATATTAGTTAGTCAAGGGGGAGCGGGGATTAGCCATAGTCTATCCTGGTTCTTGAGCTAGTTGTCGATCTACTCCTGAGTTAGAGAATGAGCAAGTCAAGTCCGGCTGTTCCTCTTTCCTTCTAGCTGGCTGTCCATCCATAAGAGAGAGTATGAATATAACTGTTTATCACACGCAATGCGTGTTCATCATGTGATTACGTTATTATCGATAAATTTTCGATCACTTTATTTAGTTTATTAAGCATAGCCTGACTACCTTTTAAGCTGGAGACTTCAAATTGACTGCGTAGGTTATTGTGACGAATATAAACGGCATCAGGATATTTACGATTTTGGATACGTCATTCCTTAAGCTCCAGTTCAAGCTTGAACACTTCCCAGGGGTCGAGAACGTCAGTGAAGGAGTCACCTGAAGTCGTGCACCCCCGACTAGAGCTGGCTCACCTGTTATCTAAATAAGTTGCCAGTTAATATATGAAAGTTGTTCGTTTCTTTTGAAATCAGCTGCAAATATTTTAAAGCCAAGGCAGAAGCTGCTGCTGCTACTGCTGCTCTGCTTGGCCTTGCTTAGCTTAGGCATCTGCAGCCTCCTGCAGCTAGGCGCAATTGTGCACATGTCAGTTATGTGTAGCGTTTTTTTGCTTCCAGGTAACTACAGGTGTGCCAGAGGTGAGCAGAGAGTTGTAGTTGTGATTATTATAAATGTTTTTGCCTTGCTCTGCCAAGCTGCGTGTGACAACTTTGGTAATTAAGGAATTATGTCATGCGCACCTTTACACACTACGGCCAGGCAAAGAGTTTCAAAATCTTCCTCTCCCTCTCTCTCACACCTATTCTCCCTCTCTCTCTTTCTGTGTGCGTTTTGTGATAGCTTTTCGGTTGCTGTGGCATTCGCTTTGTGCACATTTTGTTTGCATATTGCAATTGGCATTTAATTTTCAGCAAGTTTCCGACAGGCATTGCGCAATCACGTTTATCATAATTTTGCCAGGGGAGCCTGCAAAAGGAGCTGCCCACACAGCTTCCATTTTTCGGGATCAGCTCTGTCATCCTGCTCTTGTTCTTCTAGCTCTATTCGGGCCAAATGTCAGGATACAATTCAAAGTGCCTCAGCGAAAAGCGAAAAGCAACTAATTTCGAGCAACCAAATTGAAATTCGTATTGAGCATCCCAAAAAACAATTTTAAATGCACTTTCACCCGAAATACACGCACACGCACACACACACCCGCACACACACACACACACTTTGTACAGCTACCGCAAAAAGTGTTAATAAAAATATGTGTTCGTGTTGCAGGCGTTAGCCATGAACGTTTCACGACTGTAACTGCAAAAAGCATCATTAAAACATACAGCAAAACGAATGACCGACCTAGAGATACCCTGCCTATCTAGCTATGCCAATATACAGTTCAAGTTGAAGTGCAAATGCTGCCAGACTAAAGCGAAGATCCTAAGGAGCTTAACAATTCGAAGAAAACCATTCAATTGGTTCAATTAGCTGCAGCTATTGTGGCTACGTTTTGCTAAATTCTGAAGCGAAATCAACGTGAAGCAGCGTGCCTGACTACAATATACCCTGTGGTCAGGAGCATTATTTAGCATCAGCCAGAAAATGCTGTCGGAGCCTACATAAGATAAAAGAGCGATGCCCAGTCAGCAGGGTAAACTGATATGACCTAGAGATACCCTATATTTCAAAACACTTTAGTTGGCAAATGAGAAAATCTGGGTTGATTGTATGTGTTTAAGCAGAAACAAAAGCAAAGAGTTACAATACTGTAGAGGAATATGACAGACTGAGAAATACTCTGTAATTTGACAAAAATGTCAGGATTTGGACAAAGTGTATGATATGTTTTCCGATTATAAATTAACTTCTGAACATGCTGTAGATGGGCGTACAAGAGCTACAGGAGACCGTGAACACTAATAGAAATGTGCAGTACTTATGACAATTTAAATATGCTGTTAGACTCTTTATTATATTTTTTATTCGATGGAATGTGCTTAGGAGTTTTAATAGTTCTTAATAGTACGAAAATAGGAAATACCTTACCCTCTAAGAGAAGTATTCGAATTTGAGCTTAAAACAACTGAAGTGGAATGAAATTCTGGTATAAATTCATATTGTTCTATCGAGCTCATATAGAAAGAATCGTAATCCCTGAACAGTTTAAACAGTTTCTTATTCAAATTTATTATCTCAAAAATATTTGGATCTCTGACCACATTTACAATTTCTACAGGGTATTATGCGACGCGGCCCAACTATCTGTGTGTGTGAGGAGGCGGAGATGTTAACGCTTCAGCGTAGACAGCTGCCATCGTGCGTATCTGGTCGAGTCAGGTTAATGAAAAACTTGGACATGCTTGCCAAAGGTTGTTGCTATCAATGGAAATGGGCGTGGCAGGCGGCAGAGACTGTTGCCCTTATTCTCTCTCGCCAGTTTTTTGTGGCTCTGTCAGAATGCAAAGTGCCGAACGTTGTCAACAACTCCTGCTCATACGGAGCAGAAGTATATATAGAGTAGGTATATATTGAAGAGGATTTCAGCTAGATATTTACAAAATATATATAGAACAGCTATATATCGCAGTGGATTTCAACTAGATACTTGTTAAATTGCATTAAATATAGTTTCGAGGCTCAAAGACCCAATTTGTGTTTATTTGACTTGGCCTGCGTTACATTTATTTGATTAGTTCGTTTTTCGACGTCCTCGTTCGACGTTCGCTCTGCGTCTTATTAACATTTGTAAGTAGTTCGAGTCGAGTCCTCAGTCAATGCCAATGCTGAGAGCGGAGTGTGGAGTGCGGAGTGGGAGGGCGGGGGCGGGGTAGCTCGAGCCAGCGTGTTGACAGCCGCTGCCCCATTCGAGTGCCCATTTCGCAAGCTAATTGTAAGCCTATCAGTTACTTTATATTGGCATTTGGCATTGCGGTTCGTTCGGCTCGGACCGGAATATGAGTCAGGGCTACCTGGGCAAAAGCTTCCAATCGTTGCCTACGCTACGCATCGAGGACGAAGCCAGCACTTGCGTTTGTTTGTGTTTCTTTTTTTTTTGTGAAGGGGAGAGAGGGTGGGGAGGGAGCGGGGCTTGAGGTTAGTTCAATTTACTAACAGTTGTTTGACATCAGGTGTTTGGGTTTCCGTTCTTGCCTAATAAAGAAAACTCCTTGTGTCATCTAGTTAAAATGCAAACACAAATGTGGTTAGTTACGATTCAGGGCGAGCATGGCTAACTAATTGGAAATATACAGACGATTTTAATATCAGCGGAAAACCTTTCGAAAGGATTTTCTTTTGATGATTTATTTACGTTTATTTTTATAAGGAATTATTTATGGCAGCTTATTGTCTTGACTATGATGAAAAATATATATACATCTATAAATATATAGACATATGTATCTCAAATAAATGAAAAGTCCATTGAAAAACCAATGAAAAATTAGTGGACAATGATAAATAAGTGGAAAAGAAGACGGAAAAGTCAAATTAAAAATCAAATTAAAAATAAGTCAAAGTGACAAACATGAACAAAAAGAACATCGGAAGTTTCAGAGCTAATTGGGATTCATGAAGGATGTCCTTTGCTTAGTAAGAAAATTAAATATGAATGGAAATTGTTTACACAAACTGAGAGATATTTTGACTGCTTGTACGCAAAGCCGACTTGAGCCTGAGGAAATTCATCTATGGGGGAATGAAGAATTTTAAAAACAATTTGGATTCAGCAGCAAAGGACTCCCATCAGTCGATCAGTCTTTGTAAGGCTACGAAAGAGTGGCACTACATATAGAGCAATAGAGCCACAGCAGCTCAAACTCAGTTGGCCAAGTCGACTTCAGTCGAGCCAGTTGGTAGCAGGTGCTGCGAACATGTCCTGTCCTCAGCGCACTTCCAGTCCAAGCGGCTCTGCCCAAGCTGCGGTTCTAGTCCCGACTAAGTGCACAGAGCTCTGCCTAGGCTGCGGTTCGAGTCCCGACTAAGTGCGCACGCAAAGGCAGCGCTGCTGTAAGCTCCTGCGATTCCTGCGGAGGCAATGCGTCTGCGCGCTGGGCCATTGGAAGTTTTGTTTTGGTTGCAAGTGGACGTGCAACGTGTTGTGTTTTGAATGCTGTGCGGCAAACAGTTGGCGGTAGTTAATAAAAGGCAGGCGCGAGGCCAAGCACGAGCCAGTCAACAAATTGTGTGCGACGCGCGCGCCTCGCAGCCGAAAGAGAAAACATTGAGAATAGAGTCGAGCCTAAGGACTGTGACTAAAGTGAAGAAGATATATATACCTATGTATATATGTGTGTGTATATGTGGCTAGAAGTGTAACTGTAATAAATCAGCTGCTTAATCAATCTCGTCGTTGACCTTTCGTCCAGCCGCAGTGTTTTTACAGCATTCGGCGATTAAGTATACGCCAGGTAAGCCCAACTAAATCTCTCTGACCCAGTGAGCGCCGCAAAGTGTGCCTGCGTGTGAGTTGCCGTCTTGCATTTTACGAGCGCATTAAGGACTTCAATGACAACAACAACAACAGCATCAGCAACAATGGCTGCCAAAGTGTCCAGGTTTAACGCTCTGGCAGGCGCAGTTAATACACAAATTGTGTTTACGATTGCCGTCGTCGTTGATCTGCTGACGATTGCCTAATGAAAATTTATTGTAAGCACATTAAAATTTTCGAATATTGAAGGATTCTGTCTGTCTGGTTAGGGGAACGGAGCAGGATGCCTCCTGCATCTCTGCCAGGAATTCTGTTCCGAAGTAGTGCTGTGCATTTTTATTATGCTCGCATATGGGAGCTGCTCTGGTTTCGACTCCTTTTGCTGCTACCCCCCTTCCAGCTGCTCCATATTCCTCCCACTTCTGCGACATCCTGATCCTGTTTCCCCAACTCCTTACTTTCTCATACTCCTGCTCCTGTTCGCTCGACATCTACCCCTCATCCTGCTGCTTCATACTGCTATTCTGTCCCATCTCCTCTATTTCCTGCTTCGACTTATACTTTTGGTCTTCCCGCAGTTCTCCAACTCCTGCCAGTCCGCCGTCTCCTTCTCCATTCAAAAAAGGCACTTCAAATATTTTTTTTTGGGCATCGCCTGCAGCTTGTCTCACAGCCACTTGTTTTGCAACTCGGCAATAAATTCAAAAATTGTGAAATAAATATGAATAAAGAAAAGAAAGGGAGGAAGAGAGCAACACGAGTTGCTGTATTTATGTCCTTTTACATTTACATTGCCTTTTCTATAATCGGATTTGAGTCCCAGGCCCAAAAGCTGTTGCTCTATTAGGGGATGTGCGTGTGTGTGTGTGTGCGTGTGCTGTGTGTGTGTTAAAAAGCAGTTAAGACTTCTTCTAGACGAGCCCGAATGGAATCTAGCGCAGGATTAGGCTGAGCCACAGGCAGACAGAAGAACGAAAAATATGTAAAATATCAAAATCTGTGTATAATATAAATTATAACAAATATTTAAATAAATATAAAATATTTGTATGCTCGCTCAGCAGACACACGCGCCGGCAGTCTTCTCTGTCCAAGTGCTCGGGGGCGTGGCTAGTGGCTAAGCTAGAGAAGAAGGCGAGCCCATCAGCTAACAGGACAAATTGAATCGGGCTTTGACTTAAATTCCATCAAACCTCCCATTGAGGCTAACCTGTGATAGTTACACCTTATACATATATTCGTTCCTAACATAATTCTTCTGACTTTTCATCTATCAATTGTACATATATTCAAGTGTATATTATTTTAGTTTTCATTCTCCATTTGATTTGCTCGTTCTGCTTTATTGAGTTGCCTCTAATCTGTAAATGTTTGCTCAATTTCAAATCTCCAAATTGCAGCAGTATAAATCTGCAAATATTTAATTTAGTTTGTGAATGGGTATAATGCAATCGATCACTTTATAGTCCACTCGCAGTGCAGAGATTGCTACGACTTCACACATCTCTCGCTGCATCTTCATCTCTTCCCCTTAGGCTCTGATTGTTGCTCCGAAGAGGCGTTGGCACAACAGATTTCTATATATATAGTATAGATATATGTATATATATTGTCAGTCGTGTCATTTGTCTCTCAGTTCTTCACATGCTCATTTTGCTCTCTCCTCTCATCTCACACATCGGCTTGATCATGCTAAGCCGACGCTCGTCCCGCCGTGCTTGGTGCAGTTGCTCCTGCCTCTACAGCTGAGGTGGACGATGCGTGCTCCCAGCTGTTTTATGTAAACTCTTGATTGTCAATCTCAAGATTATTTATAGCTTAGCTAAAGATTACAATGCAGCATAGAGCTGCTGCTCTCGCTCTCGCTTAGCTACTCAAATTTAGTCTTAGGATTGAGTCAAATAGAAGCAGATGAAAGCAAAATTTAGCGCTTGAATATTTATTTTACTTAAACGCAAGCTCCAATTTTTGCTGTTTGTATTAACCGTATCTTTTTTTGTGGGCTGATTAATTTAAAAATAAATATTATTTTGAATAATTATAAAGCCTTTTTGCTAATTACATTTGCCATTTAAACGTAACATGGGAAAAAATTTACGTTTGCTAATTGCATTGGCTTTTTATGGGAAAAATAAACATGGAAAATGTTTTTCCTTTAGCGCTACATTTGCTTATTTTGCAGCTGAATTATGAATGTGGAAAGTCAAAGCCAGGAGGCATAAAAAACAAACAGTGGAACAACTTCGCACTGTTTGGCTTAACTTATTGACTGAGCTTCCTGCATTCGAAGTATGCCCGAGACAAGAAGCTAAGAAAAATCACAACGGCTTAGCTGAAGCACTCACCTGCCGTGCCACACGCACACACCGACACACGCACACACACACATACTTAGGCACACACATTGGCACGCTCATAAATACGCAGTCATGTGTTTATGGTAGATTAAACGTTCTGCTGCCCCAGCTGCAGATGGGGAATAACAGGCACATTTACATACACCCCTAAACACACGCACACACACACACACACACTGTTACACACTCATCGCCACTCGCACCCATAGCTGCGGCATGTGGCATGCTTGCCTTTGGCTGATATTTTGCATTTTTTCTCCCCTTCTCTCGCTGTCTCTCTCTCTCTCTCTCTCTTTTTCTCTATACTCTGTTAATAATGTGCAAAAAGTTGATATTAGTTGTAGTGCATAGTCTAAGTAGCAACGCCCACATAGGCGTGCCTAGTTAAATGATTTCCATTTAATAAATTTTTACTTTAATTGTCAGCTGCCAACTGAGCATTAAAACTCAAAAATTTTGGCGAGAAATTTTGAAGTGTTTCGTTTTGAGCATTCTTAGCTCTTTTCCTAAGCCATGAATAGGAGTTTCTTATATACCATGTTTCACAGCTTTCTAATGCGTTTTGGTCTCAATAAATCATATTATAGTCATATCTACATTTTTATCAATATATTGCTTTTATTTAAAAGTGCGAGTATCTCTGATTTTAACTCGTGAAGTAGTTTAATTTTAGTTGAGCGAATGTTGTGCTCATCCTATTGTCAGGGACTCGACAGTCTATCTAGCATTCCCTTTATACTTATATGAGACTCCATATATCTGTATGTTTATATATCATATGTCTATATTTATAATAACATAAGACCTGTGTTTTACGCAGTTTTCGCTCAACGCAGAAATTTGCATTTAAGCACGTATACACACGTATACCCGTTCGCAGTCATTCCTTACTTTTTTCTATCTCTAAGCAGCAGCTGCTGCTTTACATGGCGCCTGGCCAGCTGCCCAGCATGGGCCAAAAGTGAAGCTGAGGATAATCAAGTCTAGACCGGATGCTGCAAATGCGGCACTTAGTTAGCGCTATATCCGGGCTCGACTGGCCGGCCTACCATATATATATACATGTAAATATGTGTGTATTATTTATCTGCATTTATGTGGTTACGCATATTCATTTACACAAATTTCATTTGAGCTTCCATTAAAGTTTTCAAAGTTGGGGCCACGGCACATTTGTCATAGACAAAGCACAGCTCAGTCTGCGTCTCGTTCTCTCTCTCTCTCTCTCTCTATCCCTCTCTCTCTCCCCCTATCTCCCTCTATGTGTGACCATTGTCATTAATTATATTTGCGGCATTTGGAGAGGCTCTGCATTTGATGCTGTTCATTTTATTGTCGGTCAACGCCTTGAGCTGGAGCCTTCTGGGCACGTTTCTAATGCAGCTAATGAAGCAGCCCAAATGCCACGCCTCAAGTGACTTGAGCCTCTCGTATGCGCCGCCTTATTAATGAATCACGCCTGCTGAGTCACTTCAAATACCCTTTGCTAGCGAGGGCATGAGCCCTGCTCGCAATTTGCATATTTCGCTTTAGCTGAATGGAGCTGGGCCACGGTGGGCTGCACCCGACTGCCGAATACTCGCTCAGCTACCAGGAAAACAGTTCAGTGATAGGGAAATCTATGAAATAGAAGATCTTAAAGTTAATATTATATAACAAAATATATAAAATATAAATAAACTATGTATTTCTGCATATACTAAAAAGTGTTGCAAAATAAATTCAAATATAGAAATATTCGAACGATTTCCTTAAGCTGGAAGAGATTGGCGCACTCTCTGGCAACCTCTATATACTCCTGCAACACTCAATGAGCGAGCATTAAAAACAGCACTGCAAGCTGTAAATTGAAATCGAAAATCGCATAAAAATACCATGAAAAAATTTGAGAGCGAAAATTATTTTTGCAGTTCACAGTTTACAGTTCACAGTTCACATTTATTTTTTAATACGATTTTATTTTTACATTTTATAAAAAGAACTCAAAGAACATAAAAAGGTTCGGCAGCGACCGCCGCCCACTATTTCCGTCCGTCCAGCCCGAAGCGCTCAAGCGTTTGAATGGCAGACAGACGCCCCTGCCTTTTCACCAGCGCCCTCCACAACGGCTCTACGCCCCTGGGGCCTGTTATGCGTGTGTGCACGCCCTAATGCGCCCATTTCCACTTACTTTAATAGTTTTTGTTCTTTTTCGGGCATCAAGCACTTGGCCGCACTCCAGACCTTACAATGCGGCACTGTCAGAGCCTCTACAGCTATGAGTGCTGCTGGTTCTAGTTCGATTTGTTCATTTTTGACTCGTGAACTACATAAATACTCACTTTTCAGTGAGTGGAGTTGTTGTAGATCATAATTGAATACTGAGCCAGATCAGAACTGTTAATTGTCATTAATGATTGGCAGTTCCTTAAGTTGTACTATTTTGTAAGCCCGGAACGAGTGTCCCAAATCGAGTTCCATTTGGACTTGCTAACTATATCACGACGTAATTTCAAAATGAACTTGTGAATTGAACTATATTGTTTATAAAGCATCCTCTAAGTTCCTCTACTTAACTTTAACGATTTAACTTTTGTTAAAATTTCTTACAAATTCTGCTTTACATGCTCTATCGAACAGTTCAGATGTTCACTGAAAATTCGTTCACTAGTTCATTTGAACCGATCATTATATTAAGGTAAATGCCTCAGCTCCTAACGATATCTCTTCAATATTATCCGTCTTGTGGAACATTGTCCTATGAACGAATTTCCAGCTAGTTCTCTAGTTTTTTTCAATCAACTTTTCAACTGCTACGTAAACTGAACAGAATTTCACAGCTCTAATAGAAATCACTCACAGATAACGCATGCACAAAGCTCTCACACACATACACCTATACACACTCACACAGACACACACACACATGGAGACATTGTGTTTATGGCTGTGTTTGACTGCTTGAACTTTTTTGTGTTGGCCTTTGCCCTAACCAGGCATTGATTAAAATGCCACAAACATCTGATTGCTGGAGTATCCCTTTTTAAGAGTGTGTGTGTGAGTGTGTGTGTGTGGGTGGCTGTGTGTGTGTATTTAATGGTCAGGCAGATTTTTGTTCAAGCACTTTTTTGATTGTTTCTAAGCCAACAGTTTATTGAAATTTTCAACAAGTTTCCTCAGCAGTCTAAGTTGTGTGTGCGTGTGTGTGTGTTCTAGTGTGTGTGTGTGTGTGTGTATTGTGTGAGCGCGTCTTTTGATGGCACTTAATGACTACATAATGTTCAGTTTGAGTATTCCTGGAATGTGGGCCAAAGCTTTTGGCAAACAGAAATTGTATTTTATTAAAAGCAATTTCAACTTGGCGACAAAATGCCCCAAGAGAACTAGAGAAAGAGACGGAGAGCGAGTGAGTGTGTGAGGGAGAGAGGGCGAGAGGGCGAGAGGGGGAGAGAGAGCGGGGGTAGTTAGAGCAAAACGTTTTCAAGCACGTCTCGCAACTTGATGTTTTCTAATGGCCGCAGTTGAGAATTATAAATTATTTATGAACAGCAAAAATGCTTGACGACAATTTGTATAATTGCACAGAAAAACAGATGCGTGACTAACATATATACGACTATATATGTGTATATATATCAAATTCATATAGATAATGTGCGAGAATGCATAATAGATAACGTGCCTAAATGGACAACTACTAATTAAGAGGTAAAACGCCGTCGCTGTCGCTGCTCCTGCCTCGTTCATTAACAATGCATTTGCAACACAAAATGTTTATAATTTGATAATACGCCCCGTTGCACAGGGCGACGCCATGCAATGCCCTGAGATGCGATACGAAACGGTGCGATACTAGCTACCTATTTGCACTCCATCAAGTGGAAAATCAAAGCGCAAATGGGCCAAGGCGGCGGCTACTGACTGTGCAATACTCTGTTTTGACAGAGCAACTAGAAATTGGAATTATGCAAATGAAAAATTCGAACAAAGCTTAGAGCAGAAGGGCAATTCTTTCCCTCTCCCTCTCTGCATTCCATTTCATCTCTTCCTGTAGCCATCTTTGTCTTTGCCTTTGTTTCAATCTTACCTCTGTCTTTGACATTCTCTCTGTTCCTTTCGCTCTCTATTTCTCATCTTCTATCTTTGTATCTTGCTCTATCGTCTTTCTCTATCTGTCTCCCTGCCCAGGTATATCTTTCTCACTCTCTCCTCCTCGTTCTTCCAATGACTTCCCTAGTGATTATGTAAATTTGTTATCTCCAGCCTTGGCCTCTGAAAATCTCTTTCATTCAGAATTTTGTATCATGTTTCTTTTATTCTGGAAAGGTAAAGGAGGCCTTCATTCATAAGGAAAACTTTGTGCTTCAATCAATCAACATATTTTTTTTAAAAGCCCCGTGAAAGGTTGCTGTACTCTGGTGCTCTCCTCCTCTCTCTTTTGGTAATTTTTTCTCAGTTTATATCTTTTCAGCTGATTATGAGTCTCGCTTAAATGCCATGAACTTTGCATGTGGGAAGTGCTTAACTCTCTCACTCTCTCTCGCTCTCTCTCTCTCTCTTTCTCTATCACTGTAACTGACACTCTGCCTTCAACTTTCAGAGTAGCTGTGCTGGCTCGATCAATGAGTATGCATTTCGTTCCCATTTTCACAGGTGGCAGCGGCACAATGCGCTGTGGCAGGCACTGTCACTGGCAAAACTGTCGAACTGGCAGCTGGCAGCACTCGAATGTCGCTTTCTATTGGCCATTTTTAATAAGGAAGCATTGGCCAACTGAACTGCCGGCTCATGCTTGACTGCCCACAGCCAACAGCAGGAGTAGCAGCACCAGCACCAGCACCAGCAGCAACAGTGGCAGTGGCAGTGGCAGTAAAAGTAGCAGCAACTGTGGCATTGACGATGACATGCCTTGGTGGCCAACTAACAGGCCGCAAACATAGTGCAAACTTTTGCGTTATCCCACACTTTTCCGTTGTTTGTCAAATAAACAGTCGGAGCTAAGCTTTCATTTACTCGCTTTCTATGCAATTCACCCTTTGAAATGGCGCCAGCTCGAAAAGGAATCGATTCAAGTAGATCAAAGCGAAGTACAAAGCAAAAGTTTTCTTTTAACTTGATTTCAATTTGCCTAAGGACACAAACTTTTCTGTTTACAGGGTATCAGCAAGTCGTGCTTGACCGAGTAGTAGCAGCAAAAACCAACAATATCAAATGTAAAGCGCGCCATATGCGACACTAAGTCAGTCAGGCATACGAGCAGACTAGCGAAAAGAATATATATTCAATATACCCTATAAATGGGCAGAAGCTGAAAATGGTTGGGTTGGCCGATAGAGAGAGAAAGAGAGTGAGAGAAGGCTTAAGGAGATAAATTAAATATTATATATAAAAAAAATTATAATAAGGTGGAACGGATTTGCCATGGAAATTCCTCCACTAAGATCTTGTCTTTCGTTTATTAAAGGGTATCTTCCAATCGCACACTTTTTACCATGACACTGCAAACTTGTTGCTGTTGTTGTTGTTTAGCTATTGGCAATCTCAGCTTAACTTCCTGCTGCCAAACACACAGCTTCAACCGCCACGAGCTGTGAATTCCTCTGCGCCTTACTCCCAATTTTTTTTGCAGCTCAATTTTCATATCCATCTGCATACACATACATATACACATACATATACACATACATATACTCATACATATACACACATAGAGGCAAACGAATTTTGCCAATCAAATGCCACGGCGCCATTCGTGGCGCTCGAAAGTAGGCAACGGAATTGTGCAGCTGGGCGCAATTAAAGCAGACGCATAATGAAGGACACTTGAAAGAGAGCCGTTTCGAGTGGCGCTTAAGTCGATGCCCGGAAAAGTTCAGCATAACGGGTATTGGGGCCATTTTGGATTTGTTTATGGCCAAGCCCCTGCCCCCATTGGAAAAGGCTCAAAAGATAAGAGCCGGACTAAAAAGGCAATCGCTTCAATATTGTCAAAGAGTTTCTGATTGAGCTCGCGGAGTGTGAGAGGGGAGTCGATTACTAAATGTTCTAACAGACAGTTAACGGGATTAATAATGAATAAATATATTTACGCGAGGGTGGACCGAAAAAAGAAATAATAAAGCGCACATCTCTCAAAGTGTTTGAAGGATTTAAGATTGAAGTGTAGTAGAATAGTCGAATATTAAATGCTCTTGCTGAGCTATTGAGGGACTCATAATCACATATTGAAGAGGCTGACTCACGCCCTGTTTTTCTTAAATATGTTAATATTTGCATAACAGAGTAGAGTGTGTAGTCCGCATCTGTAAACAATTTTTATTGGCCAATCTCAATTCAATGCTTGAACCACCTAAGCGCAGTACAAATCAAAATCAGATTCAAATAATGTTTTACTGCTTCAATGTTTGTGTAAATCGCTTTTCCCACTCCGCGGATGTTTGTTTACATGACCAACAAATTGGCTAAAAGCTTCATCAAAGAAAACGAGAAACAGAGGCAGCGAGAGAAGATATAACAACCGCCTGCCCAGCGAAGCTAACGATTTGAACATTATATAATATTATCGTAATCCTGATTGTGATGACACTCATCAGCGGCTCATCAAGGCGGAGCTGTAGGCGACGACATGCCCCGCAGCAACAGCAACTCCAACTTGCTGCCCGATGCTAGCTAGACGCACAAATCTCTTTATAAGCATCCGCTGTCTTGGCCAAGCTTCACCGAATCGCCCACAAAAAAATTCGCTCGGGTCAACAGGACGCGGCGCAACATGGCCTAGGGAGGGGCTTTGGCATAGGCGTATCTCTTGCACGCTCTCGAGCTGACAAAGAGAGTATATTCGCTGCTCATATACAATTCACGTACGCCTTGTTTGGATAAAGCATTTAGATTTCTGATCAGGAATTGCTAAATGTGCCACTCCTACAGAGTATTTATAGCTCGAATTTTAAATTGCGATAAATCAGGGCTTATACAATAGGAAAGAGAATGACGCAATCAGTTATGCTCGACTGCAGCAGTCTCTCTGCCTTTTTTCCTATTCTTACTTTAACAATATTTTATTTGTTGGCATTTCGCAATTTATTTTAAATTTCTCTCACTCGATGCGGGAGCGAGGGACTTCGCTTTTACTTTGTCCTTAGTTAATGTTCCAGTTGTTAAATGTTGTTGTTGTTCTTGTGGCGGATCTACGCCTCGGCCAACTGTTTGCTCTTGCTCCTGCTCCTGCTGTCTGTTTGTCTCCGTCTCCCTTCCACAGTATCTCTATATCTCTCTTTATTCTCTGTCCATTGCTCTGTCTGTTTGTCAACGCCGCCGGCTGCTTCGTGTTGCTCTTTTCCGGTTTGCACTTTGAGAAATTTTCCACCAATGCTTTTTATATTCATTTTAATTCTCAACATAAGAAAATTTCATTTTATACGAGGTTACTTTGAACAGTGCCCCAATGAAGATAATTGTGGTTTGGAACGTTTTCTAACCTACTTCCCAGATTTCTGAGGCTACCCTCGTTATTACATATCTAAAGATGATTTATATTATTTATCAAACTTAATACAATAAAATTCATAAAAAGTTTTAAATTTTCAGTAAACTTTATTTAACGCAAAACTTTCCAAGCAGCATCACAAATCACAAAGTCATGGAAATGTCAGTTACAGGGTTATATTACCTGTAATTTACGTCAATAAAAGAAATTGTCATCTTCAAAAGTTTATTAATTTTGCTGTTTTTTTTTTTTTTTTTTTTTTTTGTGAATGCATGAATCACGCTTATTGCGTCCAATTCTGGGAATTGAAGATTTTTACAAAAAGTGGAAGCTAAACTTGAAGTGTAATTTCTGAAATATGGGCCAATGTGAAGATTCGCCATAAATATCTTAGTTTCGTGTGAACGCTAAGTGCGCAATTTATAAGCTCTTTTGCTCTTTTGTTACTATTCAGATGCAGATGCCTGTAGTCGTTGCTGATCCCAGCTTTGTTTTTATTTTTGATAAATGGTTGACTTACGCTCTTCCCTTTACTGTTCCCATTGCTCAGTGAGACTGTGAGACGACATAATACGTGCAATGCGATTCTTCCATTTCTGTTTCCACTGCTATCAATTGTTCCCATTTCTATTTTTAGAGCTGATCCCATTGCCATCAGCTGAGCCAATTGCAGTACCCCTTCTGTTTTTATTGCTGTTCCCATCTGTGTTTTTGTTTTTGCTTCTGTCGCATTTCGTTCGTCTTTAAGTTGTTGTCGTTGTGCGTGCTGGTGGCTTTTGCAACAATGCTTGTAATGTATGCTGTTCCCATTTGCGCCTATTGCTGTTCCCATCTCCATTTCGGTTTCTGTGTCTGTTTCTGTTTCTGTCTCTCGGCGGGTCCCTGTCGTCCGTTTTACAAGTTTCTTTTGTTGTGTGCGTGGCCTTTGTAATGCTCGGAATGTTGTTTGTGATTTTCTTGCAATTTTTTGCTTCTTGGAAGGATCGGGGGCAGTCGTTGGCGTATTTTTTACTTCTTCCCTTCTGTTGGCTCCGCAGCACCGTTAAATTCAGCCACGCGTAAAGCGCGCTTTATGAATTTCTGTGCACTTCTCTCTATTACTTCTAGTACTTCGTCTTGCATCACCATTTTTATATTTATTTGCCGACTTTTGTGTTTAACGGGCATGTGCTGTGCCTTGGGCAGTTGGAATGTTATAGCTAGCTACTTTTCTGCTAGCGGCGTTTGGCTATTTCCCAGCTATATACATGCGTAAATATATATATACATATGTACATAACTTTAACAAGATTTAATAAATGAATAAATGATAGTAAATGAAATAGTTAATTTAAAAAAAAAAAAAAAACAAATAAAATATATGCATAAAGAATAAATAATAAATATATAATTAGAAATAAATCGAGATTTTTTAAACTTTAAAAGTGAATAATAATGAACTAGTTAGCTAATATAAATTTATGTATAAATAAATAATTATTACATACGTCGTTTCTTCTCTTTTCTCTCTTTTCAACACTGTCACTGTGTCAGCACTGTCGCTGCTAGTCAAGCAGCTAGCAAGGCTCTGACAAATACATAGAAAGAGAGCCAGATGAGAAGAGAACAGGGTGAGGCAGTATCAAGCAATCGCATACTTGCAGCTGCCAGCAGCTGGTGCTTTGGGCATTCGTGTTTATTAAGTCTAATTCAATTTTGTGTGAATTTCATTTATTTTAATTTTTTGTCTCGTTGCTGCTGCTGCATACATTAAAGGGCGCAGCGAACTGTTTCCGTTTCCGTTTCCGTGTAGAGATGATGATGGTGATGATGATGATGATGATGATGCTGCTCAAATAGGTTTCGTCTACAACAATTGCTGAGCTGTCTGTTCTTTCTTTTAGCTTCGAGGTGTGCGGATTTGTTGTTGCTGTTGTTGTTGTTCTTGTATCAGTTGTAATTACACACTTAGCAATTTAGAGACGACTCTCTGCGTGTGCTGCTGCATGTGCTATGAAGTTTTTAATTAAAACTTTGATAAATAAGCTCAATTTATCTGTCAAAGCTGTTGCCTCTCTTCCTCTCCCTCTCCTTCTCCCTCTCTCCGTCCCTTTGACAATGCAGGTTTTTCATTTGTATTGAAATACGTCCGGGAAAATAGGTGCACGAATTTCAGGCACGTTACAATCTTTGAAGTAGATAATGAATTTTCCGCTTAAAGCCCTTGTAAACAGAATTCATGAATAAGAAATTATGATGCATGCTAATTATGGATAAGCCAGACAAGAAACCAAAGTATATACAAATATACATATATATTTCTATACAACGAACTCATTTACTTTCCAGGAATATATTTTTTGCTAACAAATGATTTATGCGCATGCCAAAAGCTGTTTGTGTGCGGCTTTTCCTTTGAAACAATTCTCATGCTAAGCTCATGGAAAAATAATTAAATTGCAATTATCTTTATTACAACTTATGTGAGGGCGAAAGCTCAGAATACATATATACAATTGAGTTCATTCGTCTCTTTCTCTGTTGTTTTTTGCTCTCCTTTCCTTCTTAGATTATGCTTATGTTAAGTTAGAAGAGTCCTTCTATAAGAAAAATATAAATTTTATATGATTTTTGGAATCCATTTTTCACTACAAAATTCTCTCTAAATAACAATTAAACTGAACGAAAATATATCAATTATATTATCAAATTTTGTGTATATACTAAAGATTGACCGATCTGGTTCTCTGTTACGTTGTTTGCTTCCTGAAGCAGAATATCTATTGGATTAATAATTTTACTAATACTTAAGACATCTTTAATGCAACAATTGAAGGCACTCAACAACTTTACATAAGATGATTTTTCATCCGACTCACTAAATCAAATCTTTCATAAGAATGTTATCTATCCGGGGGTATTTTACAATATCTTAGCAACTCTACTACTCTACTCTACTCTACTCTACTTAAATTTAAATCGAGTTCCTTTCAGAATATCCTCGCATATATTACTTATTTTAAATATGTTTTTTCCTTGTCTTTGTCACGTAAAGTACAATTTAATATTCGTCTATATACATAAATTTATATCCTTTTACCGCTTCGCTGCGTCCTTTGAAATGTCATAAAATGCAATTTTTAAAACAGTTTCTATTACATTGGACTCGGGCACAGATACTTATATATATACAGTATGTATATATCTATATATTCATGTCATTTACACTGCGCACATTTGATAAATGCAAGTAACACTTATCTCTGTGTGCGTGTGTGTGTGTGCGTGTGTCATGCAACAATTTGTCATGTTGCTTTGTTGTTGAGTTCATGAATGTTCTATTATGATCAATTTTTATTGCACTTGTCATACTTGAGCAAACACAAATGAATTGCCCAAATTGCTAGAAACACACATTTACACCCACACCCCCACACACACACACACACACACACACACACAAGCACGCCCACACACGCACACACTCAATTTCACCTCTTTAAGTGGGTCAAAGTTGTGGCCAATGCAATCCTTGGCATAAAAACTGCGCACACATTTGGCTTTGTGTATGCGATTAACCTACATGGCACACTCACACACACACACACACACATGTGTGTGCTCAAGCACACACTCACACGCAGACTGAAGTTAACGTCGAGTTGTTTCTCGAGAGCTTTGCTCGCTGGCTTTTCGTGGACTGTGGGTACGTGCGGCAGCATCAAAGGCCAGCGCAATGCCTGATGATAATGATGATGATGATGTGCTTGGCGATGATAATGACGATGCTCATATGCTCAAGCCGAAAAGACACGATGCGAGCAGCACAAAGAGCGCAGTCAACGTCTTCTCCGGCTTGTGTTTGTGTTCAATTTGCGGTGGCCACAGTCTGTGGCAGCTGTGCATTGACAGTCGATGACGTCACTGACAACGTGACGTGACATGCAACATGGTCATCTAGTTGGGCGAACTTAACTATTCCACTAGCTGGCCGAATGGCTGCCTGGACGGCTGCTGGGCGCGATTGCAATGAAGCGAAGCAGCTGCAAAATTTCATTTTGCGCCTGATTAACTTTTTGCATTCATTTTTGTGCTAGCCACGCCCTCCTTTCCCATATCCCTCTCCCAGTCCCTAGCTACTAACACCCCCACACAGTTTGCTGACCTTTTTTATTATTTCTTTCTTTCATGCTTTTCACTTTGCCCGTTGGCTTTTACGCTTCGATTGCAATCAAATTTATTAGATCTTTCGAACCGCAAAACTCGTCTTGCAAAAAGTTTCAGGAATGAACCTTTTCTCCATGTTAATGCCCTACAATTTGGATATATGTAGTGGGAGGCGATATGGAGCCCCAGGAGCGTTATCAATAGACTTCCAGAGTCCCGCAACATTACAAAATAAACTGAGAAAACGTGACATAATTAAGACAGAGATGATGCTGGGTATCTGCTAGTCAGTCGACATTTGTCTTTCTCCTTTGTCATTCTTCTGCCTGATTACAATAAGAGAATAATTTTACATCAGTTGCTCGCCGCAAATGCTGGGTATGAGCTAGTCTGTCAAGCTGTCAGACAGTTCTAGCTTTTGTACGACTTTCACTTTGATTCAAAGGACAAATGCGATTGGATAAGTTGTAAACTGAATGCAGACTAGTAAGCTGATAAAGTAAGTAAATTATGTCACGAATGCTGAGTATCTGGTAGTCAATCAACATAATCCCGAGCATTTCTATTTGTCCCTTTCCGAAAATGCTGCCTGATTACAATCTGAAGCTTTTCTCTGAGATGATTTGATCATAGATTGCAGCAACTCAGTGGAAAAAGGCAGTAAATCCCATCACTAACGCTGGGTATCTGCTAGTCAATCATTTCCTTCTTGATGACCAGAGATAAATGCGATTACATGATTACTGATTGTAAAATGTATTTTAGATGAAGATTCGAATATTGATTGCGACTAATGAGTATCTACTAGCACATCAGCAAGAGCTCAGTCAGCTTGCCTTGATTTTTTGCTAACCTAAGCTTGATTACAAGGCATTTGATGAACCGAACGGAGATCGCTGATTGTATATGGTTTGATTACTGAATGAAGACTGTAAAATTTTACGAATAATGGGTATCTGTCTGCCATTCCACACAGAAGATACTTACAGATTCTTTTGGGCAATACAGATTCATAGAGTCTTAACTATCAGTCCATCAGTTCCAGATAAAGTACCAAGACAAATGTAATAAAATTATCACAAATCAAATATTAAAATATGAATGGTATGTATTAGTGCATCAGACTCCCGTTTACCTAGCGAATGTTCTTCCGATTCCAGCTGTGATCTATGCCAACGATTTTCGCAAATTTAATTATGAACAGTTCAAATCCAATTAGCTGCCCAAGAAGCAAATTGCAACAGCAATGCGAGGTGCTGCTCGTTACGTTGGCCGAGACTGCAGCAGCTGCATTAGAAGAACCAACTGAAGAAGGAGAAGGAGAAGGAGAAGGAGAAGGAGAAGGAGAAGGAGAAGGAGAAGAGGCTGAAGCCTTCAGCAATGACAACAAAATTTTGCAGCGCAGCTCATTTGGCAGCTAAATTTAGGTAGCTCAACAAAAGTTTTTAATAACACTTAAGGCAGCAGCAGCAGCAGGAGCAGTAGAGAGCGAAAGAGAGAGAGGAGGGAGCAGCCTCTGGCCACGCCTCTCGCACACCCCCGCCCGCGCTCTCCTCTGTGATTAGTATAAATAAGTATCAGTTAGTGACCCATTTTCTGCACACCATTGAACCAGAAATAAAGGGCTTCAAATGCTGCCCGGGTCCAGGCCGCCTACCTTTTGCCAGCCTGTGTCGGTATGTCAGAGTGTGTGTGTGTGAGAGAGAGAGAGCGTGTGTGTGAGTGTGTGTGTGTATCTGCCATAAAGTGCCATCATTAACTGGTTTAACGGCAGGACTGTTCGCTTTGGTTTTTAGTTGGCCTCTGACTTACTGAGCTCAACTAAAGCTAAGTTAAGCTACAGCAACTACAGCTACACACACGTGCACACGCACACACATGCACACACACACAGACACACACGTATACTAGGCTCATTAAATAATTTGTTTATTACTGCTTGTGGTCTCTGACTCCATTAAGAGTTCAAATTAATTGCACTTAATTTGCTCGCACTTTTTAGCCAAGTGCTCTCTCTCTCTCTCTTCCGCTCTCTCTCTCTCTCTCTCTCTCTTTCTCTCTGTGCAACAATAAAAACGAATTTTATGATTTAAGCGCCACAAATGCCACATGGCATCCACATAAACAAAAAATATGCTTAAATTAATTGTAATGTGGCTGAAACTATAAATCGAACTATTTGTACCCTGTAGTTGATGGTAGTTGATGGCTTGACTGACTGCAAGAGCAAGGTAGCAAATGTATATAGAAATACAAATTCAAATATATTATGCAAAGTGTTGACAAACATAATGATGATAACAATGTAGATGATGATGCAAGGATAATGATAAAATGCTAATGCTAAGACTGATAATAATGAATAACATAAGATAAATAATTATAATATAATTAATAAGATTAATGATGATTAAAGAGTGTTAATAAGAGGGCTATAATGATGATAGGCACATTGAGAATCAAACAAACCACAGTCAGTATCAGAATGACAATGATAATGATAATAATAACTATCAAATAAGAATAATGAATTAATCTTACTGATAATGATATTCATGTTTATAATAATGATTGACATGGATAATCGAAATGAAAATAAATGGGATGGACTCAAATTATCGTAATATATTGATAATGCTTAAGACTATGTGATTAATAGGATATAAAGGTCTTTACCTTTAAAACCGAAATGAGACTAAGGATGAGATGCCTCAAAATCGATTTATTATCAGTGACTTCTGATCAGCCTGTCGAAACTGAGCTACCCCATTTCAGGGCTGCATTGGCAGCTGGCATAACTTTCGAATGCCCTGACCGCAAATCGTTTTAGCTTCTGCCGCTGCTTGGGCCCGAACAGCCGCCATAATTAATTGCCGCTGTAATGAGTTAGCCACAAAATTGGCCGAGAGCGAAGTAAACAGTAAACGCAGCGATGCTTTAAGCCATAAACAGTTTAGCTGATGCTGGCAAAATGCTTAACTCGACTCGACTCGACTCGGCTAGCCCGGCTGCTGCAACAATGTGCGAGGCGAAGGCTGTCAGTCAAGGCGATCGGGCGGAAATAGCAGTTAATATCTAGCACACACACAAGCAACTATGTGTCTATAAGTATATATACATATATATATCTGAGTAGGTTGCCAACTTCTACAGGAGGCAGCTGCGACTCTCATCTATCAGCTGCGGAGGCATTTTAATAAACTAGGCTAATGAATATTTATAAATTTCACATGTGTGTGTGCGTGTAAGAGTGTGGTTGCACACATGTACGTGTGTGTGTGTGTGTGTGTGTGTGGTTCCATTTGCTGTTGCTGTGCAGTTGAGCATTTGCTTTCAGCTGCTGCCAGACGCATAAGTCGTGGTCAGGCCCGGCACATATTGTATATATGACAATGTCAGCTCCCTAATCCCTCTGTGCGTGTGTGTGGGTGTGCGTGTAGGTGTGCGTGTGTGTCAAAGCTGAGTTTTTAAGCCTTAGTGCTCGGTTGTCGGTTTTTATCGTCATCTGCGTTGGGGCATGACGATTGTTGTTGCACACAAAGCAATCCTTGAGTGCAGCTCCATTATTGTGCCTCTTCTTGGTAAACAAGCTGTGCAGTTGAAAACGGGGTATATTGGCTTGCGGGGAAAGCTAAGATTATGAATTTAACATACAGTCCAAGAAATACACTCTATTAAGTGCCCTGGGCTTGCAGTCAAGTCTTATGGACTCTAATATCTAAAGTCTTCCATTGCCTTCTGCTAACATCAACTTGAACTCTTGACAGAGCATCTGACAGTCAGTAAGAGCCACTTTGCGCCTGGCAGAGGTGACAAATGTGCTTTTGATGACATTTTGAATGGCATCGTGTTTGCCAAGCCAATGCCAGCATTGTAATCTGTAAGCAGCCCTCACTCGCGCACCGCAACCATCAATAAAAATGGCAGCCGTCAAGCCTAGCTGACTGCGTAATGCTTGCCTAGTTTTGAACAGGTATCTGCATACGTTGAGCAAGCCAGAGCATCTCCGACAGCATCAACTTGCTTTGAGCCCGTGAGCGAGCATACAAAAATCTGTCAGACATGTGGCCAACAAAAATATGGCCGAAAACAAAAATTGATTGCACGAAAAAAAGTTATATGAAAAGGGGGAAAAGACTCACATTTTGTTTTCAACGAGGCAAAAAAAAAAAAAACTCATACAAACAAAAGTTTTTTTTTGTGCCTGGCACACGAAAACGTAAGAAAGAAATGTCAACAACAGCCATATTTGGAACTTCTGCTTCTTATTTTTATTATTATTTGTGGCTGAAGAAGCAGCAGAGGGAAAACAAGAAATTAATTCAAGTTCTGCAGTCGTTGAGTTGCTTTAAAATGTAAAGCGAGACGATGGGCGGAGGTTGAGGGGCGAGGGGCGAAGGGCGAAGGGCGAAGCGATGACAACACAATGCAAAGTTCACTTCAGCAATTTACAATTGTTGTTCCCCACTTGTTGTTGTTATTGTTGTTGTTCCAGTTCCGGTTGTTGCTGTTGTTGTTGCTGCTGCACAGCTGGTGTCTTGTTCGCTACCCGTGTGTAGGCCTAGTAGATTTAATTAAAATTTTATATAGAAAAACATGGCAAAGGTTGCGCTCAACTTTTAGCTGTCTTTGCCCTTTGCCCTTTGCCCTTTACCCCTTCCCTCTCTCCCACGCTCTCCCTCTCACTCGCACTGCCTGTGAAGCGAATCGAATTAATTTTGCTTAAGAACTTTCTCTTTGAAGCCTTACGCAACAACATAGACAAATTGAAAACATAGCTTAAATTATAACTATTATTATAACTGTTATTATTAGAAAGGTCTGATACTTGAGTCGCATTCCCCCTTCCTGCTTCTAGCCTTCTACCTCTCAGTTAAATGATTTTCATGGCAAGTTGATACACAACGGGTAAAGTTTAATTCTGATAAAATACTGAACTATCAAGTATTTGTCCGACATTATATGACATTACATAAAAATCTATAGCTGACTCTAATGTTGCTGGAAAGGAAGGCCAGACATAGTCTTAATGAGTCTAATGAGCCTCCTCAAGCATTTCTAGTCGCAAATGCCCAAGTAATGCTCGTAATATGCATGCCCGTCTTTATTGAAGTCCACGTCATTGCCTCAGCAGTAAAACAGCGAGATTCACTCGCCAAATGACCTTGAAGTAGTATAGAGTCTCATATAAATGCACTCAGCCGGCTGACCTTGAAAAAGAATGTTATACAAATGTTCACTCAGAGAGTTGCTGTCTACCTGCTATGCTTTGCTGCTCGCCTGGTAGTTTTCGGGTTTTTTGGCTAAAATTCGACTTTCAGCGCAAATAAAAAAAAATGACTGCTAGCAGCACAAAGTGAGTGATGAAAATTTTACTCACTGATTTTTGCATTAGTAGTGGTGTTCTTCGGTAAACAGCTGTTCGTCTGGTAATTGAGAGGAAATTAGCAAAAACTGCAATGAGCGTGCAAAAATTGACTGTCTCCCAAAGTATGCCGCATTAATTTGCGATAAAATATTAAATTTACTGCCCAAAAGTATGCTATGAAAAATTTTACACTCAACAAAATATTCCTTTGGCAACTTTCTGCGAGTTTCTGTTTGCCTGGTATTTTGGCGAAAATTAGGTACCAAATCAATGTTGACAAAAATCTACTGCCCTCGAAAGTATGCAATACAACATTTTACAGCAAATTTTTGGTCTACCTTCTACCACCTTCAGCTCGCCTGGTATTTGAGTGGAAATTAGCTAACAGTTGCACTGCAGTGCATTAGGTCTGCGAAGATCAGCTGCCGCCCGAAAGTGTGCAACAGTTATTGATTTGCATACATTAAATGTTATGCTTAAAAGTATGCAATGCCAAATTGAAAATAAGAATGCAATTCATTCAATTTGTAATTTGTTTGTTTATTTTGAATATTTCGCTTAAACATTATGAATAATTTATGTTTACCGTCTAGTTTTTCATAAATATTCGGCTTACAAATTGACATAAATTTTAGATTAATTTTTGACAATTTTGTAGCTTAACAACGAAATGATTTGAACATGGAGATCTCTATAATAAATCGAGTATCCTTAAAAACTAAGACAAGACATAGGTTTATATATGTATGTAAACAGGTATAGATCTATATAAAATTAGGTAA
This sequence comes from Drosophila mayaguana, assembly GCA_037075325.1. Lineage (NCBI taxonomy): Eukaryota > Metazoa > Arthropoda > Insecta > Diptera > Drosophilidae > Drosophila > Drosophila mayaguana. The sequence continues at coordinate 952,575 of JBAMCG010000016.1, read as the reverse complement.
ATTGTTTCTTTGAAGTGCATCAAAGGCATCACGTTGTTCTATTCACTGTGTACGGGCAATATTATTAAACATCTCATTGGTCAGAGCTGAAAAGGTATAAGAGATATATGTACATTTGGCAATGAATAATAACAGTATTCACATTCATAAGACGTTCTGCTGCCGCTGTCCAAAATTTTGACTATTGCCGTTGCTTGTCAGACCTAAATGAAAATAGAATTTAATACATGTTATATATATACTGCCATTACTTACATTTGGACATCAAAGACTTGGAATCTATCGCCACATAGCAAGACTTCTTCGACTCCATCCTATTTTCATACAGCATCAGGCAGAGCAGCAGAGCTGGCAGCATTAAAATAAACATGCGGGCTTCCGGTAACATTTCTGAAAGCATTTGAAATATATAGATTAAATATATTTATTTCAGTCACGGCCAATTGATAAACGAGTCATTAAATATGGGCATTCGTTGGTCATGGCCAAAAGGTTCGAAGAGCTGCTGCTGTGAGCTGCTTTACATGACATTGACTCGGCTCACTGATGAGCATGATTAACTCTATCGACTGAATGTAGACTTTTAATTGGCATTCAAAATTCTGTTTAATGAAAATGTTCCCTTATAAATTTTCATAAAATCAGCTTAGCTCTGAAATCATAAATTTGAAAGTCGATGTGTCGAATATACTTAAGAAATAGAGAGAATATTTAGAAGAGCCAGCATTTTGTCAAGGTGACAGCAAATCGTTCTGAAGGCTGCCAGTTTAGCTGCATATGTACATATATAATTATATTAAGTATACGCCCAATGGGCTACAATATGATTCAATATATATGCCTATGCAAGCGGTTGATTATTGTTTCAAGTGAAACGTAATCACAAGTGGTAAAAGTTAGTGCAAATATTACCCTATACTAATTATGCACACATGTTCAGGTACTCAAAAATTAGTTATACGCAAAATTGGTTTTTGGTTTTATGTTTAACCTTTTTCAATCAAATTTCATGCTAAGCAACTTGAGTTAACTAATGAAATCAACCGACGTATAAGCTTCAAGCCATGTTTTGCAACCTCGAATGCAGGGCGAGAGATGGTGCAGAATTTCCATAACAAGTTTTTCAGGCGAAAACGTAGAAAAACAAAAACAAACTAAAATAAATTAGCATGAATGTGCCTGACTTTTAGTTATCCTTCATATGGGGTCTGCGGGCCAGATATTTGCAAAGTTTCGACTAGAGCTGTGCTGCGTTGGCGGTTCATCAGTCACTGTAACCGTTACTGTTAACAGTGACTGTAATTCCTGGAAGTTCGTTTTATGGGGTAATCTGTCTCTGAGCTGAGCTGGTGCTCATAATTGTAGGTATTGCGTAAGCTCCCTATGATTACAATCATATATGCATATAGATCATAGTTAGTCAGTGACTGTCACTCTAATATGCAATATCATCCGTGACTGCTACCACATCACAGTGCCTGCAGCTTAGCCCTAATTTCGAACAGCATATATGTATTATATATCCCCCTACTTAATTGAATGCACATATACAGTCGCTCTCTCTCTCTCACTCTCTCTGTGTTGTGTTTGGTCTATCATAAATGTTGTGCGATGCGAGCATCCAATTTGCATTTGCGCATTGTGCAACTCATGTAATTTGCCAGGTAACTGGTGCTCAATTGCCTTCCGAGGACAACTTCAACAAATTGCCAAGCAAGGAAACAAAGCCAAAGCACATACGAGTGCAGCTGCAGACACAGACACGAATGTATATGTATGTGAATATGTGTTGCAGCCACAGTTGCAGCTGCTGCAGTTGTTAAACTATTTTCAAATTTATCCAATTGCTCGCCCTTCGGCCCTTAGCGTTAGCTCAAAACTTGTTTCGGTGTTAGCCAAGTGGCAATTGAGTCTTTTATATACTCGCTCAACAATTGCAAATGGGGTGTATTGGCAGAGAGAGAGAATCAGAGAGAGCCCCTTGTTGACTACTGTTCCTCTCTAAGGGACTTATGGTCTTCAATCTATATTCGTCAGAGCACAACATTTAACTCTCCAGGCTTATAATTGCTCGTGACAATCTCGTCACAGTCGAAACTACCCGATCCGATGCTTGCTTTCCTTATTGACATGTCCATTTGTTCAACACAATTTTATAATTTGAAAAATTTGCATGCCCTTTTAGTATGATCCGCTTTCAAAAAGCAATTAACACCTCGCCCATATCCTGGGCATAAATAATCGAAAAATTTGTCAGATGCTCAACATACGTTCGATCCGGCTGGCATTCCTGCTACTACGGCTCCTGCTACGCCTCCAGCTCAGCTGATTGCATCAAATTGCATTTGCCAGCTAACGTAATTAGACCACGCTGCAATTGCAATTAGACAGCAGCAGGTGATGCAGTTCAGCCTTTGACAAGGTGGCTCGGGCTCCTGCACTTCTCAGCCAGCTAAAAAGTGACTTTAAGGCAGTTGCTTTAGTGGCAAATTGAATTGGCTGCTGCACTTAGCATGTGCGTTGCAATGGAATACAGTTAGTCAGACAAATAAATGTATAGAGGTAGAGTGAGAGTGGGAGGGAGAGAGCAGGAGAGGCAAGAGTTGCTAAGGGCTGCTTAGCTGCATTTGATTCTAAAGGTTTATTTGCAATTTTCCTCAACATTTTTGCAACTTCCATTGCTCGCAAATTCGTGCGCTCCAATGGCGCACACACGTATCCGCAGTCGTGTGTGAGCAGCTGTGTGTGTATGTGTGTGTGTGCTGGATTATGATACCCTATGATAGGCTAGCACTCATGCACGGACATGCTTCATTGCTAGCTGAGTAAAAACTTTTACTGAAACACTTTCTATTCTCTGTCTAATGAATATGGACTAGATAATACCCATCACAAAACCACTCAAATGTGCTTTTTGCAGGGTATTTGAAGCGCCGATAAGCTGAGCTGATCTGCGACTGCAGGTGCATGCCATGGCCCTCGTTTGTTTGCCAGCATATTCAAGTACAGCACGTGCCCGGATTATGATTACAGTGATACACACACACACACACACTCACATATTTATGTTTGTACATATAGAGAGTTATTTTGATTATAGACTGTTTGTAGGTTAAGGCAATTTGTATGGCAAATATCCATATATACTTACGGCAATATGTTTATGCCTTCCGCGGCAGCTGTTCTTGAATTGCTGTTGTTGTTGTTGTTGTTGTTGTCGTCGTTGTTTAATGCAGTTTTCTGACTGTGCAATTATCGTGGAATAATAAACAAAGCCCCACAAAATCAACACTCGAACGTACACAGAAAAATATCTATATAGAGTGAGAGCTAAATGAGATTTTTGATTTTAAAGTTTTGCGTCTTTTGTTTGCATACTCCTCAGGAAGCGGAAGTCGAAAGTTGGTGCAGCCAAGTTAAAGCGGAAGCTGGCCGCCCGCCTACAGCCAACAGCCAACAGGGTCAACACTCAACGCCCATTTAGCGCCGAGAATGCCGAAAATCAAGTTGAAGTACACATAATGCAGTCGCTCGACTAAAAATCTCAACGGACAAATCCAATTCGAAGGCAAACGCAATTTGAGAATCCTTTTCAGCGGCAATTTGTCTCAGCAGCAAGTGCGTTTAATACCGGCAGCCGGAAGTAGGAAATAGATACAGTAATAGCTACAACAAAATGGCGGATCTGGAACGCATTAGACTCGTCCTACTGGGCGGCGCAGGAGTCGGCAAGAGCTCCATTGTTAAGCGCTTCCTCTTCAAGAGCTACACGGACAAATATCGCGCCACCGTCGAGGATCTCTACAATCGCGAATACGACCTCGGCGGCGTTACCCTAAAGGTGAGTGCAACGAGTACATCCTCCCTAAGTGCTGCTTGTGTGATAACAATTGAAGCAGCTCACCTGTTACCACCCGTTAACAACCTGCCTCCTGCACTTGCCATCCCATGCTGCCATGCTGCCATGCTGCCATGCTGGCAGCAGCACAGTCAGGCGAGCGCTTAGCAAGCAGCAGGATTCTAATAGGGTGTGGTGCGCATTCTTAAAACGAATGCAACATGCAGAGCGTGCGGTGAGGAGTAGAAGAGTCGAGGAGATGTGGAAAAGTAGCAAAGTAGAAGAGTAGAGGAGTAGAACTGCAGAAGAGTCGGAGAGTCGAGGAGTGGAAGAGAAGAGGTGTAGAAGAGTAAAAGAGTGGAAGAGTATAGGTGTATAAGAGTATCATAGATAAGAGTATAAGAATTGACGAGTAGAATTGAATAAGAGCAGAAGAGTAGAAAGCTACATGAGAAGAAGAGTAGAGGAGAAGAAGAGCAGAAGAGTAGAAGTGTGGAAGAGTATAAGAATATAAGAGTATCATAGCAGAATATAAGAATAGAATTGAATAAGAGTAGAAGGGTAGAAAGCTATATGAGTAGAATAGTAGAGGAGAAGAAGAGCAGAAGAGTAGAAGTGTGGAAGAGTATAAGTATATAAGAGTATCATAGCAGAATATAAGAATAGAATTGAAGAGTAGATGAGTAGAAGAGTATAGGAGTAGAAGAGCTGAAGAGTGGAAGACCTAAAGAATAGAAATGTACAAGAGGATAAGAGTTAAGGAGAATTCAAGAGAAGAGAAAGATAAAAGACTAGATGAGTAGAAGACTAATGGAGTAAAAGATTTTCTAATCTTATAAGATCTTCTAATGACCACAATAGATTATTGGATACCGAAACTCCCATTAAAGCAACAGATAACCTTGCAGTCAGGGTATCCCATAGTCGTTCCCTGCCTGCGAGAGCGCTCTTACGTGCACCTCCTTTCATTTCCCTTTATTTGTATTACAATTTTATGGGTGTTTGGCTTAGCCGCCTGCCAGGGCATTTAAACTGCAATTTTGTTGCTCGCTGAGCTCCAATTGTTGCACTCTGAGTGCAGCAGTTGCAACGGCTGTAACAATTTGTGTAGGTGTGTATACTTGTATGTGTGGGTGTGTGAGTGGGCTGTGGCAATGTGCCACTAATTAAATCAAAATCATAATGGATGCAACCGAGTTTCAAATGGCATATGACTTGCAGCAGCTGTAACGCCCAATGAATGAGTAGATAGTGGGCCTAGTTATTAGTGTGAGAGCTTTGAATCAAGTGAATTGCCATGGAGAGAGAACCAAGAGTTGCACGGATTGTTAGTAGGAGGACTAGAAATTGCCATGAATCACTGGGCGAGCACAGAAAGGGGTCTAGGTTAAGTTAACTAACATTTCACAAGGATGGTTTAGTACGCAGATAAGGACAACATCCATCCGTGCTGCTATACGTCAAATTGATTAGAAGTAACGGGATGTGTATATGAATTAAGAGATCCAAGGGTAAATTTGTGCTTCTAGTTCTCATAGGTCTGAAGTCATACATATTGGGATTGAGATAATCATCTGTCAATCTATATAAATTAAACGTGTTAATAGATATCAAAAGTTCTTGAATTCTCGGGCTTGTGCTGAAAATCGACTGATGCAGACACTTTTATCATTATTTACATACAGTCTACTAAAATTAGATTAGCCCGCTTGATACACTACTCAGAACCGGAATTTGGCCTGAAAAAGTGCTTCACTGATGACAAAGTTATGGGAGTTAGCATATTTGCTTGGCATTAAAGCCCGTGTCTACATCAAATTGGATTACATTTCGATGCAGACAGAAAGATAGGGAGAGGAAGAGAGCAATAAGCAGAAGAGATAGAGTATTAAGTAATACACACACATACATATATGACCTACATATGGAATGGCTTCTCAAGTAGCATTCACTAAGCTGCGCATTAAAATTCGAAATTTTATGTTTGATGCTCGCAGGCAAATTGAGCGCGCTTAAAGTGAGTAAATGATGGGCAAATGGGTTAATCTACGAGTTTGTGTATAGTTTAGCCTGTAGCTAAGCACGCACATGCACACACGTACACACGCATACACACAGACACACAGACACACAGACATGCATTACATATATCCTTCTGTCAAACATGAGCTTGCTGCGAGGCTTAGACAAGCCGACAAGCTGGAGGGAAGCTGCCTCTCATTAATCAAATTTACACGCCATGCCATCAAAAACTGCAAAATTTCCGACGCACAACATGTTATGGATATTGTGTGGGTGTGGCACGCCTCCAGCCCCCCGGCTGTCTTCCTCTTGCGCTGGGACATCATTCAGGGCTGATTATTTGCTGCTTGCAAAGTTGGCCTTAACACACGACCAAGAGCACGCCGCAAAACTTGTAACAAAAAGTTGATTAATAGGTATGCAGCAGTACTCCGCCCCGCTCACCTCCTCCTCCTCCTCCTTCTCCCACTCCCACTCGCTCTCACTTGCTCCCTTTCACTCTCTATCTGTGCTGCCCTCTGGTTTCCATGGCTGCGACGGTCGCCAAATTGATGTTGACTAAACTGCGTTGAGGTCGACATTGACACTCTTGGTGGTGGCGTCGCCTCTGCCATCATGCGCAGCATCGACAATGTCATCATCATCATCGGAATTTTTGGTTTTAATTAAATTCGTTTTAACGCTTTGTAACTGGTCTAAAATGTCAGAGGACTATGTGGACTCCAGAGTTCAGGGGCTCGCTGGGCTGCGGGCTATAAGCTGTGCGTAATGGCCAGTGGGCGTGGCTGTAATTTTTACAGAAAAGGGCAACAAATCATTATTTTTTTTTTTGTTTTGTTGCTTGAAAGTTGAAGTCGCCGTTGAAGTTCAGCTCGAAGCCATCAGAACAGATTTTAATATACATTGATAATTGCTATAGCCGAGCGTGCTTAGCCTGGAGATTTCACGTGGTCTCAGAGCAGGATTTGTGTAATACGAATGGGAGTTGGAAATCATTTTATTTTAACCTGAATATTAGATAGGCAGGCAAAGAGCTAAGTTACATAGGCAACGGGATTGCCTGCCTAATCATCCAGGTTGATTAATTCTATATGCATATTTATCCTTGCCCCCAAAATATCCCATATATTCTTAGATTTTCGTCGTTCAATCAGTTTTGAAGTAAATGTGTATCCTCTACACTTTAGAAAGCCTATACTCCACTCTCACCTATTCTTCTACACTCACCTATTCTCTTCTCTCTCTCTCTCTCTCTTGCACTCTCTCTCTGTGATTTTCGCGCTATTTCGAACTGCATTCCATGTTAAATTACGCATACGCCGCGTGCTCTGCGCTTATTTTCAATCTCAATGCAATCAACTTGGATTAGAGTTGCCTGTGAAAAGTAGTTTGTGGCTGCTAAACATGCACACACACACACACACAGATGCACATGCACACAAACACCGCACACACACACGCGCAGCCGAAACATTGGGGTCACGTTTAACAGATTGTTGTTGCTCCTGCTCCTGCTCCTGCTTCTGCTCCTGCTCCTGCTGTTGTTGCTGTTGCTTTTGTTGCTGCTAAAACCCGCTGCGGCACATTACACGGCGCAACAACTTTGAGCGTTTAACATTTGTGGCCATAAAATAGCGCGGTCTTAATAGCAATTTGGTGCCAACACAGCTGGAATACAAACAATGCAGCAAAGCCTTGGTCAGGCATATATAAGCGAGGGCAGGCTGAAAAGTTGAAAACACGATATAATCTATATGTGTGCAGGTATATGCCTCAAGCATGAACATTTGATATAAATGGGAATATCACATGAGATCTGCCTATGCGCTATGCACTCAACAAAGCCGAGATTGCTTGACTAGAAGATACCCTAACTTTAGTCGCTATGAGATCGAATGCACAGACGATTCTAGAACTATGAGCCAACTGGGCAGATTATACCCTCTAAGGCTATATTATAGATATTAGTAAAGGTATATAGATTTCTCCAAATTGTGCAACATTGATTAGACACACTTTAAACTCAAATAATCTTAGGCCACTCTCGCATATGTATGTAGGGAACATGCGCTACTATTGTTGCGGATTCGCGCATTTTTATAATAAAGTTGCCTTTTGACTTCGACGATCGCTGCAACAATGCGTTGCAAATTGCCGAACAATGGCCAACATTTCAGACAATAGACCGGACTGGAATCCGGCAACTCGCTCGCCCTTCACTTCCTCTGCCGCACACAGACTCGCTTCATCCCTCTCTCTCTCTCTCTCTCTCTCTCTCCCTCTCTCTCACTCTCTCTTTATCCTTCGCTTGTCTGTCTCTGTGTTTATATGCATTTAACAGCTGGGATTAGTTGGCATCATTGCATTGAACCAGACTTAGCATCTGGTCTCCGGCCACGCCCACGTTGTGTGCTTTTGACGGAATCCAAAAGTTAAAATTCCCAATTTCAAATACCAAATTAAATGACAGTTGGCAGATTTGCTAAGCAAAGTTTTTGCTTTGTTGCGGACCACACAAAAAACCGAGCTCGACTCTCGTTTGTGATCAACATGCAAATTGAGCTCTGAAATGAACATGAAAAATGCTATCAACGATAGCCGTAAAATAACAAATGTACCCATGCTCGACATTTGAAACAAGAGACACAGAGAGGGAGCTCTCTATAGCAAGAAACAGGAAGCCTACAACTGGCAGATATTGCTATAGCAGATATTGAATGTGAATATGAATGCGAATTCATAGCTGCAGCAAAATATAGAAATAATAACCTAGAGTAAATAAGCAAAGCGAGAAAGCGAATGAGAGCAGGCAGATGAATATAAATACTAGCAGAAAGATATATATAAATATGAACAGCTGTGCTCATAAAAATTGTAGTGTGACTGAGCACTAAATTCTAGGCACAATATTTTGAAAACAATTCCAAACGAATATCATATCTGTATTATATAAAGATAAGGTTTTAACAAATCAACTGACAGATCTAGCTCAACGTATATCAAATTAGATAATGTTATTATGCAAAAGGAGGCATTGGTTGATGATTGACTGCATATGAATAAAGGTTTCTATTTACTAAAAATACATGCTACCTACTATATGTCTCCTGCCAGTAGACTCCGTCACATGCCCAAGAGACCGAAGAGCATATACACATTACCCAATCAGTCTATTTGCTCATCCAGTTCAATATTGCCTCAGTTCTTGTTAAAATCTATTATCCTTGACTTCTTTGCAGTTTCAATCTGAAACCTTTTCAGACGATCCCAAAAGGTTATAAAGTAGCTTCAAATTGGCCGTTGAAGTGCTTTGCAAAGTATCCAGTCTGTTTTTAATATAATACATGAGCAGGAGTTTTGCGCAGGAAAAGAGAGAAACAGGAACAGGAAAAGAAAGAAGAGAAGTCCACATCAAATTGACTTTTGCCACTTATTTGGCATATGCGCTTATGAATATATTTTCGTCTGAATAAATATACTTTTATACTTCTCGCATTCCGTGACAAACATAAAAAAAACGACTCCTGCTATTGTATAAAAAGTGCGAGGGGCAAACAAATATATGAAATATTTGTAGACGTGTTTTACGTGCTCGCCACGAAACTTCAGTTAAAGCCGGCATCAGCCAGCGACAGCTTCAACTAAGCCACAAATCGAACACAACCAAATCGAAAAATTGCTTTAAAGTATGAAAAGCGAAATGGCAGAAATTCACAAATATTGAAATAGAGCAAAAAGCGCATGCTCAGCACATATTTGTGAGTATTAATAACGAAAATATTGCAAACAAAAAGAAGTGAAAAAATATGCATTTCTCATTGGAAATTGAAATAAAATTGATTATTATTTAGCAATCAAAACGTCTGCATTTGCCGAGAGTTAAATTCAAATTCGCATTTATAAGCAAATTGATATCGATTTCATTGTGTATCAATTTAATTGCATAGGCTTCAATTGCAGCCACAAGACAGACATTCAAATTCAAAATCACGTTCACATTGGTGATGTTTGCAATTTGCAAATGCTGCTGCTGCTGCTGCTGCTGCTGCTGCTGTTCTGAGAGTTGAATATGCTTTTTGGGGCAACTGTTTGCGGCATTTAAAATGAGCTGGAAAATCGAAAATGGTTGCTAATGAAATCATTGGTAATTACCGCATGACGTGGCGTATGCGGAATGTATTAAATAACACGCATACGCCATGTAACAACGCCTTAACAATGCAATTTTATAATCAACTTCATTTGTGGACTGAAACTTGAAATTATCGTTGAATAAAATAATTGAAATTTTTGATTATGAAACAAATTGAATATGCTCACAGTGTGGCGTATGCGTAATATATCAAATAACACGTATACGGCATGTAATACAATATTATTTAAAGTGTGTTACCTACACATTCCAATGCTCAAGAGTTTGATTCAAATACAGCAAACACTGCCTAAACATAATTATACATATAATATTTGATATATTTTTCTATATTTGCATTGAGAAAAAGACTTTGAAATATGTTTTTTGGGTCAACTTCAGTTTGCACTTTAAATTATTATTTAATGAAATTCTGCTATTCATAAATTAATTTAATTGCACCGCATTGCGTATGCGCAATATATTAAATAACACGCATACGCCGTGTAATACAACATAATTTCTGTCTTAAAAATCCTAATGCGAACTCTACACAAATTTTGAACAGCTTTATGCCCATATATCAATATATATCATATCATATAAATGCATATATATTTTCATATTAATTTGAAAATCCTCGTCGCTCGACATTTTGTAGTTGAAATTCGATTGTGGTGTGTGGTCTGAAGTACGCTTTAACGAACGAACTGGCTTTAATGAAATTATGCGAATCATATTAACCCGCACAAAAAGGTAACCGCACAATGGGGCGTATGCGTGACGTGCTTTAAATATTACACATACGCCATGTAATACAATATGTTTTCTACTTTGACACGCACGTTTAATTAATTTTTAGGCCATAATTTGTTGTTGCTGTTTGTTTATTATGGTTGTTGTTGTTGCAGGTGGACATTTTGGACACATCCGGTGACATGCAGTTCCCCGCCATGCGACGCCTCTCCATTGCGACGGCGCACGCCTTCATGCTGGTCTATGCGACAACCTCGGCCCCCAGCTTTCAGTGTGTGAAGCAGTGCTTCGAGGAGATCCGCGAGCAGCGCGCCGACTTTCAGGTGAGCGGAGTGGAGCGGAGTGGAGTTCGCCCACACACAGCTTTTGCTTTTTGCATTTTACATGCAATTAGCGCGCCCATAAAAAGAAAAGCCACGCACCAAGCACTGGGCAACAATCCCTCATGTTGCCCAATTTCAATGCCCCAAAGCAATTAAGACCACACAGAAAAAAAAACAAAAACAAAAAATTAAGACGTCTGTACACAGAGCTTGGCTAAAGTCTTTGGGGGCTTTATGCCACAGAGTCCCCGTTGATGTTGTTGTTGTTGTTGCTGTTGCTGCTGTTGCTGCTGTTGCTGCTGTTGCTGGCTTTGCCTTTTGTGTGCTCGTGTCAATTATAGCCGAGTCGGCTTTGTCTCCGTCTGCAGCAGGACTAACTCGTTATCTCTATTTACAGGATATACCCATTGTCATAGCCGGCAACAAAGCCGATTTGGCCACCAGCCATCGGGAGGTGCGCCAGGAGGAGGTAACGGATTGGGTCTTTTGCGAGCTGCCACGCCTCAGGTAGATATTCACCCCTAATTATCCATTTAAAAATGTCAGCCCGAAAATGCCAATGCAAATGTGCTGCGACAGCTGCTACCGTGAGTGCTGCTGCCGCGACTCCTGCTGCAGCTGCAATTAGGCCAAACCAATCCAAACCAAAGTTGTGCAATGAAAAACCAAAAGCGGAAAAAGTGAGCACAAAAACCGCATAGCATTCATTTGGGATACCCTGTAAGCTCTTAGAGAGAGTCGGGTATGTGGGTGGAAGGCGACTTGTTGAGCTTCATGTAGAGGGCATAAGGTAATGGATCTTTAGCTAGTCTATGAATTGATCATCTGCATTAGACTCGTATTACTTCAATTATTATTATCGATAAACTAACATTGACTTGAAACTCGATAAATATCGAATGTGAGAAAGCCTTAATTTACTGCTTTTAAAATCGGTTGAGTTATATATAAAATCAAAATGCGCTTATAGGGTATCTGCTCGTCGACTAGACATCTATAACACTTTGCCGATCAACGATCTCTGATATCGATAGTTATGCTGCACTTATAGGGTAGCAGCTAGTCCATCATTCTCTATCATTCTCTCGGGCTGCCCTTGTGCCGTAAGTAATGGCCAGCAAGAAGCGCAATAAAACTGTGCTATAAATTTATTGTTGACCGAAATGAATGTGAGAACCCGCACGAATAGCAGCTGTCGCAGCGGTCGCTGTCGCCGCAGTCGCAGTCGCAGTCGCAGTCGCCGTCGCCGTCGCCGTCGCCGTTGCTGCCGCTGCTGCAGCCGGCAAATGCAATTAAATGCAACAAAATGAAATTAAGCGACAAAAAGCGTGACTCGCCGCCATCTGTTTGCGAGCGCTGACGAGAGTGGGCGGCCGGAAGGCGTGGCAAGTACGAAAAATCTGTTGGCAGCTTGTTAACAGCGCAAAATTGCAATTCACATTGGGCCAATTGCCGAGGGTAGACAAAAACACACTCGCTGTCTCTATCTCTGTCACACACACACACACACTGACTGACGGGCGAACTGACCTACTGTGTAAGTACAGTAGACACTCCCTAATTGCCACCATGACTTAATGGCTGCCTGGCCGTCTGTCTCAGTGACCAAAAAGTTGCGAATTGGTATTCCCCTACGACAAGGGCGTTCAATGCACTCGACTGTCGGCGCAGAAAACGCGCTTTGCATGCTAAACAGCTGACGCAACGCTAAAAAGTGAGAGCTGTCAGCGAAGGATGCACGCAAATGGCACGACAAGTGGATCCTTGCCACCACCGCGCTGCAGTGCTGCATGACAACGTGTAATAGTAGCAATTTAAAGCTATCTTCTGCACTTAATTGATGCTCGCCATTGTTGGAGGCCATTTGACGGCGCTTTAAAGCATATTTAATGGTCCATCAGAATAGTAGTCGCAGGATTAATAGTAATAGTAGTAGTAGTAATGGTTATAGTAGTAATAGGAGTAATAGTAGTAGTAATAGGAGTAATAGTAGTAGTAAGAGGAGTAATAGTAGTAGTAATAGGAGTAATAGTAGTAGTAATAGGAGTAATAGTAGTAGCAATAGGAGTAATAGTAGTAGCAATAGGAGTAATAGTAGTAGTAAGAGGAGTAATAGTAGTAGTAATAGGAGTAATAGTAGTAGTAATAGGAGTAATAGTAGTAGTAATAGGAGTAATAGTAGTAGTAATAGGAGTAATAGTAGTAGTAGTAATGGTAATAGAAGTATGAGTACTAAAAGTAGTAGGTATTATAATAAAAGTATGAGTAGTAGTAGTAGTAGTAATGCTAATAGAAATATGAGTAGTAGTATTAATAATTAGTAGCAGTAAAAATAGTAGTAAAGTTAGTAGTATTCATAATAGTAGTTTTAGTAGAGTATCATAGTACTAGTAATGGTATGATAGTAAATAGAAATAGTAGTAGTACTAAGAAAAACCCTCCATCAAAAATTATAAGAGCTTGAGTTAAGTGTAAGCTAGCTCTGCTGCAATTGGGACTCAAGTGGACGTAAGGCTGCTTCAACAGTCTCAACAGAATGATAAACCTTAAATATATTAAAGGGTATCAAGAGAACTTATTTCTAACCGTAAATATTGTACACTCTAGCAGCCTTATGAATCGGATTGAGTTCAATAATCACAGAGCCCTTTCAAAAATTCCATGCTGCAAATATCAAAACTTAAATATGTTAGCCTGGTTTACTTACCATTGAAAGTTGCATATATGAACTATTGCTGGAATTGTAATCGGGTATATCGGTTTCGTAGACCCACATTTTCGCAGCTCTTCGGATTTCCATTAGCTTATTTGCGAGGATATTGTTTCTTTCTTTTTTGGTATTGCACGCCGAACTTTGCTGTTTAAATAAACTTTGCTACTTTTCCGCTTCTTCATGCTCAGACCCACACACACGCACACACACACTCACATATATACGTATATAGCCATAATTGTGTCCTTAATAAACTGCACGTCCATAAAAATCACTTACAGACGCTTTGGGCTGCGGGGCAGGTCTGAAAGGGAGAGGCAGGTGAATTTGTTTCCTGTTTTTGAGCAATGCGTTGGCCGCACTTACCATAATTCGCGGTGCAAGAGGGAAGGGAGGCGTGGCGTTGCGTGGCACGACAGGAGGCGGTTTAAGCAAGCGTGTGTAAACTTATTTAAAAAGTAATATAAACATATATAAATATACATACAGAAACATACAGAGGACACGCAGGCTGCCACAACGACAGCATGAATAAATACACTCAACGAAAATGGGTGTATTAAAACTTGAAAGAGGCTAATATCATCATGAACTAAGACTGATTTGAGAAAACCGAATGCTAAGACTTATGTTAGGAAATAATGAAACAATGAAAATGCACATAATATACATATAAAATATTAGATATAACATTGCACCCACTTAAGTTTTTGTCGAATGGAAATACCGAAATTTTTCCGCTGACTCGTGATCCGACAGAGGCCAAATTCAGTCAGGCTGCTCACCAACTTGGGTCGTTGTCTGAGTCGCTTAGGCAACAGCTCGAACGGCATCGGGACAAACAGCAACTTCTGCATGGCTATATCGTTCTCATAGGGAATCAATGGAAGAACTTGGCATAGTATTGCAGCAGCCCGGTCGTCACTTCGATGTCGTTGGAGTCAGAGTCTTCGCTGCTTCGGGTGCTCAGGTGGTCAATTAATTGCAATATTATTTCCGTAATCCCCTGGGCCAAGGCCAAGGCATACTCGCTCCTCAATCAGTTTGCTTAATATATTGGCTGGCAGCTCGATGTATTGCGAACAAAACGTCGTTCCCACGCAGGGAAAAGAGCGCAGCGCACACAGATACTCGTATTCGTAAGTAATCGGACTATTCCTGTACCGGCCAATGGGCGAGGCAGCTGCTTGCCATGATCATGGCCAGCCAGAAGATGCGCTCCAGAAAGTGAAGGTCCTTGTGTGCCAGATAAGGCAATCCGTGCATGGCCGATTGCTTGCAGAGCTCCATCCACCAATCGACCACCTCAGCCTGGGAGGAGAAGATATCCTAAGTCCCAGTTATGTTGCAGACATCGGAATACTAAAGTAGGAGATATCCTCAACCCCAGTCAACTCATTGCTCACATAAATACATTCCCCAGCACATCAAACTGAACTGTGACTGATATTCACTGAAGGTTTGTGCCGTACACTAAATCCGCAAAGCGAAATCCGTAATTTGGGCATAAGAATAACTTGTTTACTGCTTGGGCGTGTCTCATTTCTCTCAGTGCAGCTTTATACATACGTAAATATATGCGAATACATACGAATCTCTCAGTTGGCTTAAACATTTAAGCAGATTGATGGAGCAGCTGTAAAGCACCTTGAACTTTGCGTCTTTGTTGTTGCTGTTGCTACTCTTAATGCAGTTATTGCTGTTGCTGTTGCTGTTGCTGTAGATGATGCTGTTGCTGCTCCTTGATACAGTTGCTATCATTGTATGGCTACTTCTGTTGCTGTTGCTGTTGTTGCTGCTCTTACTTCTATTGTTGCTGTTGCTATTGCTGCAGCTAGTGTGATTGCTGCTGCTGTTCTTGCTGCTGGTGCTTTAGTTGCAACCATTGGTGCTGTTGCTGCTAATGTTGCTGCTGTTGCTACTACTGTTGCTCTTTCTTTCGTAGTGTTGCTGCCGTTGCATAGGCCGTTGCTGTTGTTACTGCTTCTGTTGCTCCTGTAGACTCACACATTTGCATGTCAACTTCCAACATTTCTTTTTGGGTTTGCTTTTTTGTTCAGTTTAAGTCTCTGCGGTTCTCTCTCTCTCTCTCTCTCTTTCTCTCTCTGTCTGTTCGTTGCTTTTTGGCATGTTGCATGTTGCATGAAGGCAACAGCGTTGCAATTCCCTGCTGCTGCGTGTCTGTCTGTGGTTAAGCGCACTCACTTGCCACACACGCGTGCATGCATCTCTTCTCCCGCAGCATGTCCAATTGCATAAGTAGATTATTTTCCCCAAAGAAACCAAGAGCGAGAAAAAAAAGGCTGAAAATAAAAACGTTTTTCCACCTCGCCACATTGAAGCTTGAACAATTCATTAAAGTAAACACGTTTTGATTTACTGTTGCTGCAGTAACAATTCATTCAGTGTGCGCCAGGGGCAAGAGCTGTAGAGGGAGAGGAGTAGAGCATAATGAGGACTGAGGTTGCTATTCTGGAAATCTCTATTAGACACTTGAGAGATTCGCCATGTTCTATGAATTTCTCGAAAGTCATTCCAATTACCAGCGCAAGCCAGCCAGCAGACTTCTTTGTACTTTAGCCATCTCATCTAGAAATTTAACTTTTATAATTGTGAAAGTTACACATAAGTCATTAGCTCTGCTCAGTCACATGTTAACTGCTTTCAAATAAACCCCAATTCATATTCCCAGTGAACGTAACGAGCATTCATCAATATTGCCTGCCATCATGCAGCAGACTCTACAGTTGCTATGCCCTACAGAAAGGAATATGGCCGAATGCAGACGCCTCCTGCTTTTGTTGCACACATTTTCACAAAATGTGTATACCCTGCATACCCCCTTTGCAATGGGCTTAAAGTGGGAACAAAACTGTTTCAATTCAGAAGAAAATCCCAGCCACCTCAGCTATGTTTGTCTCTCTCTCGGTCTCTCCCTCTCCACCTCTCTCTCTCTCTCTCTCTCTCTCTGCTCCAGCTGCTGTTGACAGTTCTTCCCTGCAATTGAGCAGCTCGCCTACTTCGTGTCCACACAGCGCTGGCCAAGTTCGTGATACGACTAATTTAGCCATTTAAGCGCCGTTCGCAGTTGCCGTTGGCAGTGTTTCTGTTCCCGCCATTTTTGCCGCCGTCGAATTTCCCGCCAGTGGCCATTTTTCAGCTGTCTTCGCGCGCTTTATCCGTAAACTTTGTTGAATGTGTTGTGAAAGCGTGTGTCTGCCAGGAGCATGTGGTAGATGGAAGGTTATTGTTGCACTGCTGTCCGCTGTCCGCTGTCTGCTGTCTGCTGTTTGCTGTTTGCTGTCGATGCCCTGTAATTGCGCCACTGAGCTGGGCATGTCCTTGAGTTCAGCGATGCGGTTTGCCATAAATCAGTTTCTATAGTCTACTGTGGCAAATACCCTGTAATTATGAGCTGTCCTGTACGCAGACTTTGCTGTGCTGCGGTGCTCATTCATGCTCTCTCCTTACAGGGTATCCAGCTGTCGAGCAGCATTTGCTTTTTAGCTTAAGCTCAACTCTGTACGAACATTGTGATACTTTTTAGCCCAGTCATGTAAATGTGGTCACCACATCGTGCTGCTGCACCCACATTACGTATACGCCACGTAGACGTGACGTAGGGGAAATCTGTGCAAGGCGGCCGAAACTTTGGTCAGAGTTAAAACGTTCGTTTTCTTTTTTTGTTGCAGGGCTAAGGTGCTCGAGTGCTCGGCGAAGGAGGACACCAACGTGACGGAGCTCTTCAAGACGCTGCTCTCCCTTTCCCGCTTCCTGCCAGCCAGCAGCGGCAGCAGCGGCGGCCCAGGCGGCTCCAGCTGCGAGGCAGCGCCAAGCGGCTTCAAGCGGCGCTCCTCGGCGTACGTCAGCGCCTCGTCCAGTCGAAGTGAGTAGAACAAAAACAAAAAAAAAAAAAAAAAAAAACAAAAACAAAGACAGAAGCCGAGAGAGAGAGAGAGAGCGAAAGGAATTCATGAAATTCGCCACAGAAAAAACGAAGCAAAATTGTGGAAATTGTTTTGCTGCAGCCGAAAATGGGGGAAAACGTGGAAACTGCTGCAACTTTTGTCAGCCGGTAACTGCCAAACGGAAATAATTTCAACTTGACAGAGTTTTGTCGGCCAGCAGCAGCAAATATCAATTTGCCATTTCGATTGCCAACTAGCTGCAGCGCTGGCCAAAACATTTCCCGCTCGCTGCATTTCGTTAGGCTGAACAACAATAAAAAGCCTTAAAGCGATTGCCCGCAATGCGAAATTAAAATACGATCTGCCGATTACCTTGGCCAATAATTGAAAATAATTCCAGCCGATAAAAAATGCCGAGACAAATAACAAGTTCCCGACTGCCTAATACTCGTCAAAATGTCAGGGCTCTACGAAGGGCACTTCTTGTATACCGTATTTAGTGTCTCTCGACTTGTCTTGGGGGCGTGGCTAGGTTAAGGATAGCAAAGGGAATCCTTAACTGCAATGGCTTAGCTTTTATACAGACAGGCGAATAGACTCCTCTCAGATCCTGAACGAGCATGCACATAAAACGATTTAAAGCATAAGCTCATTAATAACAACAGACGCAGTATATGGCATGCCCGCATTTAAATATTATGTAAATATACATACGTATATGTATGTATAGATATATGAATATTTGGGCTTTAATCTATACAATTATAATTCATATATTGAGCCTGCACTCTGCACATAATCTCAAATCAGCTGCCTACGAAATTTACAAAAAGAGTTTATTATTGCTCATATATATCTATTTGCATTTATATATAGATATTATATTCCCATTATATGGGGTAGTGTTAAGCATAGCTCGAAAAGCTCACATTTAAATTACGCAATTGTTCGATAATTGTAAATGTGTTTACTTGACTTGAGCTAAGTGCGAAATATCGAATAACACAAAGTAAACCAGAATGATTTGCCATTTTCAACGGGTTCAGGACATAGAAAGGATATTCGTGTTCAAGTGTAATGAAAGGTTTAGATCATAATCTAAAGACTTTGAGTAAGAGAAGTACGAATTTAGCTCTGAGGGTTGAGAAGAGGCCAATATGGGCAAGGTATTCAAAGGGCAGCAAGCTGAAAAACTGGAGTCTAAAGAACCGATTCACAGGCTTAAGAGAGACAACAAATTGAGCACTTTAAATATCAAGAATCACACACAAATTAGAAAGAAAGTAAATGAGGCGCCAACCTCGTCATTCAGACACATAATGTGTTTCTAACTCAACTCAGTGAGCCCCCTGTATCCTGCGTTAGGCCCATTTCTAGCAGTCCTGCCTAGCCACTCCCCGTTGGCCTTTGACGAAATGCCTGACAACACCTGCTACACCTGACTTGGTGGCCTCCAACATCAGCTGCTAATTAGCCAGGATCCCGACTTTTCGCGCAGTGTAGACGCAGCATTGACAAATTGTCGACAATTTGGCTAATTGAGTGTAATTAACATTGCTTCGTCTGCCTGCGTCTGTGTTTGACCCAAATTAATTGTAAAAATTTTGCCAAAGCACATAAAAAGACGAAAGTGAAATACAACTGCGCAGCGAATACAAAAAACGAATGGAATGACAGGACAACGAGTCCTAACAGCAGGACAAACCCCTTTTTAGTCAATTATTTATATGTATCGTGCGGACAGGCAATAGACTGGAGAAACTGAGCGCTACGGAAAATAATAACAAGTTTGAGCGCCCTGCTTGGGAGTGCTCGACTAGTAGATACCCTAAACTTAACCAGCGACTTAATCGATAAGCAGAAAGTGCGTTGAGTTATCGAAAAATCGATAAACTGCGTATGGTAGAGAGGAATACACAATTCCAATTTCAATTCTCTAGTTTTGTGTGCACAAAAGCACACCTCCTCCTGCCTGATAAATACAATTTCGCAAAACTAATATACCTTAAATTTCGCATTTTCAATGCGTTCAGAGTATAATAATTCATAATAAGAAGTGAACAAATTTTGAAACTCTGTCAGCCTTCGCTGTTAGCATGAAAGGATAAATTATATATGTATATGTATATCCGATATCCCTTATCCTTCATTCATCTATCTTTTCCCAGAACAATGCACAGCTAGCACTGACGTCTGAAACTTGTTGAGCCAATTAATCAGCTCATCTCAAAAAAGAAGAAGAAGAAAGTGCAGTTCAAAAGTTAAGCCCGAGCTCGTAAGAATTACGCAAATGCCTTCACCTGCTAATTAGGAGCAAAAGTATTTAATTTCCATTGACCAGACACATTAGCCCACGCAAAAAAGTGCCTCGCTCTCTCAGCTATCACTTCACCTGCCGCTCTCTCTTCCGCTCTCTTTCTCTCTCGCACTTTCTGCTTGTCAAGAAGTTTTCCATATTTTGGCTCTCTCTGCGCGTCTCGTTACCAATATAAATAAACAGTTAATTAATGTTGGCCACGCGCTGCTGCCTGCTCTCCAAATAATGAATATAATTTCCGTGTTGGCACAGCCACGCCCACCATCAGCGACAACAACAACAACTGTCCCTCTCAGCTACTGTTCGACATTAATTTAATTGTCCGCTGGCGGCATTTGCCAAAATTTTTAGTTATTTAGCCCCAACGACCCGCAAAAGTCATTTAAATCAAGTGCAAACTTGGCTCCCAGCCACAAACGAATTCCAAAATGAAATGCAATTTAAAGCTTTAATTTGTGTACCCACACACGTGTCTATATGTGTCTGTGTGTGTGTGTGTGTGTGTGTTGTTATACAAATTGTATTTGCTGTGCACACACACTCACTCGCTTGCATATTAAAATTTGTAAATTATTTTGTATTGTCCAAGCAGACAACGAGAACTGTCGTTGGCAGCATAGCAAACAATGTATGTGGCTGTGTGTGTGTGTGTGTGCGTGTGTGTGTGTGAATAGAGAAGGTCAAGTGTCAAATAGCGACAAACACTAGCGACAGTTCAATAGACAAAGGAAACGTTTGCATCGATGGCACTAAACATATTTTGTCCGACTCTCACTCTCATCTTCCGTCTCTCTCCCTCTATTTCTGTCTCACTCTCCCAGTCTCCCACTCCTCGCTCCGAAATCGAATAGAACAGAAAATCTAGTCCCAGTCTGAGCAGTTAATCACGCGAATTGAGGAAAAGACAACGACGCAAAAGAAATTTAGAGCAACACCGCACAAAACCTGAGGACGGGTATGCACAGCGACTGCATATGCTGTATAGATATAAATATGTGGACAGTAAGAGTACAATCCATTTGTATATAAGACGAACAGTCACAAATCAAGCATTGCTTTTTATCGATATCACAAGACGTTGCAGTAGCTTCCCAAAGAAATCCTCTCTACATTGAAGCACGAACAAGGCTGTTCATGTAAGGCACTATATATAATTGCCTTTCAAAATAGACTAGCCTATGCTTAATAATCGAAGTGAAAGGTCTGCAGCCGATTCCCCTTAACTGTGCAGCTCATAACATATAATTAGCTTCACAAATTGCTCTAGCGTAGGGCATACCATGTAATAGCTTTAGGAGTGCTCTAGGCTGCAGCATGTACAGCGATAATCGCAGCTCGAAGTAGCTATGGGGACTGTAGCTATAGATAATCAGAATAACCAATACGCCCGTTTCAGCTTGACTGCGCAGGGCATAACCTGTAATTGCCTTAAAAACCACGCACACAATGTGGCATATGCAAAGAAACAAAACAAAAACGTAAATCGTTCGTATTTTGCTTGAAGGTGTGCGCCCATGTGTGCGTGTGTGTATGTGTGTGGGAGAGTATGTGTGTGCGACAGCTCAATAGCCTAAGCACGTGCACGTGTGTGTGTGTGTGTGGGGGGGGTGATGGGGCATAAAAAATGGTAGAGCGCGCGTAGGCCGAGCGTCTGGCTGAGCTGCACCTGATTTGTCTAGCCCAAGGAAAAGGCGCACCCACGTCTGTCACGCCCCCAAAAGCTGCCGCCACACACTCACACACAAACACACATAGGTGTAGGCATAGGCGGCGAATGTAATGTGGCTTGGCGGTTGCTGCGGTGGTGCGGTGGTGCGGAGCGCAGCGAAGCGAACCGCAAGCAGTTTTATTTGCAAGCAGCCAACTGTAACCGTGACTCAATTGAAACTTTTACAAATGCGCCTTTAGGACGCAGCATGCCGCATGCCGTATGCCGTATGCCGCATGCCGTATGCCACATCCACATGCCACATGCCACACGCCACATGCCAGACGCCACATGCCAGAGTTGCCAGTTGAAGCTCGCATTTGTAACTCGCCTAGGCCAAATCTAATTTAACTACAACAACAACAACAACAACAAAATCTGAACAACACGCTTGACGCTACTTGATATCAATTGAAGTAGACGCAGCTGGAATACCCTTTCTTACCTAAGAGGGATTGAAGAGGAACAGAAAAGAGAGAGGGAGCCCACTTACAATACCTGGAATGGCTGGCATCAAGGTGTGGCGCGTGGTCGTCAATTTTCATGAATTGTGAACGGAATTTTCAATCAGATTTCTAAGTGAGCTTCTAGCTAAATTCTTTCCATATTATATTCCGTCGATGCGAAAGTAATTTTCTAGCTAGATTACCATTTGCAGCACTTTAAGACTCCAACGGTTCAAGCTTCACCTTGATCACCAATCACTCAGTCAGCCATCAGTCAGTTCCCTCGTCCGTCAATCAATCATTACAAACTAATTGACTAATTGTAACATAAGCAATGTAAGACCATTATTCAATCAACCAATCAGTCTGCTGGGCTGTCGCATAATCCTAGATTTCAAGCCAGTCAAACAATCAATCACTCAATCAATTCTATATAATAACAGACAAGCTAAACTTTCGATTAACAATCCATTGGTTAGCTGGGATAACTAGGATTTAGGCTTGGCTTCAACTACTGCCGATCAATCAATCAATCCATCCATCTACAAAGCTAGTTTTATTAACACTCGCGATAGGCACTCATCAACATAGTCTAGTTCGAGCCCAGCTCGAACTGTTACATCAACCAGTCAATCAGTCAGTCAATCAATCGAGCAACCCTTTCGTCGCGCTGTTATTTGAGTTTCTGTTTGTCTCATGCCCGAAAATCAGCCCGCCACACAAGCAGAAGCGAATCAGAATTATATATGTATGTCGCATGCCCGTAGAACGCCACTGAAATGTGGAACTTGATACTGCTGCTCAAAATATGCGCTCAAATTCCGCCTATGCAGATGCGCATGGATGCGAATGCCTGACGATTCCCGATGCTTCATGCCATGGCAAATGGTGCGAATGGGGCTTACAGATGTGCATTTGCGGCATGGCCACAGTGTAATAAGCCAAAAGGACAACAAACAAATACCCACCCACACACACACACACAGACACACACACACACACACACGCACACTCATACATATATGGCGAGTATTTGCTGCACAGCATGCGGCTCGATTTTCGCGCTTTTTTGTGTCAACGACAACAATGGCGACAGCCGCCATTTTGTTTGCAGTTGACACTACGAACACACACACACGAAGACACACCCAGACGCACACACACACATACACGGATACACAGGGGCATACTCATGCATATTTTATTTTGAAGGATTCCCTTGGGGTCTGGCTCTAGCACCCTTTGAGACGCATTAACTAAATTTAGTCTCTTCAAAGATTTTCACTGGGCCAAAGCCCTCTTCTTCTTCTTCTTCTTCTTCTTCTTCTTCGTATTCCTTAAACTGTTTAACTTCGCATTTGAAATTGGAAATTTTAAATTTTCCAGCAGTTTTTCTAGCACATAAATCATCATTAAGCGCCAGATTTCAGCAGCGCTTTAAATCCATCAAAATCAGTTAATCAATATGCGCAGCGGCTAATCAAGGACTTACGTCCTTATATTTTTCCAAACTCGAAAAGGTTGCTCGTTAAATGGCCCGATTTATAAGGGGTATATGCGCTCTCAGACAACTGGATGAGTTAATCCAGTTGGCAACACTTTTTGGAACTTTATTCAAATCTTAAAAAGTTGCTTTAGTTCGAAAAGTTGTTCAAAGAAATTTTAAACTATTTCAGATAATGTTCATTGAGGAGAACATTGCGTGGAGCTAGCCTAGGTGATGGGTAAATAACTATCACTAGCACACTGCAAATATTCCATATATATGTATATAAATAATTATATATATAAATAAATAAAAAAATATATAATATCAATAATGAAACTCTGAGAGGGAGAATATAATGAGCTTGCAGATAAAATATAAAAAATAACTAAATAAAAATATATATATTTAATTAATTAGATATAAATGATGATCTATAAAACTTTTTATAAAAACATCTTCTTATATGTAGAAGCAAATCGCTTGAATTCTACCCCTGTGTCATATAGTTGCCATACTTTGGTAAAACTTTTGACAGAAAGTAATAAATTAATATATTACCTACGCACATAATATATATATATATATATACATGTATATATCTCAGCTAAGACTACAATCATGTAGCCAAGTCTGTAGCTTAAAGGGAATTACAAATTATTAAGAATTGATCACAAATTATAAGATATGTTGATCAAATCTATCACTCTTGGGATACGCCTACTTCCTATAGGTAGTTAATGCTGTTGAATTCCATAAGTCATCTGCAGAGTATCCTGAATCCTTAGCATGCCATGCTAACTATGCTAGGCTATCTGCATCGCAGTCCTCTCGCATTCATTAGCTTTGGCTCTGATTTGGTTTCACGTGAATGCTGCTGATTTGAGTTATGCTTTGAGCAGCCAACATCGCGACGTCAAGGCTGAGCACATATTGAGCTTCAGCTGCAGACAATTATCAATTTCAATGATTTCGGCTGCGGCAGTGCTCATAAGTTAATTATGTTGCATGCAGCAGAGCGGCACAAAGCCGTGCGAAAGGTGGGCCAAGCTGGCCAAGCGAAAGAGGTCAATGCGTGGGGCTTGGCATTGTTGCAACTTGCAATTGCCACAGCAACTCGCAACTCGCAACTCGCAACTTGCAACTGCTGCTGCTGCACCACAATTGGGCAGAGGGCCACAAAAATTGTCGAGAGCCAACTGCAAATTGGATTTTCACATTTATTCGCACGCACGTGCGACGGCCCGTGTGGCAGACGCATTCGAAAGTGTTGCTTGTTTACAATTGATACACAGATATGCAGCCCATCCTTATATATACATATATGTCACTAGCATAAACCTTTGTTTCCTTTACAGACAAGAACCGCATGAACAGCCCCTCGGTCAGCGGAGATAAAAAGTCGAGCCTTGTGGATGCTGTCGATGTGGCCAGCACCAGTGCGGAGGCCAAGCTAAAGCCACGTTCCAGGTGCGTATATACACTGAAAGAAAAACTATAGAAACTAGAGAATAGCTAGAGCAACAATTGAACAACTAGCTCAGCTTTTGACTCTAAATCCTACTCCATTTCTAAGTGCATGTGAAAAAGCTGTGGCATTTGAAACTTGCATTTAGTAGAACATGTTTTCTCCAAGTGTATGCAATGGCCAACTGCAATGATTTCCAATTATGTACAAAGTAAATCTTTGTTATTATCAGTTTAACAGTTTATATTTCATCACAATTTAATACTGACTTTATCAACGTTATAGCCCCATTTTTTCTCTGAGTGCATACAGTAAATATAGACAAAGCCTTGATATGGCAAGCCAACAATTTCATCTATATATAGTTAACCTCTTCTTAGATACCCTAGATACCTATTACTATACTAAAAGTATTGAGTTTAATGTTGTATTTTTTTTTCTGTCAGTGCATATAGACCACTCAGAGTTAATTGTTAATAATTATTCTATATATATATACATATATATATTCTATTCTATATATTTCTTAGATCGCTCATACGCCGTGCGTCACGCAAGACCAAACAGCAAATCAACAACGCATCCGACGACTGTAATTTGCAGTAAATTAATCTAAGATAAATATTCATAATAATTATGATAATAAATGTTAAATATGAATCGATGTGTATGTTATCCAGTCCTCGATTAACTGCAAATACTTTCATGAGAAAACCAAAATTTGCTCAATCTCAGTTTAGTTGCAGTTGGTAAGAGCATCTCGTAGTCCATGGCTCACTTTTAGTAGGGGTATCCAAGAGGGTTACTATCCAGTTTTATGAATTCCATTTGAGATCTTATCAATATTTTCTATGCTCATTATTTAAAGGGGACCACTCTTATTTCGAATCATTTTTCATTTTTTACATCCAACTTATTGACAGAGAGAGAAGAGGGTATATCAAAATTCGTAGACTTTAAATGATGTCATACGGTAGAGAGTTCATGACTTGAAGCAATTCACAGCTCAAAGTGGTAGAGGAAATGGATATGCAGAAGTTACCAAAATATGGCATAGGATCTTAGAATGCCATAAAAAAGTGTATTTAGCTCGATTTAAATGTATGCCACAGAAAAGGCTATAGAGAATAACTAGAATTACTTTCGGAAATAATGCTAGAAAGAAGCGTACAGAGATTGGAGAGGGTATTACTCCATCACACCAACAACTGATGAGAAAGAGCTTTATCAAATTATGCAAAGGCAAAAGATAAACAAGACTCCCCATTATCAGCCAGAAAAGAGTAGACAAGGGTAAAGGGTATTTATAGCAAGGAGTAAACTTCGTTTGCTCTTCAACTTATTAGAGGTGAGGGTACAGGAAATTCGTTATAATTGGTTATTGTAATGGGAATGAAGCTTTTTTATGATTTATCAAAAATTTAGCTAGAAATTTCTTTCGGGAGTATAGATTATAGAGAGTTCCTTTGATATAGAAGAAAATGATATATTGAGTATATATATTACACATATATATTTGAAAGTGTTCTAGCTTAAGTTAGTTTAAGTAGGGGGTGTTTAGCAACAATTCAAATACAATGTATTCAAATGTTCAAACTAATTGTTTTTAGCTACAAATTTGTGTAGCTTAAATATATATATATGTATATGTATATGTATATACAAGTATATTCCAAATCTCGTTGGATTTGTTTAATGCTTAAAAGCAAAAATCTGACCTTGTTTTTGAAAGCAAAAGGAAAACGGTTTGCACGATTTCCCAAGTATTTTTTCCTCTACTATGCAAAACGCGCTGCTAATTAACGTTTCAAGCTTTGTGTGTGTGTGAGAGAGTGTGTGTGTTTGTGTGTGAGTGAGGCGTATATATAAATATGCAGCGCATTGTATAATGCGATTTAACTCGAGAGATTTATGTTAAGAACAAAAAACAAAACTTAAATAAAAATATATAAAAAATGTATAAAAAGCAAATACATTGCTGTCGGGCGTAGACGACGGCGAAATGCTCGTTCACAGCTTGTGTTCGAATACCACCAAATAATATAGAGCTCTATCTGTAGAGCAGGTTCTCTGGCAACAATTTCAGAACCGGAACTATGACAGAAATTGGTGGATCTTAAGTCCCCTCTAGAGCAAGTCTAATTATGTATAGCCTTCCTCGCATATCGGTAAAGCAGTTGGGGTAATGCAGATCAAAAGCTGTGAACAAGCATAAAGAAATAAAACATAAATAAAATTGTAGTCAAGGATAATACAGGGTGCACGAAAATTGCCAAAAAGAAATAATAAATATATAAATAAAGAGCCAATCAAATAGAGGGGAGAATTTGTATGTATTAATTATTAGAGCATTAGCTGTTAACTAAGTCAAATTTGAAATTATAAATTAATCAAATTTATTTTGTTTTAGATTAAATAATAAATTAAAATTTTCTTTGTTAAAAAGTTACACAAGTGAAAAACAACCAAAGGCAGATGCAAAGTGAATTGTGATGAAATATTTAAAAAAAAAAAACAAAACAAAACTACTATACAATGTATATGTATATATAGGAATCTCTATATATATGTGTATATATGTAGGTGTGTATGGATTGGTTTGACGTCCAAGTTAAATTATATTTTTAGGCTTAAGACATGTCTAGACGATAAGCAAATTGTTTACATAAATTGTTACTAAATGTAGTTAAATGTAGTTCAAATCGAAAACGCGATTTACTAAATAACCTAATCTAAGCTATATATCAGGCAAACGGGGAACACAACTAAGGGCGAGCAGCATTTGACAGTTATACTACTATATATATAGTAATTGTTTCTTTGTCGGTTGAAAGGTTTATATATCCGTATATAAATCAAGCCATAGATTTTGTTAAAGAAAAGTAAACTGAAATCAAAAATCAAAAAATATGTTTAAAAGTCTACATATATGAATAGGTATATATATACATATATATTTGTGTACGTAATTCAAATTTTTCATAATGAAAAATCAAAAACTAGAAAAAAAGAAGAAGAAAATTCAAAACCATCAAAAACGATTTATTCATAAATATCTTCTCTACATATGAAATGTAATGAATTTTTGAAATATCAACATAAACCAAATAAAAGAACTTACTAAATGTGTCCATTTAACTAC
The DNA here is from genome assembly GCA_037075325.1 of Drosophila mayaguana. Lineage (NCBI taxonomy): Eukaryota > Metazoa > Arthropoda > Insecta > Diptera > Drosophilidae > Drosophila > Drosophila mayaguana. The sequence continues at coordinate 924,316 of JBAMCG010000016.1, read as the reverse complement.
AGAAATTAAATGTATTTTCAATTCGCCGACGATTTTTGCAGTCAATGCTAATGCATATATGTAAAACTCCAATATACTCAAGTTACACGCATTTACAATTGAAGAGCTATCCAAGACTTTGGCTTTTCGAGACATTTCTCGATATCAACTGCAGTTATGGCCAATTATCACTTACGCACTATAAAATCGACTAATTATGTTTGAATTTCAATTGAATTTTGTGATGTGCATTAGGTGTCATTAAAAGCAAGCGGCCACAGTAGGGCTGATATTGTAGGCAATATATATTAATAACGTCTGGCTGCAGCCCATTATAAATTACCTTTGCATTATGTTTAGTTGGAAATTTGCCCTCGCATCAATTGCTGACTCTAAATCAATTAAATTAGTCTCTACGCTGCCAACGCTTCGTCCTATTGCCGACCGCAATGTCCAATAAAATCAGCTAATGGAATATTATTCAAATTATAAATTGCATTTACAGTTAAATGAGAAACGCACTGTAAATGTATATGTAAATGTAAATTGTAAATTCTAAATGCCACTGCATTAAAACCAATCGAACTTTGAATACCAAAAATGGGTAGCTAAGCGCGAGTGCCAAAAGCTGTGATTTATTTGCCATACACGAGCATGGGCACAGGACATGCGAAATTAGCAGATGTGACGCCAGCCACGCACGCTATATCTTCATGCGTGCATATGCACTTATAATATAGACCTGATTTGTTTGTGTGCTGTGCTGCCATACAATAAACAGCTTTGCCTGCGACCCAATTAGTCGAAATTATGCACAATTTCAAATGCAATTTTCTGTAGCATTGATTTTGCAGTTTAGCAGATTTAATAATAAAATTGGTTGAAATTGTTAGAAGGCAGCTCGGGTGCCCTTTAAGAACGGATCAAATCTTTAAGTAAATACTTTTACAGCAAAAATTCTTAACTTGCCCAAAAGTATTGAAAACGTTCAGAGCGGCGCTTTTAAGAACTTAATTTTAAATAATAACCGTCAGGAGGGTTACTTTAGCCATCTAGCAGTTTTTAGCTGTACTATTCAAATGAAAATGCCAGATAACTGAAGTTCTTAAAATATACACCAATAAGCCATCTGTCCACAATTTACTACACTATAATGCTACGGATACAAAAATGGTTCAACGAACAAGCTCACTGCTATGTAACCCCATAGCTGACAGGCTCGACATCTAGCGGCCGTTGGCTACATAACTTCATTATGCGCGCAGCGCGACTTGGAAATGTTACAATGAACACTCGCGCTGATATGCGCTCTCTATCGGCAATTTGCTGAACTACTCAAATGCAAACAGCTGACTGTGGCTGACCCGCATGTGGCATTTTTAGTACATTTAAATGCGTATAAATACATATTTGAGAATGGCCTTAAAATATATTGGTAAATATAAAGGAATTATAATATATTTAAATAGCTAATTAGTGGTTTGCAGATATTGGTGCTAATCTAACGGATTCCATGTTTCAAGGCTGCTATGGCGGCGCTAGTAAACATCCAGCGGACTTGGATATTGTATTAGAACGCGCGTGGGGAAATGGACTACAAAAAATAATTATAACTTCTGGCTGTGTTAAAGATGTGGATGAATCGCTGGAGCTAGCTGCCAAGGACGGTTAGTTAACTAAAATAGAAAGTTAATAAAATTAAATAATAGCACTGTTTACCTGCAGAACGCCTGTACACAACGGTTGGTGCCCACCCCACACGCTGCGGCGAATTCCTATCCGACCCGGCGAAATACTATAACGATTTACGTTCGCGAATCAAGGCGAACGCGGATAAGGTAATTGCTGTGGGTGAATGTGGCTTGGACTATGATCGATTGCACTTTTGTGCAAAGGAAACACAATTGGAGTACTTTGAGAAACAGCTCACCTTGGCACAGGAATTCCAATTGCCCCTCTTTCTGCATATGAGAAATGCTCACGAGGATTTTATGAAGATTCTAGAACGTAATCGTGACAAGCTCGAAGCCTGTGGCGGCGGAGTAGTGCACAGTTTTACAGGCACATTAGATGAGGCGAAGAGTATTTTGGACTTTGGTGGCCTATATATTGGACTGAATGGCTGCTCGTTGAAGACCAAAGAGAATCTGGAGGTAGTACAGCAGCTGCCCAATGAGCGGATTATGCTGGAAACAGATTGCCCCTGGTGTGGCATACGACCCACCCATGCGGGCCATCAGCATGTGATTACGAAGTTTCCTACAGTCAAGAAGAAGGAGAAATGGACTAAAAATACCTTAATTGATGGTCGCAGCGAACCATGCCAGATTAGGTGAGTATATTATGAAAAGGAAAGTTGTGTTCACCTTAGCTATCTTTCTGTATTTTAGTCAAGTTCTGGAGGTTATAGCAAGCATCAAACAGCAGCCCAAGGAGCAGCTCGCAGAGATCTACTATCAAAATACATTAGATTTGTTTTTCAAAAGATCCAAATAAATAATATTGTAAAAGTCAAATTTCCTATGTAGAATTTGGTCGATGATAGCTACAAATTATGGCAGATTAATTAATAATATATGTAATAGGCTATAGGGAGCTTGGATTCAGCATGACGACAGGTCTTTTGTCTATGTCCATAAAGAACTTAGCCCAATTTGAACTGCTGGTCTACGCTGGGGTTTTCCAGGTCGATTTGTTTTATGTATTTCTGCCATATCAAAAGAAATCCATTTCTAAATTGTTTACATTTAATGCTTTTACATTTATTGTATTATATTATTGTTGCTCATATCCTAAATGCAAATGAATTCAAAAATATGCATTACAACTCGATCCGTTTTAAATTGTATATATATATGAACTTTTTTAATTATCTGTTCTTTTTAGCTGACACAGAAACACATCTAGATTAATATTTAGATTCTTTCGTCTTTTGTAAATAATTGTTATTTAATTAACTTCTTTTATATTTGTCCATTGAGTAGAGATGTTTTGCCAAAAAATATATAGTTTATATATATATATATATATATATATATATATATATATATATATATATATATATATTAATTTTTTTTATTTTTTATTTTTTTTTTTTTATGTTGCCCCAATTTTAAAGACTAGTGAAGTTTTGTAGCTTAGTTATTGCCCTCTCTTTTGGTTAAGATAGATCATTTATATATGTTGATATATCGATATAGTTGACGATTATATTATTTGAAGCCTTAAAAAGCGTATATACAAAATATTTTGTAAATATTTTAAAAAAGTCTGTTAACTAGCCATAGAACATTTTCGAGTATCAGATAATGTGGTTTAGAGCTTTCCCAAATTGTATATAGTAAATTCTATCAACAAGTTGCTTCTCGATAAAAGCATTTAAAAACCCAAAATATTTTCTCTTTATAAAATGTGCTTTAAAATTTTGTTTACAGATCTATTTCTTGTAACTGATATGAAGTCAAATGATATATAGCATATAGATGTATATGATAGATTTGTAGTTTACTCAGTTGCATTTTAAATGACAATTAAAGATTCAGTCCAATAGAAATACATATAGCTCAATACTCAATTGATATGAATCCACATATATATCAAGTATATAAGATTCCACGTTAATGTTACGTCAGTTGGGACTTTAAAAACTCTATATATCATCTATATATGCGTTTACTTATCTTTAGTTATATAGCTTCTATAGCTATAAGTTTTATATTCGTTTAAAATATTTAGAATCATGAAATTGACTTGAGTTAGAAAAATAACTAACCAAACCTGATTAAATTTTTAAAAATATATATAGTATATATAATGAATGATACGACAAATTCATTTATTGGGCGTCATATTTAAATATTGTTAAATTATATAGAATATATACACAAAACAAGAAATTAATAATTATAATATATAAATAAAAATAATATTAATTCAACTAACAATAAATTCGAGTTTAAGTTAAAAAAAATAATCCACGAAGAAAGTTATTCATTTTACACTTCAATTAGTTTTGTTGTTATTTTACTTAAGACAAATATGTATGTTTAGATATAGGAAAGTAAGACGAATTCCAATTTAAATCAAAATTTAGAGTCAAAGAAAAAACACTGTAGACTCCCTTAGTGTTTCAATTTTGATACATATATATCATTTATATATATATTATATGCGCATATTTATCAGTTATCAGTTATATATATATATATATATATATATATATATATATATATATATATATATATATATATATATATATATATATATATATATATATATATATATATATATATATTCATATATGTATGTGTTTAGTTGTATATTTTATAATTAGTGTGAGCGTTTCTTAGTTTCAAACTAAACTCGCCATAAAACTCTGCAGTCGAGCAGGCCTCAATAGTTATTTTTGCATTCTATATATATATATAGATATAGACATACATATTTTTATTAAATTAATGTATTTTGGGCGCACTTCGATCGTTGATCTTTTGATTGCGTTTCAAGGTCGCTCCACGTTTAATTTGATCCATCAGCGACTCGTGACAAATACGCGGATCCGGCTGCAATTTATTAAAAAGGAATGCTAATTAGCTGGCTATATATAATAATATATATTGATTAATCACAGCTGGATTATATTTACATATAGTACACTATATGCAGTTAATGCGCATTTCAACTCGGGCTTTTAGTTAGGCACACAAAACGCAACAGAAACGAAAACAAAATGAATACCTTAACACTGTTCATCACAAGTGCTGTTGATATTGTTGTGGAAATTGGAGTTGGTATTGGTGTTGGTGTTGTTGATAAAGGTGTTGGTATTGGTGTTGGTGTTGGTGTTGGGATAGGTGGGTGGTCTACGATACTGGGCACTGGGGCGCGCCAAACTTTGCGGATTCTGATACATCTAAATATGGCGCGCAACACAATCACAGCATAAAGTATATGGTATACGATATAATAGAGGATAGTATATAATATAGTGTAGTATAGAATAAGGATAATACGTAATATAGAATCAAGTATATAATAATATAGTATAGACTACTATTTATCATAGTATATAAGAGATTACCATAGTAAATGGTATCGAAAAGTATTGTTTAGTATAGTATAGTCATAGTATTTTATAGTGTCATAGTAGATGTTTGAGAACAGGTATAGTATATGATATTACTATATAAGAGTAGAGAGTGAAATCGTGTTGCAAATGCCTCAGGTGATATATGATTGATGCTCTACTTACCAGGGCCTTGCTATTGATTAGATTTCGCACTGCAAATGCACGTCCAGACATTCCCTGTTTCGCCAGCTTGGCATTGAGATTCTCGAGAAATTCAGCCTTGGTCTTGGCACGAATGCTGCCAGTCTTTTCGATATTGGTGCTAGTGGCATAGTCTAAGCAGCAAATGGTGTTCGATCGATTGATTGTGTTGATTGATTGATGGATGGATGTGGGGTGCACAAAAGGTGCGCACATAAAAAAAAGGAGAGAAGCAAAAACCGAATGAGTTGTTGAACGTTTAAGAGTTGATACAAAGTTTATGAATAAAATGAGAGAGCTTAAGCAAATGTGAACATAAAATTAAGAACAATGCAGATAATGCTGATAAACAATATATATAAATATATATGTATATAGATTATGTTAAACTGAAAACAAAACTAACTTCGACAAATCGAAGTTCATAGTAAACTTGCAGTTAAAGCACGAGTTAAAAAGTGAAACAGACAAGGCAAAGTATGTACAGGTTTTAGAAGTTAACACTGCAAGTTACTTAAACTATTCAAGGTCTGTTCAAAAAGCTTCTAACATTTTGAATGGGCCCTATTTATACATGTGAGGCCCTTTAATATCTTGTTATCTTGTGCCTTCATATCTTGTAATCTTAATCAATTTCTCTCCTTCAGACTTTTGAAACAGACCTCGAATATAGATGAATTATATTTTCATTTATCGCTTAATTAAAATCAATGTGCGATGAGTTGATATGAACTTCAGATCAGATTTGAAGGCAATGAGATGAGAAAGTTGTGATATATTGTATATAGTCAATGCTCTCCTTATGCGCTTCCAGGTCAATCGGTTCAATTCCTTCTGTTAACATCGTTTATATAATATTTCATATGAATCACAACTCAAACTGAACAAAAACACAACAAAAGCAACATGCAATTTGGCGATGCATTAGAATTTCAATTCAATTCAAATTATCAAACGAAATTATGGGCAAAATAAAAAGGAACAAGAAATTAACAGCGCGGCAATCAAAACCAAATCAAAGTCAAAAATCAAACGCGCAGCTCACTTGAATGATGTGGCACATGGGCGTGCGTATGGGCGTGGCTATTGCTGTTGTTGTGAGCCGCATAGTAAGCAGTGCCTCCATTGCTATTGCCGCCAGCAACTTCGCGATAATATTGCTGCTGTTGTTGTTGCTGCAGTTGCTGCTGTGCGCTGCTGCTGCTGCTGCTGCCGCCACGCGCTGTGGTGCCATAAATGCTGGCCAACGCCACAGGTGAGCCGCAGGTGGGCGAGGCGGCGGGCGGCGTCGAGTGCAGCTTGACAGCTGTGGTCTGTATAAATGGATTCGTTGATACAAATATCTTTTGCTGCACGCTGGAATGACGCGATGGCAAAGGTGGCTGTCGTTGCTGCTGCGGCTGTTGCTGCTGTTGTTGTTGCTGTGGCAGCGGCATGGGTGCACGTTGATTAGCATGACCATTGCCCATTGCAAGGCCTGAAGGCTGTTGATATTGCTGTTGTTGCTGTTGCTGTTGCAAACGTTGCTGTTGCTGCTGTAAACGCTGCTGCTGCAACATATTTTTGGGCAGCGTCGCGGTCATCATGTGATTGGACATGTTGCTGCCACTGTTATTGTTGCTGTTGCTACCGTGTGCAACATTGGCGCGTGCCATTTTCTTTGGCATCGTTGCTGAGTAAATGGGCGGCGGTGGGGGATCCTCTAGGGGTGGCGGGCAAGTATAATGTTGCTGCTGCTGTTGCAGCGGTTGCTGATGTTGCTGTTGTCGCATGTTTGCTGTTTGCGCAGCTGCTGTATTTTTGATAAACGAATTTGTATAATTGTTGCTTGCTGCAGGCGCTTGTGGCGGCTGATAGTGAGACATGTTGTTGGTAGCAGACATTGCTGCTGCTGCTGCGGCGGCGGCGGCGGCTGCTGTTGTTGTTGGCGATGATGTTGGTGATGAATTTGAAAATGAACTGACTTTAGAGAGCAACGAGGATGTGGATGATGAGAGCGGAAAGTGTGGCAAAGCATTGAAAGAGTTGCTAGATGTGGATGCTGTTAAAACAGTTGCAACAGCAGCTGCTGCTGCACTATTGCCGACAGCTGCTGCTGCTGCTACGACTGTCGACGACGATGACGATGCTGCATAAATTCTATGTTGCTGCTGTGCTAGCTTATGTTCAAATTTACCGTCATATTGTTGCTGCTGTTGCTGCTGCTGTTGCATGGACAATCCGCCGCGCATGTAAATGGATTCGTTGCCCATTGCATTGCCATAAATTCCCTCAGCAACATGTTGCTGCTGTTGCTGTTGGTGTTGCTGGTGTTGCTGCTGTTGCTGCTGTTGCTGCTGCTTGCTGTTGAGTCGTGCATTGAGCTGTGCAATTAGATTCGGATTGGCCTTCGGCTGTGTAGGTGGCAGCGGATGGGCGTGGCCGTTGGGACTCGGGCTGCTGCTGCGAAAGCTGGACATGTTGCTCACAATTTTTGGCTGTGCATAGATGCTGCCAGCAGCACATGGCGATGTGGTGCGATATGACTGCATACATACATATATGCATACATGTGTGTGCATGTGAGAAAAAGAAGAAATGAAAAAGTAAACAATAAATTAATAACTAAGCCAAGACGATAAACAGCAAAAGCTCTAGAGTGGGAGTCATAGCTGAAGCCAAATTACTCTCAGGGGAATGCATTAGGAAAAGGCTTAAGGCGTAGAGGGAAAATCTAAATGATTTCACTGTACGTGAATGAGGATCAAGTTTAGCTTCTAATGTGAAGGTGAGTTTAAAGGGGGCTTATTAATAAATCAAAGCGAGCATTTGCAAGAGGCTCAAACACAAATTAAACCAGCTGGTTCACTCTAAAGAGCTTTTGCTGTAAAACTATATGCACGCAAGCGAGTGATCACTGTATAAATGGGCATAAGTTTAGCTATATCTATGTTATATGTATGTCTAGTTATGCATGTTAAACTAAGCTAAATTTAGTTTGGTTGAGTTATGCTTAAGAACTAAATTAAATGTTTTAGTAGACGTTGAGCAGCGTTGCCTCCTCTTGTTTTAGTTGTTTAGTGGGCGTGGCCAACATTGTATTTAGCACTTACGGCATCTAGCTGAGGCGGCGCCTGATAAGGAGGCGGCGTTGGTGGCAATTGTTGTTGATGATGTTGATGTTGATGTTGTTGATGCACCTGAGGATGTTGCTGTTGCTGCTGTTGAATAAAGCGATGATGTTGCTGCTGCTGTTGATGCTGTTGCTGATGTTGCTGATGTTGCTGCTGTGTGTAATTTGTTTGAGCATAAGCATGCAACTCCATATAGCTATTATAATAAGCCTCGTAATCGGCTTCTAAGCTAGGCAAGGGCTTGTGCATGGGCTAAGGTGTATAAACAGGCAATATGTTGTTGTTGTTGTTATGATGTTGATGTCGGTGTTGGTAGTGTGCGAATTGAAAATGAAAATGAAATCAAAGTAAAAATAAATAATGTGCAGAAAGCGGAAAGATCAAGCCGTAGAATAGAAGCACACACCTGCTGTAGAGAATGTTGTTGCTGTTGCTGCTGCTGCTGCTGCTGCTGCTGTTGTTGCTGCTGCTGCTGTTGAATGCGACGCAGCGCAACGGGCGAGGCAGGCTGATGCCGCATAGCAGCTAACGCGCGCACCGTCTCCGACACTTTCAGCGCCGAGCTGGGCATCGCAGTGACAGCCTCTAGCAAAAACGCAGGCGGCGGTGGCAAATGCTCGCTGGAGCAGCTAATGTTGCTGTTGCTGTTGCTGTGCTGCAGCGGAAATTGCTGCTGCTGCTGTTGCTGTTGTTGTTGTGGTTGCTGTTGCTGTTGCAACTTAAATCATAAGCAATAAATGAAAATTAACTTAGGAGTAATAGAAAATAGAAAACTGTGTGCTGATCGTAGACGACTCTCAAATTCATTTGTGTTGCTGTTGTTAGCTGTGCTGCTGCAGCCTATTTCTGCTGTTACAGCTAAATTCGTAAGCGATATGTAATAATTTACTTAAAGCACAGCTAGTATAGATCGAATTATTTCATTTATAATTATCAATCATTTGTGTATTTCTAACAAATTCAGATTAATTTTGCTGTTGTTGCAGCTGCACTTGCAACTTGAATAAATTTAGTTTAACAATGTTTTTTTTTTTCACTCAACTTAGCCTAAGCTTAACTTAATTAATTATCAGCTAATTTTAATTACTTTTTAATTATTTATCAATTTCTTGGCTAAACTTACCCCATTATTAACGCTGGGCGTCACTGAGGAGCTGCGTCTCACTGGCGGCGGGGGCTTGGCCTGATTGATGGAAGAACGACGTGCAATGCGTGTGGAGCCAACTCCTGGCGCTCCTAAGCCTCCTCCTGCTGCTCCTCCACCTCCTCCTGTGAATTTTAGGCATGTTACCAAAGATGTTCATAGAAACGCTTCGAGCTTAGTTTATTAACGTTATATACACAGTAGAACACACCACATAAAATATATATATATATATATATAACATCAGTTCTAGTCACAACATTCAATCGCATATTAGATACACTCCGACACCCAAGACGGGCAATTTACATATTTCTAGACAATTTTCCCAACAACTTGCAATTTGTTTGTGAGGCCTACAGACCAGACGAACACAATTTTACACAAGACTCTGGCGATTATTACGATATTTGATATACTTAGGTCTAGTTTAGTATTAAGCTGTGTTGCAGTTAGTCGCAGTTAACGTGCAGTTTTCTTTGTGTAAGTGAGCATTATATACATATATATCAGGGCTTTCAAAATATTTGTAGATCATCTCTTGACATTTTGTTCATATCTCTTTTGAATTTGCTTAAGAACTCCCAAATGAATTTGGAATATTCAACTGAGACTTAGTCAAAGGTTTGACCTCAAAACTTTCTCATTTACAAAAGTCTCAGATGATTCAGACTGTAAATTTGACATGACTTGAACTATCTTTTCTTAGCCTTGATATTTATATATAGTTGTAGTTGTATTTATGTAAATGGTGCTCTGTGAGATGATGAGCGAAATTGGTTAAGAACTTCCTCCAAGCCAGGTTAAGACGAGAAAGAAAACAGGAACACAAATTAGAGTGGAACAAAACTGAAACAAAATTTATATTTTGCTGCAAACCAAAGCCGGTAAAATCAAATGAGAAAAACCAAAAATTTCCAAGGTTAAATCGTGAGGAAAACTGAAGAAAAGCGAGTGAGAGTAACCAAAACAAAAAGATATAAGAAACGAAACGAACCCGACAACGAAGCCGGCCTGGGCGTTATGCAGGGCTTTACTGTAGCTGGGATTGTGGCATGGGCATTGACAGTGGGGCACACAAATGAGTTGGCGTTTGGTTTGGCAGGCACAGTGGGCAACAAGGCGGGCGCAGCTGATGTAGCTAATGATGTTGATGTGGGCGATGATGTTGATGTAGATGAAGATGATGATGTAGCTGATGATGAACCTGATGTTGGCAATGACAGCTTATCTGCAACTGTTGCTGTTGTATTGGATATTGTTGATGTTGCTGTTGTGTATGATTGACTGTGAGTGGATGTTGCTGTTCTGTTATGATTAATGTTGTTGTTGATGTTGTTCACAGATGCAGATGCGGTTGCGGTTGCGGATGCGGATGCAATAAGGGCAGGCGGTTTAATGATATTACAGTTTGCTGTTGTTGTTGTGCTGTTGGTTGTTGCTGATGTTGTTGGTGAGTGTTGTTGTTGTTGTTGTTCTTGTTGCTGCTGTTGCTGCTGCAATTGCTGCTGCACTTTTAGCTTCTGTTTGCGTATTTTGGCATCTAAATCAGCCTTAAAATCAAATTTTCTAGGTATCACTGGCTTGTTGCTGCTGCTGTTGCTGTTGCTGTTGCCCGTTTCACTGAATATACTCAGGCTTATTGGCTTGGGCGGCAAAGGACGCCGAACTGCAATGTTGCTGCTATCATTCGCTAACTGCTGCGACTGATTCTGCTTCTGCTTCTGCTGCTGCTGCTGCTGCTGCTGTGGCTGTTGCTGCTCTAGACTAAGGCTAAACTTTTCCGTACCTCTGTGCGGACTGGCGCGTCCGAGCAGCTGCAGCTGCTGCTCGCTGGAAGCACGAAACGATGAGAGGCGCTGCTTGGCTGGCGCAACAGTTGCCGTTGAGACGTGAGAGCCACCAACTCCATCTGGCGATTCAGGCGAACCAGCCAGATTGTCAGGCAGCTGCTGCAGCTCGCGCATCTCGTGCAGCTGCAATTGCTGTGGATCTTTGGTGCGCATCACCACAATCTCCGAGTTCTGCTTGGCAAACTCAATGTCCGGCGTATTAGGTATCTGGTGGTCGTAGATGACAACAACGGCGCTGCCGCCATCACTGCAGGAGTCCACGTACGCATGCATGGGCACAATGTCCGAGTCGCGATCCTCTCGATTGGCAAAGTGCGCAAATGTGGGATTCTCGTAGCCCCCGGCCAAGAGACCGCCCGTCAACGAGCTCGTCTCGCTCACATAGCAGCGACTCAGCTCCGAGTCGCTGGCGCCCAATTGCCGCTGTCGCTGCGCATCGCCGTCGCCAGCACCAAGCTCCTCGGAGGTGGTGTCGGAGATGTCGGTGCCGCAGCCACTTGAGTTCGTTTGGTTGCTGATGGCGCAGCAATCGATGTTGTTGCCGGGCAGCAGCAGCAACTCGTTGGTGTTGTTGTTCTCGTTGCTGCTGCTGCTGGAGGCGCCGCTGTTGTTGTTGTTGTTAACATTGTTGCTGTTGCTGCTGCTGCAGCTGCTGTTGTTGATGTTGCTCATGTTGCTGTTGCTGTTGCTGCTGTGCTGCTTGCCCTTGCCCTCATCGATCTCACGTTGAAAGGAGTCTAATTCGCCAATTAAATTATTTAATGCTTGTATTGAATCTTCGAAAGATTTGTCTAATTATGTTGTAGTTGTTGGTTGGTTGGTTGGTTGGTGGACATATTGTTGTTGTAGTAGTTGTTGTGTGGTGCAATATATATATTGTTTTTTATACGAAACGAGATGGTGCGTGGTGGGAGACAAAATCAAACGAGCAGAGGGAGGAATCGAAAAAAAAAAAAATTCCAAAAGAAAACAGAAGAAAGTAAAAGTTTTTTATTATGATAATCACGAAATGCTTAAAATCAAGAGAAAGGGGGCGGGGTGGGGGCTCAAAAAGTGAGGTTGAGGGCTGGGCATATTGCAAAGTATTGGGATGCAGACTGTGCAGCAGACTGTGTCTCAAGACTTCAACACTTACCCATTTCCTGTTGCTCCACGGCGCGCAGCTCCTCGGCCCGTCGTCCTGTAGTCGCTGCGCCAACGGCTGCGGCTGCTGCTGGAACAGGAGCTGGTGGGGCAGCAGCTGCTGCTGCCTGCTTTTCAAACATCGAAGCCTTCTGCAGCACCGATGCACGTGAACGTTCATCCGTATCTGGCGTTGTAGACGACGACGCCTCCGTGATCTTCAGCACCTCGGTGGCGGCGCTGGCGGGCGGAGTTGGCGAGCTGACCTGATAGACGAAGCCCAGGCCGCTGGCAATGCTGCCATTGCTGGGAGTACCTGCAGCAGTGGACGTGGGTGAGTTGGTTAACAATGGTGAATAGTGATTCTGTGGCGTCGAACAGCCGCTAGATGGCGTCGTGTTGCTGGCAGCGGCAGCAGCAGCACCAACAACAGCCGAGTCGATGGATGGATGCGAGTGCAGCGATGATGCCGTATTCGAGGACACCGACGACGATATGGAATGGGAGCGTGTGCCGCGTTGCTGATGGTGATTCATGTGCGCTAGCTGCTGCTGTTGTTGCTGTTGATGCTGCAACAGTTGCTGCTGCAGTGAGCTGGTCGACGAGTCGTTCGAGTGCTGTGAACTTATTGAATCGATGCTGCTCTGTTGCTGCAGCAAAGGTGTTGCCGATTGCTGCTGTTGCTGTTGTGATTGCTGCTGTGATTGCTGCTGTGATTGCTGCTGTGATTGCTGATTGGTTAGTTTCATAGCTGCCAGCTCAGACATGTTAACATAGGTGGGCGTGGTCTGCTGTTGCTGTTGCTGCTGCTGTGTTTGCTGTTGTTGTTGCTGTTGCTGCTGTGCATGATGTGCGGCGGACAGCTCTGCGTGTGCGTGAGTGTTTGACATTTATTGACATGCGAATGGTGTTTGAGGGAGAGAGAGAGAGAGAGAGAGCAGCATGGCGACAAGCACAAGGATTTGATTAGTAAGACTCAATGGATTAGGCATTAAAGGCGTGCACACTAGGACACAACATAGTAGAGACAAAAAATATACAGAGACACGGTTTCAGTTCGGCAAGTGCCGAAGAGGAAATACCCAAGCAGACAGAGACGACTTCAGATAAATGTATAAACATATATTATATATACATATCATCCAAACAAAATATGCATTTAAGACTAGATGAATAGAGTCCCAATATAATGATGATGATATAGTAAACTCATCTAGTTTTTCCGGACAATTGATGCATACCGATAAATACATTGATATGCAGACGTACATATAAAGAGATGTTATCAGCCTAAATCGAATCCCATGTATTTATAGATATCTGCTTGGGTTTTATATATAATTACCCTAGCTTACCTTTCGTGATATGAGCCGGTATCGGTGAGGGGCACTGGCGCTGCAGCAAATTCTGTCCGCTATTCTGTCGATGATTGCTCTGCGCAGACAGCGGACGTTCCAGCGAGGAGCAACGCTGCAAGTGATGAAAGAAACGATTAGTAAAAGATCAAACATAATATACACATATAAAAATATATATAGCAGAGTTGATTCGGAAATGAGGCGAAGACAACTGTTTATGGTGAGCTGGGCAGGGTTTAGCGCATGCAAATGAGAGCGCGCTGTAGGTATCTAATTTCTTTTTTTGTCTCTCTCTCTCTCTTTCTTTCTTTCTTTCACTGCCACTTACCACATGTGCCGGCTTCTATATAGATATAGAACGTATCGAATCGGATCAGCAAACAGATAATAAGAAATAACTTAAGCGCTAGATGTATATAGATAGATAGACACAGAGCATTTAAGAGATGCGTACAAAAAGTAAGCCAATGAACTCATCGAGAATTTCCAGAATTCCAGAATTGTTTCATAGAATTATATTCAGCTTACTTCTTGAACACACCTCGCACACACATGTACAGTCTTCACTTACAACTGGCAGCGGCGGACGACTCATCGAAGCAGCTGGTGACTTCTGTGGAGCAGGCGTCGTTTGACCTCCCGAGATAGCTCCGCCAACAGGTGCGGCTCCAGCTCCAGCTCCAGCTGCAGCCGGCGGAGCAGCTGCTGTTATGAGACTGCCACTGCTGCTGGACTCGTGTATGGTCTCTGGGTTTTGGAACGTGTAAACAGTTAAGGGCGGACGCTGATGTCCCTTCTCGTAAGTGGTGGAAATCGTATGCGGACGATCGGCCGTCGGTGGCAGAGTGTCAACAGCATCCTGGGAATGTGGCGGCCAAGTGGAAACAGCATGTGTTTGATTGGTTGCAGTGGAGGCCTATTCCGAAAGAGACAGCATCATCGTTAGCAAAGAGTTAACACAACACGCCAAATAGAAAACACAAATCAATAAATCAAAATGAGAACCTGTGTTGTTAGCGCGGGCGATGAGCAAAAGCCACTATCACTGGATTCACCAGGTTTCAAGCGAATTGCGGGCGTTACAAACTAAAAAAAAAAAAATACAAATAAATGAACGTACAAATAAACAAACACAAAAACACAAAAGACGCGAAAAATAATTAAAATTATAAATGAAAGACCCCAAATCAAATAAACATCAACAATGGCAACAAAGTCAGCGAGGCTATGCACACAGAGATGACATTAAATACATCAAGTTAACTTAAGATTTAAGCAATTGGTCGTTGGTTGTATATAGTGGATTAAAGTATACAAGTCTATGTTCATATCGATGTACTTGAACTTAGCACTGAGTTAATGACAAATTATATAGTATAGAAAGCGAATTAGTCAGACTACCCTCGCATAAATGTAATGTCGTATATAATGAACAACTTTAACAGACTCTACTTTCGTTTTTCCACTCTACTACATTTTAGATATCTATCAGTAACAGCTTAAGCTCTAATTATAAATTAACCACAATTAAATTAGCAACATGCTTTGATGGGGCAATCGATAAATTGAATATCTGCAAGCAAATCAATTTCGAGTAATAAATATTTAACATTAGGAAGTTACGACAATTCGACTAATTGAACACACCTTTTGGCTTCAGCTTGTTGAAAAACACCTACCAATTCGATTAAACGAAGAATTACATAAATGTATTTAGACTATATAACTTGTATACACCCTTTAGAGAAATAGCAAACTGTTGTACAAGACAAATAGCATGAAATCAAATAAACACTACGAACTAACCCTATAGCACATTTCGTATCGCATGCGACAAAGTGAACTTTAAATGAATTTACAAGTTATTAGGTACAAAAGTAAGTAAACAACAGATATGAACATGTTAAGTTTTCAGACTGATGTATCTCATATATGTACATTCAATATGAATATTCATTTATGACCAATTGCTTAAGTCGAATAACAAGCTGCACAATCTTAAAATGAAAACTGGCTTCGCACCTGCGACAGCGAACGCTGATAGTGATGATGACCCGGCGAGTTGCTGGAGCCGCTGCTATTCATGCTGCTAATGGAGCAGACGGAACTCTTGCGGGAGCCCAAAGAATTGGAGCAGCCCCCGCCCTGCGAACCAGAGCCACCGCCTGGCGATTCGGGATATAAATTAATGCTGGCCTTAGCATCGTGTATGAGCTCCTCTGATGCTTGGGGCAGCACGGTCGGCTCCTTGGTGACCAGAGCAATCGACTCCATGGCCTCCTGCAAGACAAGCAATTTGATATTTAATAACTGAAGTAAACTCTCAACTTATTTGTTACCTACCTGCAGATGTCCTAGCTCGGACATCACTTCACATTCTTCGTGCACCACCGGCTGCAGCATGTGCACAAAGCTACAGAAGCGCAAACGCTCCTCAACCATGGCCGCGCGCAGTGACTTCTTCTCCACCTCCTCCAGCTCGGCACGACGCAGTGTCACATCCTGCATATGAGAGTCCATCAGGGATTGCAAACCGTTATCTGTTTGTCCTTTGCGCGCTTTCTTCTGCAAGCGCAGCGTATCGCTGGAACGCTTCTTTAGCTCGCTGCGACAGCGCTTATACTCTTTGGCATGGTCCTTATCGATGGTGGCCACGGTGCGTTTCCAGTCCTCGATCTTGTCCTGCAGCGGCTGCACAAGGCAATCCATAATGGCGCTCGTGAAGGTCTTCAAGCGCGTCTCAACCGCCTTGTGGCGCAGGCAAACGCGCGTCAAGGCGGTGCCGATCTCCTTGGATGCACCTGGAAAAAGAGATAGACGACCACGTTAGAGTTTAAATTCTGTGCGAAATTTCAGCTGTCGGAAATCATGACCAGGCACCACATATCCCCATTATAATACGTTGCATGCCACACGACATTTGGATAAACGAGAAGTCGGTCAACAACCGGCCTCACGTCTCGTCTCTCGTGTGTGCCCATTATGCCAGCTACTTGCGACGCTTTGAGCAGCTGCCTATCTAGGCAAGTGACACGCTTCTCCCTCCATCTCCATATCCCCATATCCCCTCTCTCTCTCTCTCTCTCCCTCTATTCCAAATCTAATTATCGTTTGAAAAAGTTGCCTTTGCTGCTCTATTATCCTATTGATTTGTGCTCGCCTCTCCAGCGGACGAAGGAGAGACCACAGCAGTGCTTTCATTAAATATGATGCTTGAGGCAAATCCCACATAAAGCACTTTATGAACGCCTTCAAATCCAAGTTAATTGAATTGTGTCTTACCATAGAGCATAGCAGACGCATTGATACCCTGCACCCTCAAGAGATAAACACAGCGAGAGAGAGAGAGAGAGAGAGAGAGAGAGAGAGAGAGAGAGAGAGAGAGAGAGAGAGAGAGAGAGAGAGAGAGAGAGAGAGAGAACAACAAAACGCTAAGCCCACATCAACTTTTTAATGGACGTCAACAAATCCTAGTTAATTGAATTGAGTGCACAGTGTGGGGAGTGAACGACTAGTTAATGCGCTTCCTCTTCAAGCAGTTGCTTTAATTTTAATGTCTACTTCCATTTCATCCTCAACTAGTGTACAAAATAAACTTCATCAGCATATCAGACTGGAATTTCCAACAATACCTCGTAAATACTCAATTATCTAACCCACGACTGCAGGGTACGTGGACGACAACCCACCCGTTAGGCTATGCCTACAGCCACCCTCACTGCAAGCAAAAACCATGTGCAAATTATTGCGTTTCACCCTCGTTTGGGACAATCGCAAAAGACAATTGACACTTGTCCTGTGCAGCAGGCTTGACCGAGCACAGACCAAACCGAACCGAGCCAAGACGAGCCGCACTTTTACTATCTACTTGGGCCGACTAACCACTAAAACTAATGAAACCATTTAGTAAGTGCAAAGTATAGCGAGTGCCTGATGTACCAGACAGACAACACCATGAGGGTGGCCCCAAATCGTAGTCCTTGCTAGCCGTTCTTTTTTATGGCTGGCTGATTGAGTGCCTGTTGGCAAACGGGGCGTATGAGCATTATGGTGCAAGCGAAATGCAGGCAGAGACGTGACATGAAATCAATATATGCAAATGAGCC
Organism: Drosophila mayaguana; assembly: GCA_037075325.1. NCBI lineage: Eukaryota > Metazoa > Arthropoda > Insecta > Diptera > Drosophilidae > Drosophila > Drosophila mayaguana. The sequence goes on along the minus strand of JBAMCG010000016.1, from coordinate 906,372 downwards.
AGAGCGCATATGAGTGAGAGAGAGAGCGAGTGAGAGTGCGACATAGGCAGATAAACATAAAAGCTAAATAATTATTCGCATTGGGAATTGAGAACGGATTCAAATTCATTTTTAATAAATATATGAATTCATATTTTGTATATGACAATCATTAAAAGAGAACAACAAAAACAGTCAATCAAGAGCTTTAATCCATTTATGAAATATGAACAAGTATTCATGATGCCATGAAAAGGAAAGCCTATGTCAATGTTGGCAAAATAAGTTCATTAAATGCAAAGCTCATTGCCTCCCAGGCAATGGATCCTGATTGATGGGCATATGAATTAGCTGTGAAAGCTGGTTGAAATAAGTAGGTTATGTAGTAAATGCTTACTGTACTTTATGCATATGTATGACAGAGAGTGAGCATAGAAATGTATGCACTGAGAACTGGGAAGGCTAAGAAACGTTGTCTTATTGCCTTGCCTATAGGGGAAACATCTTAGTCAATGAATAGACAACCTATCGAGTTATATACGATAGGTTTCTCTCGTTGCTATTCTATATGTGCCACCCTAATTCTCTGCATTTATAATCCTATATAATAAAATGTTTTCCTGGCACTTTTGACACTTTTGCTTACTATATAATTCTATTTCACAGCTATCTCCAGTCGCCTATCTAAAGCCTCTTCCCAAACTTCCACCTTAACTAACTGTAACTAGCAAAATGTCAACTTGAACAACTCGAAATGCCATAGACATATAAATACATGTTGTCTACTACTTCAGCGGCTGCTCAAGTCGTTCTAAGTTCTCTGTGGTCTTTGATCTCAGCTGGAAATGTCTTACCCCTCTCTCTCTCTCTCTATCTCTTTACACCACTCTACTCTAGTCTACTCTATTACTGCCCACCATGAAGACAGAGCGTAAGAGCAGTTGAAATAAAAGCAAATTCGCTAGAGCTGCCTGTCGCTTCCCGTTTTCAGTTACTGTTGCTGTTGTTGTTGTTGTTGTTGTTGCTGTTGCTGTTGCTGTTGCTGTTGCTGTTATGGCCGCCCAGGTGAGCAGCAATTGCATAATCAGAGCTGCGAGCGTATAGAGGCAGGCGCAAATAAATAAATATAAATAGCTCAAATAGAAAATGCGTGAGCAACAGAATCGGAACCCGAACAGAGAACTTGAGCAGGCGTTATTCAGATCGATGACCGACGCAACGCTGACGTCGGCGTCGTCGTCCACTCTCCACACCAAATACGCATTAATAATGGGTGAATGTACCCCGATGTAACCCAATGTACCTTGTCGTATAGGCCAAAGCCATGAACTTCAACTGTTAGCTGTGCCTTTCGTACCCAATGATACTCAATACATATTTTGCTAGAGGAATCGAAGGCATGCATGGATGGCCAACTATTAGATAAATGTCTTTAATCTCTTCCAAAACAGACCCTGAAAGCCTCCCTAATGGAAGCAATGTACCTAGCAATTGCTATATTAACAAGTAATTTACTATAATCTTACTAACAGCTGATCGTAAAGGGATAGATTCTAATACACAAGAAATGCGCCCCTTAAAGATTGGCAAACAAATAGAGCTGTATTAAATATTTTAAAAGGTTTTTGAAATTAGCTTTGGCATTCTAATGTACCTTATCCACATGGCACATAGCCCAAAGGCTTGCACGGATAGTTGGCACTCAGAAATTAGTTTTTGCCATGAGGTTTACGACTCTTGAACTTACCTCTGGAATTGGTTGCTGCATCGGCGATCTTTTGGAAGGCATCCAAATAGGCGGCAATTGCTTGAATAGCAGCGCTGAAAGCATACAAAACAAACAAAGATTATATAGATGTAACCATAGAAGAAGATGGAGATTGATTAAGATAACTGATGGAAGATACCCTGTAAATAGGAAAATTTTATGAAATTTAAGCCATCTGATTGTATTCTAAGTAACTCTAGACACACGAAAAAGGAAAACTTTAAGGTAAAGGCAAATAAAAGCAAAATAATAAATAGATTTCGATATTCACTAAATGCCTGTAAGTTGCTTCTTTTATAGTCGTACAATGCCACTCCAGCATATTATTAATATGTACAGGGTATGCAATGAGAGAAAATACGGCAAAGTAAAGATGCCATTGATTATAGTGCGACGACTGCAAATCTAATAAACTTTGCAACAAACTTTATTGGCCGTGGGCGACATTTCAATTGAAAATGGCAGAGGCAGCAGACAGAGATAGAGAGAGAGAGAGAACGATAGTCTAACTGGCAGACAGACAGACAGTCCAAAGAGCGACTGCAGCTGATGAAGATGCTGGGCTGCTGCTGCTGTGATGTGATCCGATATGATCTGGTTGGTCTGGTTAGGTCTGGGTCTTTCCCTCTCTCTCCCTCTCTCGGTCCGTCTGTCTCTCTCTATAGCTCGAGTGACAACGGGCTACGGTGCGTATGTGTGTCAAGCGCATTGGGCAAACACTTGGCGCAGAATTTCTTTCACAGACAACAACAGACAGCGCAGACTTTTTAGCATGATTTCATGATTAATGCAAGGCGTATGCTATATACATAATCAGCAGCTGTATAAGAGTATATAGTCATATATATGTATGTATATATATCTATTGCATATGCTTAGACCGCGCCGCTGGCGTCACAAATCGGGGCCAAGTCTGCGCGTTAAAAACAAAACAGAATCAACTATAAACAACACGCGAAACCCAGGCAAATGGCCAAAAACAAAAAGAGGGAAAAGAAAACGGGCAAAAAAGAAACAAACATGAAATGAGAATGAAAAACAGTTCAGTGTACTTTCAAGTACAGTAAAGTCTGTCCCATAAAAGCCAAAGAAGATTTCGAAGTTGTAAGCGGTTCAACTGCCTGGCTTAACGAAAGACTGCATTAGGGAGGATATACTGTAATTGAACTTGAGCGGCCGTAAACCACATTAATACCACTTGGGGGCGGCTATACTGTAATTTCAATGTGAGGCATGCATTAGCAAGTCTTTCTATATTAAGCAAGCTATACTGCACAGCCACAGTGAGCCAATAAAGTAGCTGCACATGGGGGAGTTTTTACTGTAATAACACAATTTGGTTGCTATTGCCTCAATATTTGTTTACTCATTCGAATTCTCCTCTTACAATTCCCTCAAATAAGAAAAACTCTTAAAGCTGACCAAATTTGTTGAATCTGAGATCCAAGTTAAATTTGTATTTATTTTGTATCGCGATTTCCAAATCGAATTTCGATTTACCGACTTACCGCAGACATGTGTGGAGCTTGCTAGCCTTGGCCACAAAGTCCTCCCATAATGGAGATGTGTTCTGCAATGGGAAGAGAAAAAGGAAGAAATGGATTAGGAAAATATATAATAAAACTGATTCCAAAAGCCTATCAAATTCAATAGAAAAGCACATCAATGACAAAAGTTTAACCTTTTTGACCCTCCCACTTTCCCCCACTACATAAAGAGTTTGCCTTAAGGTTTCCTCTATTGATTCGTTTATTGACTCGTGCTTTTTATAGACCGTTCGGACGAACGATCAAGTCCTGACAGATTGTGAGTACGTGTGGCTCAATCGTGAATAGAAAATGTTATCAGAACCCTTTTACATGGTTCAAGCATATTTAATACCCTAGCAAACACATAACGAATATATTGAAATATATTTTTATTTATAAGCACATTTAATATGTTTAAGTATTTAAATATATTTTGGTTTATAAGTAAATATTATTTAAATATATTTATATATTATGATTTCGCCTAGTTCCTTTATATTGAACCCTACACAATTTTGCCCAAGTCCCAAAATATCCCTATTTAATCGCTTTAGGGGGTATTACAAGCTTATATTGCCAATAACTATTCAATTGGCAATAACTCAATATCCTTTAAGACCCATCAATTCGCTGAACAGTGTAATATATCAACGATTTAAATTTATATTATTATGTTTAGATAAATTCAATTTATTTTGTTTACTTATATTAACAATATTCTTTTCCCATAACAAAGCTTCCGAAGTCCTTTAAAGCACATCCTGTTCCTTCCGCTAATTGGCTAAAAGCGAATTTTGGAAATGTCAGAAGTTGTTGGCAAGCAAAAATTTTGTACTTGGAGAAAAATCTTGTTAAGGGGAGGACTGAAGTTCACATGTTGTTGTGCTCCGAGCTCATTAAGGAAGGCGACTTTTGTTGTCTGTGCATTTCATTAAAACTAATGAAAAGTTTGACTAATATATGTATGTATATACAGATGTATGTATATGAAAATTTAACAACAATTTAACTCAATGAAAAGGCAGAAATCAACTCAATTGACTGCGTTTTTCGCTTTCATCATTCAGCATAAAATACATATTTAAAATTTAATTGAATCAAATTGTTCAGAAGCATATAAAGTATGTATAGGGAATACCACTAATATATATATATACGAATTTCTTGTCTACATTTATGATGCTATTCTTAGAAATGATATGAACTAGGAATACGGTAAGGCTAAGAGCTAAAACACCGTCAATAGTATTAAAAAACGTCGTGAAAATTCATAAAGCTCTGAGAACTACAATGATTTTTTATTGTCCAACATTTTGTCAAGGCTTTGCATTACGTATAACTAAAAATGGAATTATTGTCATATCGCTTATCTCTGATACGTAATATCTATATTTCGTAATGGTACAACCATTTAGTCAAGGCTTTTCTATAAATTGTGCCTTTAACTAGACAGACAAGGATGACGACATAGCTGACGGCAATTAGCACCTGCTCCAACCTTGACTGTGAACTTAATTGATGTGCATTAATCGAAGGGCTGCTGTGGCTGCCCGTGGTGCGGTGTGCTCAATAAAGTTTACCTGTTTCCACCTTTTTTATGGCCAACTGCAATCAACAGGTAAGCAGAACGAAAGTGTTTTCCAGCCGAAGCCAACGACCAGCAAATTGCAAAGCCAAGCAAACTCCGATTCACAATATGGCTAAGCAAAATGTTGTCTATGCGAAATATGGTCAAAAGCCACACGAGTTTTAGTTCTCATAGCTGTTTCATGCTCGCTTAAATTGTGAATAGTGGGTACATTTGTATCTCTTAGTGACATTTTTCTTTCTATATGAATGTAGATGTTTGCCTGAGCACAGCCTCCTTCTGAGGGTATCTCTGTTAAGCTGCTCAACAAGTCAACTGATAATTAATCAATAATTTAATCGATGAACTAAACCACATTGATTTTCGTGCAGACATCTCCACATAAGGGATATTTATAGTTTTTATACCAAAGCTTAAGAGATATAACTCCAATATATAAAAGTTAAGTTATTACGGTCTCCCGCTCCTCTTCAGACTTATCATAATTGAAACTAAAATATTTGAAGCGAGTATTATGCAGCTGGTAGTCTAAGCCCCGTTGCAATGTTCTTACTGGTTTTCATGTTTGTTTTTTCCTTTTTATAGTGGTTTCATTGTCAGGCCATAAAAGACAAAACGTCTGCAAATTGTGCAAACACACACAGAGAGCCGATCATAAAAAGTAGTCAAGAGATTTTTCTTTTATATACACATAATTTGAGAATAAGCGCAAGTTAAAGAAGCAACAAATGGCCAATAATAAAAGCAAAAAGTGAAAACTGGTTTCGGCCACGCAACTACAGTACACACACACACACACACACACAGACAGACGAATGCCAACTTAAAAAGTCGTTACGCACATTTTATTGCTCTCGTTTTTGTTGCTTTTGCTGCGAGCTTCAATTACAGCTGCACAAATTGACATTGAATTCGAGCCGAACTGATGATGAAAGCAATCCCTGGTCAATGGCTCAATTCAATGGTCAGTCAAGTGTTGCAGCAGCCAGAAACGTCCGGGATTCATTTCTCTGTGTTCAGTTCAACAAATTTGCCAAACAAAAAACGGGTTAGAAATGCTCTAAAAGGGCGTCAACGACTCGGAGTTACCCATGCAAATAGTTTTTAAAGTTGGAGTATGATGAATGGTAGCTTAGCAAAGGATATATATTTTTTGTAAGCAAACTAATGCTGCATTATTATTGTTAAACTAGCATGAGAACTTTAGATTTTAAGGCCTAACTTTCACTTTGAAAGGGAAAGACAGATACGGGTAAGTTATGCTTACTATGAAAGGTTCAATATATACAGTGTGGACTCATATATCAAATTAAATAAATTGAATATTTTTAAGGTATCTATACAGTCTTTTATACCCTTCACAACAGTCGCTGCAGGGCATTATTCGCACAGCAATGCAATTTGAAATTCGCTTTCCCATTTCACATTTCGCTTTTTCCTGCAGTCGAAAGCCCAAAAATAAGCACAATAAAAGGTTCGCGCAAATGCCAATCGACAAAATCCATTTACAAAAAAATAAAAATAAAAAAAGAGCTGCGAAGCCAAAATGCAAACAAAAAGCTGCCGCTGCGGCAGTGGAGCAAACAGCCCCAGACAGTGGGGCAGGCAGTGCAGCAGACGTTGCATAAAAGAGGTGACGCAGTCGGCGAGTGCATTGAGCCGCATGAAAGAGGCGCAACTACAGAAATGAACGGAAATCGATTTCGGTTATTTCTGCACAACGCAAAGCGCATTTCACTCGCACTCTACACACATCTCCCCCCTCTTTCTCCCACTCTTTCTATCCCTCTTTATGTGACATTCTGCATAACAAGCTTTAATCCAAAAGCGGTTGACAGTAAAACACCTTAACACCAACTGAGTAAGCATTAAAGTACAGCAAGCAACTGTTTAGTTAGTCAAAAGAACCTGATTTCAATTTAGCATTTATCAATTATGGCTGAATTACATTTATAGCCAACAACTATAGCTAAAATAAAGAGTCGAAGGCTTTCAGCAACATTAGTAATCTGCGCATAGCACATATGCCCTTACAGGGCATACTCTTACAGGGTATGCTCATTGTTTGCAGTGTCTTTTGGCTTTGCCGCTGCTACGTCTACTACGTAATAAAGACAGACGCCAAGACTTGTGACTGCAAAAGGTTTTATAATTCATAACACGACGACAACGACAAGAGTCGAAGAAGAGGACGGGGAAGCAGCAGAAGTTCGCGGTAGATCTTGGCTGGAGATGTTGGAGAAGGAGCTCTGCTTGTCACTCAATGGCCCACCAGCAGACAGACAGGCAGACAGACAGCTAAAGAGCGAGCGAGACTGAGAGGGAAAAGCAAGAGACAGACAGACAAGACGGACTGTCTGATGCGCCTTATTTGGCAACCATTCGTTGATTCGCTGCGATTATTTACTTGACCTACCACAATCGATTGCATGTTGCAGACAATTCGTTTGCCGGAGCTAAGGTATTAAATAATTGTATATTGTTGCGTATTTTTTCGATTTATCACTCTAAAACTAAAGACGAACATCGAGTAAGAGTAAGAAAAAGAGTTCAAAGCATATAGCAGTAGACGTCAGTGAACCCGGTGAATAAAATGAATGAAATTAAATAAGAACTATATAAACTAGTGCCTTAAATGAGCACAAATGAATCAGCGGAATGAATCATATTCCAAGCTCTAGATCTCTCTGAATTCAATCAAATAGAAAATTCTCAAAGTAGAGCTGTACTTCTTTTAAAAGCTAATATGCTAAAAACCTAATTACCCTATTCTAACTCCCACACACTTCATCAATCTAGAATTAGGCCATTTCATCCAAATAAAACCTTAGCTTAGTTATTGCTACCAAAAATGAAATTTTTAAAATTCCTCCATTTCTTGCGTTCTACCGCCCACAATGCCAGCAAATGTAGCAAAACTATAAATTTTAATAAATATTTATAAAATATGCAATTAAAAACATTTTAAAAGCCCAAGGCAAAATGCTAAATATCTTAAGAATTATCTTATAAAAAAAAACTGCATATTTAGCTATGTCAAAAAATTGTTCAAGAAAACAATTTCCGTATGATTGACAAAGCGTGGCACAAAAAGCAACCCACGTAACAGTAAATATTTGTCGATGCAAAGCAAAATCAAAAATAATCTATTAAATAAATAAATAATTTCAAAATTTTGTAAACGCTGACAACAGCAGCAGACAGCACAGACTTTGCAATGCTCGCTCAAGGAAAATACCGAAAAATGGATTGAGTAGAAGTAAGAGTGTTTTGTCGGGCTTGCCTGACTATGATACGTCTCGAATGGGGTCTGCCACGCCAGCCGGCAGCAGTTGCATATGTAATGGTCACAAAGCCAATATACTCATTTCTTATCCGAATATGAACGAGCATTCAAATTCAACTCGACAACAACTTGATAAGCCAAACTCTTTGGACTCAATGCGTGGGCAAAGCATCGTTAAAGTTGACGTGCCTCGGACTTGTCGGCATTTTATGAATGAAAATTTTGTGTTGTGCGTGTGTGTGTGTGTGTATGAGCGCTGACCGGGCCAAGAGTTTGTGGCACACACGCAAGCCTGTCATTACGAGCATTTTAGCCAAGTTTTGTTACGGCGTTGGCGTTGAATTTTCGGCTTTCGAGCTGCCCCTCCCTCTCTGCCCCCCCTCTTGTTGCTCCTAGCAGCTGAGGGCATTGGTTACGCGCCGCGGACTCCATGAATGAGCCATTATTAGCGGACAGGCGAATGCGTACTTAGAGGCCTAATCTCTTAGACTAAGCAGAGAGTGTGCAACAAATTGCGGCAAGGGTTTCGAATCGAAAGCGTGGCAGCAGCTATTAAAAGACTCGGAAAACACAAATATAGCCGGGAAATTAGGTATGTGTGTGTGGCGAGTGCAAAAGCCAACACTTTCCAGTTTGCCTGCGAGCTGTAGGCAACAGCAGCAGCAGCAGCAACAGCAGCAACAGCAGCAACAGCAGCAGCAGCAGCAGCAGCTGCTGCAGTGAAATGTGCAGCGAGCAATCTTATGAGCGCTACACTGAGAGAAAAATAAACTGCATTAGAACATAAGCATTTAAAGAAGTGTATAAAAACAAAAAATGTTTATGTTTATGCAGGGATTCCAGCTAATTTCTCTATTTCGCTCCAGCTCTTATATTCAATTACACAACATTTTTGTAGACATATTGATTTACATTATTTAACAATTTGATAGAAATTTCTAGTATTTGTATTGTTGTATTTGCTATAATTTTCTCCCAGTGCATCTGTTTAACTGGCAAACGCTGTGCCCACAACAGCAGCCAAAGAGGCGTTGCAACAACAAGAACAACAACAAACAGTCAGTGAATGTGCCAAAGGCAGCGGCCAAACTGGAAAAGTTCTCACACACACACACATACACCTATTTATATATATAAAATGTATAAACTCTTGATCTTTCCAATAGCCTACAAAGCAGCAAAAAAGCAACACATCCTACACGAGTTTAAAACGTTGCTCAGCTGCTTCTCACAGCCACCATTCATGCAACTAAAAATTTGTTGTTGCTGCAGTTGCAATTGTTGTTGTTGTTGTTGTTGTTTGATAATTTCTGTGCTTCCCGTAGAGAGCTTGTGAATCTTAAGGTGAGCCAGAGCAGCCAGCAGCTTAGCTGTTTGGCTAGCCAAACGGGTTCAGTTGTTTAGTTCGGTTCGGCTGCCACGTCCTACATAGCGAAATTGTTTTTGGGTTAGCAACTTTTTTCAGCGTTGTGGCACAATATGCAAAGCGAGTAGCAGGCAGCGGGTAGCTGCCGCGTTTTTTTATGACTAAAGGCCATCGTGGAGAGTTCTATCAAAAAATTGATTTTCTATATAGGCCGGCGGGGGCCCAAATAATTGAGTCAAGTCGTGCGCTAATAATTTGCACCTTTTTTTGTTTTTTGTTTCTGATTTAGAAAGTTGCAAGCGAGTGATAAAGCAATGTAAGAGGAAGGGGGCAACAACTGCATAATACTCGTTCAGCATGCAGTATGGAATACTTTTAAGATTCAAAACACTATTTGAGATCATGGAAAAAGCTTTACAGAATGAATGAACGGAAACCAATATACCCACTTGACTACTACCTGCACGAGTATATAACAATTCTGAAAGTGTGTTGCAGGCGGGATGAACGTACAAACGCCTTGGCTGAAGGCCTTTATGCTGCTACTAAATAAAAACTTTTTTATTTTGGCAAAGTTGAAAGTTTTGCTGCGTAATGAATCGGCACTTAAAATTGAATGCGCAACCAATTGAAAATCGTGTGGCATATGGCTGAGAATCTAGATAGATAGGATAGATGGATGCCACGATTTGTGTATTCATTCATCAAGTAATTTAATAACTTGACAGCCGTGCAATTTGCATTTGGCGTTCACTTCAATTACAGAAGAAGAACAAATAAAACAAAATAAAACCGAACAGGCGATCGCATTGCCACATGCCACTTGCGGGCCGTATACAAGTAGCAGCCACTGTGCTGAGACTTGAAATACAAAACTACAAAATGTAACTGCAACGGCGACTGCGACTGCAACTGCAACTGCAGCTTGCAACATAAGCGAAACGCTTGAAGAGCTTGAAGAGTCACACATGCATATATATATATATACATGCATACACACACATACATACATGTGTAGACACACACACATACTGCTAACAAAGGCCAATCTCGAATGACAGTTGAATGTCGGTTGACATCAGCGCGTGCCGCAGCCACAGAAAATCAGAATCAAATGGGGGACTTTATACAAAATGCTATAATATAATACCCTCTACACATTGTGAGGACATAAGATGAGAGAAAGAGAGAAGTATATATGTACATGGAGACAGAGTCTGAGAGAGACAGGGGGGCACACAGAGGCAGGGATAGGGGGAGAGGGAAAGAGAGGAAGAGAGAGAGAAACCTGACCAAAGAAAGGCAGAGTAAAAGAGTGAGAGAGAGGAGAGTCAGGGAAAAGAATAGTAAAAGAGAGATAGACAGTAAAACAGAGAGAGAATAATAAACGAAATTATCAACCCCTTGTTCATTGCAACATTCTTCGTATAAAACTTTTATCGCTGGAGAGAGCGTTTGATTTGCATTCCTACTTCAGCTACAGCGCCTTCTTCGTTTATTGATTTATAATATTATAGAAATTTCGAGCATCGAGAATGCGAAAAACTCTCACAGCCGCTCACAATCGCCAATGATCTCCATGCAAATGCTATCCGGGCGCTTAACGTTCTTCTCATCGTCGAAGGCTTCCAAGGTGACGACAACCTTATAGCGGCCGTGCAAAGTTGTGCCGCGAACATTGCTCAGCACCATATTTATATCGAAAGGCGTGTGAACTAGCTTAGTCTGCAACAAGTGGGGAGAGAGCAAGGGGTGAGCAAGGGATCTGAGCTAATCGATTTGATCACTTACTCCCTTATGATTGACACATTTGGATTTCATGGCGTCAATGTCGTCAACAAAGCGAGTCCAATACTTGAACCAATATTGATCCTTATCGTACATAATGGCGCAAAAGTCCTGCGTGGCAATGCTAAAGACAGTGGGTTGCCAAATGCCACGATCCAGTTGCATTAGACGTGCTGAAGCCTAGTGACTGACTCGATTGATTCATTTAACTTGTAACATTCGATGGCAATACAATTTACCGTTATGCGATCTGTTGGCTCTACATCCCAAACGGTTGTCACATTGCCCTCCACGTGTATCTTATCGCCATTTAGAGTGAATGTCAGTTCGTCCAAATTGAAGAGGCCACTCGCACCTTTTGCACCTGGTGGGTTTTCTAGGCAATCGGTGAAGACATCAGGATCATCAATAAGCATCTCGTAGTCAACCGCCAGGACATGGCAAAGCATTTGAAGGGTCAGCAACAGCAGCAACGGCAGCAACATTGTAGACAACTTCTGTAACTCTGTTACAGATTTCCAGCTATTTATATAGTTGGCTAATTGGCCATGGCACATTGTAAAGGCTAATCAATCTTGGTATTTTACCTTTTACATTTTACATTACAACTTGTTATGAATTGTACATAATGAACGATACGATCGACGAGTTGCGAAACACGACAAACAAGTTATAGTTCTGATATAGATGAGTCGTTACAGAGGTGATTTACAAACCAACGAGAAGTGGGGAGAGACGGAGAGCTCTAGAGGATGAGCAAATTTAGCAGATTTATCACATTCTTTAAATAGAAAGAAATTCCATAATAATGCAATTCCATAATAGTTGAGCGAGGGCTGTTTTTCAATTGTCTTATCCTGTGCAGCGCAGCAAAAATTGTTTCAAATTAAAACGAGAAACAAATTTTATCAATCAACCCTCGCATAACTGGGTTATTCATTTAGCTCATATACTATGACTGATATATCTTAAGCATTTGGCTGACATTGAGCGCTGATTTGTATACATTTGGCAAATGCAGACAAACCCAGCACACAGAAGGACAGACGGACAGACGGACGGACAGACAGACAGACAGAGGGAGAGACAATATTTTATGCATATAATTGCCTGTGTAGACAACAACAATAACGATAACAACAACAATGACGCCAACAACATTGACAACAGCAACAAGCTTGCTGTTGATGCCACACCCACACACAGCACACGTAATTGACACGAGTCTCGTCTCACGCCTTTATCTCGGATCTAATAGAACATTTTTCTGTTACTCTCGCAATTTCATAAAAACCGTATTATTAATTGCAGCATGTTCTGTATACCCTGCAAATCCATTAGAATGATAATTGGGTATACTAGCTCTTCAAAAACACCTTATATAATTGTATAAGAGTCAGTATATGAACGTATAAGAGAAGCTTCTCTCCTGATACACACGAGTAGAGACTGCTTCGGGTTTTGTATAGCTTCTTTGCCAAATTGGAATGTAGAATCGAACTAAAGAAGCCACAGGGTAACTCGAAGTTTGGCATGGCATGGCTATTGCATGTGGAGTAATGGGTATATGCACAGTGTTTTTATCTATAGATTTAGAGTAAATGCTATGCGCAATTCAATCACGCAACATCATTTCAATATGCACAGCATGTCAAAGTGCCAAGCTAAACGACAGACAGTCTCATCTAAGCAGCAGCAACACAACTACGTCAGCAGCAGCAGCAAGAGCAACAGCAACAATTGCCCGCAGTTTGCTTTAAACAATAATGCAAAGTAATTAATATAACGACATGTCTTCTTCATTTTCATTGTTTTGCTGAAGCTGAAGAGGAAACACTTTTCGCATGCCTCCGATTACAATCTGCGGGGGATCATTGTCCACATCCGAGAAAAAGAGAAAGAGACGGGGAGAGAGAAAGAGATTATGAGTGGGTGAGAGCGAGAGAAGTTATTTCTTATACACTTTTCACATACTTTTTGTACCAAGTGTTAAACGAAACAAAAGATCTTTCACTTTAGGCGAAAGACAAAGATTGCAGTTGTAATTGAAACTGTTTAAGGTTATTAAACCTCATTTTAAGTTAAAAGCTAAAACATTTGTTTACCTTAGTTTACACGGGTATACGGGTATAGTCGACTGCATATACAAAAATTCATACAAACAAATAACTCTTTTGTAATGTGCGAAGAACAGGCAGCACAAACCAAGCTAGATAAGCTACTGCAACATTATAAAGCTGTTTCTCGGAACCAAAATGCTTATGATTCACTGAAATTCTGTGTAAGTAAGGTGTACTCATTAACTATTAGTAATCAGCAATAAAACAAGATAGCAGAAGAGGAAGAACTGAAAGCCTGGCGATTCTATTATCAAGAGATTTTGCTGTGGTCGTTCTATAACCACTTGGGAATTGTAATCAAATTTGAGAAGCGTGCTTAAGCAGCATTCTGTTGTTCTCCATACAGAGTGTAGCTGCAGCTGTCACAAGACTTTAAAATAATTTTCTATAATTCAAACAATATATAGCATATATAATATATACTTTGTGTTCCTTCCAGCACATCAATTGTATCGTTACCCTAGCCAATGCCCCTCTAGCTCCATTCATCATAGCCTTCATAGCCTTCATAGCCTTGTGCTAGTTTCCTCGTTTCTCCGTGCGCCTAGCTTGGCTGCACATCCTGTGCACTCTCTTTGAGTGTGGGCCAACAAAAGCCAAGCGACAAGCGACATTAAATAAAAAAACACAGTAAAATAAAGAAAAAAACCTCAATACAAATGCGAATTGCACTGTGCCATTTCCACAAGTTGAGCTGTGGCCTTGAATGCGGCTTTTATCCATTTTCAAGCAATCAGAGAAGAAATAAAATAAAACGAGATGTTGTCATCGACTATTGCGTCAGCGCTGTGATTATAATTGTTGCTGCTGTTGTTGTTGCTGATGTTGTTCTTGTTGCTGCTGCCAATGTTCAGGTTGAGCGCTATAAATAACAGCTTATTAGCTGTAGTCCCATTTAAATTTGCGTCTATTTCTAGACAACTCCCGCACAGGCAAAACAACAACATGTTTAATTTTAACACAAAAATAAAAACAAATTAAAATATATTAGGTAAAAAAAATATGAAACACAATAAAAATGATTCGCCCAACGTGGGGCTCGAACCCACGACCCTGAGATTAAGAGTCTCATGCTCTACCGACTGAGCTAGCCGGGCCACGATAAAGCAATGCGTCAAAATGCTAACAGGCAAAACGCGAAAGGAGTGGAAAACTGGGAAAATAAACAAATTTGCGAGGTGAGCTTAAGAAGATGTCCAGCTAAAACTGGCAGATAGTAAAGGAAACTTAACTTTCACTTGTTATATAAATCACAAAAATATATTATTTAGAATAATACGTAGAACGAACAATACGAGGGTCACTCAATAAGTTATGTATGATGACAAATAAGCAATAAAATATTAATAATTGCTAAGTACATTTTATTTATGATTTATGAGTACAATATACATAAATATATACAATATATATAAATATATAACAATATTCAACAAGCTTTTGTTTGTATCATAAAATCCTCCATCCAATGTGTGACTCGTACCTACGACCCTGAGATCAAGACTCATGCCCTAACAACTGAGCTGAAAAATGCATAACTTGATTATTAATACAAAGCCTCAGCCACGAATGCAGCAAACAAATGCGGAATGTTTTCCGAATTAGTTTGATTAGTAAACAAATGAATTGAGCGTGAAACCAATTTTCGACATTTGCATGAAAATTATATCAATTTCTACACAAAATTTGTTCATATGTAAATAATAATGTTAATATGAGCTACCTTAGCTATGCCTGACCTTCCAGCGTAAAACCAAATCTATGTTTTAGTATGCCGCCGTATGTGTATTCCCTCACGTTTTTACATTGTAATTGAATATGCATGCATGAAACCAATTGAAGCTACAAGAGAATACTATTAGAGACTGGCTCCTTTGAGTGGGAGGAGTCCTTAATGGATAGGACGCATCATTACAAAGCCGATTGGCCGACGGCGAAACTATTTAAAGGCCAACGTGGCACATGCTGAGGCATCAGTGCAATATGGCAAAGCACACCGAAGACAAGGAGCAACAAAAAGAGGATCACAACGGGAAACAGGAGCAGGATGAGGCAATTGATTGGTGGATGGAAGTGTGCAAGGAATCGGCCATACATGGAATGCCGTATCTGGCACGCAAGGATCTCCACTTCCTCGAGCGCATCTTCTGGCTGGCCATGATCATAGCGTCAACCTACTATGCAATCAACAGCTGCATCGCCCAATGGCAACGATACAAGGATAATCCCATCATCTACGAATATGAGTATATGTTTGCCTTACGCTCGTTTCCCTACGCAGGCGCCACAGTCTGTACGCACTATTATCAGCTGCCCTCCAGTATAACGCATAAAATGGTCATTGAGTGAGTATGCAGAGTCAAGGGAGAATGCGAGAACTAATATCGTAATTGACAGCATTTGGGAGAGCGAATCGTCTGAGATCAGCGAAACCGGGATCGACGACGAAAATATGCAATATTATGTCAAATTCTTACATGTCTTGCATCGCTTGCAATACGACAACTTGGAGACACTGATACCCTATGAAAATGATACGACTCTGCAGAATTTGCCTTTTGACCGAATTTTGAGAAAATTGTTGAAGAACACCTTACCCCAGCAGCGGGAGGTGCCCGAACTTGTGTCCAGCCTAACCGAAATGGGCCTCTGCCTAACCACGAGCCAGCTGGCGAGGTTTGGCTTTACCCTTAAGAAACATTTAGAGTAAGTATGAATATTAATAAGAAGGCATATCTCTCATATATATTATCCGTCGATTAGGCAAAACCTCACAGTGCCCGTCCGTAGGTGCACCTACTTTGACAACTGTCGCACGCAAATCAAGCCAGCTGTGTCTGGAACTTTGGTGACTCTGGTAAGTAGGTTCCTCATTCGTATACCTGATACTTCTTATATGGCGTCTGTCCATTGAATAAGTTTATCCACGATGTGTACGAGTTTGTGATGCCAAACGATCGTCGCACGGTGAGCATCAACATGGACACCATAAACTCATACGAAATTACGCTGATTCTCAACTCCTTTTCGGCCGAGACGGATGTGCGCAATGTGCCCATCGCCTATCGCAGGTGTCGATACATCGATGAGAACAATCTCAAGTACTATGCAGTAGGTGTCGTGTATATCTATTGGCAATTTTCTGATCCTGTTGCAATTGACAGCCCTATCATCCCAGTTTGTGCCGCATGGAGTGTCGCATTGATCGAGCCCTGGACCTGTGCGATTGCAAACCCTTTTTCTATGTGGCAGGTCCCAAGGATCGCATTTGCAGCATAAATCAAATGGTGTGCCTAACGCGCAAGAAGTGGCTGGAGCAGTCCTGCGATTGCATGCCCCTCTGCAAGGAGGTCAGCTTCACTGTTACCGAGAAAAAGGAAATAGTAAGTTTACAACTTCGGCGTAGTCCCCTCATCTTCCTCTCTTATTATTCCAAAGAATGGCGTTCGTGGCTTTGAGGGCACTATTGTCATCACTCAACAACTTCCAAAGATGGGCATCAAGCGTCGCGTTGTCTTCAGCATGGATCAGTTGCTCATGTCGATTGGAGGTGCCATAGGCCTCTTTTTAGGTGCCAGCTTTATGACCATATATGGATTGAGCTATCTGGCCATGTACTATCTGGTTGTCAAATGTAAATATCGACCAAAGCTCAAGCGGGATCAGAATCCCTCTATCAAAATAGCCTAGGATTTGAGACTTGATGGAAAACCTTCCCTAATGAGATGTGAAAATGCACATATAAATAAAAAGTTCTAAAGCTTCCTTCCTGAAAATCTTCTAGTGCCTTACAAACAGTCTTAGCGTATGCATTTAGGGCTTGGGTTGAGGGTTGTCTTTCATTTTTATAAAAGAGGAAACCAGTTTTCAATCAAAGCCTCCTCAGCATTGCAGTAAGAAATTGCTTATGAATCGGCTAATTAATAAGCAAATAAATTAAGTGGGAATCAAATTTGAATATTTGCATAGGAAATTAGTTCATTAATTACAAGCATTTGAATGCAAACGATGATCAGATGTAAAAACAAGTGTTAATATGACCTTAAAACTGAACAAATTTGATCTTTGGAAAATAAATCGATATTTGAATGTGAGACTGAATCAGGCTCAATATAAATACCATTTTAATATGGTTCACATTTCCATCACAATTTAATTGAATATGCATGCAGCAAAGCCATTAACGCTACAACAGAATACCATTAAGGAGGAGTCCCTTGTTGTGGGCGGAGTCGCTTGCTTGTGGAGCGCATCACTTCTTTAGGACTCGACAGCAAAACCAGTTAAAATGGGGTGACACAAGCAGGAGCACTCAGTGCATCATGGCAAGTCAAAGCGAAAACAATAACACTTCCAGCGTGGAGGACCAAGAGCAGGAGAAGGCTGAAGAGATGGACTTCTGGAAGGAAGTGTGCAAGGAATCGGCCATACATGGTATGCCATATCTCGCCCGCAAGGATCTCCACCTCCTCGAGCGCATCTTCTGGCTGGCCATGATCATAGCATCAACCTACTATGCAATCAACAGCTGCCTGTCGCAATGGCTTCGCTATAAGAATAATCCCATTATCTACGAATACGAATATCTATTTGCGCTGCGCTCCTTTCCTATTCTAGGGATCACTCTCTGCCCGCAGTATACCCAACTGCCTACGCACTTAACGTATCAGCTGATTAACGAGTGAGTAAGACCTGAGTCTAGTCACCTTACGTGAACTGATATCATAATTGACAGTATCTGGGAGAACGACTATACTGAGCTCACTGAAGGGACTATCCCCACCAAGAAGATGAGCTATTACACCAAATTTTTGCATGTCTTGAATCGATTGCAATACGACAACTTCGAAACGTTGATACCCTATGAAAATGACACTACTGTGCAGATTTTGCCTTATGCTCAGATATTAAAGAAATTGTTGGTATACACTATACCGAAGCAGTCAGAAGTTCCCGAGTTTGTGCCCAGCCTAACCGAAATGGGCCTCTGCCTGACAACGAGCCAGCTGGCGAGGTTCGGATTTCCAACAGAGAGACAAGTCCAGTAACTATGAATAGCATCTTCATTCATCCATTTTTGATCCACAATATTTTCCATTGACAGGCAAAATCTCACAGTGCCCATTCGAATGTGCACCTACTTTGACAACTGTCGCACCCTTATTGAGGCACCTATGCCTGGAACTACTGTCACTCTGGTAAGTAGTTTCCTTCGTTTGTAAGCATAGTTCTTGGTAGGTATATTAATTCACTTAGTTTGTTCACGATGTGAATGAGTTTTTGATGCCACATGATCGTCGCACTGTGTCCCTCGATATGGGCAATGAGAGCACCTACCACATACAGTTCATGCTCAACTCCATTTCGGCGGGGAACGAGGTGCGCAATGTGCCCATCGCCTATCGCAAGTGTCGATACATCGATGAGAACAATCTCAAGTACTATGCAGTAGGTGTCGTGCATATCTACTTTACAGTTTAGTTCTCCTGCTTAATGGCAATTTTCTACTAGCCCTATCATCCTAGCCTTTGTCGCATGGAGTGTCGCATCAACCGAGCCCTGGCGCTCTGCAATTGCAAACCCTTTTTCTATGTGGAGGGACCAAAGGATCGCATTTGCAGCATAAATCAAATGGTGTGCCTGGCGCGTAAGAAGTGGCTGGAGCAGTCCTGCAATTGCATGCCCCTCTGCAAGGAGGTCAGCTTTACTGTCACCGAGAAAGTTAATTCAGTAAGTTCAACTCGTATGGCCTAGTTTCCCCACTTCCCCTCTTTCATCTCATTTATTAACAGAATGGCGGTGGTGCAGCAAATTCACAGAACTTTGACCGCAAGTTTATCTTGAATCAAGAGCTACCCAAGATGGGCATCAAGCGTCGCGTTGTCTTCAGCATGGATCAGTTGCTCATGTCGCTCGGAGGTGCCATAGGCCTCTTTCTAGGCGCAAGCTTCATGACCATATATGGCTTGAGCTATCTAGTCATGTACTATCTGGTTGTCAAATGCAAATATCGACCAAAGCTCAAGCGGGATCAAAATACCCCTATCAAAATTGCCTAGACACGGAGCTTGAGTTTGCTCAGACACAAATTTGCACAATTTTGCTGCATTAAAGTAAAAGCACAATTTTCTTCTCGTTTTACCGTTTGCTACGCACGCATTAACGGGCCTAATGCGCATATGTGAGTTAAAGACAATAAAATATCCGAAGACGCACTCGACAGCAATTGCCTTGCCCAAAAGGCCCGAGTGGGGCAGCAAAAAGGGAAGTCGGAAAAGTGCCAACGGGGCACAGAAAGCGAATTTCACTTTTGCCACGAAGACAAAATGTATGATAATATAATGGACTAGCAGATACGCATTATATTTTCTGATAAATATGTTATGAATATACGGCGGATTGAGCGCAACAAATGGAATTTATTCCGGTTAGGAGTATATGCAGTCCGATAGATCGATTAGATTGATAATTATTATTATCTTCTTATTAGTACCTCCCTTATCATTATCACCAACGTCTCTCCTATTGCCAGCCCAAGCTGTTTCAAGCTCCATCTGTCTCTCATTTTGTCAGCTTATCATATCCAATATTTTGTCATTGTTTGGCTAAAGGGTATAATTATTATAGCCGCCATGTGTCTGACAATGCACACTTAGCACGTCTCTCCTGTTACACATTTCAGCGAGTCCCATCCAAACGCGACAATTTGACAAACTGCCTAGCTGAGAGTTAGATTGGATGACTGAATGAGAGACTGAGTGAATGACAGACTCACGAATTTGCAGTTAGCAGACGAGTCACTTGGCAGTCAGCCGAGCGAGACGAGTGAAGTTGAACAACCTCTAAAAAAAAAGCGCCAATTTCTTAAAAAAATAAAAATAACTGCCAGATTAAGCAACAATTACAATGTGGCAGTAGCTCTGAAAACTTTGGACTGCAGCCTAATTGAAATTAGCCGCATTTAATTGCAACTAGTTGAGAATTCCGTTAGCAGAGCTTTAAGAATTATATATAAAAAGTGTTATACTAATATATGTACCAATTCGTATTTATTTAGTATTCGCATTTCCATCCACCTTGGCCCGCATCTTGGGTGCAGGGGCATACAATTTGTTTCGGTCTGCTGGCATTTAAGATCTAAGCTAAATATACGCAAACCTCTATATATCTGACGAGAAAGAGAGAGCGAGAGACAGGGAGAGCGAGTGCGAGACTTAACTATGGCAAACGCAGCCAAGCAATTAAAGCACATACCAAAAAAACAAATAACAATTTTAGTTGCACGGAAATTGGAATTGAAGTTAAGTCTGCTTAAGCACCAACAGTTGACATTTGCATTTTGGCCAGGTCGAAAGACTAGACAACAATAAAAGGCGAAGGAGCTTGGCTGCTCGACTAGTCGAATGCCATGGAAAATATGACAGATAGTTAAGATTTACACATTATCTTACACGAAAAGTTAGAAAAAGTTAGCTGTGTACCCTACAATTGTCTCCTAGCTAGATTAACTAACCAAGTAGCTGGCGAAGCATAGCCCACTTCCTACACATTAGCACAGGGTATATTACTTTTGCAATACACCCTTTCTATTTCATTGCTCATTAGCTGCAGCTAAGTCTACATGGCCAATACACCCCACAGCTGCTAATTAGCCCGGGGTATATTGCCAGCCAGTCGCTTTAGCTTAACCAAGCGCCGCAGTTGTGGCAGTAACTAAATGATGATGCTGCTGCACATGCTTGAAGGCATGTTTCTGCTCTAATTCGCACACAGGCCAAGCAACAACAACAGCAACTACAGCTGGAAAACAAGCTAACAGCTAGCGGCTACAGCTGGAAAATAGCTAACAGCTATGAAGTACAACGAACTGCTGCACAATTGCGTGGCCACCAAAAACAAAACCAAAAACAAAAACCACACAAATACATTCGAAAGAAAAATAAATAAATTTCATTTCATTTCGTACAAAATGCAGTCGCCCGCATCCACAATTCCTGACAGCTGTCTGCACCGCCGTTTCCATCTGTAGTTGTATCTCTATCTTTACCTGTAAAAATAGCTAAAAGCAGGCGCGGCACACTTTTATCTTTGGGCACCAACCAGCGAAGGCGTCGCAATGCACAACACCTGTCGACAGGCCAGTCGGAAATGGTCTCAAGACACTTCTGGAAATGAAGCCGAAATTTTCATAGCTTTCGAGCAGTTTGGCCAAAAATAGTCAACTATAAATACCCTGGAACCCATAAACTATGTTGCATGATCCCTATCGAGTCGCGTTGATCTTTCTGTCCAAAAAGCTTAGACTAGAAATCCAGACTAAAACGCAGAGCCTTTAGCTGCTAAATATAGTGTTATATACCCTATATTTATCTATGCTCTCATCTTAATTGAAGTTCCATTAGGTTCAGTTAATATAAAAAACATTTATGTATACAGCGAGTGCCGTCATGATTGCTATAAATTATTGATACATTGCAATTGAATAGATAAATATAATGAGTTTGGTGTGGCAATGGATTAAGCAACGCAGCAATGGCCAGACAAGAGACTGCTCTACCGAAGCACAAATACCCTGCAATGGGCACATCTCCATCTTATTGAGAAAGCGAGTGCAAATAACTAAGAGCTATATCCTGTAATATGCACTCAATGATTCAATGAGCACGGAAATTTAAGCAACTGAAAGGAATGCCAAAAATACCCTGTAAAACTATACCATATCAACCTTAACAATAAACTGATTGAAGAGTAACATAGATAGTTATCAAGCAAAGCTATCAGGCTTTACCCAATAAATATCCTGTTATTACGTAAGTGATATAAAAGTATATGCTCCTTGACGGCATGATTTACAGGGCATCAAAAACTAATTAATAATGGAAGCAAACGTATCTATATGTTTTATTGAATTCGCGTAGATTAATTGAATCACTTACTTTTGGCATTTCAGGCAATAGACAGAGAGTGTGAGAGAGAAAAAGAGAGAGAGAGAGAGAGAAAGAGTGCGAAGGAGAGAATAAAAAATCAATTAGACGTTTTGTTTTCATTCTCTGACATATTTATGTACAGTAAAGCCTTGAGAATTGGCAAGCAACAGAGTTGTGTATCTTTTATCGCAACGGAATTGTTTATCTGAGACTTTTGTTTATTTCGCACACAGTTCACATTGCTCTGACCTTGGCTTTAATTATTTCTGCTGGGCTTTGGTTAACTTCACCCCATATATAGATATTCTTTTTTCTATATACCCTGGAAAATGTTCTTGACACACACACCTGACCTTTCGAGCTTCGGATTTATTTAGTTTATATGCTTTGTTATTCGATAAGTCTCAAGCGAAAAGCAACAACTGTCAACAATTGGCTGACACGTCTCTAGTTCCATTTGAGAACGTTTCATTTCACTGGAACTGGAAACTGGAACTTGCACGCTCGCTGGAAAGGCAAGTGATTCGTGAGGAAACACAACTAATGTTTCCTCCAGCTTGTGCAACGCAGATTTCCGGCTAATCAATAGACTTCCGCAAAAAGCGCGCTTGCTGCTTACTTGTTAGCAACGCAATTATCGATAAATAAATGTATCGATCACTTACCTTCATGTCATTGATGATCTGTTGAAACAAGCTGCCCAGCGCCGAGCTATCGCGTTCAAGACTAAGATCCATTTTCGTTTCGGGTTCTTCTTCTAACTAAATATATGTATTTATATTGATATATACATAAATGTATATGTGCGAATGCGAATGCAAATCGATCGTATTTTCGTTTTCGTTAGTCTCGGCTCGACTTTTCAATTTGTTTTCGTTTTGTTTCTACCAATTTGCTTTGCTTCGTCACTGTTCAAAGAAAATTAACTTCAGATTTTTGCGTTTTATCGACATTTTATTCGGTTGAGTTTCAGCCAGAGTTTTGGCAGCACCTGCAAAATAGTGTGGAGAAATGAATCAGTAAGGAAATTGTTAAGATTTTGTAAAAACAGTAGGTGTGCATGAACAATTGGTTCAAAACTGTCCTGAGTATATTTTTAGCCAAGTTATTTTACCAAGTTGATCAACTGCTTAGCTAATAATTGTAGCAGCTGGTTACGATGAGTTGATATGGGGATACCAAATATTACGCCTCAGGTTTCTACATTTTTGTATAATCTCACTTTTATCAAGTTTGAAACTTGTTAAAAATATTTTTCAATTACTCTTAAGCATATTCCATGCATTCTTTATTCAGAAAGCTTACCATAACCCATAGGCAATAATTTATGTAGATAAAACTT
This sequence comes from Drosophila mayaguana, assembly GCA_037075325.1. Taxonomy (NCBI): domain Eukaryota; kingdom Metazoa; phylum Arthropoda; class Insecta; order Diptera; family Drosophilidae; genus Drosophila; species Drosophila mayaguana. Next base: position 882,679 of record JBAMCG010000016.1, on the reverse strand, counting down.
GATTCGTTTACACATGGAACATGTTTTCATTTCCATATTTCCAAAAAAAGAAAGAAAACAATCCGAAATCCCAGCCTCCTTGTTATCAGCAATGCGTGAATGAATCATTCACATCGAGAGGCAGACTCCACACTTCCGAAATATATATATAGACAGAGCTATAGATGTTGCATATGCGTTGCCATATGTGGCATAAATTCATGTGGCACATGCAACAACATTCCCTCCACCTCCCCTCCCCCTGCCACTGCCACTGCTCTGCTCCAGTCACCCAAGAAAAACATAAATTTACGAAATTTGTCTTGCAGCGCTGTAATAATGAGCTCGTAAATAACATGTAATGAAAACTAGCGCATATTTCAAAACGAAATTATTATTATGATTATGATTATGATTATCATGTTTAATTATACTTATTAATAAGTTTTTGGTTGCGCCTTATAGAGCTAGAGACAGGGGAGAGCAAGAGGAGAGTGAGAAATTGTGTAGGCGCAACATTAAATAAGTAAAACTGCTCTAGCCGGGTGTGTCTGACTTGTAGATACCCTAGAGCATGTGCATGGCAGAGGCAGAGGCAGAGATTTATCTCTGATTACTTTATCAAAATAGAGACTAATACATAAGCAGGGACAGAGAGACACATGGGACAGAGAGTAGACAATCCTTTACTAAAAAAACCAATATGCCCTCTCTAGCAATTGGCTCCAGAGCATAAAAAATCTGGCATTTATTTTGGAAGCGACGCATGTATGGGAGAGCAAAAGGGCAATCGGAAAATGAAAGCCATGCACAATGTGACCCAAAAATGAAAAACTGATATCGAAGAGCATTTGATTTATATGTTATGTGCGTGCACGACAAGTGCCACGAAGGGCTTTAATCTATTTGCAGGCTAATTGCGCTAATGCAATGCCTAATTGTTAATTGATATGTCAATGAGTGTGTATGTGTGCGCTTGTGTATGTGTGTGGCAATGCCAAAGTCAGCGGACAGGAAGCAATTGTCTTGCTTCTGCAGTTTATGAGTTGCGAGTTGCGAGTTCGGAAGTTACGAGCTGCGAGGCACGAGCATATAAATAAAGCCATTAGCAACTCGTTGTTTAGTGCAACACGAGCTGTGACCCATTTAAATGTTTCTCCAATTTTCCTCATTTTTCATACGAGCTTTACGTGCTTGCACAGTTCTCTCATTCTCTCTTTCCTTCTGTGTTGCCAGCTCTCTCTATACCTCTGTCTGCTCATATTTTATGTGGTTAACCAAGTAACCCCAAAGCCAAGCTCTGAGCACCTCAGCTGCAGCTCTTGTGGCTTGTCTAAGCAAACAAGAAAGTTAGCAAGAAAACTAGCAGCAGTTGGTCAAAGCTAATTCATAATCATGTCCTATAGCTGCCCAATAATGAAGGTAATCCATTAGCTTCTTATCAGAATTTAACTATTTATTATCAATTCACATATTAAAACAGCAAAGCAGTCTCCTGTATTATCACTTTAACACATATATAAAGTTTATTCCTTATATCTGTCTTTCTGACATTTACTACTTTTGATATTTAACTAATGACTCAATCATGTATTAGCTAATAAATCACAAATGTGAATCAGCCAAAAAGACAGCTAAGCTAGTCATACTCTTTACCTAATACTAGCTGCAGTTGCTCTACTCATTTACGAAGAGAAGAGTATATAGGTTTTTGACTGAAATTCCTATTGAGATTGACCATATAAACTCCGAATGCCGGAAATTAGAAAAACTATATATGTTCCAGAGATTTCCAGTGTTTAAATCAAGAATTTTCTTCACTGATTAATCATTTGGGGGCATGTCAACTGCGGACTGATTAATTTTTGAATAAATTGAATTGCAAGCGTGAACGAGTATTCAACGAGTTGATCATACCGGGGTGCAACATCTTGCTGTGCGCGGCTTATCATTTATTGCATTCGTATCTAATCTACCTTTGGCTAATGATTCAATATTTATGTAAAACAGCAGCTACAACAAAAACTTATTTCCGCACTTGCGGAAATTGCAATTCGACGTTCAGCAGCAACAACTCGAACAACAACTGGAACAACAACAACAACAACAGCAACTGCAACAGCAACAGCAACTTTATCTTGAGAGGTCATTTACACTGCCCAGCAGCGACTTTGCTGGCTGCGCGTCGTTTTCTTCAACTTGTTCTCTCGATGCTTTCCACTGCGCTTTTCCAAATGCACGCACAGACATCTTCACACACACACACACATGTACATCTATACATACATATGCGAACACTCAAGTTCTTTAGGCAATCAGCTTTTGTTGTTGGCACTCTTGTACATTGCTTTTCATACCCTGGAAATTCGTTGAAAATGTCGAAGCGGCTCCGATGCTTGTGTTCACATTTACTAAATTTCTTCTTCAAAGAGCCTATATGAGCCATTCTGTCTGCCTAAATCCGTCCATCCGACTGCATAAGAAACTAGAACACACGCTGAACAACTTTTGCTTCGTCAAATCGTCAAGCTGAAGTTGTTGAACGTAGAATAGACAGCTAGAAAATTTAAGAGATAAACGATCTTCTAAGAACTGAAGCAGAAGAATAGCCTTTCTTGCATATCAGCCTCATGCTACAGGGTAACTGGTAGTTGGTCAGTATCTGCTAGAACACTTTTACAAGTTATTTTCTTCTTCTCTCTATTTGTCGCGCTTTTGTTTGTTTGCATTTATCATTCGTGCTTTGTGCATTGTGGCCCTTGTGCAGCTTTTGTAAGTGCGTATCTGTGGCTGTATCTGTGCTGCTATATGTCACTATGTATCTGTGTATCTTTGTATCTCGTTTGTAATTGCCGCGCTGACAGTTGCTGTCAGTGTCATAATCAGCCAGCGACACTTGAAGCAAGTCTCAAGCCCTCAAGAGTGGCCATTGAATAGAAACCGACTTGGCCTTCACTTATTCGATTCGAATCGTATCTAAACTCATGAATATACACATATATATATATATATAAAGCACAACCATTATCAGACAATAATTGTAATAGACTTCTTGTGGCAACCATTTCCTCTATGCAAACATGCAAATTGTGCTCCACATTTTTGTTGCTGAAGTTCTAGCGGAAACCACTCTCAAGACGAGATATTTATATATATATATATATATATATAGCATAGCATAAGTATAAGCTCAGTTGAGTAATGCTTTAAGAGAGCCTAAGATTAAAGGCCAGATGCCAAAGGGCAAAGCTAAAGGTAAACAAAGATGCGAAGAAGAAAAAACAAAAGACGTGGAGAGATGAAGAAGCGAAGGGAGATCGTGAGGGACAAAAACAAAGAGAGAGAGGGATCGCCTGAGAAACGTGATGTGATCTGCTCTACTCTGCATTCTGCCCAGATTCTTGGCCAGTAGCCAAGCAAATTAGCAAATCGTGCATAAAACTCAAAAAAACAGGAAAACAACAATTTGCTCAAAAAAGCGGAAAAACGTTTAAGCCAAAAGCCAACAGAGGCAAGGAAAAAGGGTTTAAGGAAGAAGGCAGAAGCTGGAAGATGCAAAAGCAGAAAAGATCAAGCTAAAAAGGAAAGAGGAAACACAAGAAAGAATCCCGCATCACAGCAACAAATGTCAAATTGACTGTTATTGAGGCGCCCTAAGAGAAAGGGTATATTCGGACTTCAACAAAAGATGTCACAGGTCAGAAGCAAATTAGGACCTTTCAAATGCATTAGGGTTGGCCATGGCTTTAGACTTAAGTCAATCCAGAAAATATTACTGAGATTATCGTTTCTTCCGCTTTAGCTCGTGATTATTTACAGAATATCTACAAATCGCTGATATTACACTTTCAACTATCTACGCATAATTTTCCGCCCTATTTACGTTTTGATATGCGGCTGTTGCTGGATGTTTGCCTCTGCTACGGCTCTGCTCCGAGAAATCGACGTCCCAATGCGGTTTTCATTGGCGCCTTGAGATTTGCATCTGGTAAAGCGGAAGCTGTTGCTGATGTTGTTTCTCTTGTTGTAGTTGCTGTTGTTATTGTTGTAGCTGTTGCTGTTGCTGTTGCGGTCCAAGGGCTGATACGTTAAATGGATTTGTGTACACGTTTTCAGTTGCATGCCGCACGTTCGGTTCGTTCAGTTTGGGTTTCTATTACAGGAAGTGACTTGACAGAGTTCGTCTGCACAGATATTCCTTCCATCAAAGGGAGAACAAGAGAGATAGCCAGAGAGGGGGAGAGAGTACTTCTAATTGCGACCCCAAAGATGTGCGCACACGCACAGCTTAACTGCACACTCAGAGTCCGCGCGTGTGTGTGCGTGTGTGTGTATATATAATTATGCGTGAGTGCGAAACAAGTTGAAATGTTATCGACATCGTGCCAGTGCAACACTTGCCCAGACTTGACTCGATAGAGGGAGAAAACTAATGGTTCTACGCAATGGGGGAGGGAGTTGAGTGTGAGTCGAGCGGAAATTCCAGTTAACGATATAGCTGGCAGTTAGCTAAGCCCCAGCATTTATACACAGAATATACTCCAGATAAGCAGCAGATCGTTCAATTAGTAATTTACTATGTGTATCGATAGCTTATCGATAAATAAAATATATGCAAAAGGAAATATCTTTTAATATAACTACTAAGCAAATATTAATCTACTAGACAACTATTTCGCTATGTCTGATAACTTATCGATAGCTTCCAAAACGAAATACAGAAGGTTCTCCTTTTGCAAAGCTTATTACAACTGCCAACTGTTCTATGTGTATTTACCGAACTCTGCTTATCGATAACTTATATTACGTGTATATATGTATATTGTAATGTATACATTACATGTTGTAAATGGGCCAACTGTTTCTTTATCTCGGTTCCCCTCATTTCTCACTCTCTCTCTCAATTTCTCTCTTTCGCTCCGGCTGATAATTGTATATGCTAAGCGATAACTTATCGATAACTCAAGTTAATGCATTTCATTTAAAGTTCATTTGCTTCTTTATGTATTCTTTTCCCATTTTCTAAAACTCAAGACTTTCATGAATTAAACAATTATGTTAATTTCGTATTCGTTTTATTAGCTTTCGAGTAAGAATTTCTTTTAGTACTTAAGCAACATTTTGTAGTTCCCAAGTTTTCTCAATCAAAGTCTATAAATAAGTTGTATCTCTACACTATGTACACACACACACACACGTCGAGATTTTCCCACTCATGTTTTTTTTTTTTTTTTTTTTTGGTTTTTGGCCATGTTTTCAATGTGTAATCATATCATTTTATGCCCGATTAAACAGTTGAACGCTAATGTGCCGAAAGTTTATTTCCAGCGAGGCAGGCCAAGAGAGAGGAGCACATGTACCCACATAGACACACACACACACACACACACACACACACATGTTGTTTACATAGCTATTGCAAAATGTTCTGTATGTTTTGTGCTCTACTTTTGTGTTTCTGTTCCTCGTTATGCTCTCTCTTTTTGCCAGATAGCTTCGCGCGATCGATAATCGATTTGCGCCAGATATCGAATTAGATAATAGACTTACGATTAGATAATAAAACAGTTACATACTAAGCTTATCAAACATATGGAGCTTAGCATAAAAAAATACTTTTTAAAAGAAGTGAAACATTTCGTTTTGCTTTGCTTACGTTAATGAGCTGCGAAAAATTGAAATTTCCACGCATAAAGCAAACAATATTTTGTGGGTATGTGTGTGCGTGTGTGTGTAGGTGTGCGTATGAGTGTGTGTGCCATTTCGTTTCATCCAATTGCTAAATGTTATTTATAGAAATTTAGGTTAATGACGTCGAAGGCAAACACAGATGCCGAAACACACTCAAATGCAGCGCCGAGATGCATAGATATCTATGAAGATAGTGCGCGCGAGAGAGAGAGAGAGGAAGAGTGAGAGAGAGAGGGAGAGAGAGACAGTGAGAGCGAGCGCTTGATTTCATATAAAAAAGTCTTTAGATTATCATCAACAACAACAGCATCATCAATGATGAGTTCTTTTCGCTTTTCAAATGCATTTTCTAAAATAATAAAAACATACACACACTCAGACAGACACATGCACACACACACTCGATGTCAGCTTTCCACAACAACACCAAGAAACGTTGACAACCTACGCGAGGGCGCGAGGTAGCGCTACAGTGAAGCGTCTTATTGTTGACCACAAATGCTGTTTATGGTGAAAGTGTAAAGTCATGATGCGAGCTGTTCAATTTGCCACTCATATATCGTTTACCTTGTGGCTTAACTATATCCATATCCATATCCACATCCACATCCACATCCACATCCACATCCACATCCACTTCCACATCCACATCCACCTCTATAGGCCCCACCCCTCCGCCTACGCCCCTGCAGCTCGTCCCCTTCCAACATAAATCAGCGCTGAGTCGTAATGTCGCAATGGGCTGTAAACATGTTTGTTTAAGCGAATGCCTCAGAAACTGGGAGAGTTTTTAATGCTAAGCATACATAAGAACATTTCATAGAGCATATAGTTTGTTCTCGGATATTTTTGGTGCGCCCAGCCTAAAAGGGCTTTTGAATACTAGATTGGAGTGTCAAATTGCTGTTCTTAAATGTGCAGACAAGAGTAATGAGACGGGGGCGTGACAGATCAATGTCAGATATTGTATATATAGTATTGATCAGGCCTAGCATCTTGTATGGATGTCATGTATGTATTAAAGAAGTACAGAATGTTTCAAATCGCAGGCTTTAGGGTGTCTCTTAGTCGGGTACTGCCCACCAAAAGACTTTCACTTGTTTTACAATAAGCTAAATAATATTTAAGTATTTATCTATTCTCTTTATTTACACTATATGCATATACATAATTTTTTGCACATTTATATTCGTGATTCCCATAAAAATTGTTGCTTGAAATACCATCTACTCTATAAACAGTCTACATTTGTTCTGGGTTTCTGCATTTAGCTCAGTTTTAGGTTTACTGTGCCGGTGTTCATTATAGGCACTCTCTGTACTCTCGCTCTGTGGGTGCCCCAACCAGTTTGCCAGTCTGCCACATCGATAAATATGTTAAGCAACAAAAAATGTAGGCACATTAGCGTTCAAGCTGAGTAACATTCATTAGAATATCCGCTTGTTGGCATGTTTTAAGCAAACGCTAATTGAAAACAGTCAGAACTGCATGCTGCTTCTTTCCCTTTTGGTAAACTTTGGTTCACGTCTTGCTTCAGGTTTTTGCACGGCCCTTTATCACACAACACAAGGTCTGCGGCTCACAGTCAACACTCGTTAATGATAAACAAAAGTACCGCTAGCCGTGCGCGCACATGTTGTTTATTTCGTATTTTTTCTTTACATATATGTACATACATATATTTCGTTTTGGTTTTTTTTTTGTTTTTGGTTCAAGTTTGTTTGCCGGTTCGCTCTGGCGCTTTTCTAAGCCACACAGATTTCTTTTCTTTAGATACATACACATGTATAGCATGTATTTATATACTCTGTATACATATGTATGTATATACCTTGCAGTCAACACTTGTCAATTTTCACTGTTCTGTTTGTCTTTTGTCTACGCTCGTTAGCTGAAAAATCGCTGTTGAAGCAGGAGGCGGAGAGGCTACGTAGATCCAGTGTAACTAATTTGCCGACATATAAAACTTTGTTTTTTAATACAGCAGAACATTTGTTCCTCTGTTAATTGCTTTTCAAAGTCGGACGTAGAGTAAAAAATAAAATTAAAGATGAAATTGCAATACAAGAAACCACAGTTTATAATAAATAAAGAGCTTGTTCAATTGCCATTGACGTTAACAATTTGCATTTGTTCATATATATTATTGACATTTAATATTTATAATTTTATTTATACAAATTTCCTTTCTTTATGACAGTTGTAGTTATAATATTTAGGTATTTTGTTTCTCTATCTCGCTATCTCACTCCCGTTCTCTCTATGTATATCATCCTCTCTGTCCGTATCGTTGTGCCTCTCCCGTCCTCTCTGGTTTCCCTTCCACCACCTGAATCCTTGGGCCTCCTACTTCTCTCTTTCTTTCTTTCTCTCTCTTTGTCTCTCACTCTGTTTCTCGCTCTCTCTCTCCCTCTCTGTCTGTCTGTCTGTCTGTCTGTCTGTCTCTCTCTCTCTGTCTGTCTCTCTCGGTCTGTCTCTCTCTGCCTCAAAATGGAAATGTTTTTAATGTGCTTTACTAGTTGCTGATTCGCTTCCAAAATCAAGAAACCGGCGATTAGCAAAGCTAACACTGCGGACTCAAGACAAGGCGTGGGCAGGCAAAAGCACTAGGTATATATACTCTAATATATAGGTATATATTTTGATATATGACATATGCTACAAGAGTTAACGCCTCTCCTTTAATTTGTATGTGTATATATTCATTCATATATTCGTGGTAGCCCAAAATGAAATCGAAATCGAAAATGTTTGTCGAGTGGGTGTCAGACAACAACAAAAAAACAACCACAACATCTACTGCAACAACAGCCAGATGCAAAACAAATGCATTCATTCATGCATTTACTTCTCTTTTTTCGACTCAGAGCGCTGCGTTTATAGCTCTCAAGAGTTGCTTGGCTCTTGGCAACGTTCCCAGCTGCCCCACAGCTGTTTGCCACCAACAACAACAACAACAAAGATGCGTTGGCGTATGCAAACACCAAAGCGAAGAAACAGGCTCGACTTACTACCAGCCTATCGACTCTTAAGACTCGATATGTAGATTTCAGCATACCCTGCACGTGATTTACCTTAACTAGGCAATGTAGTTACTGCTGGTCTCTCTCTCTTCTATGCAAACTAGAAATAGACTATAGACTATATATAATATATAGCTAATCAGCATTCATAATGCAGGGAATGCATCCACACGTAGCTGCGTCTCTACTCTCTCTCTTCATAGAAACCAGTTTTTCCATTTACATAGATGCATTTTGCCTATACTTGTACATATATGATGTACTTAATATACAGAAGTCAAGCACCATAGTTTGAAATCAATAAAAAAATTAAATTAAACTTTCAATATGAAAACATACTTAAACACAGCTGCAAAAACATTGCAAGGGTATTGGAACGTCGTGCAAGCTCACAATACTGAAAGCTAGGTAGGTGAGACAACGTTGTCTTCCATTTGCCCAAAAGCATAATTAAAAATAAAACTTACATCGCTCAAGGCAAACTTAACTGAGTAAACAACAAAATAACAACAACAACAATGATGTCGTTGTTGCTGCGGCTGTTGCTGTTGCAATTGTTAGCCTGGTCATAAGCAGAACGCAACTTTAAATAGCTCACAAAACACAGAGCGAAAGAGTAAATAGAAATTCCCATTTTTCCATATATATAAATTTAAATATATATAATATGTACATACATACACATGCATGTACATATATGTACATATATATAGACACATACATATTTATGCAGACAGAAATTTGTTTGTTGATTCAGCCGCAGGCGCAGGCCATAAACAAATGTGAAAAGACAGCAAAAAAGAAAAATTAAGCAGATTAAAAGATGGCCAAAAAGTCAGCTGAAAAGTTAGCCAAATATCCAGCATTATATTACCCGCAAGCTAAATAGGCAGTGAAAACCTAAAAGTCAAAAGTAAAACCTAGGCAAAAAGCTAACTCTAAATCTAGCCAAATAGTCAGTTTTGGGGCAATCTACAATTTTGTCTATAGTTGACAGATGACAGCTACAAAATAAAAGACTCCAACCCAGCCAGAAAATACGAAAGAACTAATATACTCTCTTTTGACTACACAAACGCGCATACGCGGACGGGAAGTCAGCCAAAAGGAACCGAAACCAAGTTAATTCGTTGCCGACAGCTGTTGGCATTTCAATTGCCCGCCCTCTTTCCATCTCTCTCTTTCACTCTGTGTCTCTCTTTGCCTTCTGCTCTTAAGCAGTTGCACAGGTGCAGCAGCAGTTGAATGGTTTTTTTCTGGGATTGTGTTGCACGTTTGCTAGCTGCAAAGCAGAGACATCAGATAAGCGCACAAAGCAAAATGTGCCAAGTGCAGATACAAACACACACACACACAGACATACATGTGTTTGTATATGTAAGCTAATAGCCTAGCCAAAAAATATCTTTAAAAAAATTCCATACATATCAAATGATATATATCTATATTTATACTTAGTCTAACGGAACTTGAAACTCGCGTTTTGACGCTCTGGGAAAGCTATGGATAGGAGAGCCTAGGTTTATAATCTACAATTACTCTGAGTAAACAACAATAAAGGCTGTTTGCTTTAACAATATTGGCATTAACATTTATGTAAACAAAATGCAAATATTAAGTGTACATAAAGGAAAACTATATACTTATGTATATAGAGAGGGAAAAGGTAGATTGGGAGACGTTTGTAAAAATATATTTAATAATTATGTTCATTTAAGAATAATATAGGAATAAAGATGGAGATAATGTAGGACTATGCCTAGAATTGGTCCGCAAATCGAGTTTCCACTGTATATGTCCTCTTATCAGCTGCAGCCCCGTATCAAAGTCGTTTGAAAGGTATGCAAAGGCAGAGGCGAATGCACATGCGAATAGACAACCACATTTGAAATGAATTTGAGATAAGACAAGAACAGCAACAAAAACAAAATAGAAATTCTAATAAAACAACATTTACAGTTAGACAGTTACAACGCACAACATCGTTTGCTGCTCTGATTACGAAATGGAGACACAGCAAACCCATAAAGAAGTATAAGACGGGGCAGAAAAACAACAGCAAACCAACCCCGTTTCATATGTTATTTCCCTCTAGGATATGTTAACCCCCAAAAAAGGTAAAACAAAAAAAAAAAGTCCAATTCTTATGCGGATTTAATAGCATAAACAAAGTCAATGAACCCCTCTAGCCTCCGCCGGATGCTGTTGAAATACGCCAACGCTTTATCATTATGTCCCAAACATAACAAAAACAAAAACGAGACAAACAACAACAACAGTTAATAAGTGGCCCACGCATAACGCAAAATGTTTGTGCTAAAAATGTGCACAGTAAAACACACACACATTCATAACAAAGCAGAACGTTTAGAGGTGAAAGAGTAACAGAAAGATAGAGCAACATTAGAGATGAGCGATGGAGCAATTGCACATTGAAAAATACATTATAAATGGGGAAGGGTGAAAGTGTGCAAGGCATCAAATAAACAAAATAATTTATGCAGTTTTATGCATCTAAATTTTGGCATTTTTAAAGAAATTATTTAATGCACTCAATTGCGCTTTATACATACATATGCATTTGGCTTGCATGCACGATTAATTCGTGTCACGGCACGTGCGCACATCTAATGGCGAGTGCTTGCACTTGCGCAAATAGCGCGACAAACTTCAAAAAGGGAGCGCAAAATTGCTGTTGTTCTTGTTTTTGTTGTTGTTACTGTTAATGTAGCTCTGGTTCCTGTTGTTTTGTTGTTGCTGCTGCTGGCTGGCTGGCTGGCTGGCAATGAAAGGAGTTTTCATGGCTTACGGTTGGACTGGAATCGGTACTGGAGGGCCTTGGAATATGAAGTGCGTGAGACTGTTTGTGTAGCTGGAAGCTGTGTTTGTCTGTCTGCCTTTCAGCTTTTGAGTAATTAGCACACTTGAGTGGAAGGTAGAGAGGGAACGATAGAATAACAACAAAGGCAAGTGCAAGAAGCAGCACATTTCAAGGATACTCACGGTTCTTCAATATATTCGCAGTCAGCTTCCAGCTGCAGTTGCAACGCAGCGGCGCTTCAAAAGAATCCTGCAAACAATTACACAGCGTTTCCTCCCCTTGCAGCCGGCACCCGGTTTTAGTTTGTGTGTATATATACGAATATATATATGTGTGTATATATATTTGTGTGTGTGTTAGTTATTTTTGTTTCTGCAGTTGTTTTTGTTTAGTTGGGCTGCAGCGCATTCCAGGCGGCAAAAGCGCACAAAAGAGTATAGAAGAGGAGAGCACTCGTCCCGCTCTCTCCACCCGTCTTCGACAAACGACTTTGGGCTTTGTTCAAACAAACTACCCTGACGGCGATCCTTGCACAGTTGTTGCTGTTGCTGTTATAATTCTTGTTGTACACACACACACACACACACAAGCACAATCACAATCACAGACACGCACTTACACACATGCATATAAAATTATTCACTTTTTAAATTTAAATATGTACACACTTTTCGGCGCTATTTTTTTCTAATATTTTCTTCTATTTCTATTTTCGCACTGTTCTCAAAGCAAGCAACAGTAAAGTGCCGTTTCCGCCGCCGCCTTCGTCGTCTAACAGTTAATTTTTTTATAGCCAGGCGCCGTCGTCTCGATTTCAAAGCTGCTCCTGTCAATAACGATTTGCATTTTCGTTATTTAATTCAAGACATAATAAAAATAACACAACCGCCGAATTGTAGGAAATTTATTTCAAAACCAATACTAATACGTTTTATATGCACGCACACTAGTACACGGCTGTTTTATTCAGGCGCGCTTTATTCGGTGCATTATTATGTTATCAAATAGCATTTAATTATTTAACAAATTTAACACTTTAAATCGCGCGCACCGTCTACCGCACGTCTGACTCGCTCGGCGTTGTTTTTGCTTCTGCCTGTTCGATAGCAACTGCAGTGTTGAAGAGCGCATAAAACGATGAATTTACGTACGATAGATCGATTGGCTTATCATAGTGCTCATATTTGCGCTGCTGCCATCTGAGTGTGTAATCAACTTCATGTAGAAAGCTGTAACGGACGTTTAAAATTTGGGAACAAAATTAATTTATGATATACAAATTATAAATAAATAATTATGTTTTAATCAGTTATTTAACAACATTTAAGGTATTTATTTGTTCTTCATTTGTTTCATTTGTCAGTTTAGAATCTAGATTTTAAGGTAATACGTCAGCATTATCACACAAGCCTAGCTTATAATAAAAATAGATGAAGTATTAGCATATACACAATACGTAAAACATATAAAAACAATACCAAAAAGCAACAATTTTACTATAAATAATAAGAAAGAAAACTAATTTTATTTTCCTTCTTTAGTCCTTCTCCAGCCACTGCACACTTAATTTTATATCCTTTCTGGGCATCAGCAGTAGCTTGCCGGGATCATAGAGCATGGGAATTTGAGTATCTGCGCTGGGCTCGTACTTGTGATGCTCCAACAGGGCAACTAAGCCCATTAGCAGCTGCTGCTCTGCCAGTTGCTTGGCTATGCAGCTACGCAGACCCTGGCCGAAGGGCAGAAAGGACATCGCTGGCCTTTTATGCACTGCCTCCGGCCTAAAGCGGTCCGGATCGAAGCGTTCGGGTTCTACATAAATATTCGGGTCACGATGTATGGCTGCAACAGGAATTACCACATTGTTGCCACGGGCGATGACAAATACCGATTCCGTCAGCTCGAATTCACGCGTGGCACGGCGCAGCAGAAATGGATAAGGCGTATGCAAACGAAGCGTTTCTGTAAGGATCACAGAACAGCACACGGATAAGATAAGGATATCTCATAGGCAAGATTTACTTACCATTTAGCACTTGCTTCGTGTAGCTGAGTTGCTTGAGTCCGTCTGCTGTCAGCTGTCCGTCATTTGCCTTCAACACTCGTCTAATCTCCGCTCTCACGCGCTCTTGGAGCTCCGGGTGCAGCGCGAGTTCATAGAGACAGAAGCCAAGGCAGGCATTCAGGGGCTGCAGACCAGCTAAAATAAAGCCGAATGCCTGAGCTGCGATCTGAGCATCCGTCAGTGCTTTATCAGTGGCATCAAAGAGTTGCAGAAAGCTTTGCAGGGGCTGGCGATCTCTCTTGCGTTGTTGCCGCAATTGCTCCTCGACTAGCTTATAGAAGTAGTCAGTGGCTAGCCGTGCGTAGCTCTGGTGCTTCACAAGGCGTGCGAGTAAAGGCAGTTCCAAGGCCAAATAGGCACGCCACATGCTCCAGTTGCTCCAGTAGCTGCGCGTCATTAAGCAAAACTCTGATAGATCATCGGACGATAAGCCATAGGCTAGCTTCGCTATCGACTCTACGTTATAGCTGTCCAGCAGTTGGCTAACATTCAACACCTGCTTTCCTACTCCCAATCCCGACTGCAACTTCCTCGAAGTCTTCAGCAATTGAGGCAGTAGCTTGTGCAGATTGCTAGCTGCAAAAACTGGCGCGGATTGAGCATGCAGCTGTCTCCACCGATGCCCATCCAACTGGAATAGATTTCCGGACAGCGGCTCCATTTTCACATTGTTGTAGAGTCCTCTACTGGTGAAGTAGCCGTCATCGCTGTCCAAAATGTTCCTCACCAGCTCCAAGTCCAAGATCAACAGAAACGGCTTCAATAGCACATAGCACCCGATGAAGGGCGCGCGTCCTTTGTAACTTTCGTAGAGGTACAGAAGCAGCTGCTGGACATGCTTCTTGCCACGCACCACCTCCGAAATGTTGCCCCACAGAAATTTAGGCTTGACATGGAGTATGCCACGACGCTTCCAATAGGCCAAGCTGAATTTGACCAGAGCATAGAAGACGGCCAGAGCTCCCAGAGAGCTCCAGAGAATGTGCTGCATTAGCTCCATCTGAGTCTGGATGCTTGAATGTGCGTTAAGTTGCTTCTCGGCTGGGAGTAAACTTCTTCAATTCAATCTGGGCTACGCTGCTGCCGTCCTGCTAGATCGGAACTGGGACGTGAGGAGTATAGACTCCGCTCCAGTTGGATCTACGGTAAGCAAGTACCTTCCTCCAATTACAGTTTCTATATATTAGTTACTTCGTGTACTTTTACGTTCGATAAGCCTTTCAGTCTCGCTACTGAGTTATCAGCGCCATGGTTCTACTGTAGAAATATTGATTTGCTTATCAAATGACTCGATTTGTGGCCATAATGAGTGCTAAAAAAGCGAGAGAGAAAACAAGAGAACAAATTAACTATAGACTCAATAACAAACGAACTTGAGTACTGGATTAGTGCCATGACAAATATATAATACCCTGTAATGTAGAAGTAGTAGATAAGAAGTATGCACGTGTGAACAGAAAGCAAAGATTCTTTTCTAATTTATATTTCCCATTGCGTAGTAAGCTTATGTATAATGTATACACATTTAGAGCTTGTTGTTACACATTTTCGGAAGATATACATTTACATATGCATATACGTAAAAGAGGCAACATTATTTCCATTCCAATTGATCGCAATCCAAGCATTAAGCAAGGACAGCAGCGACTCTCCTTATTTAGGTTTTCATCATTCGTTATTTGAGCTCATTTATCATTAATCATTTATATTTGTGTGAACTTTTATTAAGTAGGCAGCGCTGCCAACTTGCCAGATCCTCTCCAATCGGTTCAGCAGCGTTAGAAACTAAGGCAATTTATGGTTTTTGTCAGCATCGTTTGATTTGGCAGCACAGTTTCCTTTCGCGCTTGTTACTTTTCCAGTATGAAGCACAGATTATAGGCGCTGCCTTCCAGCTCGCTGATGTGCATCCAACGCACATAACCGCGTTCAATCAGCTTTTGCTTGGAGCTGGGCACGCCTACGAAATGTGGGTCCTTAAAAAAGTCCAAATTAGCTTTAATTGAGTTCAGGTTTAGGGTCACTCACCACAATGAGCAGCGAGCAACCCGCCGTTTGGCTCAGGTGAATGCCCGCAATGGCCTTTGAAGCGGTGTCACTTAATCCGCCCATAACAATTAAACCGCAATAATCCACAAAATATTCACGAATCTGCTTTAGCACTTGCTCGCTATTCAGTTGTTGCACGTGCGCAAATTTGCAGGGTATATCAAATAGGGTGTCTATCACAAAAAACTCCTCCATAGTGCCTATCCAATCGCGTGAACCAACAAATTGTGCAGGCTTGTCGCCAATCCTCACCAGCAAGCGCTGAATCTCCTCAATGGAGGGCACATTTATAATGATCGTCCTTCCACTGCGTCTGTTTATAATCCAAGAGATGGCCGTTTGGAGCGTTCGGTAGCCGCAGCCCCAGCCTGCATCCGAGTGACCATCGCAGCCGTAATGAAAGTATTTGAAGCTTCCTTGTGTATATAAGCTCTCACCATTACTACCTGATGGTGGTTGCAAAGCCAAGTGCACATCTTCTAATAACTCGTATTTATATGTTTTCTTCACAATTTCAACTTTCGACTCTGGTTCACAGGTTGTTGTGTTTGTTGTCATGGTTGTTTACACGCTCGATGTAGTATATGTATATGCGCCCTATATATAACTATATTTATTTATAGTTGCGATATTTACCTTTTGCTACGTTGCAACATTAATTTTAGAAATTTAGAAATCAGATGTTTACTGCCCCGATAACGATATATACTCTGTTGCAACATCTGCCAAATGTAATTAAGTTATCAAACTATCGATTAGCATACATTTTTGGCGCTAATTTCAAAGTGCATCATATCGATATGTCTTTGTCAGCTCCAATCAACCATTTTTGGCGCCAAGTTCGAATTGCACAAAAAGAAAAATCGCTTTTTATATATCTTCAAAAATCTTACTCGCTACGCATTTATTTAGATTTACAAATATATTTCTAGCTATATAGATGTCAAAAATTATGCGCCACTCCAAATATATAATAATATAAAACGAATGGCCTCGTTGTTTAACGCTTAGCGTCTTCATTTAAAAAAAATCCATTTCGCCACAATTCAAATCGACAACATCATCTTCGTAGCTAATCAATTGCTTAAGGCTTGCTGCTGCTGTGGCAGCTTTTGAAGTCGATGGCAGATCAGTATTATCAACCACATTTATGTTTATTTCATGAGTTCTATATTCCGGGCTGCTTTGCTCCTGGCCAACAGGCGAGGGCGGAGGATTTGATACTGCAAACAGAGAACAGAGTTTAGATGATAATCATTGATAGTTTTTAAATAAAATAGGGTTTTACAATTGCCTGGCTGTATTTGTATCAATTCCTTGCGGCTATTTAATGAAGGCATTTCGGTACTCTTTTCGCTTAAACATTTCTTTAGCTCCTCCACTTTACGATCCCGTATCAATGAGGCCAGTTGCTTTCGCGACTTGCTCTCATTCTGGCGATCCTCGTTGAAAATTGATTTCTGTTGCGCTGGCGTTATGAGATTATGATGCTTGAGCAGGAATAGAAAAACGCCGCCAGGTGTACGACGACGTCGGCCATTCTGCAAAGGTAAATAGAACTTCAATTCAGAATTTCACAGACGGAATCTTAGTTTTAACAGACATTGATCATCATGCCGCCATCAGCTTCGATGCGCTGCGTTTCCTTATACAGCTCCAGTGGCAAATCTAAGCCAAGTACTTGAACGACACGAACTGCAAAAGAAATTGATAGTCAGACTTATGTCTTGAATAGTTTATCTTTGATAACACACCCAAAAGTTCGTCCTTCTCCTCGTACAGTTTATTGGCCATTTCGTTAGCCACATCCTTGGGCTCGCGTCCCGTCACGTCTTGTAAGTCAAGTATGTGCCGCGGTTCACTAGAGTTGTCCGAAGAGCCGCTCGTTGAGGAATTGCCACGACGAGCTCTCGACCTCGACCCAAGCCTATTTTTAATCGGACGGCGCTGATCCCGCCGCTGGCTTTCCAAGCAGGCAGATCGCCCTCGCTTGAACGCCGGTTGTGAGCTGCTGCCCTCGTCAGAAGAGTTAGACAGGCGCCGCTTAAGCGCATGCTCTCCATTTAGGCGATATCTCAGATTAAAATCATAGTTCTCCACATTGCGATCGCTGCTGCTTTTGTGGTTCACTTCACAGCCGCGCATATTCTCAGTCAACGCCTCCTCCTGCAGTGCTGCTGTCCATATGTTATATTTCTTGAAACGCGCTCGATTCGGTTCCCCAGTCGAGGAGGAGGCGGCGTCGGCGGATGAGCAGCCTTGAGCTGGGGCAGAAGACACACGTATCATAACGGTTCTTTTAATGCGCTTCTTACGTTTTTTGTTGGATGCAAGGTTTTCGGTGCGCAGCTTTTTGATACAGCCCTCTTCAGAGGACTCACCGCTGGTGCTCTGTTCGCTATTCGTCTGAGACTCATCGTCCAAGGCGCTTTGCAACTGGCAGGGGGCAAGTGAATTTATGACATTGCCTTCGGCAACTCCCTTTGCAGCTGTTGCAACGTTTGAAGCCGGCGCCGGCCGCTGCAACGGCGTATAGATCTCCTCCTCGCCGCTTGCTGGCAGCTGACAGGGCATTATGTGTATATTTACTAACTATTTTTTATATATTCTATTTAGTTCTTTACCTCGCCATCCTCTAAATCGACGTCTTCATTTGAGTGCAGCTCCATCATCTTGCAGGAAAAAATTAATTCTCTTAAGGCATTAGTGTTAAAAAACGATTGCACAAACAAAGAAATGTTTCCACTGATGGAAGAGTGTGTTATCGGTGGCAGTGGCAGCAAAGTTTGGCAGGAAACAAGAATGCAAAGCCATTGTTATTATTTTGGAAATTAATATTTGTGTTGTAGTCAAATTGATATTAATTTTTTTATTTTTCTTTTTTCTACAGCATATAGATAGAGCTCGTAATATTGCAATATTATTCGCAAAATATTTAAACAGCTGATTTATCAAGTGGGAACGGCGCAGAAAGAAAATTGTAAACTGTGGCAACTCTATGTAGCATGCAGTAAGAAGAAGAAGACACGTGCATTCTTTCATAAAGTTTTGAACGTGCCTGTCAGACGTAAAAATAAAGGTTTACGTCTTATTATGGTGCGTCCAAACAATCAGCTGCCGGATAATCTTCCGCAGTTGCAGAACCTGATCAAGCGTGATCCTGAATCCTACAGCGATGAGTTCCACACGCAATACGAACATTTTTTAAGTTTACTCGAAATCTTCGCATTAAATCCGGGCGAGGAAAACAAATCGTTGGACGAAATAGTGATGTTTATCGCTCAGGTGGCACAATGCTATCCACAGGTGTGCCAGCAGTTCCCAAAGCACCTGACGGATCTGTTAAGGAGCAGTGCCACTGTCCTAGATCCTGCGATGAGGAATTCCTTTGTCAAAGCTTTGATTCTACTGCGCAATAAGAACCTAGTCCCCGCTCTGGATATATTGGAATTATGTTTTCAACTGTTGCGCTGCCAAGATAAGAATCTGCGCACCTTCTTGCAGACCCACATCGTAACTGATATTAAGAACATGAATGCGAAGCACAAAGATATGAAGCTTAATTCGGTAAATGATGCACTTGAGACTGATCTTGCATGGTTATTAATTTATTTTTTTTTTTTAGAGTTTGCAAAACTTTATGTACGGCATGTTAAAAGACGCCAATCCCAAGGCTGCCAAAATGTCGGTTGATATCATGATTGAGTTATACAAGAAGAACGTGTGGAACGATGCCAAGACAGTGAACGTGATTGCCAGCGTGGGCTGCTTCTCGAATATAACAAAGGTTTGCAATGCACTGAATAATTTCTAATAGAGCACATAAAGAACAAACAGAACCCATTCCCAATTTCAACTCGCGCTTCAAAGTAGCAATGATATCTGGTAGCCATAATGCCTAGTGCTCTCACAATCGTATATATGTGTGTGTGCGCACTGCCTTCACAAATATGTGAAATTGGAAATTTGCTAGAGATGAAACTTGAAAGTGAACTTAATTCTCTGCCTTGCAGGTACTCGTCACATCTCTAAAGTTCTTCCTTGGTCACGATGATGAGGACGAAGCTGGCAGCGATTCGGACAGCGAGCAGGAGGTAGATCTTAAAGGTGCACTAATGGCAAATCGTGTGAACAAGAAGACGAAGAAACGCCAAAAGCAGCTGCAACAGATTAAGAAGCAAGCTGTCAAAGCGCAAAAGAAAAAGAAAAATGCGCCCGCCTTCAACTTCTCTGGCATTCATCTGATACACAATCCTCAGGGCATGGCCGAGGGTCTGTTTAAGCAGCTGCAGTCAAGCAACGAACGCTTTGAGGTCAAGCTAATGCACCTGGATGTCATATCAAGACTAATAGGCATTCATGAACTATTTCTGTTTGGCTTTTATCCATATATCACACGGTTTTTGCAGCCGCATCAGCGGCAGGTGACGCGCATCCTTCAATTCGCAGCGCAGGCCTCCCACGAATTGATTCCGGGTGACGTTATTGAGCCCATCTTGAAGACAATTGCGAACAATTTCATCACCGAGCGCAATTCGAGCGACGTCATGGCAATTGGTTTGAATGCCACGCGAGAGATTTGCATGCGCTGTCCTTTGGCCATGGGAGAGGACTTGCTGCAAGATCTGGCGATGTACAAGACGTACAAGGAGAAGTCCGTGATGATGGCCGCGCGATCATTGATTACGCTCTATCGCGAACAGCTACCTGCTATGCTGCATAAGAAGGATCGGGGCAGACAAACGGAGGCGCAGGCCGAGCGCAAGGTGAGGGCCTATGGTGAAAAGGATGTCAAGGACACTGTGGTGGGTGCAGAGGTGTTGCTCAAGGATTCGAAGACAATTGACATCGGCAGTGATGATGACGACACGGATTCCAATGATGGCGAGTGGGTGACTGTGACCCACAGCGATAACGAGGATCAATGCGATGAGCAGGCCAGCAATAGCGATGAGGAGGAAGAGGACGATGATGAAGAAGATGACGATGAGGAGGACGATGAAGATGGCGATGAAGAAGCAGAGGAAGAAGAGTCGGATGAAGGCGTTGCCAGTGATTGCGAAGAGTCAACACGCAAGGAGAAGAAGGAAAAGGCAAAGACATCAAAGGCAGAAATAAAAATGCTCGATCAGAAGGAAGCTGCGCAGGAGCTGGCTTTGACGCGCATCTTCACTGATGAAGACTTCAAGCGCATCAATGCAGCCAACCTAAAGAAAACGGTGACAAGCGCACGAAAACGTCCTCTCGAGCAGGATCGAGCCGAGTTTGTGAAGCTAAACAGCATCGAGATGATTTATAAGAAACGTAAACATGATAAGGAATCACGTTTGGAGACGGTGCAGGCGGGACGACAGGATCGCGAGCGCTTCGGCTGGAAGGATGGGCGCGTCAATGAGAATTGCTCTAAGACGAACAAAGAGAAACGTAAAACGAAGAACTTTGGCATGTTGCGGCACAAAGCACGCTCCAAGGTGAAGAAGAGCTTCAGGGATAAGCAGCTGGCTATGCGCAAACATCTACTGCATCAGAAGAAGATGAAGTAGACGATGGAATGACAGATAGAACAGCAGCTGATAAAAAAGGAAAAGGAATAGGAATTGGACATAGCTGAAGTGGATGGAGATGGAGACACGTCGAACAGCAGCTGGTGAAGTATTCTATGAAAATTAAGGCAGGCGAACAGCAAGTCGAAAACAGCTTCCAACTGTCAGCTGAGCATTAAGAGAGGCTGATAAAAATGGAAGATGCGAATCAGTTAATGTTTCGGGAGCTCCTTTTGTATTGACACTGCAATAAAGTTTATTTCAATTTCTATTTTAATTTACGTGTTATTCTTCGAGGTTCACTTAGTTTCTATCTGCGTCGCTTTTCCGATTTCTTCACACGCTTTGGCCCCTTTACGAAGCACCAATCCACTTGAATCGTTTGTCCCATTATATCTGCGCCATTTAAAGCCTCCTTGGCTGCCAGAGCTTGCTTGTGCGTCTCGTACTCAACCAGGGCGTAACCTTTTGAGAAGCCTGTGCGCCGATCTAGATTTAAATGTATGTTCTTAATCTCTCCGTAATCGCAGAATTTCTCCTGTATTTCATCCTCCTGTGCCTCTTCGTGAATGGAGGTCACAAATAGTATCCACCCCTCGACGGAGCGTTGCGGCCCTGGTTCCAGTTCATCGTCATCCTCGTTGCGCACCCTTTCGTAACTGTGAATGGCTTCGCGTGTGTTGCTGTCGCTGCCAAAACCGCGTCCTTTGCGATGTTTAGCTTTCTCCTTCAAGCGTACAATGCCCTCTATTTGTGTGGGCGTGGGATATAAAGGTAAAACATGAATAGCCGGCTTTGTAAAATGTTGAGAGAAAGGAAATTCAGATATCACGGTACTTACGGTCGCCATCCTCGTCCACTTCAAACTCTTCGGCATTATCAATATCCAACACATCAGCCATTTTACTTCGATTTTCTGCTTAATTTAAGTAGATCTAATTGAACTATTTCAGAGGTTTCGCCGCGTGTTGTTGTGATTTTTTCAGCGTTCTATGACAAAACTCTAATGTACTAAAAAATACTATGCCATGAACTGAACTAGTTCTTACAATAGGTTCGAAATTGGTATTTATAAAATATAGTATTAAATCCAAATCTGGTTAATAAGAGTTTTTGTTTCTTAAATAATTTGTAGGGAAAATAGTTTTTTTTTTTATTTATAGCTAGAATGTTATTATTTTTTCTCGTATTTGAAGAAATGAAATGTTGGCAAAATGTCAGTATTGATGTTAAGTACTGTTCGTAATTTTGGTATTTTTTTTTTTTAATTTTTATTGGTCACCTGCTACTTTTAGTGCATTAGTGCGAATTCTGTATTTGCCTTTAACAATATGTTGGTGAACGCATAGGGGGTCTTCAGTTAAAATCAACTACCGGGTGAGTGAAGAGATAAACGGCAATCGCGAAACTGATTAATAAGTGTATATAACATATGCCCAAAAGGGTGTGTGACATGACCAGCTGCAACCGCTGACAATTAATGTTTTAATTATTATGTGCGTGTGTTAGCATACTCATTAATTGTTTTCTAGATTTTACGATATTTGTTGCTAACGGAAACCATGAATCAAGGAGAAAATGGAACTACCAATCGATACTCAGGAAATGAGAAATTGGATAAATGTATTCAGGATTGGCTTTCTTGGGATCCCAATCCAACGACAAAGAATGAAATCCAAAAATATGTGGATAACGAAGACTGGGAAATGTATGTAAAAAATATATACTAGATAAAAATAATTAATAGATTCATGTTTTTATTTCTAAACAGTCTCAAATTGCGGCTTTGTAAACGCATCTCATTTGGAACTGCCGGATTGCGAGCTGAAATGAGAGCGGGATTCGATTCGATGAACGATTTGGTTGTCATTCAGTAAGTTTCCACTGAAATTCGAACTCGAATTCGTATCAGAGCTCGACTTCCAATTTCCCTAGAATGGATGATCTCACGCTAAATGACGTGTAAACTCTTTACAGAACTGCGCAGGGCATTTGCCAATATTTAAAGGAGCAGTTTCCTGAGAAGTCGTGGAGCGAGCAAGGAATTGTTTTTGGCTACGATGCCAGGAATAATAGCAAGCGTTATGCTCAGCTCTCAGCATTGGTTTTTCTGGAAAATGGCTTTCGTGTTTACCTCTACACATGTTTTGTGGCCACGCCTATTGTGCCATTTAGCATTAAGAAACTGAAATGTTTGGCAGGCGTGCAGGTGACAGCCTCTCACAATCGCAAAGAAGACAATGGCTATAAGGTAATGCATAAGTACAGTGAAATCTACCATGAAGGAAGTGAGTAACTCATGCGTGTTCAAGAATCATCTAGAACAAACTTCATCAGACACTCAATGCAACAGCGCTTCAAGTTCCTCACGCTCTGAGAGCCGCGTGATCGTAAGGGACGGGAAATCACATAACATACGCGCCGTTTCTGCTCAACCCTTCGATTTCTCTCCCTCTCTCTCTCTTTCTCTCTGATATGTATATGTGTATGTGTGTACTTACGAGCAATAATCGGCTCACGCAGTAGCTTCCTACACTACTTTAACGGCTCAAACGAGTATTAAACATCGACTTTAACTCTCTCTCGCTTACACACACACATACATACACTCAGAACTACATGTATATATACGAATATGTGATCTAATATATATTTCAACTCTTCCAGGTCTATTGGAGCAATGGAGCCCAAATAATTCCGCCGATTGATTCGGGAATACAAAAGTCCATTGAAAAGAACTTGAAGCCACAGATACAGAAGGATAATGTGGTGTGGAAAGATGATGGGTCAGTAGATGATAAGGCTTTGTGGTCCAAGAAACTGCTACAAGATCCCTATGATATGGTTGTACCTGCCTACTTTGAAGAATTGGTAAATCAAATTCCCAAAGAACTTATACAAGCCAATCAGGATTGTCCTTTGAAATTCGCATACACAGCCATGCAGGGAGTTGGCTATGAGTTTGTCAAGAAGGCCATCAAGTACGTGAATATGGAACCACTCATACCTGTGGAGGAACAAGTCGACCCTGATCCAGACTTCCGACAAACGCCCATGCCCAATCCCGAGGAGGCCAAAGCTCTTGAGCTAGCCGAAAAGACGGCAAAAAACAATAAATGCCAAATTATTCTGGCCAATGATCCGGATGCAGATCGTCTGGCTGTTGCTGAAATTTACGAGAACGAGGTTAAGGTCTTTACTGGCAATGAGATAGGCGCACTGTTGGGCTGGTGGATGTTGGAAATCATGAAGATATCTAAATCAAAAGTAGACACAAATTGTGTGATGATCGCCAGCACCGTGAGTTCGAAGATCTTGAAGTCGATGGCGAGCATTGAAGGTTTTACATTCCACGAGACTTTGACGGGCTTCAAGTGGATGGCCAACAAGGCCATCGATGAGGAGTTGGCAGGCAAAACGGTTCTCTTCGCCTTCGAAGAGGCTATTGGGTTTATGATCTCCACTGTGGTGCCAGACAAGGATGGTGTCAGTGCAGCCGTTCACGTGGCCACCATGGCACGTTATCTGTACTGCGAGAAGAAGCTGACACTGCAGCAGCAATTGGAGAACATCTATAAGCTATATGGCTATCATACTAGCATTTGCTCCTATGTTATCTGTCACGATCAAGTGAAGATCAAACAGATCTTTAATCGCTTGCGCACCTTTGACAACGGCCAGGCGAACACCTATCCAAGGAGCATTCTCAACGGCAAGTACCAAATCGAGCATGTGAGGGACTTGACCACGGGCTACGATAGCAGCACGGCTGATCTGAAGGCCACTCTGCCAGTTAGCTCCAGCTCCCAGATGATAACCTTTACCTTCGCGAATAACGTTGTCGTCACCCTACGCACCAGTGGCACAGAGCCCAAGATGAAATATTACGCCGAGATATGCGGAGAGCGAGAAGATTCGAACTGGGAACAGCTCACGACGACACTCAAGCTGATGGTCGAGGCACTCGTGAATGAGTTCTTCGAGCCCGAGAAAAATAAACTGAAGCTCAAATCATCTGACTGAACGAGTCTATAGAATATAACGAATTTGGAGCGCACAATCATTCATGATTATATACTATGTGCTACATACTATTATCTACCCAGTTGTACTTGACATTAACCAAATACGCACAGTTATCTATGTTATATATTTAGACTTTAGCTGATATTTATTCCAACTATATATATATATACATATATGTAGATCAACACTTAAGCATATAGTAGAAGAAATGTATTTAGCGGCATCAATTTATACACACTGATCTGATTTCACAAATAAAGAATTTCTATTTCTATTGCAACTATCGCAATCAAAGCCAAACTTTTGATATTTAAGCTGATTTAATTCAGGTGTCGCCAAGTGTGCTTGTGGCTTAGCAATATGCCTACATATATTGTCAATATCATTATTCCATCCACGTCGTTACATTATCAGTACCAATATCAAGGTCAATGCCTAAGATGGGTTGATCTTCAGCAGAATACTCGTAGTATTGCCTATGTTTCATTAGCGTTACCTCTGTCAGTGTTCCATTACCACTGTTCCCTCACCATCAGTCCTTGGCCTTTAGTGCTCCAATTTTGGATTTATTAATCATCATCCTCCCATCGTTCCTGCGATATTTCCAATTCTTTCTTTAGAAAGGGAGCTCAATAGTTGTTTAGGCATATTTTGTTCATGGCATCTTCAGAAAGGGTATTCCGACTTCGTAGTGCTCAGACGCTTCTAAAACTTAAGTGGAAATCATTAAAAACTTGAGTTGCTTTGCTTGAAAATCATGTTCTCGTAAGTATATATTATACATATGTATGTCTACGTCATAAATATATTATGCATAATCTTGTTTGTTGATTAGATTCTTAGATTAGTCCTTCCGAAAAGAAATGAGGAGATAAACAAAACGAACTCATTCGAAAGTCATTATTCGCAATTTATTTATACAGCATTTGATTGTTTATAAAATATCTATAAATATTTATATGCATACCGGTTACACATATATGTATGTTTGTATGCATATTCTGTTTAAAAGTCATCATAAAAAGCATTTAGCTAGAAAATGAAATGAAAAGTTGAGGCAAAAACAAGGCAAAGTATGCTAGCTTATATGAAATGGGCATATGTGTATGTAATAAATGGGATGTTAAAACTTATCATTCTATATATAGTATATATATAAAGTGTTATCAGTTTTCATTGTTAGCTCTTACACTCAAAGATTGTGCTTTTAGTAGGTTGCTATGCACAGCTTAGATGAAAAATAGAGATAGCTCTATATAGAGATATCGGTATATAAAATGCTTGTTAGCAGTCTCTTGCTTAAGTTTATGTATTTGTCACGAGTTACATTCGAGTTATAGTGCAGCTATATATACTATATATATCCTCTATAGATATGTTCGAGTTGTAGTTGATGTTTCATATATGTATATATTTGAATCGCGCCTAGAGTATTATGTGAAGACATACTCTAAGCGCAAGTCCTATATAATTTTTAGACCCACAACCAGCGTATATATAGGCATAGGTATTTACTTTTAGGGACTATGGTTTACCTATACATACCAGTAAATATAGTTTATATATATTTTCTAAAAATTATAAAAATCATATAAAAATCGTTTAGCTGCATTCTTAGATTACTCTTCTGATATTTGGAATACTTATGCTTAATACTTTGGGAACTTGTTAAAGTCGTTTCAATGGGACGTTCGATATGTGTGCGTTGAGCTTAGGATATTTTCACTGGGCTATCAAAAGTTTCGGATCAAATTGTTCATCAAACCTAACATAACAAAAATTTAAAATTAATTCAAATGTAAAAAATAGTATTTCAAAAAGAAGCTTAACTGAAATATAATAAAATTACAATAAAATAAATTAGAATCAAATAAGATTAAAAAACATTTAACGAGAGTATTGTTTCTAAACGGAATTCGAATTGAAATTAGAAAAAACCATGAGAAATTTAAATTTGAGTTTAAAGTGAAAAAAAGACGAAAACTGTACACTGATATTGATTAGCTATAACTATATCATTTCTAAGAAGCAGCTGCTGGAAACTCATTTACTTTCGAAAGTAGAAAAAGGTGGCAAAAAACTGCTGAATACAGCTGAATTTGCGGCAACTGCTTCAAAGACTGATCTGACAGACTTCGCCGATTTATTTAGTGGAAAAACTTGAGACATTCGAAGCTGTTGCTGAATGTAATGAGAGAGAATGTTATGATTTCAGTGAGCGAAGAATGGGAGACTAGAAATAGGAAGTCTGAATAAACAAGTTCAAGTTATAGAATAGAGAAATGAGAGATTGATAAAACTTAAGTTGAAAATGAGAGAAAAAGCTGCATAAATGTTAAATCAAATTAATATACGAAAAGAAAAACAATATATTCATTTCACTTCTGTGAATGAATATAAAATTCATAAATTGAAAAACATTTGAGCAGCTTTTACATATAGTAAAGTTAGATTATTAAAATAAATGTAAATAAATTATATAATAAACTAAATATAAAATCTTATAAGTTGGTAAACCCTAATTTTCTTATATAAAATCTATAAATTTTAGCAGCAGCTGTGTAAACGTTATATAAACTTGAATAAAATATTAATCAATTATTATGAAATATCTGTATATGGATGTGGAGTATCAGACGAACACATGCAAATACGATGATTGCGTTTGATTGCTGTGCGTGGGCGTTATCAAAGGAGGAGTCCTTTGCTGCTGCTGTTGATGATGTTGCTGATGTTGATGATGGTGATGCGGTTGGTGTCATACAGATGTCTCTGAGTTGAGCTTCAATACAAATTTATTGCTCTTGGGATCGACCACCTCCTCAGCCAAGTTGAAGTGGGGCAGCTTGTGCACGGTGACCATCAGGGAGACATCGTTCTGAATCAATTGGAACGTGCATTCATTACTAATGGGGCGTGAGACGATGTCGTCGCAAATCAGCGACCACGATTGCACCCAGCGACGCTCCTTCTCGCTCTGCATGACTGGCGATTCAGTTAGATAGGGCTCCAGGAAGGCGCGCGGCGACAAGTCATGCTTGAGGCAGTGCGCCAGATGCTTGAGTATGCTCTCAAAGGTGTGCCTTGGCTGCTGTCGCGTGACACGTAAATATTTCTGTAGAGCGCGAGCCATCGAGGGAAACACTGCCTGAGCTGCCTCTTGGGGATCGAGGGGCAAGGCGGGAGCTGGTTCATTGTGTATGCGTTTGATGTGAGTGAAGGCCTCCTCGGCGGCCGTGATAAGGCGAGCGCGTCGCTTCTTGACCCTTCGCTCGTACTCGTGCTCCTCGTAGAAACGTTCATTGTGCGAGGAGTCGCGACGTCTTGCATTTGCCGCCAGCACAGCTCGACTCTGGCTCTGCTGCTGAGAGTTGCTAACGCCGTCGACCTCGTAGTATTTGAAGCTGTTCGAGATTTTGTTACGTTGCGACTTCGATATTGATATAGGTATGCGTTCCAGATACGGATTGAAGATGGGAAAGTCCACATAGTAATGCTGCAGCACCCACACTGCAGCACGCTGAATGCTCAGCTGGCCAAGCATATACGAATGCGAAACACCGTCTGGAGAGCGTATGATCTTAACATAATAGCAAGGCTGCTGATGGCGCAGCTCCAGTAAAACAACAGCCACATAGTGTATGAAGAGCAGCGTGTCCACAAAGTTGGTCGCATAGCCAACTAGCGATTTATAGTCCACAGTATCGCCGCCTGTTTCCACCACAATCTTGGCACTATTCGTGACCTGCACAATATAGAAGAGCCAATAGGCAAAGGTGCAAATGGTGACGAGGAGTAACACGATCGCACGATACAGAAAGATCCGCGGCATGCTGGCCGCTGTGCGACGCATGAACAGAGCCCACAATCCAATGGCTAGCAGTAGCAATCGAGCGGCCAGCGAGACTAGCTGTCCCTTACATTGCTCGCTGCATGCCAACAGCTGTGTGCGGACGGTCTGCGTCAGTTCCGGATGATCGAAGGCCGACGGAAAGAAGCCAATGTATGGCATTACGACCATGGCGACGGGCGAGAAGAATGCGGCACAGCCGAGCAGGAAGTAGAATGTTGATTCCACGTAGCGACGGCAAGCGAAGCCGAATCCTTTCTCATTCTCCCTGTGCCACATATTGTTAATGTCCTCCATGGAAATGCTTTGCTCCGAGGTGTTGCCCGTGACAGCCGTTGTATTCTCACCCCAATTCTCATCCTGTGGCAATATTTGCACCTCAATCACCTCCTGGCCATCGCGAGAATCGTCACCTGGCAAGCCGAATAAAGGTGAGCTTCTCACTTTTATGTATATGGCTGTCAATTACTCACCTGTCATATTAACACTTGTTTGATAGGGCGCCATATCGCCGCGTCCTTTGCCGGATTTCGAGGAATGGGTGCTCCGATGTGAGTGCCGTGAGCGATCTCTGTGATATCCGTTGTTAACGGTGCCTCCGCCACTGCCACCACCACCTCCGCCTCCTCCCCCACTATTGTTGTTGTGATTGCGAGAGCGTCGCGAGCGTCCACTGTGTTCCGATTTGACGGATTCGTTTTCCATTGCAAGCAAACAACAAAAATTGCAATTGTTGGCGACCGTGCGTGGGCGTCAACACCTGAAACTCGCTTTGTAGCCTAATTAACTGACCGCGCTGGCTATTTTACTGTCTAACTGTAATTACGGCAGGTTTTTCCCATATGCATATACATGTATGTGTTTTTCTTTGTATGCGTGTGTGTGTGTTCGCAGCACATTCATAGGTATTTGTTGCAAGCGGTGCGCTGGGTGGAGTCGACGCCGTTTCCACTGTTGCACATAGCTCTGCAGTCAATTTTATAACTAACAAAGGAGTACATGAACACTTTTTAGGTTTTGCATATTGCTTTCATTATTATTTTTCACTATTTAATACACATTTTCACTGCTTCTTATTCCACTAAGGCTCTGCTCCGCTCTGCATTCAACCCCGACCAGCAAGAATGCCAGCCAGTGTCACCACACTAAAAGAAAATAAGACAACTGTGCACCCATACACACGCTGGCTATACTTTGGTATTTTACAGCACTACTCTGCTTTAACTGAAAATTGTTATATGTAATTGAAACAAATTCTACTCTTGCTACTCCGATAGCTCAGTTGGTAGAGCGATAAACTTTAGTACAAATATTTTTGTAGACATCCACAGGTCGCTGGTTCGACTCCGGCTCGAAGGATTTTTTTTTTTTATATTTTTGTTAATTTAAAAGAAATATAAATATATTCTTGCTTAATTTTTTCAATATTTAGAGGCTAGTTCGCAGTTATACTGCTCAGCAACTGCCTGGCTTGCTGATTGATTGGGTTCATGCGTATGGCGCTTTGAATAAGCTTTAGGGATTGAGTCCTATCCACACGTTCCAGAGCTCGGCTAGCATAGATGGTTGTGTCTGATTGCTCACTGGCATTGTTGCTGGTATACATATATAAGAAAAAAGTTAGATATGCAATCAAACATATATACAAATAGAGTGAGGCCTACCAGTCACTCAAGTAGCTCGGTCTTAATTTGAGCGTAATTAAAGCCATATTAGCTAAGGCTTTCTCATAAGTCGCATCGTTCGGAAAATAGTCCAGCAGAAATTTGACAAAAATTTTGCGTAACGCAGAATTGTGAGGAAACATACGCACGCGTTGTTGCAGATAGTTTAAAGCCTGACGAAGACCCTCCTGACAAAGAGATATGCTAGATATAGTAATAAATAAAATTAATAGTTTCATTGCTCACATTAATTAAACAGTAATGCGCAGTTAAGTATGACACGTCAGCCGAATACTTCTCATTGAATTGGTAATTCTGTAGCTCTGGCATAATGATCTTGATCAGCTCATTATCCCTATGTAGCACGCCCAAAGCATAAGCCGAGAATAAGGCTTGAATAGGCGCATCTTTGAGAAGTATGCTATTCGAATATATGAAATAGATTAGTTTTGATTAGAGATTTGAGATTTTAGAGCAATTTTTAGCATACCATTGATAAAGCAGTGTTTTGGTATCCGTCTCGCCTTGAGATGCATATACTAGGGAAGCCATGGCTACCAATATAGTGGCTGCCTTTCCATCATCCTGTGCCACGCCGCTAGCCAACAGGTTGGAGTATGTTTCATACGATTCACGCGAATGGCCACAGCGATAATAGGCCAAAGCCAGGCCAGTGATGGGCTTAAAGGAAGCATGGGCTACATTGTCAAAGGCGCTGACTGCCTGCTCCGGCTGGCCAAGCTTCAAGTAAAGATACCCTAGATTCGTATAAAGATTATCTCGATCTGTACCGGGCTGCGCTTGCTGGCAGGCACGTGTAAATGAATTAATTGCCTGTTTGTAGAGCTTCTGGCGTGCGAAAAGAAAGCCCTGGAATGTAAGCGACGCAATGCAGGCCTCTGACTCCTCATTCTGCACAAACCTAAAATAGACAAATTATTATAAAAATCGTATGCAATAAACACAACTAGAAATAGCAGACCAATTGATGGCATCCAAGGCATATATATCCGCATGCATATGCTCTATGGCATGCTTGTTGTGCGGCTTATCGCGCAGCGCCGGATCGGAGAGCACATGGCAAACCCAATGGGCATAACCAATAGCTGCTTCTGGATGATATTCGAACTGCTGGCAATGGCGAAATAAATCGAAAGCCTCCTCCTGCTCGCCAATTGTTTCGGCTACCAAAGCCTGTCCTATCCAAGCGTTTGGATAAATCGGACTCGATTGCTGGGCACGCTTAAAGGCTTCGTTGGCCAATCGTATATCGCCCAGCTTAATATACAATACGCCGAGATTTGTCCAAGCTGTATAGGACTTCCTCTCAGTCACAACGGCTTGAATTAAACAATGCTGGGCCACAGGGAAGTTCTCATTGGCTGCATGCATATTGATCACGCCCAACAGATTCCAGTTCTGCCAGCGATTGCTCTGCGCCTTGATGGCCATCTTGCACACCTTGGCAGCTATCTCCAGATGAGTCTTGGCATCCTCCGGCATATAGACGGCGCTATAGTAGCTGCATAAGGCCAACTCATACCACAAGAATGTGTTTTGCTTCAGCTTTAAGGCGCACAAGTAAAATCTTTGCGCCAGCTGCAGTAGATCATTGCGTGATAGATACACAATTTCCTCGTCTCGCTTGGCCAAATGGCCCGCGACATCCAAATTGGCCAAGGATTGAGGTAACTGAGCTGTTTGCACCAAAACGCTCGCAGTGAGTCGCCAAAGCCAAACCATACACTGTGCATTGTTTTGCAAGAAGGCGCTAAATAGATATTAAAAAGGAGACTGATTAATCTGAAATCTATATCCAATATGTATTCCTTTACAACCTCTGCAGATGCTCCAAAGCCATTTGTAAATTGTCCTTGGCACGTCCATACAAATTTTGACTCCTTAGATTGTGGGCAAGGCCTATATGCGCCTCTGCAGCGCCTTTCAGTGCAGGCAAATAATCTGAGTACCGTTTGAGTAGCTCATCAAAGTCAGCAATTGCCTCTGGATACATGCGAATGGTCTGTAAGACATAGAAATATAAGTTAATATATATTATACTAAACTAAATCTGCTCAATTACCGTTTTAATCAGAGCTATCTGCAGTTGGGCGTAACTGTTGTTGGGCGTTAGCTCGAGAATTTTTTGAAAGACACGAATTGCTGAGTTGTAAGAGCCGCGTGCTGTATATGCATCGCCCAGGGATTCCCAATAGACCATGCACTTATAGTCGTGCTTAATAGCAAGACGAAAGCATTGAATAGCCTAAAAAGAAAAATGTATAGTACATATTCAGCGAATGATAAATGTATTCAGCTGATATAGAATTTAGGTATGCCTACATTATCCAGTTTTTTCACTTGCAAAAAGTGCAATCCCAGTTTGTATTGTAAGCGAATGGCATCATCGCTGCTCAGGTGGCGTAAGGTATTAAGCAACAGTGTTTCATTCAGATCCTCTTCGCCCAACTGCTGATAGATTGAGCTTAAGGCATCCACTGCCTCTTCGGCCAAAGGATTCAGACTAACGCACTTCTCAAAGCATTTGCGAGCTCGTAAAATATCATCATTCGCTTGATACAAGTGTCCCAAGTGTTCGAAGCATTCAGCAATGTGTGGCTGTAGTCGTGTAGCCTTCAGCATGCAGTTTAGCGCCTCGGTGAAATTTTGCAGTTTCATATTCAGCTTGCCACGCAGCAGCAGTGCTTCGAATGATTCATTGTTGGCTAGGGCTTGAAGGGCTTCCGATGGCGCACTATAAATCGGATATAGATGTTAGGCTTATGAGTACTACGTGACCAACTAAGCTTACAGTAGAAATTCAGCATTTGTAACCGCATCTAATGGCAAGGACTTCAACTTTTCCACTTCACCTAGCTTATAATAGCAGCTGAAAGGTAGTAACAAGATGGAGAAATATAAGCTATCTATCATATAGAATATATATTCCATAGAGATATTCTACAAACCGCGCCAGAGCCTTCAAGCTAAGTTCATCTGTTGATGCTTTATCCTTCAGCAGTTTAGACGCCTCCTCCAACAGTTTGACGTCCATTTTATAGGACACACATTGAGCATACTCTTCATGCTGCTCGCCCAGCTCCTGCCACAGCAACAGCGCTAATTTATGAGCTCCCAATTTCATGTGAATCCTAGCCAGAAGCTGTTGAGTCATCCTATAGCTCGGCTGGTATTCCAAAGCTTGCAAAACCAATTGTCGAGCCGCAACGAACTGCTCTTTTGAATACAATTCTAAAGCCTGCACAAGCAGCGCTAAATTTGATTTGGGATTGAGTTGCAGCAGCTGTGCGGCATATTCTGGAACAGAGCGACGCAGTTCGCTTTGCCAAGCTTCACTGTGCGCCTTCCCGTGATTCTCGCAGTGTATCTTACAGATCCACTCATAGCCATAGACATCGCGTGGATGTGATTCAATCATATTGCAAGCGTGGCGCATGCAGCTAACAAAGTCCTGCTGCTTGTAGAGGAACTTCAGATAACGCTTGTAGACCATGCTCTGTAGATCAGCATCGCCCATTGACAAAAGATGCTCCATGCTTATCTTGTACTATCAGGTAGAGAAACGGATTATAATTAAGCTGGCATATTGCAACAAGCATTACTTACGAGTTCCGTTTCTTCGGCTGACACCTCGATTTCACGTGAATACCACATTCTGCCCAGATACTCCAGAATCTTATCGATATGGCTATCATTCCGATTCTGTGCCTTCTTCTTGAAAATGTCAAAGCATGATTTGGTCAAGGCAGCATCCGCCGCCAAGGCATAGAGCCTTTCATAGTATTCCAAGCATTTCTCTCTACAATTACAAAATTTGTTGAACTTTTTGCTAATTCTTCGATTGGTCGCACTCACGGCAATAGCTCCACGAGCTGTTCGTAAATTTGTGGCAGCTCTTCTGCGGGCGCACAATTCGCCAATCCTTGCAACGCGACTGTGGCGGGTCCTTCGGTATACTCAATGGACTTGCGGAGAAATTTGGTCGCTTCAACTTTGTCAATATTCTGGTATGCAGCGCCGAGCAACAAATAACCCATATGATTCTTTGGATCACCTTTAAGTAGACGCTGCAACAAATGTCAAAGTCAGCAAAAATAACAGAAAGTTTCCTAATTCGACTTCACTTGGCATTTATGTATGGCGTCTCCATATTTGGCCAGTTTTATTGTTTCCCGTATGTCCTTGATTAGGGCTTTTGATTCCTTGGCACTCATTGTGGATATCAGAGAAATTAAATTTATTATACCAGCTTATTTCAATTGAAGTGGTCAACATCAGTGTGACGCTACAAAAATAATATCTTGAATGAGTCGAACACACATCCTGCTTTATCGGCTTGCAAATACCCTGCAATGGAAACTCCATACACAAATGATGTAACTAATCAATTATAATTGAATAAAGCTGAATTTATCCAATGCTTCATTAAATACAAAACTTTCTTAACTTCAATCTCAATGTATTTACAAGTGTAGCAGGTGAATTTGTGTGATAGGGGAACACTGAAAATGTACTTATCAGCCGGCAGAAGTTCAGTGTTCGAAATAGGTCAATATTCTTGGATTCAACCAGGGCACGCACGCAAATGCCAATGAATTTCATTGAAATCATTGTGCGAATTCCTACTTTGAATAGAATGAAAAAGAAAATTTTCAATTTTAACCAAGTGCTGTAAGTGTCAATAGAACTTGTTGCGGCCTGTGAAGCATTTACCTTTTTGTGCGATAGAGCAACACTGAGAGTCACTGTCATAAATAGCTGTAAAAATGCGAAAGTATCAACAACTGGCGCTCTTGCTAATATCCTGCTTCAGTGTGGGTGTGCTCATGATGTACAAGAGCGAAAACAATCGCTTAAAATATGTGCTAAAGTATGTCAACTTCTTTGGCCGCAACGATGCAGCCGTGCTGCGTCGCATACAGAACAGCACAACAGCTGAGGATGAGGAGCGCCAATCCAAATGGGCGTTCACCAAGCCGCTACCCGTTTGGCAGGTGATAGGAGACTCCTTTTATGCCTACTCGGCATACTGGTATAGAATATAGTCATATTGTCGCATAGTGTTTATGCCTAACCTAATTTTGTGTGTGCCTTTGTAGGAAACAAAAGGAGCTGGTCGTTGGGGGCGAGGCTCATGTCATTGTTGTTGGCAAGAAGGGAGCCGTTGTGGACTTTCGGTGCAGCTTCGACGTGGGCGGCCGCAGTGTTCAGGGCAAATTTCGCTTTCAACGCGATGCAGCGGAGGGCGTGGTCGATGACAAGGCCACCACCTTTACCAATTACAATTTCTTTTGTCAAGTCAGCCGCAATTTCGGACAGCCAAAGTACGTATCCTTTAGCGATGCAACGTCGCCGTTCAAGAGGCAAGTGAAGCTGCATCTGCGGCACTTGAAGCCGGCAAAGATAGCTGCTAAGGCGACAACAACAACAGCAGCAGCACCAGCTGGAGCGACGCTTACTGAAGTGCCTGTTCGCTTTCCTGCAACGATTTGTGTTGATTTGGTTAGCTTTGATGTGGGTTCGCGATTTGCGCGCAATGTGGATGCCATGGTGCAATTCTTCCTCTTCCATCAGGCGCTGGGTGTCCAGCACTTTCTAGTTTACAACTACGATGAACTGCCGGAACAAGCTGTACGCCTCTTGGAGCGCACCAAAATTCATCTGTATAACTTGCCCTTCAACTTCCCATTTCTGCAAACAAATGGCACCGCTGGTCGCATTCGGCAGCTGCTGCAAACGGATTGCCTGCTACGCAATGTGAACTATGCTACCTTCACTGCACTGCTCACTCCGAACGAACTGCTGTATCCAAATGCACGCTTCTCGGGCAACTTGGCCAAGCACTCGCTGCAGCGGCAACTGCGCGCCTATGAACGGGAAACAGTTCGCTTTGAACTGTCCACCTTTGCCGTCTGCTTTGATGAGCGCAAGAAGCTGCTGATAGACAACGTGCAATACGACCCAGAATTGAAGTCCAAGGTGCTGCTGTATCGCCTGGAGTTGCCGGCAGCGCAGCTCCTGCTGCCCACAGTGAAGAGCGTAGAGCTGCCACTGTCCAGTGGCTTTGCGCATCGCTATGTAGAGTGCCAACAGGTGGGCGCAGATGGACTGCATGATT
Organism: Drosophila mayaguana; assembly: GCA_037075325.1. Classification (NCBI taxonomy): domain Eukaryota; kingdom Metazoa; phylum Arthropoda; class Insecta; order Diptera; family Drosophilidae; genus Drosophila; species Drosophila mayaguana. Next base: position 845,829 of record JBAMCG010000016.1, on the reverse strand, counting down.
GGCGCACTGGCGTGCGGGAGGAGCTGATGGAGCACATCACACAGCTGCGCAATGAAGTCGATTTACTCATTTAGAGGATAAGTCTACAGTTAGTTAAGCTAGTTAGGGTAAGCTAAAAGTATTGACTCATAATTCGACTGCCATTATGCCAAAAGCTTTAGCTATCACGTTTTTTTAGTCGATTTCAAATTTTGTATAAAACTAGACAATTTAAAAAAAAAAAGCAATTCGACAATTATTCAGTAATTGGAATTGAAATACATCCAATTGAATTGACTGAAAGGGAAGTTTTCCATTAAAATGAAGAGCCAATAGAAAATTCAGAAACTAGAATTGGAGTATTGTGTAATACCAAAAATTTTCTGTCACATGGACTTTATTACTATTTAACCCTTCGCTTGGCCTATTGATTGACTGTCTAAAAACTCAATGAATTTTATATTTAATACATAAGTATTTGTCATACAAAATTAAATTCAATTCAATTTAAATTGTCTATGCAACTCCAATGGTAAGACGAGCAATAAAACATAAGCAATTAGCTCAATGAACGTCCAATTGACTCTGTGAAACATCTAATCAGATGAAAATATTCTTTTCGTGAAATCTAAATTTCAAATTGGTAAATTTCATTTCCAATTTAAACTTTGATCAATTACACAACTGCCTTATAGCAAATAGCAGATGACGCATGCTGCACTAAACACGTTTCAATTTTATATATTATATATATAAATAAAGACATATTGTAAGACATCGATTGGGCAATACAATATTGTTTTAGTTGTTTGTTTTCTGTTCATTTTTCTCTGTGAATGTTTGCAGTTGTATTTGAGGGATCGCATTGCATTTCAATGCCCCATATCCAATTATTATTTCATTATTATTATAAGTTTTCTGGGTGTATTCGTTTTACTTTAGGCGTTGCATTAGCGCAGCATTCCTGAGGCCAGCCTTTTCGATGGTTGAGCTGTCATCGCTTAGTTCGCGTGTAGGAAACGAAGAGACCAAAACGAAGTTACTATTCGAGTACTGCGGACGAGCACTGTTAAAAGGAAAAGAGAAAGAATATAGCAAACAGCTTTACAACCCAAATTGGAGTCGTATTACTTTTGTATAAAGCGACGTATGTCGGAAACAGTGTGCGTCAAATTGAACTGAGCGGCCAGTCTGGAACCGTCTGCTAAGCGTATTTGAAGCGTTGTCAAAGGAGCTTCGGCATTCAAGTTGAGGGCATCTCGTGCAGTTGCCTCGTGATTGGCTACTTCAGCAGGTGATGCTTCAGTGGCAGCAGCGACTGGTGTTCGATTGGTCACAATGTTGGCCACCGGACTGCCAAGTTTCTGGCCCGAACCCTTGAAGGTTTGTGGCACTGCCTGACGCTTGAAATCCTCCTGCCTGTGATCCTCCACATCGACATTGACCATGCGACCCATTTCCAGCAGCTCTTGGGGGATTTCACTAGAAGAGCGTTGACTCAGATAAATAAAAAGCATTATGGAATATCAAATCCAAGTGCTTACCCCCTCATCACGGTCTCCAGGAACTCCTTGTTCTGTGGATCATCATAGTGGCGCAGTTCACCGCCATCGATAGAGAAACCTTGGCTCCATAGCTTAAGCACCACTACCGGCTTGTTTTCCACTGGCTGTGCTGCTTGATTGGTACCCACTACTGTGTGATCACTGTCTGTCATGCCCAGCCGCATGCCCTGACCCCAAACGTTGGCGCTGCCGACAGCCGAGGCGCTGGTGGAGGGTCCAACGCCCACTTCGGCTATATTTTGCTCCTGCGCGGAGCGCATCATATCGGTCAACTGCTCGCGAAAGTTCTTACGTTTGGCTGGTCCCAAAACTTGCTGCCCAGAGCGATCAGATCCTCCGGCATAGAATGCCTGATGCTCATCATCATTAGATGGTTGCTTCGACATGTCGCTGAGTGTAGCAATTCTAAATCGAACATAGAAATAGAATGTGCATAAAGCAAACTAACTCGATTCACTTACTTTGGTTTAGTAGCTGCGGCCTTTGGCGGAGCAGTCGCAGAAGCTGATGCAGCTGAGAAGCTTTTTGCTGCTGGGGCTGCAGCGGCAGCGACGTTTGCGCCAGCGCCAACGCTGGCAGAGACCGTAGTTGTTGCCGGCGCCGATGTTGGATTGCTAGACTGACCCGCTACAGTTGGAGTAGCTGGCAAATCAGTCTGTGTGCTCCAATAGTTGCCCAGAGCTTGCTGCACATTTACATATAAAAAACACCTAATTTCAGACCGTTCTTTGTTAAATAGTTTCACTGCAAAAATTTACCTCAATGTCCCAATCGCAGCTGGATAGATAGAAACGGGCAACGTTTTCATCAGTGCCAGTGATTTCAATGAATTGTGCAGTAAGATCGCCGCGTGCGGCCATTTTTACAATGTTTTTACTTAGTTTTTACCTGTCAAAAACAAAATAAATCTAAAAGTGTCTAGTGAACGATAATGATAGACAAAAATTCAGTGTGTCTCTAAAGCTTATTATTAACAAAAGTGTGACCCTATCGATTTCAGTCGAATATGCCAAAAATACCAACAGGGCTGCTTTTAATCGATAATTTTCAGCTGCCATCGAAAGTATAACTATGGCAACTCTGTTTGGCGGGCATTTAAAATAAATATAAACACAATATATTGAGATTTTCGTCTTAACATTTTCATTTTATTAAATAGCAACTAAATAACAATATAACTAATATAAAGCGGAATATCCATATAGCATAACATCACCCACCGTTTTTTGCGTATTAAGAGTACAAAAAGTACATGCTTTTACTTAGTTTGATTTTGACTCCTGAAAGTATAGATTGATGAATACAAAAAATAAATACAATAGTTTAAAGAATTTATAATCATTAAGCCTGTTTTGCGCATATATCCATATACATATTTCAAAATACTTAAAATTCTAGTTCATTAGTAGAAGCAAGCCCAAAAATATATGCAAGGATTATTTTAAATATATTTTATTTATATATATGTACACATATATATATATATATGTTAACTGTCCACTGGCTGATGAATGTGCAACACGATTTTTAAGTCCGCCATTTGTTGGGTATACAAAAGTTCTAACGCAACACCTTGCCCTAGAATATTTGGGATATGATTTATGAATTGAAAATCGCAATTTTTGTTGTAGTGCAATGTGTGGTTTGTGCGTGATGTACATGTAAAATGAAAGACATTAATAGGCGTACCAACGAACGACATAGACTTTTTAATATGTACCTTCCTTACCTGCATATAGTAGTTGATCAAAAAGGTGAAACCAACGCCCAGGCCAACCGCTAAGATATGCGTCAAATAAAAATTGGGGAGAGGTCGACGTTTGCGCAAAAGGAACGAAAGCAACGAAGCCTTGCGATCCGAATAAGGTGGATAGCGAGCGCTGTAAAGATCAAGATGAATTATATGTACATATATAAGAGTATAAAGTGATACTAACGATGCCATCTTTTCGCCTAACAGTGCCAAATTCTTGCCCAGGCAGGATTTCTTATGTGTGAACGTATCAAAGCCATATTTGCCATGGTAGCTACCCATGCCGCTCATGCCGACGCCGCCAAAAGGCAGGGTATCAACTGTGAATGAAAGTTTGGCATATAAGTATACAGTAATATTATGAACATTATAGTCTAAGAGGGTGGTTTGAAAAATTTATAAATAAACACAAATATGAAATGAATTCATATTTTTAAATAAATAATAATTCGTTCAGTGCATATGGATTTGTTGTTAGCTTGCAAATTTTTTAAACCAACCTCGAAATTAGGGTTAGTTAACTAAATGTTATATTATACATATAAGGCTTTCTAGCTATAAAATATCTAGTTTTAATTGCACACCAATCACCAATTGTTAATTTCAAATTCGCACTTATTTAATAAATTGCTGAATTTTTGCAAATTTTATAAATTTACGTAAGATCTACAAAAACCAATTCCAATAACCAAATTTGTTAATAAACAATACACATTCAATCGTTTGTGCTGTACTTAGGTGTTGTGTGTGCTGCAGGGTATTTGTGTCTTCGTTTTGTTTTGAGCCAAACTATCTTTTATATCAACAATAAGACTATTTAATTTTGCTGCAAAATTTGTTTGAGTTTGAAAACAAAGTTCTTGAAAGTGCATAAATATTTGAAAAATAAATACAATATCTACATCTACAATATATATACATATATATACCTCCGACATGCATAATAGTTTCGTTGCTGCAGAATCCGCCGCTTGTCGTGTTCTTCTTGAACTCATTGATTAGCTTTTTTGAGTTTGAGAATACGTAGAGCACTAAAGGTTTCTCTCTATTCAAAAACAATGAAACAAAATGCTACAGATATTTGCAAAAATACTAACGAAATTGAATAAACAAATACGGGAATTATTAATACATGAATTTGATGAATTACAAAATAAAATGTCGAATACGAATTTGGATTAAATGTTTTAAAAGTGGTATTTTTTGTTAAAACTTATTTAAAAATTAAAAGTTGGATTGAGATAGGCCAACAATAAATATAAATATACTACATATTTATAGATGAGCTTTATTTGGCAGATCTATTTGACCAGGTTCGTAGGATGCGCAGCCAGCAGCAGGCATGAAAACGAACTGGTTCGTTTAAGAACTCATTCGAACGAGTGAATTTACAATAAGTAAAGTATCGAACTGTGGCAGATTACACGCTAATCGGTAATCGTTAATCGTTAAGTGCTAAAGCCATTACAATTCTTCTCAATAATTGACAACAATTTTTATATTTCAATCTATCTATAATAAATTGCGTTTAGCCTACATGATTTCTACAACTTTTTGTATTGCTTATGTATATTTACTTTGCGATTAGGGAAGAAGAAGAACTAATTTTGTATAGCCAACTTTTTTAAATAATAAAACAAAACTTATAAGTCATAATCATAAAAAGATGTATAATACAAAAATAGATAAAAAAAAGCAATTTGAAAAGATTGAAAATTTGTTCAACGTATTAACATAAAATTAATAACTAAAATATGTAAAATAATGGAGAATAAAAACGAAAAATATAACATAAGAAAGATTACTAAAAAATCAGTGATTTATATAAACATTAAGGGAACACACAACGCTAAAAACATTTTTTTTTTAAATTAAAAATTTTTATACAAATCATTTTAAAAACAAAAAACCATCACCAGATCTTAGCTCTTAAATATTTACAACTTAAGCAAATTATTTCTTAAAAAAGCTGAACAGGCATTAAAGGGAGCGATTGAAAGAAGGACGAGGGGAGCCGTAACCTTAATATACAATTTTTCATAGCAGAGATAATGGAACTAGGCTTAGTTTGAAGAAGAGGTAAATCGGGGCGCATAGCGTCCTTATATACATATATTTTTATATACATGTATGAATATCCGCAGCCACAAAATTTGAAATTCGCAATTGCATCCATGCTTGGATCTTGGATCTTACCGGCATAATGCATGATCGTATCGTTAACGCACATTCCGCCCGATTGTGTGCCACTGACAAATAGATCGAGCACCTCATTTTCCGACGTGAATATATACATGACGAGAGGATTTTCTCTAATATTTTTGTGTTGTTTTGTTTTTTCAATTGATTAACAGATATAGAAATAATATTATATAAGCAAGTCGGAACCAATCGGAATTCGTATGTGACAAATGCAAAGAACAAATGACAAAATGAAATTCACATTTTAACATGTCCGGCTTGACGCACAGACAGTCTTACCTGGCATTGATGAACTTAATTGCATCATAGGCATTCTCTACAGTATAGATGGGCAAGATGGGACCAAAGATTTCCTCCTCCATAACGGGATCATTGGGCTTAACATCAACCAAAATTGTTGGCTCTATGAAACGTTCGCTGGCATCGAATTTTCCACCAACTGCAATGCGTCCGGCTTTCATCAAGCCCAACAGACGTCTGCAAAGAAGCGTAGTATTAGTACAGAACGTTTTCAATACTGAATATGTGATATAGGTTTCGTATTACTGGAAATTAGTCTGGTTAATGATGCGACTCAGATCGGGACTGCTCTGTATATTGTCGCCGTACCACTCCTTGAGCACCTCTTTCACTTCCACAATGAATTTCTGCTCAACTTCCTTGGAGCAGAGTATATAATCGGGGGCAATGCACGTTTGTCCACAGTTGATTAGCTTGCCCCATAAAATGCGCTTCACAGCTGTGCGCAGCTCAACCGATTTGTCTATATAGCACGGACTGCAAAGCACAAATTTAATTTCACTTTTAAAAATATATATATACTCATATATTATGGGTTTAACGAACCTCTTGCCCCCCAGCTCCAAGGTCGTTGGTGTTAAATGCTTAGCAGCAGCTGCATGCACGATTTTGCCCACGCGCGTGCTGCCCGTATAGAAAATGTAATCAAAACGTTGATTCAAAAGCTCAGCTGTTTCACTCGGTCCGGCACAGACGACGGGATAGCAATCCTGAAACGAGGTTAAGCAATATAAGTCAGATGAGTTATAAGCTAATTCTCTTACAAACTGTTAATCTAACTATCAAGTGATTCGAACCCTATATGGATCTTCTTTGCTTCGTTGCCTAAATTATGCGGATTAACATACGTTAACAATAATTAATTAATATGAATAGTTGTGAGACTTTGACGTAGGATAGCTTCCATACATAGACTAAGCATCAGCTAAGAATAACTAGGCCAAAATCTCTGCTAATTTATGTAGATAACATATATATTGCTATGCTCAATAAAAAGTTAGGAATCCTATATAAGCATATCTTAGCTTGGGGAATAAAAACAAAACTAGTTTAGCGGGCTTTTAGCTTTGAATGATGGAAATGGGCTAATAAGATAATTATATACTAGAATTCTTCTGTCTTTCTCACGCACATTATCCAAATATTTGGGTAGAGTCTCTGATATGAACTTAGCGCAATTGCCCGCAATTTCACTTGGCTTGAGGACCACACAGTTGCCAGCAGCAATGGCGGATGCAACGGGCACCAACAGCAGCTGCAGCGGATAGTTCCAGGCGCCAATCACCAGGACAACTCCAAAGGGATCATTGAAGATCTGCACATCATCCAGCAAATTGACAAACGATTTGTCTGGCTGCATATACAAAAATAAAATATCAATATAATAATATATATAAATATCAATATCAAAATTACAAGTTTTCCTTTAACGTGTGCTATTTTATTTGCAAATACTCACCTTTTCTGGCTTGACCCATTCGTCCAAGTTGTAGAGTATATGTTTGATGTCATTCTTCATGAATTCCGTCTCGACGATCAAACTTTCCTGTTTGGGTCGACGCAGATCCGCCTCAAGGGCGCTGATAATCTCATTCTCATGCTCCTCATAGCAGCGCAGCAAGTTTTCCAATTGTTTGCGTCTAATTTGTGGGAGATTTATTGTTAGTTAGTTATATGAGTGACAGATCAATAGTGGGTATGCTGGACTAATAGATACGTTGCTAATACTGACTGGTACAAATAGCAAGCTCTAATTGGTGTTTGTTTCTCTTTCAGTCTTGGTATGCTCGACTAAACTAGTCTTACAGGGTATACTCGTAGGTCAAACCAATTGAAAAACTCGTTCAGTCGAGTCGAGTTTATTTATACAACAAATCCAGCTTTTTAATTGGACAGATTTTTATAGCTACATAGTTTACAGGGTATTAAGATTGTTATTTACAGAACTAGTTTGCCTGAAAGTTGTTTCAGGCACTAATTATATGGAATTAGCACAACTAATAACAATTCGTGCGCTCTTTGATCTATAATATCGTAAAACCCACCATCAATTAAACTGGCATTGGATTTTTTTTAGACAACAATAACAAACACTATATATATTAAATCAAACCAATATCAAGTACTTCCAATCACTCTGCTCAAGGTCAACGCTAAAACTCAATAATCTTCATATTTTGTTCACAAATTTATGCAAAGTTTTTCTTTTTCTTTTTCGCTCTAACAAAACATATGACGCAACTAACGATGATTAGCCACTAGCTGACCAATAGATGCATTTTCTAGTATTATTTATATGTATATCTATAACTATATAGATATATATTTAGATGTAGTTGTATTTCCATCTAAATATCTAGTTAGATCGATTAAACTGGCTAGCCTGCTAGTGCTGCATTACCTGTTCATCTAAAAAAAGGTATTTAGAGGCTACATTATTCTTTATCAAGCTCTGCATAATATAATATGCAAACGAGATTGCTCAGTCAGCCGCAACAAAAAAGTTTCAAAAGAAGAAAATTAAAATGAGAACTGTACATATGTATATTAATATATGAAATAAAATTGAAAGAGGCTTTCTTATCTTTAAAGAAAACCCACTTGGGCGGAATCTTAATCTGTAAATAGCAAAGATTTCATTTGTTTTTATGTTCGATTTGCTGCCTCCTCAGTGTAACCCAACGCATGAGGCTCAACTATGAACAGCCCCTTGATAACCCAACACACTCTTAATACAAAAATTTCATTCATTTCAATATATACCCATGGTGCTCTCAATCAGGTCATACACACAGTCTAAACATATCGAGAGCTCTCGAAGAATTTCATAAACATAACAATAGATACTTAAGCCGAGCAGAAAAGAATCAGAAAATTACTTGAATGTTAAATTATCAAAGACCGCATGCGTAGACCATCTAGATCTTGACTTCAGGGGACCTGAGTTTCTCACATATTTATTTTATAGTTATGATAATTAATATAAGCCTAAATATTACCTTCAGCACCTCCGCTTACACTAAAATACCGTCACTAGATTTTCAATTTCATTCACATTACACAGATCGTATGTTGCTATATTTTAAAACTAATTTTTAAAAATAAAAATCGTACGTGTATATAAATGCTATAATTGCCTTTTTAGATAATTGGAAAATAAGCTCAGTTTGATTTATAAATACGGCATTTATAATCCACAACTCAAACAGAACTTCAATTTGTATATATAGATACATATACATCTATATGCAAATTTATATCACATAAGATAAACTGAATGCTTAATCAGGGTCAAGTTCCGATGCAATTGTATATTCACTTGTACAACAAGTTGCCACATTCCATTCGGGTTTCAGTAAATAATATTAATTAAATACATATAAATAAACTAATTCCTATATTCATGCATATATATATATGATTGCCATGCATATCAATGAAGCAATTATGGAGCCATGATGTGGCACAATCTCGGATATTCTATATATGTATATATACATTTACTGTATTTGGTTTGTATTTGAACTGAGATTTTTCTATGCAGAAGAAGAAGGGGAAATACAGAAGAAGAAAAAAAAAAACAAAGCCAAACGCAAAATTCTCGGACACGTTTCCTCACCGTTTGTTTGAATAAGAAAAAGATCATGAGATAAAATAGCTATCGACCTTGACGAGGGGGGCCACAGACGTACGTTATGTATATACGAACGTCCGCACTTCCGTTTCACACTTTGAGCTTCAAAAAAGCCCATATACTATATATGGACACATCATTATTTGTTTATTAACATATCAAAAATTTGTCTATACATATGTACATGTATATAGATAACGCATCTAAATGCTAAAGCCATGAGGCGATTCGTATAACAGGCTAAATTTTGCTTCACTGCATACGAAATGCTAAAATAAAAGCAGAAAAAAAGGCTACAAAAGAGAGTGGATCAAAGATCGTCACCTCCTTAACTTTGCGCTGTTATTTTATGTAAATAAAGGTAAAATCATGTACTAAAAACGAGAACATGCCAAAGCTCACAGTGTGGACTATAAGGAGAATGTGTTTGGCAATGCGTACGGTCAGTATAAATCTATAATTTGACTCGCTTCTGTCTCTATTGACGATGTACACATAAATCTACTAAATATATACACCTATTCAAATGTACTAACCAAACGTACGAAACAGGTTACAAAAATAAATATGCAAGTGATGACTACAAATAGTACATTGATGCGATACCCTGTACTTCTTAAAGAATCAAATGCAGTTGCGTATATATGTCAACTTGTGTCAACCACAGCTATATCCCAACCTCAATTCATCGATAGCACATGCCACCTGCACAACATCGATAGGCCCTACATTTCAACACTCATTTCTTTTTAGCACATTTAAATTTTTAGCAAATTGGCGAAATATCGATAATTCACACAACTTGCTCAATATTAATAAATACTATTACCAAACGAGAAATGTTTAACACATCTTGATTTTAGGCGATATGAGAAACTACTAACAAAATGCTACAGGGTATTGCCTAAACGGTCCCTATCTATTTTCTTGTTTCCAAATGAGCACATAGTGTTCTAGGCATTTGAGTTGTGCTATTTACATATGTACATACATACATATATCTACATTTCTTATCAGAGCAAAAGCGCTTCTGACAACATACAAAAGCAAAGTTCAAGTGAACGAGTTCAAAAGCTCATTTCTTTGTACTGTGATCCCACACTGAGTAAAAGATACAGACCACAGTACTATATGTACATATGTATGCGTTTTCGCTTGTTAATCTCAACTGCACACATGCTTACATACATACATATACAGTGCTGTTGTATGAAGCAAACATTATTACTGTGTTACTTCTTTTTTCGTTAAAGACGCCGCCAAAAAGAGCTGCAACAGTTGTTGTTATTGTATTTTACATTACATGAGCAGCCATAACGCAAAAGCTAATGACCTGTTTAACTACATGTACTAACCAAAAACCGTTGCTTTGGGCTTTGATTACAGTTACTTACCTAAAGCTTACGTTCCTTGTCTTGCCGCTGGCGAATGCGAGGCGAGCGCGCTGCAATATCTGTTTGTTGTCCATCGCAATTGTTGTTGGTGGTGGTGGTGGAGTTGTGTGGTGGTTGGTTTTCACATTCGCAATGATCAGGTCGTGCAACAGCACACACATGCACGCACACAAGCACAATTATGCACGTATATAGGAAGATAACGAAAGACGGAATTGAAAACAAAAAATAAACGAAAAAATCAAATAAAATCAAACGAAAAGAAGGCTTAATGTGAGTTACGTGCGCAAATGTACGTTAATAATCGTTGTTGTTATTATTGTTATTATTATTGCTCTCCTTGTTGTGATTGTGATTGTTTTTGCTGTTTTTGTTTTATGAGTGCTCGCATTAAATTGCATGCGGCATCTACAACATTAAGTGACTTTTGTTTATTTGCAACTCGGCAACACTCACATCATCGTAATTTGCCATTATGTCAGCCTGTATAAGAGTGTTAACGGGGAGGGTAGCGGGCGCGGTGTTGTTTTCGCTTTCTGTTGTTTCTGCTTCTGCGGGATAAAAGAAACACACACAAACACACAAGAATTAGAAAACCTCTGTTTACACTTCGTTTTGCTGGAGCTAACTTGCATTCACTTATACACATTTCTATTCATTTTTACTATGTTGCAGTTGTGTGGAAGGGACTCAAAGCAGCAGTTGTGGCAATGGGGCGTTAAAACAAGCAATTAATTGACAAAAACTCTATACGTACATATAATGTTCACACACATACACACAGATAACGTACACACCGGAAAAAACACAACCGACAACGTTCGCGACAACGAGAAGATTGAAATTGAAATGGCGAGCAGTTGACTAAGCGACAGCCGCAGTGCGAGCTGAGAGCTGCGGGCTGGTTTTAATTGTATTCAGTTCTTAAACCCGTTTCGAAAATTAAACACCGCATGCCAAACTAGCCTAACTCTAAATGTTAACAAAACACGAATCGGACACTACTGAGTGAACGCAAAACAGCTGTTCGAAATGAACACACAGGCGATGATATCGAATACGATTATTGCGTGCCAAAATGCGATATCGCCTTTGGCTTGCTATCGATAATGCACAAACTTATCAAATTTCAAATTTAGCCTACATAAAAACTTTTTTATTAAGAAGATATTTTTTTTGTAGGAGGATAAAAAAAGTGTAACTTAGCACTTGAAATTATTTGTGATGTCAAAATTTAATATTTTGTACCTCAGCGAGACAAGTGTAGCAGCATGAATTTCGTGCACTACTGAAGTCAATGTACAATCACAGGCGGTTGTATATTAAGCTTATCAGTTTTCCATATTCTAGAAACATATGTACATTTGCTTGCCGATAAGTCTGGGTCTAATCTGTCTTACAATCAGTTCAAATTCTATATTTATGTGCACAAATGTTCTAAAGCGATTAGCCGCAAGACTTTTGAATACTTGTTATAATAGAACTCAATCCACGTCGTGCAGCTGTTCTGGTCAAGAAAGGAATTAAGTGCCCACTAATGATGATTCGGGATTTGTTGGCAAGCCAAATGAACCAAACAGTCAGCATGATGTGACAAATTCAGCTGGATTTGCATTGACCTTAACTTACCAATATTAATGATTGTCGTGCCATCGTCTGCAATTAAGATAAAAGGAAAGATTATAAAACAATTTTTTAAATTATTAAATATTTAAAGACATACCAATTGTTGAGTTATTCATATAACGCTCTGAGCTGGCTTCAATATTTTTATTTTTATTGGTATCCATGTTGTCTTTATATTGTTTAATGTTTAATTATACGCACCTACTTTTTATATATATAAAAAAATTAAATTTATATAATTTTTTATACTTTTATTATTAATATATATTTTTCGGTTTACCTATCAATGCAAATGCATTCAATATTTTTTCCAAAAATACCTAATTATTTTTAATATTATATTTTATATTGTAACTTTTCAACCCACAGAAAGAAAAAACTAAAACCTGAAGGAAAACGGAAGTATAACAGATGTTTTCAGTTCTGTCTGCATTATTTATGGTATAATACGCGTGCCATTTTCTTTTCTTTTTTTTTTTTTTGTGCAGAGCACAATTAACACATTTCATTAATTGAATTTATCGTCATTCGATTCATGGACTGCGTCTACGAAACTTGGACAAATGCACTTGACCTTATATGGGCCAAGTTAACAGCCCATCGTAAATAGTTTCATGGTCACAGCCCATTTTAACGTTTGCCTATTGCATCAGAGACAGGTGTGCATATGTGCGAGAGTGGTTTCATAACTTGTCGTATTGTGATATATAAAATTCTTTTATTTATTGCTCTCAAGCTTGGCCGTTTTTCAGAGTGCTTTCATATATGCATATGATTTATATAAAGGGCAGTCTGAGCAGTTTTTGTATTCATAGGCTTGACTACTTGTCTAGCTACCCTCGCCGCTCTATTACATATGCATATCTATGCATTACACGTCGCTTTTCCACTCACCCCCAGTGAGACATTGTGGGTCGTCGACACTGGATCACGTTTACAGCACTCCGATTCAACTCGACTCAACTTGATTCGATTCGATTCGATTCGAGGCGATTCAATAATACTTAATTACCAGTTTGCAGCTTTGCAACTCAGTCAAATGTTGTTTTCGCTTTCATCTGAGCTGCCTCCCTCATTTACTTAGGTCATATATCTCCACTCATACATATAATTACAGATTTATCATCCAGTATGTATTCACTTATAATTGAAATGCATAATTAAAGTAAATTAGCTTCATTTGCAATTCAAGTTAAGCTGTTCAACTGCAATCGCACCTAGAATGATTGTAGCTCCGGGGCAAGGCGCACGGCGCGAGCTCAAGGCCAATGACAAGAGACATTAGAGAGGATATTAAGTTTTTTAAAAAATATATTTTAATTTGTATATATTTCAATCAGCTTATCTTTAAGTGAATAGGTTTGCATTCCATGGAACATGAGTTTAGGGCAAAGGTATTTGACAGGCAGACCTGAAGGGGCATGAGCATCTCTTCGTATACATATGTCTATATTGTGAGATAGAAATCAACTGAGTCTACTGGGCTCTATCTATGTGAGAGTATAAGATTCAGGGCTTAGTAGTACAAGTAGTATAAGAGTATAAGACCAAAAGATTTGAACGTAAGATCCTACAGCAGTATAATACTCCTTGATTAGAAGTGCAGAACCGTATAAGAGATTAAGAGTACAACAGTTTATGAGTAAATGTGTATAAGTACATCAGAGTAAAGCAATATAAGTGCTTAAGTAGATAGAACAGAGACTAGCAATATGAGAGTAAAATTATAATCTTATACTCTTGTTAGGCGTATGAGAGTAAACGAGTATAAGAACGTGACAGTACGAGTATGAAAGTTCAAGGGTATAAGAAGTGATGAGTATAAGACCGTAAACGTATAATGTATTACTTAATTTAACACGGGAAAGCAAAATACGTCATACGTCATATAGTCTTTACTTATATCACACGCTGATCATATTTATCGATAGGTCTTTCTATTCCCATGTGATCGACCCAAATCGATAATAAATTGTAGTTTTTTGAGCATACATATCTCTCACATTAACAAATGTCCTATTATACTTCTACTAGTACACTTCACTGCATTGATAATTTAAACACAGATCACTTTCATTTTTGTGTGATACAAACAGTTTTTTAATATCAAAGAAATATTTTTTTTGAATTTGCAGGATTTCCAAATGTCTCTTTAACTCTTTAGCTTCAATCTTGGCTTGTTCTAAACATGTTAACCGAAGACATCAGCGGCAATCTCTTACAGTAATCAGGCACTCGATTAGTTACGTTTATTTTGATTTGCGTATACGAGATATTTTTTATTTATAGACCCTTTATGAAGCACTTATCGTGTCGCGTCGCGCTGCGTCGCACCGGCTAATGTGGCCAACCGCCAATTGTGCACTGAGCTCGGAGCTCGGACCTCGGAGCTGCGAGCCGCTGGCTCCAAGCACGTTGCCAGCTATTCAGTATTTCGCGCCGTCCGCTGGATTACGGGTTTTGCTTTAATTACGAGCAAAGAGTCGCCTCCGCTTCATCGATTTTGTATGCATAAGTTGTCGCCTTTTTTCCAGCTCTGACGAAATTTCGAATTACGAATCTTTCGGCTAATTCAAGCTGAAATTGAAGACGAAACTCAAAATTGTCTATCAAAATGTACTTGGACTGATATGAATACGATGTATGCGATGTAATATTCGATATACACGCACTATACTCCAATCAGTATTGAATTACATATGTTGTTTAGCTTCAGTCGCTCCAACGATCAAAACATGTCTGAGCCTTCCATCGACATAGCTGGAGAGGCGGAGCTGGCGCTTTGAATTAGGCTTGGCTTTCGGTCACCTTTCAATCACTTTTTGTATGTGCAGTGCAGGTGGGGTATATTGACTTTAAGCGAAGGTAAAAGCCATATCGCATCTGATTCAATCAATTATTCATTTGCATTCATACATGTATTAATCTGTACGTCCATCTATAACTATATATCTATTGTTGACCTATTTGTAACTCTGTTTATTGGCCTACCATAATATGCCCACTTTCATCCCTCTACTACTCTTTACTGCCTGCCTCACACTAGAAACAATTCAATTAGAACTGGGTGAAAGCTATAAATTTGAATACATATATATTCCTCTACACTCTATGATGTATTACTTTCATTCAATATCTCAAACTACACCATAATATCAATAAATATTGCTTTCGCATACCACATTTTATATATCATTTCTCGAAGGTAATATATTATGAGCTATATTTCTCATAGGGTATCTTTAGGTCAGTCTCCATGAAAGTTTTCACTTTTAATTGTTTATCTCTTAGAGCACTCGATTGGTCAAACAACATTGTTTTCGTTATTTCACTTCCATTTACTATGATTGGCATACCAGCTGATTTTGAAACCGAAAACTTGATTTTTAGGGAAATATTTAAACAAATATTTATGTACATACATACATATATCTATATATAATATATTCTTCCAACAAAATAAACTCCAATGTGCTTGATTGATGAACCGTCTCGCGCGCGTTTGTTG
Source organism: Drosophila mayaguana (assembly GCA_037075325.1). Classification (NCBI taxonomy): domain Eukaryota; kingdom Metazoa; phylum Arthropoda; class Insecta; order Diptera; family Drosophilidae; genus Drosophila; species Drosophila mayaguana. The sequence continues at coordinate 829,868 of JBAMCG010000016.1, read as the reverse complement.
TTTTTGTTTTAACAAACTTTGCGCATTATGAATTTTTTATGAATTAAAAAACAACGTAAAATATTCCAAAGAACAAAGTTCAGATACCCTATGATTAAGTCATTAGGATGATAAAAGTTGCTCAAAACTAGCTGAAAATGAACGACTTTTTATTACCCTAACCAAATTAACATTTGAAAGAAGCTTCAATCAATCATAAGATTGATATAAATCAATAATTCCTTATAAATGGAAATCCCCATAAAAACTTTATCTTCTTTGCTTCAGCTACTGAAAACGAGTTTAAAAATGAATTTCTTTTCTCTTTTCAAGAAATTTAAAGTATTTTAGTCGAAGAAAGTCTGAATACTCTAACTGAAAGTCAAATATGTGGACAAATATAGAGTATCCATTATTTTGCATACACCCGCCCATCAGGAAAGGTTGCTGCTAATTGAGCTCTGCTCCTCCTCCTCCACCTCCTAACCATCCCTCTCTTCATCAAAAAACGAGTCAAAGATCGAAATTCTGTTTACTTTTGAACCACAACTGAGCTGAGCTGAGCTGATCTCAGCTGATCTGAGCTGAGCAGAGCGGGACAACAGGTTATAGAAAAACATTTAAATTCAGTTATTTTTCTTTTTGCCTTTTATTTGTCATTTTCTTACCTAAAGCAGCATCAACCCTGACCATGAAAATCTTGACGTCCAACTGCGAGACGTTTGAAGTAGTCTATCTACATCAAATCACACTATAATGATTTTATTATCTCTGTCAAGTGTTGACTGGACTTTGTTTACGACTGTAAATTGAATAATATGTATATGTATATGTATATATATTTTATATATGTATATCTATGTATATGTTGGTATGTATATCTACACATATATTTAACCATTTCACGTATGTTTAGTTGGCCTAAAAGTCACGCGATGCCAATTGGTTCAATTTGCGAGAGAGAAAAAAACAAAAAGCAAATGAATAAACCTGCCCAAATGGATGCAACAAGATGCTCTTATAAATGGAATACCTAAGGCTTTATACGCCATATAAGCATTAGGAGTAAATTTGAAAATATTTCATGCAGTCTGTCGACTTGGGGGTATGCAAAAATTAGAGTATATAAGTATAATATAGGAGTATACGAGTATTAGAGTATAGAAGTTTGGGACTCTTATATCCCATTCGTATACTCTTATACCAGGTCTTTATATTTACTTGCATGAGACTCAAGATTTCGGGAGTATGACTATATTGGAGCAATCGACCTCACAAGTATAATAAGTTCTAATTTGATTATGGGAGTGGAGTACTACTGGAGAATATGAGTTGAGGAATAGATGACTATTCGCCTTTAAGAGCTAATTTAGGTAGTGGTACGAACATGCGATTGGGGATAAATTAATAGCTACAATAGTGGGAAGAACATTCATTTATTAGCACACACACAGATAAAGTTCCCTTCAGATGATCAACAATTGTTACCCCGCTACAATTATTAGAGCGCATCTCGTACGCCAACATCAACTATTTTTTATCCAGCCCCCTAATATCTTATTCTTTACAATCCCTGTCAAATTAGTATACACTTGAAACAATTGCTGAAGTCCACAAATTGCAATAAATTTTGTAGCATACACTGAGGCGCAACACAAAATAGGTTCTATGTTGCATTATCCAATCTATTAGGAATCAACTATATATCTTTATAAAAATAAATGCTATAATGAAAAACACAAAGAGTTGTTTATTATTTTTATTAGTGTATAATTTATTATTTAAATATGTTATAAAATTTGTTTATCGTATAAAATATACTCTTATTCTTGTTCCACACCTACATATATGTATATATATATATATATACAACATATATATTTATATATATATATACATATATATACATGAATATATAGAAAAATTACAATTGTAGTATTTTTTGTTTTTTGTTGCTTTTCACACATTATTACACAATTACAATTACAATTTTTTAACTGCAACTCGTTATTTGTTTGTCAATAATTTGATGTACTTATGTATGTATGTATGAATGTATGCATATATATGTAATATGTATATGTATGTTATGTAATACTCTTTGCTGTATCTAATACATCGTGCTGCTATGTAGAACTGATGAATATATATATATATATATACATATCTATTTATGTATATGTATGTATGTCTATATAGAGAATGTGGTTGTGTGAGTGTATAGCAAGGAAATCATATCGAGAGAGGAGAATTTTCTTTTCTTATTTTGGTTTTTCCATTTGGTAAATTTCATTCTTTATATATATATATATATATATATATATATATATATATATATGTATGTATGTATGTATGTAGAGTATTCGTTATTCGTTATGTATGTAGCTTTAGTTTATACATATCTATGATGTACATATGCTGTATGTAAGTGATGTAGCAAGCATTTACAGACAGTCCGACTATTTAAATACACTATGTATATTTATGCATATATGTATGTATGCACATACATACACACACACATATATGCAGCTAGTTATAACTCTATATGTAGAATTCATTATATCTACGAATTGTATTTATTTTTATTTTATTTTATTTTTTTTTTTTGCGAAACCAGTAGCTGGCTATTTCTATATATATATATAATATATATTTATGATTTTTTTTATATTTTTATTTATTTATTTTTTTTAGTTTTGTTTAATGTTTTTTGTTAAATCATGCTTAAAAATTAAATTTGTACTCGTTTTGTACTCAATTGCTCCATAATTATTACAATATGTAAAGATGTATGTATGTATGCATGTATGTATAGATGTATACATAGATGTGGCGATGTGTAGGGGATGAAGCTGTGTATTAATGTATAGAAGGTGTATGTGTATGTATTGTATCATGAATTGATGTAATGTATTCATTATGTACGTTCATATTGATGTTTCGATAATGCATAGTTGATGCTGATGTATTTATGAACAATGGTGGGTCTCTGCAGTGATGCATACATCTATGTATCGAAGTCTGTCTATAAATTGATGTATGCCCTTTATATTAGTGGAGTGATCTATTGATGATGTGATGTATGTAGGCAATTGATGTCAAGATGTATGCACGTGCAGATACATGCCGTTATGCATTATGTATGTGTGGATGTATGTATGTATGTTCGTGTTGATTTATGAACAAACAAAAATAGAATGGGAAATATGTGAATTTTCTTCCATGCTTCATGTAGTTGGGTTTTTGTAATCTCTTCACCGTCTTTCAGTTAAGTCTGAATTTAACCTCAATATACATATAAAAAATTTATTCAAAATTGTATTTTGATATAAGAATTCCAAATTGATGTTTTTCTTTTACAAATAGGTTAGATCTGCACATTTAGAGCTATTGGATCTGGCCTTAAGTTCAGTTTAGTTGTATGCTTACATCTAAATACTATATATATATATATATATATATATATGTATATATATAGGTCTATATATATATACGTATGTATGTTTGTGTATGAGTGTATGCGTGTGTGTGTGTGTGTGTTTGTATATATAGTACATATTGTATGTCTGACAAAAAATCTGTGAATACCTGATTTAAGTTTTTGGATTCGTTCTTTCTTCTTGCTTTTGTAGTTCGTTATATGAGCGTATGGGAAATATCGGTTCTATATAATATATATGTATATATATGCGTTGAAAATATTTGTTTTTGGTATGTAAATGTTGTTTAATTAACTATTTTTAAATGTTTGCTTGATGCTACGTTGATTTTTCTTAGATAACTTTTTGTTTTGTTTTGTTTTTTGATTCTTAAGCCTTTGGCAAATTGTTCAGTATTCAGTTTTACTTTATGTTATTTATCATATATATATATATAAATGCTTTTTATTTTGAATTATGGCATTCGGTAGTACTTGCGAAACTTCTTCAAAAGTTTCTTTCTTTGTTTGTTTCTTTGCTTTTTTACACAATTTCAGAACTGTGGCTTTTAGAAAACGTCGCTCATTTGAAATGATTTTAGTATTTGCTTATTTATGTTTTTATTTTTAAGTAAATCTCACACAATCAGAAATTTGTTTTCTTTTCTTTAGTAAAATATGGCATTTCTCATGTCTTATATATGATATATATGGATATATAAATATGTGAGTTTATGTTTCAAAACCAGTACAAATCAAATCACAATTACAAATTATAAATGATCGGCGCTTTAAGGTGGTGTGCGTGTGGTTGTGTGTGTGTGTGGGTGTTGATGTAAAATTATTGTTTATGGCATTTTTTAAATCAGGAATCTTTTACATACGAATTGTTATTTTGTTTTTGTTTTTGTTTTTGTTTTAACACTAAGTACATAAACTTTTCTCTAAGCGATACATATATATTGTATATATATATTTATTTTTTAGTTTTCATATATTTAAATGTTTATTTTGTTTTGTTTGTTTGTTCTTTTTTTTTTTTTTTTTGTCAGTTTTGCGCATTTTATGCGAGTTGCTTTAAATGTGGAAGGAGTTTTTTGTTTTGTTTTTAATATTTAAGCACAAAAACTCGTTTTAAAAAAACACAAAATACAAAAAAAATGGAGGCAAAAATTAATGAAATAATTAAGAATAGCTATATATCTATGAAAACATAGTCTAATGCAATGGCAATCAGTTTAATACTCTTTCCATAATTCGGCTACTATATATATGTAATATTTTTGTATTTGTAATTGTTTTTGTTTTTGTTTTTTTGTATTTGTCGTATAGTGTAATTTCATAATTAATTCATTATTAATTATCTTTTGCATTTACCTTCATAATTCTCTCGAGGAACATGTCACCTAAAATATGTATTCAATACGCGCATATTGCTCTGTTACAAACTCCTCTTCGATCCCATGTTTCTTCTTCTTCTTTTAACTATGTCCTGGCTAGATTTTCGATATTCTTTTTGTTTTGTTTTTTTAAGTTATTTAGTTTTTAAGTTTCTGCTACTAAATGCTAATGAACACATTCAAGTCAAAAATTATACTAATAATAATAATGACAATAATAATAATAATAATGACAATGATAATTATTGTGAGCATAATTATAATGTAAAACATGTATTTAGTGATTCGTTTGTAGGTGTGTGTATTTGTCTGTGTGTGTGTGTTTCAGTTAAACTCGGTTTAAGCTAAGCCCATATTTTATTACGCATTTTATATGAAATTTGTTCAATGAATTCTTTTATGAATTGGTTGATGGATGATTGAAGTTTGTTTTGGAATTTTAAAAATTTTTAAAGGAATTTCTTTAAATTTTAAAGGAATCAAATATGTTAAACGTTTTCACGAATTTCTCGAATTATGAACTATTTTATTTTTTATATTTATTTTATTTTTTATATTTATTTTATTTTTTATATTTATTTTATTTTATAAATATTTATAAACAATTTAGTGAAAATTTTCAATTTTTTTAAATTAACTTTTCAGTTTCAAACATTTTTGAATGAATGATTTTATAAATTATTATATGAATTATAAAATTAAACATCAGTTATTTTTTGTTTATTATTTCAATAAATTTTTTATGAAATTTATGCATTTTTTTTTAAATTTTTTTTCGGGTTATATCATTTTTAAATATATATTTTTTATAAAATATATATTTTTATTGGAAAATTTTCAAAATTTGTATTAAGAATTTTATAAGGAATTTATCAATCCACAATTTTTAAATGAGTTTATGAAATGAATCATTTGGTTTTTTACTTGTGAGGTTAATGAATTATAAATCTTGGATGTATATATACATATGTATATACACTATATATGAATATATAGTATATCGTATATCGTATATATGTATGTTAAACTATGTTTTATGTTACGTTACGTTTATCAAATGTCATTGCAATTATATTTCTTTGTTGTCATAGTTTTAGTTATAGTTTTTGTTTGTTTTTTGGCCTCACCTTAAAAGGTGTTTCAATTGGCTTTACAATTGCCGTTTTTTGTTTTTAATCAGTCTTCGTTTAAGAGTTCAACCAAATAAAGTCAGCGGGTTTACAATTATATCTTCTCTATACATATATATATATGTATAGAGAAGATATAATATATATATATATATATATATATATATATATATATATATATTTACATATACACATATATATCGCTATCATATTATCGATTTTTATACCTTTTACAAAAGTTTCTTTTTTCATACTTTCTTTCTCACTTTTACTCAGTCTCAATTATAAGAAAATTATTTGTAATATAAACAAATATCTGTAAAATACAGAATATATATATGATATATATTCCGAGACACAATTAAAATCAAATCAAATAGAACTAAACAAAATGTTGGTAAAAAAAAACAACTAATTATTGAGTAACTCGTCAGGAAACAAAAAAACTATGCATCTATATAGAGAGAACTTAACAAAGGACATATTCGATCATATCTCTCTCTCTCTCTCTCTTACGCGCGCGCTCTGTATTTATTCCTCTTTGTGTGTCTTGCCTTTTTAGCTTAGATTGCTGTTTCTGCAACTCAGCCTAACTAACAGTTAATTTTAGTTTTATTCATCTACAACTTTTTGTGTTCTTCACTTGCATAGAAAGAGCTAATCTCTAAATTTCTCTCTCTTCACTTTGTATGGTGTTTTATTCTGCCTTTCTGTAACGCTCCTCTTGGCATTTGCTAGCATTCTCCCTCTCCTCTTGTACTCTTCTCACTATTTCTTTGTCTTAATCATCTCTTTCTCTTCTCTCCTTCATACTTCCTTTTTCTTGTTCCTTCTTTTATCTCTTCTATCTTTCTTTCCCTCTTCTATCTTTCTTTCCCTCTTCTTTTCACTCTCTCCCTCTCGCTCTGTTAGACTAAAAAAAATCTACTCTCTTTCTAATTTCATCTTTTCTTGGTATTTTGCTTTAATTTTTTTTTCTTTATCTGGTATATTCGCTAAATATATATGTATTTTATTTATATATTGTAAATTACCAAATCTTTTTTTTAATAACTCTTAAGCTTTATCGAGGTAATCGTTGTAGCACTTAAGCTAAAAAAATTTTTACTAATTTTAATGCCGTTCCTTTTGTGTTTCAATATTTTAGTTTTTTTGCCTTTGTTTTTTTGTTGTTTTTTTTTGTTTTTTGTTTTGTTTTGTTTTTGTTTTTGTTTTTTTTTTTTTTGGATTTGTAAATGGTCTAAAAAACAAAAAAAAAACTAACGTCGTCTGTGTCGTTAAAGTCAAGTTTTTTGTTAGTAATTTTTATAGTTTATCGTTTGAACAGTTTTGCTTTGTTTTTGATAAACTAGGTTTTAGAATACGTGCACAAACCGCTTGTAAGGGTTAGACCCTTCCTTGGAGTCTGGCGATAGCTCGATGAGAAAGACTATGCGTCCGTCTGGCATTAAAGCCACATCGCAGGTGCGATCCTTTTCATCCAATGTGGGTGGCATTAAGGGATTGATAGAAGGACGCACTTCAATCTAAGTAAAAGACAGAGAGAGATTATATTAGTTATATATATAGAGAGATAAAGAGAGGGGAGGGATGGAAACTCCTGACTTACATCCCACATAAAGTCTAGATTTTGATTGAAGACGAGTATGCGTTGATTCTTGGAATCGGCGACTATAATGCGACCCTCGTCATCGCAACAAAGACCCGAGGGGCGATTGAACTCATGAAAGCCAGAGCCCTCATGTCCTTTCACAGACAAAATCTAAAGAGAGAGACAAATATATATATAGTTGGGTTCGGGATAAGTTCTGCTCAGTTCTTACATCATTAATATCCGGATCGATTAGATATAGACAATGATTATCGAAATCGGATACGATTATGTTGCCCGTGGGCGTGTAGCAAACACCTCGCGGCGAGGCAATGCCCTTCGTCTGCCCGTGATTATCGAACACTATTTGCCGTATGAAGCGTCCCTCGGAATCAAACTGCTGTATGCGATGATTCCTGGAGTCGGTGACTACAATTTGGCGTCGCGAGTTCACAGCCACATCCCATGGATACTGGAACTGTCCATACTCTTTGCCATAGCTGCCAAACTTGAGTAAAAAGACGCCGCTGGCCGTGAAGATTTGCACACGATGATTATCCTTGTCGACGACGATGATGCGATTATCCACATCGACGCAGATGCCGGCAGGCAAATCGAATTCACCGTTGCCAACACCTTTGCGTCCGAACTTGAACTTGAGCGAGCCATCCGGATTGAAGACCTGAACACGATTATTGCGTCTATCCGAGACGAGCACATGGCCCATTTTGTCCACGCACAGGCCCCACGGACGACTCACTTGACCGTCCTCATGGCCCTCGGTCGCAAAGGAGAGGGAGAGCGCGTTCGAATTACGCACTTTGACCAGATCCATGCAGCCCGGTATAGCCTGCGTGGTGCGCGGTGCACTGAAGTGCAGACCCGGCGAGCTGCGCAATCCATTCAATTCCCAGTCCAAAGCGGCGCTAGACATGCCACAGGAGCTGCCCACTCTAGCCGGCTGCATGATCGGCGAAGGTATGCGGAAGCTATTGTCGCGGAGCAAGGGACGTCGCACAGTTGTCGAGGCCACGTTCAGGGCGCCATTGCTGGCCAAGCTGGTCAGACCAAAGGCCATGTCAATATTGGCAGCAGTTGGAGCCGCAGCTGGTGCGGCGTTTGCCACGATGCCATTGCTGCTCGAGACAATGGGCATGTTCTTGTCGTCCACTAGGATAACGCCGCCCTGTGTTCGTATGTCCTGCAGCAGACTGTAGTCGGGCGGCGCAAAGGCAAACACCTCCTGCTTGGGCTGTAAGTCCTTGTAGATGCCCGCGAATTGCTCCATTTGTCGCTGGCCATTGGTCAGCTTCATGGCCAACTCGATTTGGTCCATTCCGCACGCATTTTCGGCCACCTTGCTAAGCATGTCCGATGTTTCCGAGAGACCAGCCAGAGCTGACTTCAGGCCCGCCATCTGATCATGCAGTATGGCCAGACGACGCTGGCGCAGCTTCTCCACAAAGTCCAAGAGGAATCGCTCGCGATCTTCGATGGCAATGATAAACTGTCGAAATGCTTTCCGGATGTTGTCGCTCAGCTCGCTGCAATTGCGCTCGATGAGGCGTATGAAAGCGAGCGCCTTATCGATGCTGCTCTTGATGCAGCGCGTGCCCACCTGACTGCTCTCGATGGCGCCTTCCAGCTTCTCCTTAGACCCGATCATAAAGTTCTGTATCGAAGCATAGCTGTGCTCCTTGTGCTCGTGCAGCGTGCAAAATTGACAAACCAACTTGCGACAATAGTCGCAGACGTAGCGCAGCATCTCATTGTGTATATCGCATATATAGTTGCTGCTCGATGGCGTTTGGACATTCGACGAGCTGCCGCCAGTAGGGGAGGCGCCAATGGGCGTCGGCAGCGATACGATCGAGTGATTCGAGGATAATGGACTATTGCGATGCTCGCGCAAGCAGTCGTTGCACATGAATTCGTTGCATTCCAAGCAACGGATCGAAGCGCTCACCTCGCACCAGCCACAGCTGATGCTCGAGTTGTTTGACGACTCCGGGGACATTTTCGAGTGACGCGAGGCGCCACTTCCGATCGGCCCCATTCCAAAATGATCGCCATGTGTGTCGAGGCCGCCCAAGAAATTATTGATAAAGAAATCCGAGCGAGGCGGCGAACTAAACATAGAGAGAAAAAGGTTCGATTAGTCCAAACTTCAAATAAAATTCCAATTCCAATGCAACTTTAGGAATAGGTCAAATTCAAAATTCGATAAATAACATTTATTTATCGAACTGCAATCGAGTCGAACTGAAAATGAGCTAGTGAACTTGAACTAAAGTTTAAGCTTTAATTCAGTTCATTTGGAGTGGAACTGGTGCTATTGGCAATGATTCACTTACCCATTGGCTGTGCCCACATTGGGCATAAGTCCCACATTGAGATCCCAGGCAGGAAATGATTCCAATATGCCGGCGAGCAGGCGTTCCGATGAATTGCTGGCGTTGCTGCTGATGCTGCCGCTGCCGCTACCGTTGCCGCCGTTAACGCCGACATTGGCATTGGGAGCGCCTGAGCCACTGCCGCCTCCGACGGCGGCGACCGCGCTTGGCGCATTACTGTTGGCCATTTGTTGTGGAACCGTATTGTTTGACAAGAGTTCCATCATAAGATTTTGTTCTGTATTGAGATCACGTTACGATAAGAGGCAACAGCGTTGTAGGCGTGGCCCTTGGCAGTCAACGAGACACTCTCAAGCTAAATGGAGATAGACGGAGTATAGCAGTTGAGTATAACAGTTGTTTATAACAGTTGCTGGTATAACAGTTGTCAGTATAACAGTTGGCAGTATAACCACAATTACTGTTATAATTAATTGATTTGATTTGAGTATTTGTTTGATTTGCGTTTGGAACGCGCCAAAATGTTGGAAAATTGACCGCGAGGCGAAGGCGAAGTTCACAGACGCCGTGTAGGCAGATAACTAAGTTGAGCATAGGCACTGCCCTACCATTAAGTAGTCCAAATGAGCAGGACTCAGCTCTACCTCTACCTCTCGCCCTCCCTCTCTCTCTCTCTCGCACACACACACAATGCGAGAGTGCAGCTGCTTGCATGTGTGCGTGCGTCTTAGGTAGAGGGAAATCGTCTTTGGCTTGGGCTATTGTTACTTGATCCCTCAGGAAAATGCAAGCGACCCGCATGAACAGCTGCACAACAAGACACAGGCTCACGGCTCACGGCTCAGGAAGAGTCTTAAGGCAGCAGGTCAAACACAAGAAGAAAAAATTAAATGGTTTTCCAGTTTATAGCCTTGGCGGCATCCTGGAATTTGGCACGCATTTTCCCAATTTACGACACTGATTCCGTTTAAGTATACAAAATGGCAGACATAAGCCAGAACCAGAAATCCGTAACCAATGAAAGAAAGTTTTCGAACTCGAATTCGCGTTAATAAATTGTAATGCTTAAGCATTTCACCTCTTCATTAAATTTTCTAAATTAAAATATATAGATGCCCAAGGAAGCAAGTTTTCGAAATTTTATTCGCTACAGAAAATGAAATGTAAATAATATAAATGTGTTACATTTGATTGAGTGCAATGTAAATGGTACAGTTAAAATTTTATGCAAACAAGATACCCCATTTCCAAACATTAGTAAACAAGAAACTGCATTTGTCTTGTTATCTAGTGTAAATGCAACACCCTTCGACTCTGGCTGTACTTGCAGAAGGGTTCTGTGACCCACAAACCATTTCCAAAACAAAACAAATGAAAAGCCAAAAACTACGCACCAAAAACATTTTCTATTTATAGGACTTTCTAGATAAACGCTAAAACCACCCCCAAAGGCCCCCACACCCTAAAGCCACGATTTCTACCCGATTTCCGTGTTAACTTCGAATCTAGTAAAAAAAAAAACAAACTGGTTGTTTTGCTCGTTGCCATCTTCAAGATGGAGCGACAAAACTCCCAAAATACGGACGGACGGGCGGACGACCGACCGACTTTCATCCCCTCTTACAACAACAACAACAACAACAATAACAGAAAATACAGAAAGAAACAAAAAAACGCAGAGACAGATGGAGATTACACTGGAAGAAATGATTATGGTAGAACTTGATTCAATAAAGGAATTGCTACAGTAAAGACTCGTTAGAAAGAAAGGGTCTAAAACAAAGGAACTAAACTAAATACATTTGAAACAGGTAAATGATGATGAGCTAATGAACCAGTGAACCAGTGCAACAGTAAATGCCGGCCATGTTTGAGTTAGTAAACTTTAAGAATGTTTTAATAAATAATAATGAATGACGAAGACCTATATGCTTTGGAACTGAAGAGCCAATGAGCTAAACTGAACTAGTTCAATTCACTTTTCAGATATTGAGCCAAAATTAAATGGAAAGTAAAATAATTATATTATATATTAATATTTCAAATTTAATATCACTAATAGTAATAATAATTTTGGAATATTTTTGTCCCCAATAATTAGTTTAGCTTTAACGAGTTATCAATGTATTTCTTAAGAATCATAGAATAGTCTGGAATCAAAACAAAAAAAATCTTTTGCGCCGAAACAGCTCCAATTATCTCACCCTCCCTAGTCCAATCTCTTGTTCTCTCTCTATCTCTCCCTCTCAGTCTCTCGCTCTATCTACCTTTCTACCATTCTCTTTTTCTCACTCCTTCACGCTCTTCTACTCTGTGGCAGCAGTGAAAACGTGTATGTGTGTACATATGTATGCGTGTATGCAAGGCCTTACAAAATGATGCACTTCTAGATTTTTGGGCCGTGTAGACAAAATACACTGTGCAGAAACTACCCTTGTCACCCTTGGAACACTTCCATCGAAACAGTCGCCGTGTCTCAAAATCGTTGTAGAAAAAACAGCGACAACAACATGAACCAAGAAGTTAAAGTCCTTTTGCATTTGTATACACACTTACCCACACACGCATAAAACAGGCTGTATATGCGTGTGTGTGAGCTACGTGCAAGACGCAAAAACGGTAAGGGATGAGGGTTGTATTTATACAAGTTTCTAGGTGGGTAGATGTGGATGTATGTGTGTGTGTGAGCAATACATACAAATGGCAAAAAATAAAAAAGTAAATCTCAACCTATCATTGCTGGCAATCAATTAAAATTTACGATTGTATTGAATTGTAAAACCAAAATTTTCTTTGCTTTTAATTTCTTCTTCGCTTCCAAAGGAATGTGTGTGCTTTAAGCCTCATCTTTGTTTCTGTTTTTCCGTTAACTGTTGTTTTTTGATTTTTTGTTTTTTTTTTTTTTTTTTTTTTGATTTTTGCTACACACCTTTTTTAGCTGCTTCATGCAAGCCGCTGAAAATATCGTTGTTTTTGTGTTTTGCTGCTGATTTTAAACTTTACCGTTTAGTTTTGTTTTTTCTTATGCTTTTCACACACACACACATATAAATATATGATGTACTTGTGCTTATATTTTTGCGCACAAAATTTATTGATTTACGTTTTATGGAGTTTTTTTTGTTTTTTTTTTTTTCAATATTTTCTTCATGCGAGATTCTTTGATGGGTATGTAAGACCGTGAGATCTCATGCGTAATACGTTTCGACTCCCGACATTCGTGTATTCCTTTGCCCAACTAAAAGATACATTCGACTAAAAACACAACATAATAATCATGCCTGCCCTTCTACATATACATATAAATATGTGAGACTGTATGTGTGCGTGTATTAGTGTCTGTGCGTGAGTGTTGCTTCTTCTCTGCTATGTTGTTGTTGTTGTTGTTTTTGGTTTGTTGTTGCTGCGCTTGCTCATCATCTATGTAGCTAAACAAAAAATAATATAAGCCCAAATGTATCTCACTCAATTTTTCTTTTTTTGATTCTGTTGTTTGCGTGCGCGCGTGCTCCAAAAATTTCACTCTTTGGGGTTTCGCCGTGCAGCCGCTACTCTCTCACTGGCGCTCACGTCCACTCTCGCTTACTCTCTCTCTCTCTCGCTCTCTGTCTGTCTGCCGCCTATCGCATTGGGTATACTTATGCGTTTGTATGTACATATGTATTGTTTCACATGCACGCGCACATTTTACAATTATGTGCGCGAGAGTGTGTGCGCGTCTGTGTTTTATCTTCTATTTATTTTCACTTATGCGGCGCGCAAAGAAATGCAATGCGCCCTGCCCTGGCTAATAGGAATTAAAGCATGCACTTTTGTTCTTTTTTTTTGGTAATTTCTAAATTATAAACATACTTTTTTTTATATTTTAACAGCGTTGTGCGTGCTTGAAATATGTATGCGCGCGGTTGTGCGTGTGCTACTGTGCGTTTTCAATAATTTTAATTCATGTTTGCTGCGTTTGTTGTGTTGATTTAGTTTTTCCGTATAATTTTGACCCACTTCTCGGGGTTTTTGCTACGCTGGGGGACCAGGGCTCCTTTTTGTATTTTGCACTCTCGATATATTCAACCTTCACGCACGCATTTAAACATGAAACTGGATGCACGACAACGTTGCTACTGCCCCTTTGGCTTGTTATTTTTTGTTATGGCACACTACATTGAGCGAGAGCATATGACACAAGCGCATGTATTTTGCCAGCACAGCTGTTAACCAACACTGAAAGATGTATACGTTATGCGTTCGCTAGCACTACCCTACTGCCTATGATGAGTTATATATATTTTAACAGCATTCCTTCTATGAGAGCAGCATGTTCTATTGGCTCATAGCATATACATATATTTATAGCGCATTAAAGCGTCGCCTTGGTCTCGGCTTTTTGTGGTGACACATAAAGAGAGCCAATATTAAAGAGAATGAGAGAGCGAGCACATTAACGGCGCATGTGGCGGTGGCGCGAAAATATGGCCGGTGGTGGCGCGCATTTGTTGTTGCTGCTGCTGCTTCTTGCGCTTCGTTTGTTGTTGCTGCCGATTCGCTTGCTCGTGTTGTTGTTGTGCCGTCTCTAGAAACAACACCCTTAAGGAACTTGTTTTCATCTCTCTCAGTGCCTTTTGCACTGACAAAAATTTCGTGCTCGCTGGTCGAGAAAATTCAATCGAAAACGTTGCCCCAACGACGGCTTCATGGAATTTATAGAGACAGACAGACGGACAGACCGGTTCAGGTAAAGGTGCGCAGGTGCGCAGCCCACCCGTTACAGGTAAGCGGCCCAGGCGTCCTTTACAACACTAATTACACGATGCACACTGCACACAGTCACATAATTATGTACAGTGAACGCTCACTAAAAAGTACTTCTCAAGCTTGTTGGCTACGATAAAGACTTGCTATAGCGAACCGAACTAAAGTATTTGTAAGGAGTTTGCTATAGTTATTTTAACTTTGCTTGAAAGTTTACTGTCGCCATTTATTAGATTCGTCTTCCTGTTTACATTCTATGTAATGGGTGTTTCAGTCGCATAATTTAATACTGTAAGCTAGGCTTAAAATGTACTATATAGTCTATACTGTACTTCTATACGAGGGCAGTTTGAAAGTTTCTGAGATAACATCATATTTATACAATATAATATATGAATACACCTATTTATAAAGTCTACAAAGTAAATAACTTAATCTTTAATGCTATTGAACATCTCTAACTACCCTCGCTTAGCGTAAGGCTAGCACAATTAGCCAAACTCAAGTTCTTCAATTAAAACATTTTGCAGCTTCTGTCGCACCCGCAGCTTACGCCGCTCATCCAACCTCTGCAGGAAGGGCATCAGGCTAAGCAGGAACATGCGATCCGCATCGTCCAGGACATCCTGTCCATTGGGCTCTGTATTGGTCGCAGCATCCATGCTGATGTACTTGAAGGGCAAATCCTGTAGAGCTGCTGGCTTCATTTGCTCTTCCTCGGTCTTGATGATGGTCGACTTCTCCTTGGATTGCTGCATGTCCTCATCCTCATCGTCGAGCACTTCGATGGTGAAGACACCGGGATCGGGTCGCTGCTCCTCCTCGTTCTCAGATGCAGCATCCTCATCGAAATCATCATCGTTGAGCTCCTCGCCCTTGCTGCTCTGCACATCCTCCAGTTTCACACGCTTGCAGTCCCGCTGCTGATGCTGCTCCTCCTCAAAGAAGGAACTGATGTCCGAGAAGCTCGGCTGATGTAACTCCGAATCGTAGCTATCGCTCAGCTCACATATCGGCTCGGTGGCCACAATGGGCTCATCATATTTATTGCGACTACTGTCATCCATGATGTGGTTATTGTTCTCCGTCCAGTGAATGGGCGGATGTTTCTTGGAACTGGAGCCCCGCGTTCGCGCCTGCCTCATGATATTCTCGTGCACGGCATGCTCCATGAAGCGCATATCGTTGTAGAAGCGCCACGATGAGGGCGACTCATTCGACAGGTTGTTACGTATGTACACCTTACGGAAATTATCGCGCAGGTGTCCCCACTTTACACGGCATACGTCGGCTGCAGGTGAAAAACAAGGAAGAAGAAGAGAAGGTGAACAAGAGGATAATGAATCGATTGCCATCGGTGCACGGGGCACAGGTGTCTGATTGACAACTAAACCGCAAAAGCAATATAATGCCTATGTACAGTGTGGCCTCTTTAAAATAGAAAACTGCTGTAAAAACTGCAATGCAATATCTCACTGTACGTACAGTGTGTACTTGCTAAAGTCAACACACGTTAGCTACAATGAAATATAAAACAATATACGTATCCATATATGTATTTACGTACAGTGTACACTCATTAAGTCCAACCATAGAATCAATTGATATGCATTGTGAAACTTGAATGTATGGCATGAACTCGTTAAGGCAATAAAGCATACGTTAATTTTTGACTATAGCTATCATTCTTCCTACTTACTTTCCTTTCTTCTGAATCGCCTTACGGAATGTGCACTGTAGAAACAAACATTTTCACACATATGCATACGTACGTATTCAAGCACACGGAAACCGCATGCCATACACAACACACACATTGTAGCACACATACACATGCACGGGCTGAACATGTTGCTTATACGCCTTTTGCAATCAGAGATTAGCTTTGGTTGTTACCTGGCCGAAAACGAACAACGTGGACTGTTCAACTTACCTGGCAAATTGACATCCTTTCCGACGTCGAACCAAATGGGCGTAATATCGCTGCGCTTTTGGCCATTCGCGTTGGTGCGCATCCAGAGGATGGGACGGCGAGAGACAGCGGCAATGAGACGCTTCACCGTTTCGATGGGCAGCTTGGCAGTGTTCGTGAAGCCGAAGGCGCCAACGGAGGGTGGCGAAGTAGAAGCCGATGACGCATTGCTGTAAGCCAGCTCCATGGCTGACGCTTGCTTGATCCGTGTTAAGGTCCGACTCGCGCGGCTCAAGCGCTACACCAAGACTAAAAGAGCGCAGCCAAACACACAAAACAGACAACAAAAATGTATAAAGAAAAGAAAAACTACGGGCACGCCACACCGACCACGACAAACGGCGTACGGGCAACGGCGCAGACGACGGCGACGACGACGACGACGCAACCAGTTTACGTGCCTTTTGGCTGCGGCGAAGGCGAAGGCGCAACGCAAAGCGAACGATCAACAGATATGTATGTATGTACAAGCAGTCTAGAGCGAGAGAGTGTGTGAGCCAGCGGTTGAATGAGAGTGAGAGAGAGAGACAGCGCGTAGGCAGGGCTCAAAGCAGACAGGCTTTGCTATAAGCCGAAGAAGAAGAACTGACGGCCGACGCGCTTTTGCGACGACGGCGACGACAACGTCTACTATCCGGATGTAAAGCTTCCGCTGCCCGCTTGACGGCTGTTTCTTTGCTGTCTCCTCTTTACGCTTTACGGTTGTTAATTTTGCCTCGGCCGTAACGAATTGCAAATGCGCTGTTGTTGTTGACCAGCTGGCCGACTACAGAAATACAAACGTAATCAGCAGCTAGTCTTAGCTGATTCACAGCCGAGTGTTTAGCTTCTTAGAGGTGGAATCTCCAACCGTATCCTCTTTCGCACTGTCTCTTTCTCGCCAATACACGAATATGCTGCACGCTGAGGATTGTAGCGTGCGCAGTTGTTGCGCTTTGTTTATTTTTAAACAAAACTGGATTTTGATCGCTCACTACGGTCGGCTGGCTGGCTGAGCTGGAGCTGTGTGGCATGGAGCGAACCTGAACGTAAAATGTTCACGCTACGCCAGTGAAGTCAACGTAAAAACGAACATAGGAGCTGATACACACGTAAATGTATGTACATATGAACACATAGACACATACATATGTATGAATGTCATGTGTAGCATCGATACCAGTAGAAATACAAGACCCAACTGAAAACTTCGTTTTGCACGATCTTCGCTCGTCTCTGGGCCTGGCCCTGTTTTGTTTTACTGCTACATATACATACATATGTATCTCCCATTTGATTCTCTATGCTCAAGTGTACGTGCGGTCGCTTGTGTGTGTGTGAGTGTGCGAAATTGCAAGCAAAGGCGAATATGAGAATTGTTTGCGTGTTTATTTTATCTGCACTTGACATTTGATCCTTGCAGCAGTTGAAGGAGTTCGAACGAACGATAGCTGTAAAATCTTGTTTCAGCTCTATAGAATAATATAAGTTCTGATTATGTCTTACGGCATATATAAATATAAAACTTGAACATCTGTTAAGTGCTGCATGACCCATTCACGGCGAAAAATGCGAGCTTACGTTTTTTTGTTAAATTCACATACGCCGCATGATGTACACATAGACAGCTATGTACGTGTGTGTGTATGGAACATGGTTCGCCTTGAATGTATATACATATGTATGTATGTATGTATATTTTCAGCATGGGAAATTTGCCGATTTTTATACAATAATTACAGTCCAGAAGAAAAGAAGAGTAATATTTTGTGAGAGGTAGTTTTTGTTATTTCTTTGACATGTATACATATATATATTTTGCTCTTTATACACATACATATATACATAGAAATATTAATAGAGATAATGTATTTTTATAATGAATGTTTGATTTTCTTAATATTAATGCCACATCCTATACGCAGCAGCAGTCATCGTTGAGTCTCAAGCGCCTGCGCATTTGGCTCAAATGCTCTGCTCCCCATTTGCCCGCCCTGTAATTGCCCATCGTTTGACCTTAGCTTAAGTTTTCCACTCCATTCTCCTGCTCTACATTGTCCTCCTCGAGTGCGAAAGAGATGTCACGCTTGCGACTGAGCATAGCTTGCGTGGTGCTGCCCGTCATAATGGAATAATTTTTCGTTGTGGATTTTTTATTGACGCCTGCTGCCGGCGTCGCTGTTCCTACTGCTCCCACTGCCACTGCTACCATGGCTAAATCCTTTTCCTGTGCGTGTTCCAGAGCAACATTGCCATTGCTGTGGCCATTACTGCTGCTGCCGCTGCTCGCTAGAGATGAGCAACTGCCATTGCCATTGCCATTTCCATTTCCATTCCCATTCCCATTGCCGCCTTCATTTATGAACACATCCATGTGATCTATAGTATCGTTAAGCGCAAAGGTCTGATCCCGGCGCTCGCTTTTCTTCCACTGGTAGTAAAATTGAACCAGTTCACGCATGGTACGCGTGCGAACCTGAAAGGACACACATAGGATTCATCATTCGTCAAGTGTACAGAAATCAAATGAAAAATTCCTATCAGTAATCGATTACGCTGTTATCAACATGAATTTTTAATATTTTTAGCGCTTTTTTCTTTAGTTTATTTTATTTACTACTTATGCGTAACTTGGAACTGATTTATGATATTAGCCTTATTTCTATATATGCCCGCAACCTTAACATTACATCGACTAACTTAGAGCCCTAATTATAAAACCTCGATATTTCAATAAACTACAGATGGCGTATATAGACTTTGGATACAATACTTAAAAAACCTTTTGTCTTATAGAAGGGATTTCTAGGCTTAGAATACGTTTATAATAGTTCATTCTACTCATCTCTTAAAGCTCACTTCACATTTTCATATTTGTGTTTACTGTTCTCGAGTTTTACCTGGTTTTGCCTTATCTGATAGAAATCCTTGCCAAACTTTTGGATGCCCTCCTCGAACTTTTGACACTCCTCCTCCGACCAGCTGCTCATCGTGTCGCTGAGGGGCAGAACATTCATGCGCTTCCGACGCAGCGCCTCCTTGAAATCATATCCACATTGCACGAGGAGATGCAGAGCTTGCTCGTTGTCCTTGACTACGTTTTCCACCTCGGAGATGGGTTGAGCGATAGGAGCTGGAGTAAAGAAAGGATCTGCAGCTGCGGCTGCATCCACTACAGGATTTTCAGTTGGCGCTGCTATCTCTTCCAGCTCGTTTCGTTCTGTTCCATCGGCTAAGACATCCTCCTCGCCTGCACGCGTCTCCTGTATCTTTGCTAGATAATCCTCGACATCCCGCTCGCTCACCTGGCTGGGCGCCCATATCAATTGGTCCTCATTCTCATAGGGCAATACATCGGCGACATATAGTGCGAGTCCTTCAGGTATTTCAGCTTGATAATCGGGACCAATCATTATCATTTTTTTAGTATCATCCGAATCCGTGTCGCTATCTTCCTCCTGATCCTCGTCCTCGGCTTGCTCGAGCAACGTTTCCAGCGGAGTAACTAAAAATAATTTGCAGAATTTTAGTACAGATGCTATAAGATCCTTGCCTTGCCTTGCTTCTCTTCACGTACAACTTTCCAACTCGTCCAATGCTTGCTGCTCTGGATATAGATCGAGCAAATGCGAACGATGTGGCTTTTTCGGTAGTTCTGGGGGCAGGTCTTCCAGCTCCAAAGCGCCTTCATGGTATTCCATGGGACTTGCCGGCTCAGCCTGTTTAGGCTCCTGCTCGTCGTCCTCCAGCTGCCTTTTGGGCGCACGTCGTCGACCCCTACTCGAGGTGGAACCACTACCGCCGCCGCTGCTGCTGCTGCTACAGGGTCGCCCAAGCGCAGTTCCTTCCATGTTGCCATATTTGGCCAGCAACAGTTCAATGGGAATTTCGCTCTCTGCACGCAACGTCGCTATCTCGTCCTCCACATTGTGCGCCTCCAAATCTGCAAGTGCTTCTTCCTCGTTTAAGGTGGCTTCATCGTCGAAGTCATTCACCATCATATCGACTGTTGGCTCGAATGTTGTGTCTGCCACAGAGGAGGTTGGTGACATTGGAGGCGGCGGCGGTGGCGGTTGTTGTGAGGTGCTGCATCCGCTGCTGCAACTGGCCATGGCTGGGGACTTGCGTCTTTCGCGTTTCGTTGGTGTTACTGTTAGTTCACGTCCCGCCATTGCAGAGAATAAAGTTTGTTTGCTCCTCTTCTGAGGTTACTCGAATGTCGATTGTGGGCACCTTAAAAAAGCTGAACTAACATTTTTCAGCAATGTTATTCAACAGTATGAAGTGCGATATTTATTCGGTTGTGTAATTGGTTGTCAGACTGGAAGCTGGGAATATCGACTACTAGATTACTCATTTGGTACTGATGCCTACTCAAATAAATAATAAAATAGCTAAATGAAACTATTAACATTTGATATGCTTATGTTTATTATTAAGTAAAGCATAGTTTTTCTAAGCTAATATTTGAATTAAATTAATATAAGTGGATTAATTTTAGCAAAACCTTTTTCATGTAGCTGTAAAATGTATTAGCATTTTCTTTGTCTACGGAAATAAAATAAATAAAATAAGTTTTTGTTTCAGCAATTTATACAAATTGGAAATCGAACTTAACAGCCTCTAACGAATATTTTTAAATATATATTCACATCGGCAACAGTGTGTCAGCTGACTTTAACATTATTCGATAACAGTTCGATAAGTATATTAGAGTACAGTTTTAATATTTTTGGTGTATATTCCATACAAATACCAATAAAAAGCATATAGAAGCAGTTAAAGATAATTTGTTTATTTAATTACCATCTACATAGTAATCGATTAAAACCGACAATTTTTCATTAGCTAAAGCTGTCAATTCTATCGGTCTCCTCACATCACCAACTATAGAGTAGTTTCATTTGTTTATACTCGAAAAGTGGTTGTCGCGGCTGTCGGTGAAGCATTTGCATGCATTACAGCTTTGCTTATTGAGCGCTCCGCGAAAGTGAAAGTTAAAAGAATAAATTGCAAAAATGATGTAAAAATTTGTAACAACTGTTTGTATTGTTTTGCAATTCTCTGTGGACGTGTGAGTTTTTGCGATAAATGGAGGCTGCGCCGGCTCCAACCAACAGACGAAAACCGACAGCGACAACAACAACAACGCCACAGACAAGCGGCAAGGCTTTAAATTGAAAAAGAGAGAGAAATAAAGCAGTCGGCGCCTTTCATGAAGCGCCACTTAAATCGTATGATAAACAGTCTAGCGCAATCACTTGCATATAACAGGAATAGGAATAGCTAGCTTCTCTATTCATTAAATTGCCTTGCGGCTGCTTTGGCTGTGCGCCATAAAATCAACCCACAAAGGTGAAGGCACATACACACACGCACACAATCTCACATATGCATAACTGTTTGTCTCTATGCGTGCATGCCTGTGTGTGTGTGTGCAAACTCACACACACACACTGATGCGCAAGACAGCGAAAATATAGCAAAATCATAAACATTTTAACAATTTATTGATTAGGCTATCTGAAAATTTGACTTAAACCAATAAAAAGAGCGATTGAAATCTAGCGTGCGATTAAATAGTAAAAAAATATTATACTATAGATGTTTATTCGCATTCAAAGACATTGAATGTTGTTGTTTTCTATAGTTTAGCGAATATATATGTCAGCATACAAAAACTATAAATAAATAGGGAAAGCGCATTCATGTGACCGAGGCATCATAATTTGTTGTTAGCATGCAGTGTAACATAGTATAACAGTATATCATAATATAACATTGCAACAACATATGTGTATCACAATATCAGTATTACAGTATTGCATTGTTGTATATCAGTAAATCATTCAAAGAGTATAGTAGTAGTAAATTAGTAGTAGAATAGTAGTAGAATATACAAATGAACGGTCATTAAAATATAAACGTATGACACATGCAGCATTGAGTATAACAGAATTAGGATATGACATTATAACACTATTTTGTTGTTGCCGTTGCTGTTTTCTATTTAATCGTAATATACATACGAGCATTGTTGTGTCATTCGTGTGTAATATTACTGTATAACAGTATAACAGTGTAATAACACTCGCTTTTTATCATAATATGCTAGCGAGTTGGAAATATTTATTGGATTTATCTTGCTCTGGTCGAACGCCTGGCAACATGTGAGGCGAAGGCAGACGATTCATCATCGTAAATTAAATGAATAGCAACAAAAACAAATGAAAACGAATGGAATTTTAGTGGACTATTAAAATGGTTTTAAACCAACGGCTCTTGAACTATTTCTGCTGATAAACCTGGGACGGGACGAGGAGCTCGAGAACGGCCATCAGACTGGAGGCCTCACTCACCCTGAAGCGCATTTTTGCACGCAAAATTGCCTATAAGACGAATTCGAAGTTGAACTCGAATTCGAAACTCAAATCGAAATCGACTCTAGCGGCCATGCGAACTAAACATTTGATATTGATATTAATCGGTGTGATAATCGCAACGCTCGTATTCATTGCCTTTGGACCGGCTGGCGAACCGAACGATTCCTTCAAGCACATTGTGGTGCAGACCCATCAACAGCTGAAAGAGTTTCAGGTGAGTGGCGTTCGTACACGTCTAGGTATTACGTGCAGTTGCCAATTAAATTCGAATTTATAATAAAAATAATTCCTAATTTATGTGAAATCGAAAAAGTATTATATATAAAAAAACAGCATTTATATTTTTATTTTATTATATATCTACATATTTGTAAAATGAGGGTAATTTGAAATATTCTCTTAAACTTAATCTAAAGATTTATTTATTTATTTACCTGATTGAAATGGCAGATCATCGAAAACTTAGCAGGGTAAATCAGAAATTGCTTGAGTGAAAATAGATATTTGATGGGCTCGACGACTCTCATTGGTAGGCGCATCTAAGAAAGCTAGAAAGAGAAAATTGCAATTGAAATGAAAATCTAGTTATTTATATATTGAAGTCGCAGCAAACCTAACGAGCTCCCCCCTTTATCTATCTCTGCCAGGTGACCTTCACATCGGCTTATCTCCCTTAATCGTAAGCTCCAGTGCAACCAAATTTTGTTTGCACGTACCCAGGCAGTCAGTAGAAGGGGCAACAGTTGTTCTTGCCTCTTGTTTGTGTGTTGTTGTTGCTGCTGCTGTTGTTGTTGTGATAACAGGGTATGCTTATCAGCGAAAACAACAATGATAGTCGGCTTTCTTCATCGGCGCTGTCTGTCGACTTCATTGAGTAAAACACTTGACTTATCAGCGGCTCTTAAGCTATATAATACACCCTAGATATATATATGTGTATCAGATATATGTATATTATATATCATATATTATATTTGTGCATATAAAATTTGATATATGTCTAATTACTGAAAACGAAGTCTTGGACTTCTCTCTGCGTTGACTCATTCGAAACTTATCAGTGATGTCAACAGCCGCTGCCCAGTGTCAAGTTGACAGCCTCCCTATGATTTTTCTTGGCAATGGATCATACGAAATGCCTGCCAATTGGCATCGAAATTTATTTACATAATCCTTGAACTGTGCTTTGGTTATGCCTCGCTTTCCAGGCCCACCGAAATGCTCTGCAAATGAACTGTATTTGAACTGTGGAACAGCGCTAATGGGAACAAGCTTTTGTGCTTAGTTGTATCCTGTAAAGTGAGTGCGAATCGGGTGTATACTAAATATAGTTATATATCACAACCTTAGAGGGTGTTTCATAGTCTGAATAACTCACTCAACTCTCTCTTGTAAAGCCTAATACGAAAGTGCCTCAGACCTGCTGGGTATTTGATAGTCCGTACTCTGCGAAACCTTATCCTTAGGCGTAAACCTCGTTTTAGAGGGTATTTTAAGAGTTTGCCACGCGAAATTGGCTCTAGTGGCATTTAAAAGGAAGCTTTTAGCCAAATTGAAACAAGTCTCCGTCCAAAGAGAGAGAGAGAGAGAGAGAGAGATAGCGAACAGGAAAGACGAATAACCGGGCACTCTGGCTACTCGGCTATCCGGCATTCCGGCTGTTCAACTGTCCGGCTAACAGGCAATCCGGCATTCAGGCAAGGCAAACATGTAAATGACCCAAAAGATATAATCATTTGCCTGCCAATGGCCATGCCAACTGCCCAGCTGTCCGTCCGTCCATCATCATTTACGCCGGTGCGCCCACGGAATTCCTCAAGTTCCGTACGAAATGTAATAGCGACGAAGGCATTTAACATGCAAATTCCATATGAAAACTTTCTTTGTGCCTGCAAATAAACAAAATATGTATGCATGTGTGTGTGTGAGTGAATGTGAATGTGAGTGTGTGTGTGTGTGAGTGTGAGTGAGTGTGTAAATATACACTAGAGAGCACCAGTTTGCATACTCATGTGAAAAGTGTACACACGTAGTTAGAATGCGATGTACATAGACCTGGAATGTATGAATGTGAATGATACAGTAGTAGCTATAAGTATATGCACAAGTTTACATACATGTATATAAAGCTTATTACTTTATATCTGTGAAAATAAACACTATGAAGCATAAGTAGGTGTTCACACAGATGGGAATAGACGTACCCTGGCAGGCATAAGTATTTAGACAAATTTATTAATAGTTCTCCATAGTAAGCATAATTGGATAAGCTGTTTGATTTCAATACTCCAGAATGATTTTATATGAGAGAATTTCGTATAATACCATGGCTAACATGCAAAGTACACAAGTATTTCAAGCATTTATAGATTGGCTATACATAATGCATAATTATTCTTCTCTATTCTTCTTTTTTACTACTTCTGTGTACATACTTTTGCCTGCCAGTGTTCTTTTTTATATGTGCCATACGCGTTTTATTTCCCACTGCCTGGACTCGACTTTTTGTTTGCCTTAATTTGATGTGTGTGTGAGTGTGTGTGTGTGAGTGTGTGTGTGTCTGGCCAGAACGTTTATTGTTTACTTTAATTAGATTGCGGCAGCTACTTTCCGGCCTTAACCATGCTCCGTTCCCTCCCCTCCCCTCCTCTCACCTCTTCGTTCCTAAACACGCGCCCAAAACACACTCCCTCTCGGGTATTAAATAACATGTTTAACTTTAAACAAGTTAGTTTTGGGTTACATCAAACGGCACGCAACTCGAGGTGGGGTGGGCATTATTTAAGTATTTATCAACGATTTGTTGAGTGCTTTATCTGATATCTGTCAGAGGAATATGTCTAGATCAATCTTATCGCGGATGGTTAAGTCAAAAATCGAATCAAATCAAATCACTGTCATAAATAAATCAGGTTTTTTACAATCGTGACTAAGAGTTTAACACTTTCAAGTGTTCTATTCAAGTAGAATTCGAGGGAACAAAAGAGGTTTCCATATATCTACTTTATATTTATTAGATAACAAGTGTTTATGTGCTTAACTTACATTTCCTTTTACCTATATAAATATGACTATGTTTTTATGTATACATGCATAACTACGATAACTTTAACGTTATCTATTAGTAGAAGTCGTATGCATAGCTATCTTATATGTATGCATAAGCATTACCAAAGTGAAAAACGAAAGGCGGAGCACAAATAGGCAGAGTGAATCATAGAATGTGAGATAAACTATGTGAGAATTGCATAGAAAGGTCATAAAAAGGAATGGAAAATATTAAGAGATCAAAAATTGAAAGGAGGAGGAACAAGACAATAGAGGAAAAAAATGGGAAAATAAAGAGAAGAATGCATAAAGATGAAAGCAGAGAAAGAAAGTATATTCAGAGAGAAGGGAGGAAAGAAGATAAAAGGAATGATCAAGAAAGAAAAGAGAAGGTAGATTATAGAATAGGGAATTGAAATGACAAGACATGAATGAAGAAAGCAGACAGACAAAAAATAAGAAGATAGAAGATTAGATAGAAGAAATATTAAGAAAGAGAAGATGGAAGAAAAGTTTAGAAGGAAGATTGTAGATTGTAGATTGAGAGATTGATAGACATAAGACATATATATATAAATTAAAGGGTATTTCCGTTTCAGCATTTTGCAGTGAAGTATTTGGCGTTTGCTTTTGTTTAAAGTTTTCATTTTCTGTACAGCTTTCGTTGCTTGTTTGTTTGCTGAATTTATTGAACGCAGAGAAAATATACAGAGTCTACATATATTCATTCAAGCATATGTATATAGACGTATCAGATGTACTTGTGTGTATATATACAATTGTTATACATGTGATTGAGTTTTTTACTGTTGCACTAAACTAGTTCCCACCGTCTCGTCGTATTTGATTTGTCTCTATTTGGCAAGGTAT
Source organism: Drosophila mayaguana (assembly GCA_037075325.1). Lineage (NCBI taxonomy): Eukaryota > Metazoa > Arthropoda > Insecta > Diptera > Drosophilidae > Drosophila > Drosophila mayaguana. The sequence goes on along the minus strand of JBAMCG010000016.1, from coordinate 802,995 downwards.
CTTAGTAGCTATAATAACTGGTTTTAGCCATGGCACATTTGCTACAGTTACAATTGTTGCTATATAGATATATGTGTATGGTATATCTGGCGTGTCCGACTAGAAAAAGCCTTTAAATGAAAGTATTTGAGTAACGTTTATTGAATCAAATGGGATCTACGCGTGTCTGCCTCTTATTCTTATACTTTTATACGGACAGACGATGCGTAAGACATTGTTCTAGATAGTTTTACTTGGCTCTTGACCAATATTTCTCATGTCGTTTACCCATTTACCACTTTTAGCTAGAGCAGACTAGATCAACTCGTCTGCTGCTTCCAAAATTCTTTCCTATACAGACGAACATGTCCAGACTGATTGGGTTTTTGATTACAATAGTCTTATACTCGATTAGAGTCGATAGAGAGGATAGGCTCTTATACAATAATTTGTATACTCTGCTCTTATAAAGAGGTTGCTTCTCATCTGTATACTCTTATGGTCATTAAGTCTTATAGAGAAGAACGAAGAACGCCAACATGACTCGACTATTGATCTCTGTACTTCGATGTTCGTCTGACCAAATACTCTTATACTAGAAGAATCGACTAACCTGTGCAGCACACCGTTGTACCCCCTCTTTTCCTTCGTTCAATGAGTATCAATAGCTCTTATATATATGGAATAGAATTGTGTCCAATTGTCGATTGCCAATCGAAATGGCACCTGATGAAGGTGTTTCAACTGATATATGCTATGCCCCTCAAGTATCGCCCTTGCACTCTGCTCTCGCATCACGACGATAATGATAGCAATGATGATGATGATTATGAATGTGGTACATTGTAATAGTTATCATCAAGGCTCGACCTGACGTCAAGGTGTAAAAAGTCGCAGTTGCCCACTTTGGGGAAACTATTCCTAGACCAAACTGAATACTCAGCCACTCTACTATATGGATTGCATGTAAATTTGAATAATATATATGTATATATAGGTATTGAACTTTGAGGTTTGCTATACTTGTCACTGCGTGCAACTAGCCCTATTTTAAAATCTTTGAATTCCTGCTAATTACACACCTCTATTGCTGTGCAATGGCATAGCCGCCGAGTTCTAAGCAGGTAAACCAATTATTAAGCACATTCCCAATGGGAAAAAGCACAAATGTTTTCCAAATCTATATATTTATGCATACACATGGGAAAAGTAGTTAAAAACAAGTGTTATATACATCTGTGTATGTACATTGAATGTGTGTATTTATAGTATATCGCGTAACACCCAACCACAAGGGTTGAAATTTAGACCCTTCAACGAACAATTCTTTTCATAATTTATTTTGTAATTTTAGCTTTTCGATTTTATATTTATTTTGACATATGGAAATGGGATGGAAGATGGTATATGGGTCTTATACAAAGTTCCAACAATATTTTTATTTTGTTTAAATATATATGTATATATCGACAATACTTTTGCTCTTGCTTTGACTCAGGTCTCGTAGAGCATCCCCAATACAATATAGTATATCTTGTATATAATATCTCAGCGCTAATCGATGTTGAGTGAAATCAAGTCTAAATTATATACAAGTTTATAAATTTATATACGAAAAGTATTCCAATTATACTTTAAAACCGTCCGGTCCGGTTCCGTCCGGTCTGAAATGATATGTTCTTCTCTACACAAAGCGATGTGAAAAGTATTTAGCTACGATCTTTAGCTGCACAAATATTATAATATATATGTAAAATTCTTTTTGGTCTCTTCTTTAATCTTAATCATTTGTTGATTCTAAATTCTATGTAAATTTACATTAGCCGTAATATAATTTAATTGGTATCCAAGTCCACTTGCCCACTTAAAGTCGTCTGTCTAATGCCTCATATCTAACTCTGACCCGTGAACCCTGAACTCCGACCGGCATCAATTAATTGCAGGGCTCGCTGTGAAATGTTCCGTCTCGACGTACATATATATGTATATGTACGTATGTAAGTGTATCTATAGAGCTCGCTCGATATGCTTTAATAATTGAATATAATATGGCACAAATGAGCTTTCGATGACCTAGAGAAGGAACCCATTGGGCTAGACACTCTTATATCGTATGCTCAAGACTTTCGAGCTAGAGCATAGTCTAGAACCGACTAGGAAATACCCTGTTCTATTGCCAGACTTTACAATTCAATAGCAGCCCCTCTCTTTTCTGAGGTCAATATGAGAGGCAAAGACAAGGGCAGGAGGAAAGAGAGGACGAAAAGAGAAGAGAAGATTAGAGACTGCAAGAGGGAAGAGAGAGGACAGAGGTGAATGAGTTGCAATGTGAGAAGTGAGAAGATAGAAGAGAGCTGAGAGCTGAGAGATAATAGATCAAATATAAAAGGTGGGAGAAGAAAACTAAGAAGTGACGAATAGATGACAGGTAAAACAGAGAAAGAGACCTCAGAGAGGAATGTACAAATGCAGTTAAAATCGCTGAATGTGCAATAGCGCCTACTTTCTACTGCTCCCTCAACTTCGCCCCCAATTCCTTCGTGTCCTCTTCCTCTATACGCTGCGCCATCGTAACACTCGTAACCCTCGTAGGCGCCATTAGGCACATGCGGCAGCCATTTCGAGTCACGCGCGACCCTCACAAATGGAATTTCATATTAAAATTGTCGCTCACGTGCTAAGGACACTGCCGCCTCAAATGGCGACGAATAAATACCCTTTCTAATATAATAAATATGTATAGAATACCAGATCTACTTCCCTATTCGATAAGCCTTTTTCATTTGAGATTTTGAAAGAATTCCTTGATGGAAAATAGTAGATATAGCAACATTGTATGATATAATATGATTTGACTTAGAGAATCCACTTTGTATGCTTAGCTATAGCTATACTACTCCTTGCAAGTGTATTGCAGAGACTATATGGCGCTGCGTGTCACTTGGCCCATGTTAGGACTGGCCAGAGCTGCCCCAGCGCTTGCCTTTGCTGCTGACTTACATAAATGAATTGCTTTAGAATTGTTAAGTGGCCAATTAAAACAGGTTTCAGCTCTTGAACTATATATATTTCTTTTTCCCAAGTTCCGCTAAAAAGCGCTTAAATTTGTATTCCTTTATTTGATATTTCGGATACTTCGCTCAATGATTGGCGGGTTGTTCTTCATCTCCTCCACTCTTCAATTTATTGAAATTTTTAATCTAATGGATATTTATATAATATATATTTGACATATTCTTTGATACTCCACCCTTCTTACTCTCCATGCAATTCCTCGTTCGGGCAGCTCAAGTTTTAAAGGTGTACTTTTTGTTATAGACCCCATTTTGCTAATCTCTCTCTCGCTCTCTCTCTCTCTCTATCCCCTTCTTTCTTTCTATTTATCAATCTCAATTCCTGACGGCATTCACAAAGTCTTGAAAACTGATTTTTCCATCGTTATCCGCATCGACTTCCTTCATCATTTCGTTGAACTCCTCATCGGAGCACCGTTCGCCCAGATTGTGCATAACATTTCGCATTTCGTTGGCCACTATATAGCCATCCTCGTCGCGATCGAACAGTTTGAATATAGCCCTTAGATTCTCGATTTTGGTCAAGCCCTCCATGCGTTTGGTAATCATCATTACGAATTCTGCAAACTCTATATCGCCATCGCCATCCAAGTCGATCTCATCGATCAGATCGTAGAGCTCCGCTTCGGTTGGGCAATAGCCCAACGTACGCATCGCGAGGCCCATTTGCTTTCCCTGGATTTTCCCAGTATTGTTCGGATCGAACACTCCAAATGCCTCGCGCACCTCATTCATCTGATCTTCATTCAATGCAAAAGCTGGGGCCTCCATTTTCTGATTTTATTTAGTGTATTTTTGTAACTAGGTTGTAATGTATATATGTGAGATTGTTGAGATGAGTTGATAAACAGATTGTATTAAATTTGTTTATAAAAAGCAAACTAGATTAATCAGTGTTAGTGAGATCCCAAAACTACTTTGCTTTTACAGAGAGAACAAGTAACACCGTATATCATAGTGAGAATCAGATCGTTTCCAAAGAGATAAGATCAGAAGAAAGACTCCAAAATATCATTTCATTATGCTATACACTGCATTTATTACTAAGGCTCATTTCTAGGATCGATTGCTCAGTATTCAAACTATGTTTGGCATCAGTGCGATAAGCCACGAATAATACAAATATTGAGTAAGCGACCCCGAACTGAATTCTTCTCTCCATAAAGTAGTGTACTCATATACATCCAATCACTTTGAGCTGGTTAACATACTGGCGAACTCTTCGAACACCATGACACCATCTAGGTCGGTGTCTCCTAATCGTATAATTTCTTCGAGTTCTTCGTCGCTCGGCTGAAGGCCAATCGATCCAAAGAGCTTACGTAGATCATTTGTGGAAATATATCCATCCTTATCCTTGTCGATCAACCAGAAGGCCATCTTGAGATCGTCGGGATGATCAATATCCGATAATTTGCGCAAAAGTGTGTTGACAAACTCCTCGAAATCCAGCGATCCATTGCCATGCATGTCGGACTCATTGATCATATCCTGTAGCTCTCCATCGCTGACCATGCCGCCCAAAGCTCGCATCACAACGCCCAGCTCCCTAAACGAGAATTCGCCATCTCCCTCAACGTCGATGCGATTGAAGAGCTCTCGGAATATGGCCAATTCTCTGTCTGTTAAAGTCTCCATGGTTTTGGATTCTTTTATTGGAGATTTATTATAATTCGGTTTTAATATTTAAACTCTTTTGTAAAGATTTGTTTACTATTAATTAATTAATTTTTAATATTGATATTTTTAATTTAAGTGTTTTATTTTATGTTTTGTTTTTGTTATTATTTTTTAAAAATATATTTATTTTAATAATTAATATTATTATACAAATAAATTAATTATTATAAAAAATATATTTAATTTTTTTATATATTAAAAAAAATTGTTATAGTTTTAATATTTTTTGTCTATGTTGTTAATGTATATGTTTTATATATTTTTTTTTATTATTATTTTTTTTTAGTTTACATTTATTTATTTATTTTTGTTTTATTTTTATTGCATAGTGTTTTTTATTATAGTGTGTTTTATTTAATTATGTAAATATTTATTATTTTTTTATCGTTTTATTTGTGTTTTATTTTGTATGTGTATGTGTTTTGTATATATATGTTATTTTTATTGTTTCATATTTATATTTTTGTAGTTTTTTGTGTGTTGTGATTTGTATAATATTATTTCTCCATATGTTAAAAACGAAAAATTGTAAACTCATGAAACTTGATGCATATGCTACTCTTATTATTATAAATATTTGTATATATATGAATGAATTTAGAAACTCTTAGATGAATAATTGCTTTAGTAATGTTTGACATAGATTTCTATCAATTTCATCGTTGTCCTTATTAAGAGTTAGGATCTTTTGTTCAATTGACCAGCTCAAAGAATCGATAGTTATTTAATCTTCATCGAAATCCTGTGCAGTCATTGTGCTTGGCTATTTTTCCCATTGGCATATGCGAGAAATCTCTTTGGTTTTTATGTCGCTCCCATTGGCAAATAGAAGGAGTCCCACTATAATAACACCAAATTCGACTCGCCCGCCTAAATTAGTCCCTGTGGGCGACATCAACAACTGCTGTCGTGGTTTTTTCCTTGTTATACCCTGGAATACATTGGGAATAGGGTATATTGCATTTTTTGTTAAAGAGGTTAAGGTGGAAGAGCGAGAGATATTGCGCTTCTGCAGACAAGTCGATGTAGATCTTTTTAACTGTGGATTCCTTTGCATGAGAGTAGAATATCATACAACTTCGGGTCTTGTATATGTTGCTAGTGTCAGTGACTAATTCAGGGTATTTTCTAGTCAGGTATACCCGTCTCCTACTTGTTTTTCTCCTAAGCAAAGTATCTATTGAGGGGCGTGGCATGTGCCAGTAAAGAGTTTTGGCCTATGTGTTTTTCTCGTTTCTATTTTGCGGCTCGGCCCACAAGCGAAATTAGCCTGGAAATGAAAGCCCACGTTCTAGGATGGTCGCATGACAGCTTGACATCCGCCATCTGACCTCTGCACCCCGGCCTCCGACTGTCGTCATGTCGATTTTGTTTCACCTTCTGTGTATATATATATGTATGTGTGTGTGTGTGTGTCAAGGCTCAGTTAGCTCGAATCATGCCTCAAGCCAATTTCGAGCTGATTGAAACTTGTGAAAAAAAATGCAAAATAAAAAAATTAATGTTCGTATCTTGATATAGCTTTCGCTGCATTCAAAAGCGGGCTTAATAATAATAATAATAATAATTTATTCAAACAAAAACAAAACTATTAAATGCTGATAAGGATTTATTCTTATGCACAAGTATTTCCCCTTTCAATCAGTGTCACATTATCGGAGTATAAGAGTTTCCGAGAACGAGTAAATGTAAAAGAATATAAGAGTAGAAAAGTGTACAGCAGTATAAGAGTAGAAGAGTATTGGAGTAAACTAGCATTAAGTCACAGAAGTACAAGAGAATGACGGCATATAAGAGTATGAAAGCATATGAGCAGGAGTACAAGAGTGACGGCATACCTCTATCTCCTTATATGGCACATGCATAGCTCAGCTCCCACATTTTATGACATGCACTCATATAATTTAAATTTCTGTATCTTCTCGCCTCCTGCTGCCTGTCACATATCTCACCGTCTTTTGCCGTCTCCTCCTCCGTCTGGTTTTGTGTCCTCCCTTCTTCTCGTATTTACACTGGTCTATTCTCGTTTGCTCTACTTTCTATTATATATATATATAAGGTTATAATTTGATTGAAAATAATTAACTGAGGTAAATAAAGTTAGTTTGCTCTGCAATTTCACATACTGCCCTCGCCCATAATTATTTGTCCTCTGATGCTGATTTGTACTCCTGTTTTATGTACTTTCCAGGAGAATCTGCGCGTTGGCCTGGAACGCAAAAAGCTCGAGCTCGATCCAAAATATTTGCTGCTCCTGGGCTTCACGTCGCCGCTGAGCACAAAAGATGACGCATCACAGCAGCCGGCAGAGAACAGCAAGCAGAAGCAGGTGCAAACAGATGTACCTGTCACGTCGAAGCGCGAGCTGCAGCAGCAGCAGCAGCAGCTGATGGCAGGCCGGGGGCAGGCGGCTGAGCAGGAGCTGCTGCTGCTGCAGCAGGTGGAGCAGGAGAGCCAACGCAAACGGATCACCACGCCGTACAACAATACCAAGTCGAACTTCACCATAGTCAGCTACGTGCAGGAGGGGCAGGTGTCGTCGGTGATACTGCTGGCCCAGAATATCGCAGCCAAGCTGCCAAACGAGTCGCTCCTCATCTACGACCTGGGCGTATCCGAGGAGCAGTTGCGCTCCCTGAACGCCTGCTGCAACAGCAGTCGCTGCACCGTCATCACCTATGACCTCTCGGAGTTTCCGTCGTTCGTCAGTGATCAGCGAACCCATGCATATCGTCCCATTGTGATAAAAGATGCTCTGATGCGATCCAAATCGATCCTGTTTCTCGAGAACTGTATGCGCATCCGTGGCAGCTATCGCGACTTGCAGCAGTTGCAGAATCGCGCCCTGGTGGCCGGCGTCCTGGGTTGGAACACCCCAACGGCCGTCTCCTCGCGCACCCATCCAAAGATGTTCGACTACTTCGAGTCGGACGCTGAGAATTTCATATTCCTTCGCATGGTGGACCTCGACGTGGTCTTCTTTGCGGACACTCTGTTCGTGACGGAGAAGATTATGTTGCCCTGGCTGAAATGCGCTTTGACCATGGAGTGCATCGATCCCATTGGTAAGTCTGAGTACTGTCTATATCCCATTTTATTTGTTGTCTATATCCTAGCTATCTCTATCCTAGCTATATCTATATACCAGCTTAGATTCTGTATAAATTCATTTTAAAGTTCTCGAGTGAGTGAACGAGTATTGCGCAGTCGTTCATCGGCATACCCCTCATTCAACTATGCTGTCATTAGGCAGGACTGCTCCTTCGCTCGCTCTCTCGCTTCCTGCTGCTGTCCGCGTATTGTAGTTGTCAATCAATGTCGCATTCATAACCCACAATCTCACCTAATGACCATCATTTACAGCGCATTTAGTTGATGATAGCAAAACGTGTCAAATGTATATATGTGTGCGTAAGCACACAAACATGTACAGACATAATTGAGGTCTATGCAGTCCCTGATCTGAATCGAATGTCAGTTAATGGAATAAAGCAATTAGGGCAGCTTTAATTGTGTAAGTCAGAAGCTGCTCACAATTATCGGACTCTCGTATCGAGAACACAATTTGAATTTACACGTCGGGTTGATCTGACAGCAGAGATACCCTTTAGAACAGTTTATCTGTAAAGCGGAACTTACATTTATTTATTACATACAAATTCTTAGCATACTTCTTTAAATCGACAGTTTCTGATAATCTTAACGAGTAAAATAAAAGGACCCAGAACAAAATGGCGTATGATCATCCACAAGAAAACTGGCAAATCGGCACGTAAATTCGTAGCAGCAAAGAAATATTCCTTCGGTTCAATATTGTAGCCATGGCGATCAGAGAGCATCAAAGGCGTGTCATAGATGATATACCAGGCGGCCAAAGTGCAAAAGTAAAAGTTTAAAAATATAAACAAGACGTTCAAAAAGTAGGCCAATAATAGACAGAGTCCAAAAATCAGATGGATTATGATGACGCCTATGCCATGGGTGAAGGGAACTTTTCGCTGTTTGGTATATAAAGCGAGGACTAAGAGCTGGATCATGAGGATTACAGGATATAAATGAACCTATAAATAGATATAGATAATAATAGATAATAGACACAGACATAGATATAGATATAGATATAGATATAGATATAGATATAGATATAGATATAGATATAGATATAGATATAGATATAGATATAGATATAGATATAGATATAGATATAGATATAGATATAGATATAGATATAGATATAGATATAGATATAGATATAGATATAGATATAGATATAGATATAGATATAGATATAGATATAGATATAGATATAGATATAGATATAGATATAGATATAGATATAGATATAGATATAGATATAGATATAGATATAGATATAGATATAGATATAGATATAGATATAGATATAGATATAGATATAGATATAGATATAGATATAGATATAGATATAGATATAGATATAGATATAGATATAGATATAGATATAGATATAGATATAGATATAGATATAGATATAGATATAGATATAGATATAGATATAGATATAGATATAGATATAGATATAGATATAGATATAGATATAGATATAGATATAGATATAGATATAGATATAGATATAGATATAGATATAGATATAGATATAGATATAGATATTGATATAGATATAGATACTATTGGCGATGGAGTTAGAGACAGAGATAGAGATAGAGATAGAAATAGAGATAGAGAGATCTATAGATATAGATATAGAAAAACAGATATATATATCTATGCTTACCCAACGTGTTTTCGCAATACTTAATAGATAAATAGTTCTGCTTGAAAAGGTTAATATAGCTGTTACCAGATATACGAGATATTTATATGGAGCAGCTCGACGCCTATTCCGAAATTTATAGAGAAGGGAATAAAATATGAACGAAATTGTTAAATTAGAGACGCGCACATAAAGCTCATTGTAGCTTATCGGAAGCATTAAGACGATCTCCATGCAGGGGATGCCGCACGCGATTTCCAGCTAAAAGATTAGATATTCAGATGATGTAGATTATGTAATATTTATGATACTACCATTAGCAGGAAGTAGACACGGCGTACCAGGCGACGTCTGAGCTTTAGATCAGCTATGTCGAATTGGTAGCTACGGCCCTTTCGTTCATCATATAGCAGTTCACACTGTATGCTAATGTCTGGTGAAGATTTATTAGATATATACAAATACACATTTATGAATTTACTACCGGATTTCGTATCCATTGCTGTCGATGTTTTGACTAATTTCTAACTGAATTATGCAGAATTAAAGAGGCTTAACCTAACTACAATTACTCGTTATTTTTATAAAGAAGAGGAGCTAGGCTAGGAAGCACAACTAGCAGATGCCCTGCATAATATAAATATATGTATATTCATACCTAAAGCCAGCATCCTTTGTACAGCAATTGGAATATGTCCAATCTGTCTATATTGGTCATAGGCATACCAAATATTTGATCTGCAGCTCTTAAGATCTTTGAGTTTTTCTTCGAACAGAACTAGATGGATATCCTGCTGTGGTGTATCTGATTAATAAGCAATACAACCTGCTTATAAATTCGCCATGGGTATCCAAATTAGCTGATAACTGTAACTATTTGGATTTGATAATTGTTTATCTAATTTGTCTCTTATCTTGTATGGTCAAATCTCCGTTTAGGTGCCCAATCGAATGGCTGCAAATTCAACAAAAAGCCACTTTATCGCTACTCGGGCTGTCATGGCTATGATGCATCCGCTTTCAATATAGTGCTCGGTCTGACTTGGCATCTGGACGACACGAAATATTCGCTGTCCAGCGATGGCACCAAAGAGAATCTGTTCTATAAGGAGACACTGGAGCAGGCGACCAAGATACTGGAGAGTCGTCGACGTAATAACAGCGATACATCCGACCATCCATTTACGGAGGACTGAGCATTTGATATATATATATATACTATATAGATGTATATGTATTGATTTGTATATAAACACAGACTCAGGAGACGGCTGGATAAAAGAGAAGAATACAAATTCGAACTACTTACAATACTGCTTATAGAGTTTATTACTTAGAGAACTATACAAGGAGCTATACGAGCGAGAGAATGTTCATAGTATAGCTTTGATCATATATATATCTATATAAATATAATCTATAGGATTCATATGACCAGAGCAGCAGCAGCTTATGCCTCAGTTACTTACTTATTCTGTTTATAATTGATTATACATTTATATATAGCTATCTATGTATATCTATATACATACAAATATGATATCAAACCCTATCGCTATCTCCAAAATAAATAAATATTATTTTTATATTATTTATGTAAATAACAAAATGGAATATGAATTATACATACACTTTGTGATTGTATTTGATAGTTACACACATATGCATACATAATCAATACAAATAACTAAATATAATTACATCTACTAAATGTACTATATATAGAAAAATGAGCCAAAAAATAAATAAATAAATAATAGCAACCCTAGCTTACAATAAAGGATAAAAGTACAAGAAAACCCAAAACAGTCTGCTATTGTGGCGCATGCTCAACTGGGAGCTGACCGGGACCTGCTGAACTGCTTTTCTAATCCAGCCTAGCCATAATCCCGTTTTCTTAATCCCAATGGAGCGTAAATCATCCAAGTCTAATGGGCTTAGCTCATATAGTTGTCGAGTTATTTTATTGAATTTATTGTGTATAAAATATACACGTAATACAAAATCAAATTTTAATTTAATACAAAAATTCGTTTGTGCACAGTACAGATATATATAGAGTGTATATATATACATTTAGGTGTAATTAAACGTTTTGGTTGGTAATTTAAATGCCATTTGATGGCCCTTAAATTATGGCATTAAACCATTATTAGTATACAATTCATAATAAATTCACATAGATAAACATTCAGTTGCATTGTCAAATAAATTTTAGTTTGAATTCCTAGCCATGAAACGCAGGACATATAAAAATATGCGCACCACATCGATATATAAAGTTAATGCAGCAAATATATAGTCCTCTGGATTAAATTGATACTTATGCTTGCCCCCAATAATCAGTTGGGTGTCATAGATTAGCATAAAGCTGCCCAAGAGTGCGCCAAGGCAGGCAAATGCCGTCTCCCCGAAAGTTTGGCTAAGAAATGCGCCGGCAAAGGCCAGAATCAAGAGGCTTATAACAACTGTGATTAGAACGCCGTCCATGGCTGTGAAATCGTATTTGGTTTGAACGGCAAATATGGACAGGGCAGTCACTAGCAAAGCCGTTATGCCCACAGCCATGAGCACAAGATTCGCCTCCATAAAACTAGCTACGCCGCCCAGCATCAGGGACATGGTCACCGTGAACAGGCCCAGACATATAAAATTTACAGGAAAATGCCGTCGAGTCGTCTCACAGCAAGCCATCGAGATGAGAACAACTAGATTCACCACCATGGCCACGATCACCACAATTGGATTGCTGCGCACAAATAGTTTGGTTGGCCCATGGTACATGAAAATGCAGATAATACCACAGGTGAAGAGCAGCTGGGTCTACAAAATAAGAAGAGAATATTATAAAATATATAAGCTATTGTTGAATAATATTTTATGGCTTACATACCAAGAGTATTAAGTACACTTTACGTATGAAGCCCTTCCTTATACTTTGGTCATTGAAGATTAAGTTCTTTGTATCCAGACTCTGGTCCTGTCCCTCCACCACCAACACCGCTGAATTGTTTATTATAATCGGTGTAGTATCCAAAAATGTCGATGGGTTTATATGCATTCCTGGCTTTGTCTCCGTTCCCTGAGACGACGGCGGTGGTAAAGGTATTGGTGGATAGCGCTCCCCATTATTGATGGGCCCTTCAAATAATTTTTGTTATTTTAGTATGAAGAAGTTTGTTGTTTTTACGAATACAAAATAAGTTCTCCTATAACAGATTTGATGCGTCATTTCTACTGGGAAGAACGCATATTTTATACAGATACACACATCCATAACAACATACAGCGTCGAGTTGCAAATAAATGTGTACACACACATATGCAGATGCATTTCCGCTGGGCTTAAAACAGGGCAAAGGAAAAACGCCGACGTTTATGCAAAACTACGTTCATATGCTTATGCTCAGTAACAATTTATGGCTAAATTTTGCACATCAATATTCTATATGAATATTTCGCAGAATTCGAAATGCCACAATACTTATCACAATGAGTGCACACACATATGTACATATATGCAAATGTGCACATATGCATACATACATACATGCACATGAGACTATCAGCATTTGAAGAAATTCAAAAATATTTGGAAACCAGGCAACTTACTCTGCATGCCGCGTAAATCCGAGGGCGTTTCCATACGATTATACGACATACTTATATTTTTATTTAAACGCCTTACTAAAATCCGAAGATTTTAATAGATGGAGGAAAGGAAATTATATTGCTCCCTCTTAGCGACTCCACTCACTATGAATGGACCAACTGCTCCAGGCAAAAGAGATGTGCATTATTCTGATAGAGGTCACGAACGAAAGTACAACCCAGTTAGTGATGGGATATTTAGATATTTATTTGAATTTGCCGCTATTGGATCTTATTGTATAATTTAGAACTTGAGGTATTCAATTCAAATAAATAGTTTTTTTAAAGGTGAACATTATATGAAATGCACTTCTTGTAATGTGCACATCGTGTAGATATCTGGCGCTGTTACATATAAGAAGTTTGAAACGCCATTCGTTATTTTAGAAAATAACAAACAAACCGGCGCGAATCACTGACTAATTGATTTAAATTATAGAGATGAGCGTGATAGTAAGTACGAAATTAACAAACTCAACTCAATTAGTGATGGGAGATTTCGATAACTATTTAAACTCACCGCTATTGCCGTTTTCTTATAAGGAAAAATGCTATACCAAATGCAAAGTTTTAAGCATATTACTTTTATTTAGTATTTACATCAATATATTTACATAATAATATTTCTATGATGTATTTTGCGTGTTTAGGTCCAAATCATTTTAGTATTTCCCATTTGATAAACAAAAATGCAGAGCGCTGAATCTTAAGTACCAAAAAGCTCATTTAGTTGCAAAAACAAAATATGACAGAAACTCACCTAACTTGAGTCCAATGCAGCGCGCAGAGAACGGCTTAAGGTGTAATCAGTATAACTGGAGCCACAGCAATTGGAACAACACAAAGCGGAAAACAAGTTTGGCATTGTACACAAAAAAATTAACAAACAAAAAGTAAAAGGAAGGTTCGCGTGTGTACAGCTTGAAATGATTGTAATTACGAAACTTTTGAATATACTGTTTGTTGTTTTATGCGCACAGCATGAACTATTCAGTGTCAATGCATATGATCCAAATGATACGAAAATAGTGGAGTGTTGCCTACCACCTGAAGGAATGTTTGAAGCCTTTTATCCGCGCGAAGTGGAGGGCATACCAAATAGCGCTTCTCGACCAGCTCATGGGCATGGTAGTTTTTTTAAGCATCGCAATCCTGCTCTGGTGGACACGAAAAACGCAGCAGCCTATGGCTATCGGTTTGATGGCAAGCGGCGCTTTAACTTTGATTAGCTTGTAAATCACTAAAACACATTCAAGTAAAATACATTAATAAAAAATATATACAACATACATATCTTTTTTTAAATTTTTAACGGTTGTCGAGCTGTTATCGATATTTGTTAAGAAATACAACTCTACGCATTTAGTTCCCATATGACATTTGTGATTGACATTAGTCAAGAAGAAGAGCCATTTTTTTTCCTCAAAAGTATGTCTTTGAATCAGATTTCTTGAACGCAGCAAAATTCAACATTTGAAATTGTAAATATAGTTGCAAACGCTCAAGGCCAGACCCAAATCATCTGCAAATCATGAACGTGAGAAGCTTCACTATGCTGCAAACTCTAAAAAACTCTTGGCGCACGTAAGAATCGTGTGTGTGTGTGCTTAACGGCAGAAGTAACCGGTAAAAAAATAATGCATTTCACCATTGTTACTCAATTAGATTTCCACGTCGCTTCGCCACAAAAGTAACTGTAGTTGGTGGCGATGAAATTGGTAGTGGTACCGGCATTGGTCAAATCACTGGACGTGTGCGTAGTAAAGACGGCGGTCCACACAAAGTAAACACGCCGTCCAAAGAAGTTGTTACGCACCTGCCGCCCCTAACCGAACCGTTACCAAACTTGCCGGAGGCCGTCTATGCCAAACCCTTGGTAGAGAGCGCTACCACAAAGGTGACGACACTGGTGAATGGATTACGCATCGCCTCAGAGCCACGCTACGGACAATTCTGCACCGTTGGTCTCGTGCTGGATTCTGGGCCACGGTACGAAGTCGCCTATCCCAGTGGTGTTTCCCACTTTCTTGAGAAACTTGCGTTCAATGTAAGTTTTCACTAAATTGAATTGCATCTCCTCTACCATTGTCATTTATTCCCATACATCTAATGCATTACGTGAATGGCTATTGCTAAACACTTATTCCGTCCGAAGGTAATTGCCATTCACTCCGTGCCATACACATGGCATCGTCGTCATTCATTGCCATTCCCTGTACCCATTGTCATTGCATATGATCTGCAGACAATTGCTAGACATCAAATTCAATTCCTAATGCCAATTGCCATTAATTTGTTTAAAAATATAAATGATTTGTTTCGTTATTTATGCAAACTGCCAGTCGACAGTTAACTTCCCCAATAAGGATGCAATTCTTAAGGAGTTGGAGAAAAACGGCGGCATCTGTGATTGCCAAAGCTCAAGGGACACGCTTATATATGCAGCCAGCATTGATAGTCGCGCACTTGAGTCTGTTACCCGATTGCTGGCTGACGTAACCTTGAGGCCAACGCTGAGCGAACAGGAAGTGAATTTGGCACGACGAGCTGTAAGCTTTGAGCTGGAAACGCTTGGTATGCGACCCGAACAAGAGCCCATACTCATGGACATGATACATGCGGCTGCTTATAGGGAAAACACCCTAGGCTTGCCTAAATTATGCCCGCCATCGAATCTGGAAAGCATTGATCGCAGCGTGTTAATGAACTATTTAAAATATCATCATACGCCGGATCGCATGGTCATCGCCGGCGTTGGTGTAAGGTTTTGATCCTCACACTCGCAAGTCCTATGAATCCAATATGCCTTTGTTTTCCCCTCTCTTTAGGTGGATCACGATGAGCTGGTTGAGCATGTTACCAAATATTTTGTCGACAACGAGGCCATTTGGATGAACGAAAATTTGACAAGTACAGGGCCCAATCAAGTGGACACATCACAAGCTCAGTATACAGGCGGCTTAGTTAAAGTATGAGCCGATAAACACGAATGTCCAGAATACGTTAATGAAGCTATTTTACACCTTTTAAGGAACATTGTGAAATCCCGATTTATGCGGCAGCTGGACTGCCAGAGCTGGCGCACGTTGTGCTCGGCTTTGAGGGTTGCTCCCACCAAGACTCAGATTTTGTGCCATTGTGTGTTCTTAACATAATGATGGGAGGCGGCGGCTCCTTCTCTGCTGGAGGACCAGGCAAGGGCATGTACTCTCGCCTCTATACCAAAGTCTTGAATCGCTACCATTGGATGTACAGCGCAACAGCGTACAATCATGCCTATGTGGATACGGGTCTCTTCTGCATACACGGCAGTGCACCGCCACAGCATATGAGAGATATGGTAGAGGTTCTCACACGAGAGCTGATGCACATGACCGCCGAGCCGAGCAACGAAGAGTTGATGCGTTCCAAAATACAATTGCAATCGATGCTACTGATGAACCTCGAGTCCCGACCAGTTGTGTTCGAAGATGTGGGACGTCAAGTTCTGGTTACGGGGTATCGCAAGCGACCCGAACACTTCATCAATGAGATTGGTATGATAATATATATATATATATATATATATGGAATGATAACTGATAATACACATTCACTCTCTTATAGAAAAAGTAACAGCCGCAGATATACAGCGCGTTGCTCAAAGACTTCTTAACTCTGTGCCTTCTGTGGCAGCTCGTGGTGACATTCAGAATCTGCCAGAGTTGAAGGATATTACGAACGCCTTGAATAGCAGCGGACGATCACTTGGACGCCGTCTGTCGCTCTTTAAGTAAACTGCCTAAGCTTCCCTGACTAAATACGTTGTTGAATTTGCATTGCATTTTGTACCGATAGGCCTTCTTGAAATCAATTTGATTGTTTAAATTTACAATTCTTGCTATACGACAAATTAATCTTCCTGGTCTTTTTTATTTTGTTATCGATTTGTTATTTGATGCGCTCGAGTTTAATTATAGCCAATTTATATTTGAAATGCAAACGCTGTTCAATGAAATTGAACTTAAGTACAACCCGGAAATAGTGTTGCAACTGGTGTAAATTGTATTCGGTATTGAGAACAATTTTAGGATTTCAATAAAAATGACAAAGAGATTCATTCATAAGAAAGTAAAAACAAAATCATTACACCATTTTTACTGGGTACATATATTATTATTTAAAAAAGCTTTAAGCAACGATTGGCTTTCAAATTCAATAACTAATTAAAATAAAATGCATATTTTAGTCAAATTAAAAGTTACTATATAGTAGATATATAAGCTTTCGAATAGGCATATGGGGTTTATCTTTTGCTCATATGTTATTTTGACATCTTATAGATCATTAAATTTAATTTATATTATAATGATGATGAAGAAGAGACTGGCGAAACGGAGCCTTCCTTCTCATGACGCGCTCGACGCTTTGGCGTGGTACACGAATCACTATCTGTATCACTACTGCTGCTGCTACTGCTGCTACTGCTACTACTGCTGGTGCTGGTGCTGCTGCTGCTGCTGCTCCTGCTGCCATTTCGATGCTTTGGCAGATTAACAGGCGCTTGAAATGAAATGAAGAAAACAAATGAATTGAAGCTGTTCGCTGAAGCAAATAAAAGTACTTACAAATGGATCTGCCTTGATCATCTTCATCGTCATCCTCTGGCAACTCATCACTGGATATATTCTCATGCATTCGATATTGCTTCGGCAGATGGGACTCGTCCTCCAACGGCGCAGCATACTTGGGCTTCTTCACCTTATCATCGTTTGCCTTGTCCACATCATTGTCCATTTCGCTGCCTGTTTGCTTCTTAATGCTCTTTGCAATGACGCGCTTCTGATGGTCGAGTTGGGGGAACAGGTCGCGGGAATTCTCCAGTGCTTGCTTTGCTGCATTCATCTCCGCCTGCTGTATGGATGAGCCACTGGCGGTGGCCAAGCGCTTGGACCGAAAATAGACGGCCACCTTGTAGACGCGCGTGTTTGTGGGTCCGCTGGCCTCGACCACCTTGTAGTAGGGTATGTCCGGTTCGCCGCCATCCATGGTGCGTAGGGTTAGACAGCATTGTTGCAGCTTCGACTTGGGATCGTTCCAGTCCTGGTTCATGATGAACAGCTGCAGTCGCGGAAAGAGACAGACATGACAGAACTGCTCGCAGTAAAGCAGACCCTTATCCACATAGAGGGCACCTAGAAAAGCCTCCAACAGATCCGCCCGATCTTTGGTCTTTAGGTCAGCCTTCGGATTGGCATAAACAGCGAACTTAGGCATGCCCAGATCGTCACAGACCACGGCCTGTGTACGATTGTTGACTAGCGAGGAGCGCAGCAGAGACAAATGTCCCTCATGATGCTCCGGAAAATGTCGATACAAGTACTCCGAGCAGATCAGCTGCAGCACAGTATCTCCCAGGAATTCTAGTCTTTGATTCGAGCCAAGCGTCAAGTGCGTAAAGCCTATCGAGCGATCCGTAAAGGCGCGTGCCAGCAAACGGATGTGCTTAAATTTGATGCCAATTGAATCCTCAAATCTGGTCAAGTCCTTGAGCACGCGGTAGGCATCGATGCAGCTGCGATCGCCGAGTGGCTCCTGCTCCTGCAAGGGATGCTCTGGCAAATTCTTCCATATGGCCAGCAACTTATCATCCTGCCTAAAGAGAGCATCGGTAAACACCTCATCGGCCACCTTAATGCCGCCGTCCAGGAGCAGGGCGCCCATCAAAGCCTCAAAGCAATTGGCCATGGCGTGTCGCAGCTCCAGCTCGTGACACAGATCTGAGCCGTGGGCATACAGCATGAACTCTTCCAACTGCAATTTCTTGGCTAGCAGCGCCAAATGCTGATTCTGCACAATGGCAGCACGATACGTGGCCAAACCACCTTCCTCCAGCTCCGGGAACATGAAGAACAAATGAATCGAGCTCAAAAATTCGACCACAGCATCGCCCAGAAACTCAAGACGTTCGTTGTGCGTGATGTTGGACACCGTCTCGTGATCCTTGCCAAAGCGCGACATAATGCTAACGAGAGTATTGATGCCACGCTTCCTCGTGTTCATATAATGAATCTTACGATCTCCATATTCCGGCTGGCGAATGCCACAATTTGTGAGCGAGTTCCGTGCGTGATCCGGATTGGTGCCATAGTTCTCTTTGTAGGAAGGATGCGTCAGAGCCAATTGGAGTAAGTAGCGGTTCTTGAACTTGTAGCCAATGCTCTCCTCCAGCAGATCCAAGGATTTATGGAAGCGAAGATGTCCAGTTAGTACAGGTATAAGCATGGCATGCTGCACTATGTCACACATGATTCCTGTGCGATAGAACCCCTTCGAGCTGATGGCCACAGTTATATTTCGCTTCATTCGTCCCTGTGTGCGCATCTCCTGTAGCCGCTGTTCCTTGTCCTCCAGTTTGCGTTTGTCCTTGAACGATGGCTTCGACATATTCGCCATTAGATGACGAAACTTAACGTATTCCCGCCAAGCCTTCTGATACTCCGGATTGCCAGCATAGCTCAGCTGAGGCGGCCGTATGCCAAAGTGCACAATCGCTGGATGGGAGATGCCCTTCTCGCGGTCCAAGCACTCGGGTAGATCGGAATTATTCCGGTCCAACTGATCGACACGCAGCGAGCAGGGCTTATATCCAGGCTTTGTGACCAACATGCCCTTAATGTAATCTACATACTTTTGCCATTCATGTTGACTTATGTCATTCAGATGCTGCAGCTGTTGCGGTTCCACCAGCTCCGCTGAGTTGTCCAGCAGATACTTCAGTACCTCGCACATGGCCAGCACTTCTTTGCCGTTGTCCGGCAGCTCGCGCACAAAGCGTGGCAGGAAGTGAAAAGCTGGACAGGATTGCTCGACATTCGGCATGAGATTAAAGTCTACCAGCTCCAACAACTCATGGAACAGATATTTAACTAAAAGAAGAACAGATTTATATATCTATTATCTACAGAGGGATAAGTGAAATGGCTTACAAAACAGATCCAATTCGCGAATGGTAAAGTTCTCTGGCATCTTCTCCTCGTCGTATTCAATTGTATACTCAATGTTAAAGCGAATAACTTTGCACACCGGCAAATCAGTCAGCCGTACATGGGAGAGCAGAGAGAAGCCCTCGAAGAGAAATTCATGCTCATCGTGTTTGATGATTGTCGGCGTTTTGGTCAGGAAGTTCGTGGGCGGGGAAATGGTGATGCGATAATGAAAAAGTTTGCCTGCATTGTTCGTGTCCTTATCGCACAGGGGGTAGCCCTTCTCGCCCGGATAGATGCCGTGTCGTATGCCGATGCGTCGCGATTTCGCCGAGCAGCGACAGAGCGGTCCATCGTTCATTTCGCCCGCATCGTTGTGCCACAGATCGGAATGCAACCGCTGAGGATGCTCCATCTTCCGCGACAGCTCTTCCATGCAGCAGTCTTGCTCGATCTTGAATGCATCCTCATCCGAATCTGAATCGGAGCTGGAGGAACAGGCCTCAGATTTATGCTTGTGGTTGCAAGCACGTCTTCGCGTCTTCCGCGCAGGCGGCACATAGACGGGCAACGTCTTCCTCACTCTCTCGGCGCGTTCGATGAGCTGCTGTTCGAACAGCTCGCAACGTTTGTGAAGGCGGGGCTTGGCCCTCACTTCGTGCTCGGTCTTTGTGCGTTCGTAGTAGAGTTCGGCGGGCGATGAGCGCACCCAGGATTCAGCAGGCGCCTCGGCTTCGATCAAGGCATTCATTTTTTTAATGTAATCCTCGGACTTCTCACAGTAGTTGGAGCACCATTGTCGCAAGAGACGGTCCCGTTCAGTTTCCATCTTGGGAGTGGTCGCCGCCTCGTTGGGCATGTTCTTCGGAATCCTTTGGCTGGCATGATAGAACTGCCGTGGGTTATAATACCTTTGTTCATAGCGATTGTTATAGTTATAGCCGCCATAGTTTTTCGGATAACTATTAGGGTAATAGTTGTGACTCGGCGGACGATAATTGTAGGAGTAATTGCCCTGTCTGTAATCTGATCTAGAGTCATAACCAGAGCTGGGCGGCTTAGCTCCGTAATTGGATGACGGTGCTGCATAGTTCTCAGGGTAGCCATAATTTTCATAGTAATAAGGAGCTGCGCTAGCCGTATATGTCGATGGTGGTGGTGGTGCTGCAGCATATGGCGAATAAGCTGTGGCGTCATATTTGCCATAATTCATAGATGAACCTTGAGAATTGTAAATATCGCTCATACTCCATTGGTGCTGTGCATAATCGAAGTTTGCCGGTGGAGGTGCTTGAACGTTAACCGGCTGACCATCATGAATTAGGCCCGTTGGGGGCACTTTTATGGATTCGGTTGGTGGCGGAGGTGGTGGAGGCTGTGTGGGCACATCTTGCGGCGGTGGCAGAGGTGGCTGGTACATAATTTTCTAGCCAGAGAGCTTTTTAGCTCAACTTCTTCGCGAAAACTGAACACAATACTAATATTTGAGGTAGCCCTTGAAGATATGTTTTTCAGGGCTGCATAAGTAATCAAACTGGGCTACGTTTCAAGCTAGTTCGCATGAACTAGGGCTGGATACTGAACGAGAATCAATAACAGGTTGCTCCGACGAACCATATTAGTCTTTAAATGCGTAACAAACAGATGTACAACATATTTTGTTAATATTAATTTTTAAAATTTGCAATATGGATATACAAGAGGAAGACCACGACCAAGAGCAGCCCGCGGAGATTACTCTTAGCAGCTGTCTAGGTACCACGCCCGCCACACCGTTGAGCAAAAACCAGCTGAAAAAACAACGAAAGTACGCCGAGATGCAGGAATTACGAAAACTTCGACGAAAGAAGGAGCGCGAGCGTCGAAAGGAGAAGCGAGTAGAAGCAAAGGCCAAGGGGTTGCCAGTTAATGTGGGTCCCTCTCGCAAGGAGTTGAAACGCCGTCAGCTGACGGCAATAGACAAACAAAGCAGTCCCGATACAATTAGTGTGGCCATCGACTTGAATTACGACGATCTGATGCAGGAACGAGACGTGGCCAAGTGTGTGAAGCAGTGTCTACGCATCTATACTATTAATCGGCGTGCCACTCAGCCCCTGCGTCTGCACTTTACAGGCATTAAGAGCGAGGGTCACATCCACGAATGTTTCAAGAAGAACGACGGCTGGGAGAACTGGCATGTTGACTACCACTTTGACCGCACGCACACTGAACTCTTCGACAAGCAGAAAATGGTTTATTTGACCTGCGAATCGGATACGATACTGGAGAAGCTGCTGCCCGGATACACGTATGTCATTGGCGGCTTGGTCGATCACAATCACTTTAAAGGTCTCTGTCACCAGCGTGCAACAAGTGCGGGACTTCTCACAGCTCGGTTGCCGCTCAGCGAACACGTGGACATGAAGACACGCTCTGTGCTGAGCACTTTTCACGTCTTTGAACTTCTGACACGCGTGGCAGCCAACCAGGGATGGACGCAGGCAATTTTAGAGACTATACCGCAGCGTAAGGGTGCCAAAGCTAAGGACACTAGCAAAGGCATGAAAATCATGCAAACGGATGGCCAAGAAAATGGCAAACAGAACGAGATCGAGAAAGATAAAGTTGAGACGTCGAAGAAAAATGAGCTTGGGGAGAAATTAATGCCGAGTTGACCCTCTTATTAAAGAATATTACTATTATGCTTCTCTTTATAAGATTTTCGTATGGCTGTGTTCATCGATGCAAGGCTACAAAAGTGAAAGAGCTAGACTTAAATTCCCTTTAAATTATCGATTATTTTTCGCTTCCATGATATCGATTACAAGCGATACTGAGCTTTTCAAGTTTACATTTGTTTGTATGTGTGGATGTTGGATATTTCCCAGTCAGTCACGCTAATTGTAAACAAAAATGGACATTAAATGACAACAGAATTGAAAGAAATTAATATTTATTACGATTATTAGAAATTGTAAATAAAAAAATCTTAAAATAAAGATTGAAGATTGAAACGTATGTTATTGTAATCATTTAAACAAACTGTATTATTTGCTCTTAGAGTTAAACGAAATATTGTGAACCGTTCGAATGGTTCATATAAAAAGGTAAATTATTAAAATGTTGCACCTTCAAATAACTTAATTAGCTATACATATGTCTATTGCTTCCTACATTACGTGAAGCAGCTGCTTAAAACTTTGTATATATTTATATACGCTAAGTGTTGTTGATTTTAAATTTTACATAAGGCAGCATTATTTTTGCATTTACTTAAATTACAAAAATATAGTTATTTTATTATATATATCTATATGTATTTTTTTAAGCATTTCACTGCTTTGTCAACTTAGCCTAAGTTTATTATGTAGTTCTACCTCAGAAGTAAGCTGGCACAAAAAGAAATTTTGAAACTCGATTTTTTTTCAAAAAAGATTTCCCAAGAAAAGTTAAAGCATTTTGCAAACCAATTGAGCCTTAATACTAACATTAAACTAAACAACAAGTGTTACTTAAACTAGCATACGAATCAGTACAAATCTTAAGATTAACATCAATTACACAGGCCAACAGTATAACCAAGAATCAGACTAGACTTAACGAAAGGTTTTAGCATTCAGTGAATTCGAATCATACGATAACTGAGACAAAAAAGAATTAGGGGTTAAGAAGAGAGGAAGGCACTTCCAGTTCTTTATAATCTGACTAACAAAAATTGTAGTCAATATACTTGATCGCATTTTATAAATTAATTCGGAGCCATTTTCCATTTTAACAGTTTCGGTTCAGCATTATTCTCATTCTTGGCTGGCCTGTGTTATCAGTAGGCACAAAGTTTTTAAAAAAGGGCTTATCAACTACTTGCCGAACGAACAAAAAACCTGCTTTATAAATGCAAAATGCAGTTAGCAAAACTAATCTATATATAAAACTATATATATATACTGTATATATAAAATAAAGTTCAGTTAGGGATCTCTAGTTATAGTTCTCCTAAACAATTTTCATAGGCACATCGATAAGGCAGTCTGCTTCGAGGCGTCCAAGTGTTTTCTTAACACGCAGCGCCGTTAAACGCACCGTTGGATTCGGGTGCCAGCATTCCTGCATAATCTTCGCGAGGCTGGCTAGCACGTCATCCTCCTGCCAGCGCATCGGTATGGGCGGACGATAACCCTTTACGCAGACAACGGCATGCATATCATCAAATGTGGGATCTGAAGGTACCACATCATGATATGGCAGTGCATAATCCTCGCAAGAAGTTGTTTTTGTGCCCGATATGGGCGTATAACAACGTCTGGCGATTTCCCAGAGAACAAGACCCACAGAGTACATGTCAGCACGTTTGAACTCTTCGAATTGTTGTGGATTCAGTGTCTGGTCGAGCACCTCTGGCGCCATGTAGCGACGTGTGCCGACGCGCGTATTCTGTGCAATGTGTATCTCATCTAGTTCCGAGATGTACTTAACAGCCAATCCGAAATCAGCTATAGCGCATTGTCCATTCCGCTTCACCAATATATTCTTGCTCTTGATATCGCGATGGGCTATGGCCGGTTTACCCGGGGTGCCAAAGATTTCGTCGTGCAAATGGGCCAAGCCGGATGCCAGGGAGTAGGAGAGCAGCTGGAGCTTTTGTGGATTGATCACCGATGTGGAGAGATAATCGTGTAGACTGCCCATTTCGTGGTAGTCGGTGATCAATAGCATCTGTGTCCAGCTGCCATTTCCCTTGATATCCGCTGCAATGAAGCCCAAAATATTCTCGTGTCGCATTAGCACAGTTTGATAGATTTCCGTTTCACGAAACCAGGAGGCCTCCTCAGTGGTGAAAAATGTCTTGACGGCAACTCGCTCATCACGCCATTTGGCCAGCCACACCTCGCCGTAGCGTCCCTTGCCAACAAGGCGCACCATTTGAATTTGCTTGGCAATAGTGCGTTGCACCAGGAGCGGCAGACCTGAACCAGATCCGGAACTTTGTTCGACCAGCTGCGATATCTGAGAGTTGCACATGGAGTTGATCAAACGGGGTTGCTTGCGCAGCTTGCTGCGACGCTTGAATACCACGCACAATGCGAAGGAAAACACAATAAACACGCAGACGATCACAACGATTGCCAGGATTACATGAATGGATTGTTGGCTAACGGGCAGTTCGGGTGGTGGGGTCGTCAGCTTAGGCATGAAATCTGGCTGCAGGTCACGATTGCACAAGTCTTTCTCGTCACAGCAGGCAATGTTCTTGCCATGTAAATAGGGCATAACTGATACTTTGCACATTAATAATCCGCCATTATCCTCGGGAGGCATGCAGCCAAAGGTGCGCTCCTCCTCATATGTGCCCGTTGTTTCATCGTATACCTCTTCGACGGCGCTGAAACAACTGCCACCTGGTCGTGTCTCGCAGGTACCGTTGCCTACATTGTTCGGGCAGCTGCCATCACAATAGCAAATCATCGAACGTGCATTTTTACGCTTATCGTGATTTGCTGTGATTGCAGCTGCAATTGCTGGTTCAACAACTTCAATTTCTTCGTAAGCGCGAAATTCGGCATTTTGTATTTGCACAATTAACACAAAAACAAAACAAACTAACGAAACACTTCCCTTGCACATTATTAATGATATAACTTGTGCACAGGAAAAACAGATTTTTTATTTTCGTTTATTAGCTTCTTATCTAGAGATGTACGTAAAAAGAACTATCGAATCACTAATATATCGATACATATTTCTGGTGTACATTCAATATTTAATGGTGATGGCATCAAAGTTGTTTATACACAATTAAAATAATGCCTAACGTTATATTTTTACTATTATTATTAGTCTTGCCTTTATTTGAATTTATAATATATATGATTATTCACTCATCTGATATATACTTGAAAACTACAAATAAAAACTTTATACACAATATTTACTGATCTGGTAGCGCTCGTGCATCACTTTCCAACACTTAACCCACATAATGTTTAGACTCCTGTGTGCTCAACTTCAATGCAATGTGAGAATATTTGAACGCAAAATGGCTTTCTACGCAGTTGCAAAAGGCCGAAAAGTTGGCATATATGATAACTGGACGCAATGTGAGCAACAGGTGAAAGGCTTCAAAGGTGCCCTTTACAAAAAATTCAAGTGCCGCCAAGATGCGGAGGAATTTATAAATCCCTCTGGAGCTAAAGGGAACTACGCTCCACAAGAAGTAGCTGTAGCACTTGGACAAAAAGAAGGTCCGCCAACCAGTTGGCAGCCGCAGAAGCAGCAGCAGGTGGTAGAGGGAAAAGATTACTGGCCAGAGAATGTTGATGAAAAGCAGGAGGTCACAGATGATGATTTAGTAAGTAGATTTTGCAATATTTGTTGTAGTTAAATGCTTACCTCTTGTCGCATCAGTTGATGGCCATTAATGAGGTAGAAGGATTTACTGAACAGTCAGGAAACAATCGGAAACGTAAAGCTGAAAACAGCAGTGCTGCAAAATCAAAAATTCTACGACACGTCTCCAATGTGGAAGAAGTCGTCGCACTGAAACAATTCGGAGCCTTTGAGTTTACGGTGAATGCCGAAGGATATGTGATTGTCTACACGGATGGCTCATGTCTGGGCAATGGGAAAAAGCATGCATGCGCCGGCTTTGGCGTCTACTATGGTGACAACCATCCACTGTGAGTACCTCCTATTCAAAAAAACTTAATTTATTCACTTTATTCCTTGAATCACTTTTATAGAAACGCTGCAAAACCTGTGCTGGGACGTGTAACCAACAACGTGGGCGAAATTCAGGCAGCAATATACGCTATTAAGACCGCCTTGGATTTGGGCATCAAAAAGATCAGCATTAGTACAGATTCGCAGTTCCTTATCAATTCGATAACAAAATGGGTGCCCGGCTGGAAGAGGCGTGGTTGGCGCCTTCCAAATATGACGCCTGTTAAAAATGTAGCTGACTTCAAGGAATTGGATGAGCTACTGCAAAATGAAGACATTCAAGTTAAATGGGTGAGTTTTGCTTTAAATTGTGTTATGGCTAACTTCTAGCTTATTTCTTTCTTCAAGAACTACGTTGAGGCACACAATGGCATCAAGGGAAATGAAATGGCAGACAAACTAGCACGACAAGGCTCGCAATTATACAGAGAGTTAAATTGCACAGATGGTTAGTTTATATTAAACTAATTTTAAGATATAATCAACTACGAAAGTATTGATTGCATTAAGATGACAGTTATGAAAAATTTGATATGGATTTGAAGACAATTACCAAAAATTCGTGATTTTCGGTATTTTAAGTTACGCGCTTAATTTCTGCCTCAAGTTGGCAGCCCAATAAAATTGACAGTTCGTTTTTGAGCAAGTTTGCAGTCTAATTGGCTTTTCGTTTGTCACCACTAACAACAAAAGCAATGTTCTTAAAATTTATTTAGGTAAACAAAATGAAATGTTTAACAAATCCAACAATTTTAATCTTTATATTCATTGCTGCACTGTCGGTAAAAAGCATTAACTGCCATGTGCCGAACCAGAGCGTTATGCGCATTGAAATGGGCCCGGTGGGCATGCATAGGTTTGTTATAAAACAAAATTATATTGCAACATAAAACTACAAATCAATTTACCTAAACAGAAAGCTAAAGTACACCGTAGAGTTCGCTGAGCCAATAGCGAACTTGAATTGTGAGTTTATTATCGCACAACACTTGCCCGCGGCCGTTTACATCAGCACCGACGAGCTGGACGATTTGCAGCGTTTGAAAATGGTGAGAAACATCTTTAATAGTTGATTATTAAGATCAGCAAGTTTATATGGTACTCCATTATTAATGAGAAACAAAGACCTGACTCTGTTTGTCATGCATAAGCTTATCAACTAATATTAAATGACGCTCTGCAATAATTGTTGGGTATATACTTGTGCATGAAGAAACCGCCTTGGTCGTTATCTCAGCTACTTTAAACTAAGTTAAATTCCATCTCGATCTTAATTTATCAACAGCTAAATGCAGTGTATCCAAAATTCGTAGACGTTGAAATTATAACCGAAAGAGCGAAACCCTTCTCAGTGCTTCTACGTGGATCAACAGAGATTAAAGATCCCATTCAATTGCCCATTCATTTTCGTTATCATGCAGCGAGTCGTACAACGTAAGACATCAATATCAATATACACCTATACATGTACACTACACATATATATATATATATATATCTATTACAGCACCTTGGCCAAGGTAAAACTAGACGCACCTGAACTTTATATAAGCTGTACGAACGACGATAAACAACTCATTGACAAGGCATTACTGGATGAATATGATAAGTTTTACTGTCTAGAAAAAGGCGCAACTGACTTTGTGGAACAGACTGAAATGGAGAAATGTAATTGGCAACGATTACATATGGTCTTGAGTATAGATAAACCACTTATAGCTGAGATACCTGTAGGAGATGCCAATGGCTATATTCCAGTTCTTTGCGCCACACTCATCGTAAGTTGGGCTGCCACCATTTGGATTATGCTGACTACCCGAAAAGCATCCAAACGCATCAATAAACAACTAGCTGAGGAAGAGCTGCAGGAGGAAAAGCTTGAATAACATCGTAACGGATCAAGAATTCATATGTATTTAGATCTCCTCTCGTGTGATAAATGCCGCCAGTCTAGACTTTTATGATACTATAACTATATACTATTTGTTGACACTTGTAAATATTTGCCGTTGAGATAAATGCTTGAAGACTCGCGAATTTTGACTTCTAATTCCGAGAGTTGACTGAAAGCTACGTGAGATTATCTCCAGTTTATGTTCGCTGATGCCTATGAAATTTGCCACGGGAAATCGAAGGTAGTTAGACCCAAAGAACAACAAATGATTAAGAATCATTAATATATGATAATAAACTAAAACTACCCTAGTATTATTTTTCATAATTTTTCTGTCAGGCTAAAAGTATATAAGCATAATTTAATTTTACACAAATATTTATAATACTTTTAACTTTCATTTAGATTTATTTTCTTAATGTGATAACCTTTCGTCCTACCCTCGTATGGTCATATATTCTGATTTACTATTGTCTTGTTTATAGCCCGTGTCTTAAAAGTAAATTACACTTTTGTGTTAGCCGTGCAATTATGGCCATAATTTGTTCAAAAAAAGTTTATCAGTAAAGCATGCCTTTTTTATAGCTCATGGAAGTCGGCAACAGAGTCGGAAGTACAAAATTTGTACAAATAGTAATAAATATATGCACACATTCATCTTGATACGATTTGTATGTAAATTTAACAATATACCTTTTATAACTCGGTAAATTTGTCGACTATCCTCGATAACTTCTTTAATTTTTACTTGAATTATTTTCTTGTTAGAGTATTATTTATTTTCCAAGTTCTTACCTAGATTAGAATGTTAAATGGTTTTCGCCTAAATTTCAATCCCTATCTCCAAATTCCTCTCCTATATATAGTATAGTATACTGTAATAGAGTCAACTATACCACTTATATATGACTTGTCAACAAACATAGTTGGAGGAAAGTTTTATATAGGCCATATCTTTTATTATATATATATATAACTTATTATAATATTAATTTAATCTATGCTAGACTTAGACTAGACTGGAAAAATATATGTACAAACAGAAGCCTAATATAACTCTAGCTCAACTAAATTTAAAATCGATCTTCTTTGCCTTCTTTTGGAGCCAAGGTGCTCGAATCGATTTGCAGATTGCTTCGCAATGCTCTTGTGCTGGACATGTTGGGTGGTTCGTTCCATGGCTGAACCGTAGCCTTGCCGAAGACTACGAATAGCGTGTTGCAGAGTAGATAGACGCCGCCGGTGATGAAGAATACCACACGCCATTGATTCAGATCTTTTTCGTTGGATACTATGGCACCCACGACCAATGGAGCTACGATTGATGTGACTCCAGCCAATCCATTCGTAACACCCATCATAGGACCAGCAAAGTTTGGTGACAAGTCCATATGATTCACGAGGTAGCCACAGAAGCAGGCGGCATTGATGCCCACAGCCAAGGTGAGCAGCACAATGGCCTCCGTCTTTTCATCGGCCGACATATAGCCAAGCCCAATCAAGCAGCACATCGGTACCCACTGACCAATCGAGTTGAACAGTTTACGAGCTGTTGTCACCATCAGCGTGCCTCGATTGATAAGCAAATCCGAAATCGGGCTAACCACAAAGCAGAGTATGCCCATGGCAAAGTAGGGCAAAGAAGAGAGCAAAGCATTCGACTTGACATTCAATTGGAGCACGCTGCTCATATAGGTGGGCATCTCCGTTAGGAGTGTGTAGAAGCCCCAGGTGAAGCCGCAATGGGCAGCCAGCAGGCCATAGAAGGCCGACGAACTGAAGATAGATTTCCATGGTATAGCGAGGGACTGAAAAGAAAAATTTATACATATATAAGTAAATGTATAAATATGAGTACGCAAGCATACAAGTCGTGCAATTATGATTTCAAGAGTATATTCTTATCAAGTACACTCACCTCTGCGTTATTATTGCTGCCTGTTAGACTCTCAATGTACTCCCGCTCGATTTTGCTAATGCTTTTCGATTTGGCCGGTTCATTGGCGCCCTGCCAGAAGAAGAGCAGCGCCCAGGACAAGCTTAATCCGCCCGATATATAGAACAAGCCCGGCCAGCCCATTGAGGACTCGAATATGCTGCCACTACTGACCAAAATGACAGCCGTGCCGAATTGGGCGCCCGAGTAAATGCCCGTGGTAAGGAAGCCACGCTCCGTTCGCGGCACCCACTTGGAGAGTAGGGTGTGCACACATGGGTAGACGCTACCTTGGACGAGGCCAGTTAGCACGCGCAGCACGCAAATGTTGATCCAGCCACCTTCGGCGGCCAACGGATGAAAGAAGCACAAGATGCCGCCAACAGCCGTTGACAACGTAATCACATACTTGGCGCCAAACCGTTTGGCCAACAGACCTGTAAGATAAATAAATAAAATCAACTGTGTGGCAACGAAGGTCTAGTCAACTAGGTGGCACCGCTAATTGTGCAACATTGCAAAATTATCGTTCTTATTGCAGGATTTCCTATTGACTTTCTGGCAACACAGCATGCAGAACGCGATTTAACGGTTATTATTGAGTTAAGACGGACATTTTAAAATCAAGCATATCTAAATCATGATTATGATCAAATACATAAGCTGTATACTCTCTCAATTGAACTCACCTGATGGCACCTGGGACACCACATAGCCCCAAAAGAAGCTGCTCAGTATTAATGACTTGTCGGACGTATCCCAACTGTAATAAGGAGCATCAGCTGTTGCTTGTGTCATTGGCACAATGGCAGCCGAGATGTTCACCCGCTGGAAATAGTTGATCATCATGCCCACAAACAAGAGAATGGCTTGCAAATGGCGAGTGCCAAAGCTGCTGGCTGAAATAATCAATGAGAAGATGTTTGTCATTAGTTATTGCATTAATAATTGATAAATGGTCATTTATCGTTGGTCGTGTGTCTTTTGTAATTGGTATTTACTAGCAAAATGTCTTAGTTGAGCCCCAATTAACAGTGGAGTCCTCTCGTTGCTGTGTAAGTAGACCATATTGTGATCCTGTAGGAGGATTTCGATGCGGTTTTACTTATAGACTGTTCGATAAGCTATGCCAATATTTGTTATTCAATTATTGTTCTACTAAATCCTGGGCTTTATTTTTTCTCGCGCTTAAAATGTGTTTCAAGTGCACTCTGATAGTAAATGCGACGCTCAACAGCTTTTATAATTAACAACTATTGAGTCATTATCATTACCATTATCATTAACGCAGATCAATGCAAATGTAATAATAAAACAAAAACAAAAAACGAAAACAAAAGACTAATGGAAAATTTAGCACACACAGTGGCGTAGGCGAAAGGGAAACCAATCAAGAATTGTAACTCCACGAAATGAAAAATATTTATGTACATATATGTACATATATATAACGTATCAGATATATAAAGCAAACAGAGATAATCACAGAGTAAATGTTATTATTTGTACAACAAGAATCACTTATCTTTTCGCTATCATCCATATATATATATATGGAATATTACTTCCAAATAGATATTTGATATACAGCTTAGATATAGACTTGTTGAGTTAGAGCAGGTCTAACAGTAACTTTTACCTGTTCATGTATTTGCCTGTTTTTTATTTCTGTTAAATTAATATAAGAGGAAGAGAAGTGTGGCCAAGCTTATTAAGCTTATTTATATATGGCTATATATATTTACTTATCAACTGAGAAGCTGCGATAGTAGGCAAGTATAAGAGTGTCACGGTATAATGCGAGTATAAGAGTTTAGCTTAAGTATCCGCCATATGCGTATGTATATGTTTGAACGACTTCAAATATAAGTGGCAAGAGCTTAAGATCGACAGATGTCTGTTCATCTGTATAAGAGTTCAAGAATAACTGCAGGAAATGACTATATTGAAATCGAGAACTGATATTTCCATGTAAAATATCAGTTGAATTATATAAAACGGCATCCGATTAATAAATAAAGGGTATCTCCTGGTCAAGCATTAATCTCTTAAGCGCTTTAATACAAAATATACATTTATTGATACGTAGGATTTGTTCCATATTACGTACGCTAGACGAACTCAAGCTCTTCAGACAACAGCGCGAATCAATAACCTCTTCCAGCTGATTACAAACGGTTTTTATTTTCTAAGAGTGCTCAATGAACTGGTGTTTTCCTATGTATTGCCGATTTTTTCTACTTATATGAAACCCATTTTGCACTTTATCTAATCAATAAAATCAAAAAAAAAATTTTTTGATTTTCAATTTGAGTCCCTTTTTAATGACATTTCATTGACAAAATTCAACTTACGCTTTGTGCACTTGTCCGTCGTTGGCTCGTAGCTCATGTTTTCAGAAAATACTTCACTAGAACTTCACGTCGTTTCTGTTCGACTGAAACATGAATTGGCTTCACCTGTGCCTTTTATATGGCCGCCAAGAATTCATTTTCACTCTGATTATCTACGAATGCCCGATTTGAGATAGCAGCTGGGTTCGTGTTTAACTTTAGTCATTATCTTGACTATTAAATCATAAAACAGACATACAAATAATTGCCATTTATCTTATTACTAATTGCAATTTAAATATATTACTGTGGTTTATTATGTGTCAAAGATTCATATAAACATTGACATAAACACGCTTTATATCCTTATTATTTTATGTTTAATCCGCTAAGTCGCTCATCAATTACTTTTTATTATTTTTACTGCAGCTCGTATTTTAAGTATTTGTAATGTTTTATCTTATCTCAATAAAATTAAAAGTTGGATTCCCTGCTGGAAGTGTGTAATTTATCAATTTATATTTCTGTAGAAATCTGTCATTAAAGCTAAGCCTTAACACCCTGAAAAATTCTGAGTAAACTAAAACACAAAAAAGAGTGCAACGCATTTATTATTTTATCTCATACTGTTAAATTACTGCATTAACATTTTTTTTAGGTGACTAGAGCAACTGTCAAAGTAAATATTCACAATTGCACAAATCTGCAGAGCCCCCATTTGAATTCGCTCCTCGAAGCGCGCCAATAATTTGAATAGTTTAACAGCACACTTCATGCACACACGCTATCCAGCACTAAGATCCGAGGAATGTTGCCCCATTTGAATTCACTCTTCGAAAGGCGCCATTAATTTGAGTAGTTTAACAACACACTTCATCCACACACGCTATCCAGCACTAAGATTCGAGGAAAGTTGAATACTCACTCTGCCTCCATTTTCTTTTCGTTTTTCGTATTACGTTTGGCTGCTTCTTC
This sequence comes from Drosophila mayaguana, assembly GCA_037075325.1. Lineage (NCBI taxonomy): Eukaryota > Metazoa > Arthropoda > Insecta > Diptera > Drosophilidae > Drosophila > Drosophila mayaguana. The sequence goes on along the minus strand of JBAMCG010000016.1, from coordinate 769,056 downwards.
ATCACGCCAAATAGCGCAAGTGACACAAGGTGGGTAGGATCTGTTCAAATGAACATTACATTAAATATAATAGTTTTCATAGATATAACCCCTCAACTAATATTTTGAATATTAAAAGTTTGTTATATGTTTTGTATATTTGAATTTGCGCCATTCTTCTGAAAGCTCTATCAGCACTCCGTACACATTATCCAGCACTCGCTAACAATAAAAATTAACACACAGGCATTGCCAAACACTGTTTTATTTTGTTTTGTGTTACATTTTGTAAAAAATGTCGACCCGTTTGTCGTTTGGCGATGATGATGGCGGAACAAATAATGTGCCCCGCATCATGACCTTCCGTCCCAGCTACGAGGAGTTTAAAAATTTCTCCGCATACATCGAGTACATGGAATCACGTGGAGCACATAAGGCTGGCTTGGTCAAAATAATTCCGCCCGTGGAGTGGAAGCCGCGTCAATCAGGCTATGATATTGAGAACATAAATATGACAATACCAGCCCCAATATCCCAGGTGGTAACTGGGTGAGTGAGCGTAGTGTAGAGCGTGAGGCGTAGAGTTCTTCAGTCATTTGTCTTGTTTGCAGGGCTCACGGGCTTTATCAGCAAATAAATATACAGCAGCGTCGCCAGATGACTCTTAGACAGTTCATGGAGAAGGCCAACTCGGAGCTGCACCAAACACCAAAGCACTTCGACTACGACGATCTAGAGCGCAAGTACTGGAAGAATATCACATATATATCACCGCTATACGCAGCGGATGTGAAGGGCACATTGAGCGATGAGGATTTGGATGTGTGGAACATCGGGAAATTGGATACCATATTGAATCTGGTCAACACAGATTATGGCATTGAAATCGACGGTGTGAATACGGCATATCTGTATTTTGGCATGTGGAAGAGTTCCTTTGCCTGGCACACTGAAGACATGGATCTATATTCGATCAACTATTTGCACTTTGGCGCACCGAAAACTTGGTATGCAATACCTCCGCGCTATGGCAGACGCTTGGAGAAGCTGGCGAATGAAACCTTCGTGGAGAACTTTCAGGCATGCAATGCCTATTTGCGCCATAAGATGACTATGATCAGTCCCAAAGTTTTGCGTCAACATAATATACCCTATAATAAGATTACTCAAGAAGCTGGGGAGATCATGATCACATTTCCCTTTGGTTACCATGCTGGCTTTAATCATGGCTTCAATGGTGCAGAGTCAACAAATTTCGCCTCCAAACGCTGGATTGAGTACGGCAAGAGAGCAAGCATTTGTAAGTGTCGTAGTGATATGGTTAAAATATCAATGGAAACATTTGTGCGGCGCTTTCAACCTGAGCGCTATGAGAATTGGCTGAAGGGCGAAGATTATGGCTGTCATCCAGAGGAGCCCGGCAAGATCTGCGCCGCAGCCCCACCCACCATCAATGAATATAAAATAATTCAAGAGAGGTAAGAGAATGAGACTGCTCTAATTCCTAAATACAACCAAATTATTTTCCATTTTAGCTCTCAGGCAACCAAAGCAAAACACGTTCATCAACAGAAACGCGGCTGCTCCTTGGCCGATGTGAATGGCAATTCTAATGTGGAGGCGCTAGCCGAGGAGGAGGAGGAGGATAAGATCAGTGTCAGCGGCCAAAGCAGCTGCTCCAACTTAAAACAAGCTGTGGTCAAGCTACGTAAGCTGCCCTCCGCCGTGACTGATGCCCAAACCTCAACGCCAACATCGCCCAAAGAAAAGTATGACTTCAATTCTGTCGCCGTGGTGCGTGTCAAGCGACTGTGGAACGCTCTGCCATGTGAGAAGCCAGGCACCAACCTTCTCCCAAATGGCATTGTAAAGAATACGAAACGCATGCGTTTCCAGACGAAGGTGTTGACGCTAGACGACGAGGATTAGCAGAAGTGCATCCTATCTGATGAATTTTCAAATGAAGGCACAAATGGAGAATACATTTAAGTGGCATTCTCTACAAGGCTGTATAATTTTACTCCACAGACTATGACTATTGCTGTTCAGGCAACAAAAACACAATTTTACTTTAAAAGCTTTGACGATCTCCATTGTTGATAGTTTTATAAGCATGCCACAATCAAAGAAATACATAAACATAACCTACCTATAATACTAGTCTAATGAATAGACGTGTACCTAACAAACTATTTTTTTTATAATAAATCAAGAGCTACGAAAGCATCAACAAAATGTATGTACTAACTGACTTACTTATATAGTCGTGAGTCTGTAAGAAGGGTGCTAGATCTACAGGCCAAGGAGATGTAGTCCTGTTTATATGTGTGAATGTCTGAATCAGCAGACTGACATTAGCTTCCAAGTGTCTTCTAGTCGAGTAATATGAACTAGAGCAGAGTACATCGATATTTAGGCGTTAAGGTCAGGGTCATCAAGCTTGGAAAATACGCTCATCACGACTGTAAAGTCGCTTAGACTCTCATGTTGCTCTCAAGCTCTAAGAGCTTAAAACTTAGTAATATATTTCTAATATTATTTGATACATTTTGTTTTATTATATTTGCCCTTCTGAATAATTGAATTATTTAATATGTTTACACATTTAAGTATGTTTTGTTTATTTAATTTGCAACGCGCCGATCGTCAAAAGTTTTCTTGCATTTGCCGATTTATATAGTATTAAAAAAACAGTTCAATTGGTGCCCAGAAACTTTGCGATATCACTAAAAAAAACGAGGAGATGAGGCCCGATCTTAAACGTATCGTTTAAATAACTGCTTCAACTTTTATATTTCGTTTCGATTGTAGAACTTAACATTTGTCTCTCCGTAATATATATATTTATAAATGTATGTATGTATGCATTAATGTATGTATGAATGTGTGAAAATTATAAAAACGTAATGAACTAAAAGTAAAACTCATTATTATATGTATAGCTGAATAAATTGAAGAGCTACATGAATTTTTTATCTGTGCTTGCACATTTCTATAAATGTTTGGATTTTTTTCCTTTACACGCTTGAAAGAAATATGGGGTACGTGGGGCGGAGGGCATATTCGCAAAATTCAAGAAGTCTTAAAATGATTTTATATATTGAGTGTGAAATGCAACGCATTCTAAATGCGTGAATCGATGAGTAGAGTTTATGGAAGAGGAAAAGATCTTGGGAAACATTGGCAGGCTTCTCTAATCGATATCCCCGACTTGGATATCTTTTTCTAGTGTGGGGCTGGCAAAATATATATATATATAATTTTGGAACGACTATATATATATATATATATATATATATATATATATATATAGTTTTAAATATTTATAAGATGAGCTTAGGCTAGATAGCTATAGGTGTCTTTCGCTCCCTCCATACGTTCCAGATACTCCTTCTCAATCAGTATATCAATGCATTTCTTAATAACGGGCACATTCGGCTTAAATCGCGTCGACAGCTGGTTGAGTACCTCCGATATAAGATTTGTATGATTGAGACGTTTGCGCATTTTCATAATGCGTACGATCGCCGCTTGAATCAAAAGCTTGCGATCCTCCTCAATGTGTTTGGTGACAGTCTCCTGCTCCACTTTCAACTCAGTCTTCAATGGATGATTGATATTGATGCGACGCTTCTTGCTCTTATAATCCAAATACAATTCGACTGTTGAGTCGGGTGTCAAGCCATTTTCGCTGGTAGCTGAGGTCAACAGTTTGGCCTTGAGCAGTATTTGCAATACCTGAAAAGAGGAACGTTATTAATACACGTACATACATATACAAACTTCCTTCCGGTCTACTCTCATACTCTACCTGTATCAAGTTCTCCAGCTGAGATTGCGTGTTGTCGCATAGCTGCTGCACTGTGAAGCTGAGCTGATCATTGAATTGCAACAGCACCGACATTTGGAACGTGCTCACTTGGAGAGTATAGACCGAATTGCTGCGGCTCACATTCATTATCAGTTCACCCTTACATTTGTGATACAGCCAATTCAATTTGCGACCCGAATGTCGTGCCGAATAGAATATGGTAAACTGTTGCACCGATCGCTCCAATTCCGAAGGCAATAGAAAGTTGTTATTTTGCGTGAAGGGCCAGGCGTTGGTGGACAGCACCTCGATGCCAAAGTCGATTTCCGATGTTATATTTTGTGTCTTCAGGTACTCCTTGAAATAGGAATTCAAGTCCTTGGACAAGCCAATGTCCTGGAACATACGCTGCAGCTTCACGGTGTATTCATAGCCGCATGTCTGCTTCAGCTTGGAGATCATCATTGCCTCAGCATCGTCCGATGCCGATGAATGGCTGACTAATCGCTTGGCCAGCATATTTGAATAGTACTTCTGGAAGACATCCTTATCCTCGATATATTTGAAGACGACCATTACCTGATTTAGATTATCCTCTAGCTCCTTATCCTCAGGGTTCTTCGATGACTTCTTGAGCAATAGATCGCAATACTTGGCCAACAACTCGGGTGATTTGCCAGCATTGTTTGGCTTTGTTACCACATTTGAGTTAATGAATTTGCCGCACGCCTTGTCCAACGACGCAACGAATCCGTTGTTATTGTCAAATGCCGTTAGGACGAGCGCATTATACTTTTTGTGTGTATCGAGTATGGTTTGTACATAAGTCTTCGGATCGTTGGCTGCATCGCTCGTGCAACACTTCTCAATTGCTTCTGTGCCCTGTTGCAATATGTGATCTTCCAGTATTTTCTTCAATTGCTCCAAATTTTTCGCCGACAATGAGACCAGAGAATACATTCGTTTCAGATCATCATTTCTGTCGGCATTCAGTAGATTCTGGAACTCGGTGTGGAATAATCTCAAATGTTTATCAATCAGTACCTAAATAAAAGAGGGAAGAACATGATTAGTCTAAGCAATATCAAGGATCTGCACCTAGGGTATGATTATAAATGCCTTAGAGCATATTTAACACGTGAAACCCTTGGGGGATAGTTATCAGGAATTTCAATACAAACATTGATATTCTCGGTTTCGGTCCCATTTGAGTAAACTTTCGATTGATATGAACTATCCCCAAGTGATTCATTTAACATGCTCAAATTCAAACTTTACACTATGCGACACGCACCTGTTCACATGTAGATTTTAATATGTCTGAAGTTGTCTCGTGCAGGTAGGAAAGAGCATTCTTTGACTCGGGACCGCGAACACGCTGCTTCTCCTCTTCGAGACGATTCTCGACGTGTTTCATGTATTCGGTGACCGTGTTGGTGGATAGGAACGCATCCGATTCCTTCTCGTAGAAGGCGTACGTGTCGGCTATGAACTTTGCTTCGAAGTTGTCTTTATAGACCGATAACTTGCGCTCGGTGGCATCGCTGTCGTCCTCATTGAAGCTCAACTCCACATAGCATTCTATGACATCCCGGACGAGGGCACGATTGATTAGCTTGCCATTTCGTTCCTCTTCAATGGATTTGAGTATAGCCTTGGTCACCGGCTCATTGAGCACTTGGAAGAGATGACCCTTCCAGGCGACAAGAGCCAGACGATAGATCTTATAGATGCCCTTCTGTCCCTCCTCGCACTCACGCTTCACCCAATTACGATTGAGATAGTTGCAAATGCCATCCAGGACGGTGCTGGAAAACTGATACGATTTCCATTGTCGTGTATAACGTGACAGCAGAACCTCTTCGCCCCTAATAGACTGAAAGGTGGTCAGCAGGTCTTCCAAATAGTCCTTCAGGAAGATCTCCAAGCGATCGTACAATTTCTTGCCCACCAACTGGGCCCCGCCGGCCTTGCCGCTGCTGCGTCCACTCGGCGCGGCGCTAACGCTCGTGCAGTAGTCATAGACGTGCGTATAGAAGCGCATATACTGTTTGCGCGTTAGCGATTTTTCATGCTCGAATATTTGCCGTATGCCCCCTTCCAGCTCGTTCCATATGTCATCCAAATTGACCAGTCGCTGTGTGGTTTGAGAATTGCTCGATCGATTCATTTTGGCAGCCGATGGCAAATCTCGTTTGCCTTCCAACTGTTGGCGATGTTGCTGCTGTTTTTGTTGCTGCTGCTGTTGCTGTTGAATGACAACTGGCGCATGCGACTGGGACGTGGATTGACTGTCCTGATTGCGTCGTTTGGCTGCTGATCTTGTCTTGGGTGTTTTGGTCGGAATTTTGGCAAATCAAGTGTTTACAATTTATGGGTGAGATATAAAATGTCTGTCTATATATAAATATATATATAATTCAATCTGCAAATAAACGGAAAATTATTTAACTAAAGTAGGCCAAGAACTTTCAATTAAAACAAAAAATTAAAACACAATTGAAGAGCAGAATTGAAAAATTACTTCTGCATATCAACCTATTACAGCTACCCTCTACTCTGTAATTACACCATTCTCTTATTTTGGCATATATATATATATATATATATATATATATATATAAGCCAGATATAAATATACACCTGTAAATATATACTAACAAATCCAAACCTTACTTGAACTCACAAGTAATTGGTCACAAAAAGATTTGCAGCACTTTAATGTGTGCACTTAATACCCGTTCTACTTATTTTGAAGGGTATACCACATAACAGTATACAGTTATATGGTTACTGTGCTCGTGTATGTGTGAGAGCTTATGCATATATTGGGGCTTAAAGTCAGGCATGATACAAAAAAAAATGTAATATGATATGGCAACTCCGAAATTTACAAATAACACAAAACAGTAAACAAAAATAATACTAAATACCCTTGCAACACATACACACGCATGCATGCACACAAACACACACTCACACACACGCATAAGCATGCATTTTAGTATGCAAGAAAAAGTGGTGTTTGTGTGAGTGGGAATAGGCATAATTTAACTTCCTGTTAAAATAAACATACACACGCACGAACGCACACATAGTTACACATACACTCACACAAACGTGCATGTTTTATTACAGCAACCTGAACACAAATGTTTATTGATATGATTTTCAGCACAAATGATTTGGAAAAATTAGCAATGTAGCATATTTTCACAGTCGCTTGATCATTGACGTCGTGATTTCCCTTTTGCAGCACACGCACGTACTTTTTCTTCATCTTTTGTTCGCCATTTTCACAGGCACACATACACAATTTGTTAATTTGTTGAGTGTAACGATTTCCATTAATTTACCTGCTTTCAGTTGTTGATTAATGCTACGCTTGTATTATTTTTTTATTTGCAATGATTTCAATTTTAATTAAACTAAATTGACGATTTTTTACCGTTTGTACAAATCACTTTTTCCAACTAAAAAAAGCTGCGTGCTGCCAGACTGTGCCAAACATTGCAAGGTACATTCAAGCACTGTGGCATCACTGAAAGCAAGCAAGTTGGCTGCACCGAAAAAGAGAATCGATTAACAGTTTTGCAGCCCCAGCCTTATCGATATTTTAATACGAATTTTTGGAGCCCTAGTCCGTGTAAATAAATAAGAAAATCAAATAAAAACAGATTAGTAACATTTTGTATACGTCAGAAATAATTGCGAGCTAGTTTTTATTCCTTGCTTAACGCAAATTATATTAAGAATACTTATAGATGGAGTATACAGTGCAATGCTGGCAGCTATGGCCAGCGGCTTTCTTGTTGGCGTTGTTGCTTCTACAAACTGATGCGTCGCCGGAAGATCCCAAAACAGCGCCAGCACCAACACCAATTATATCAAGTAGCGCCAATAGAAATGCTAGATTGTTAAGAACCGTTAAAAAGGATCAGGCACCAGTTTCCATATTGCCAGCTACACAAGAATTGGGCGTGCCACAGGCAACTGTTGAATCCCCTACAGATAAAGTTGTCGCCATCAGTGAAAACCCCCAGAAGCTAGGAACAGTTGTCGTTCCAGGCAAATTACCCGAAGAGGAAGTGCACATTGAACGTTCAAACAATGATTTTCCAGATACATACGTCGCTGTCTTCTATATTCTAGTGGGCATAACAAGCTCTGCCTTATTGCTGCTGATCGTACGCATTTATCGGTATGTATCACAGTTTATCTGTGTTTACCGTTACATCCATATAACTGTAATATCTATATATATTCGTTTGATATTTATGTACAAGCTACGCTTTAACCTAATGTAAACTCTTATTGATAATGTTATCTTTCCATTTCTAGTCTACGCTTATCTCGCGCTGAGCGCAAATACGGCGTGCAAGGCGATCGAGCCAATCAGGAGTTAACGCCGCTCCCAATGGCTATCGAGGATGTAAATAGCGACGAGGAGGAGGATCAAACACTTTTCGAAGTTAATAGGCAGAGCATACGAATATTATGAAAACCATCGCAGTGATTCTCATTAAAAACAGGAAAATACAACTTGCCTTCTCAGTTGCTCATGTAGTATCTACTATAATTGTAATTGTAACATGTGTTTTTTTTTAGTGTATCGTAGTTACTAACAAGATGCCTAACAGCTAAAATTTGCCTTAAGATTATCTCGTCGCATTTTTCTCAAAAAAAAAAAAAAAAAACATTTGTGATACCAAAAGTTATTTATAAGGAGTTCGATAAAAGATAAACAAAATATTCTATATATATGCAAGAAGCATATACAAAACTCTATCTATATATACAGTTTGAAAAAGAAAATTTAAAAAAATAAATGTGCGTATTAGAAAAATATGAAATAGGTCTTCTTTCCATTAAAATTGCTTTATTTATCGATACACAAATTTACACTTGTTTAGCTCAGACTTAAATCTAATACAATAAGCATACATATATGTATATATAATGGACGATTTTATAAAGTTCCTTCTGCACTTTTACAAAAAATCACTTAACACCTAAGATCACAAAAATAATTTATTAACAAATACTGCGACTGCATGTTGCCCCCCAAAATTAATTGTAGTGTATTATAGTGAGGAGTAAACTAGAGCTAAATACTAGAAATTAGTTGTTATCGATTTTGTTTTGTGTTTCTGCTTAATACAAATCTATCGATTACTACGGCACTTCAATATTTTTGTAGTTTATATAGATATGTGTATATGTTTATGCTAGTGTTCAGTTAGAGTTGGGCCGATTGGCTATATCATGCTGCCAAACATGCGTTTGCCGCGCGTTAATACCAAACTGACAACCATAACGGTTAACAGAAAGAATACGAGACTTAGAAATGTTGTTATCAAGCGACATCTTTGGCGGAATTTCTTCTCCTTTTCCATTTTCAAGCGCAGCTGCTCGGCGCGCGGCAAGTCGAGCGTAAAGTCCGATTCGGGTCGAGACGATGGCTGCAATAAAATATAAATAAGATAAATCAATAAGGAAAAATTGATTTTAAAACTAGTCTGTTAATCTTAGATCACTTAACATAAATGGTTTACACTGTTAACGTTAGCGCTGTGCCGTCTGCGTGTGACGTCACTGAGAAGCACTATAATAAGTTATTGACCTATCTTTCTACTGTCCAGTTACATTAGTTATTTAATATAACAAGATTGCGCAGTTAACGGCAGCAGTCCCTAACATACATACATAGTAATGTTAGCATGAATAGGTTCTACTGTTCACATGATATGTAAGCAAATACGATTCGTGACGTCACTGACACAAGAACAGTGAGTTATTGACCTCACACCCACGCTCACTCTCACTCTTACGAACAGCTGCTTAGCAGGGTAAATTTTTAGCGCGATCATGTAAGCCTATGCGAGTGACGTCACTTAAACGTCTCGAGTACCTAATAAACCTAAAATATCCATTACAGCTCTTATATAAGGTTAATTAGCTAATTAGCATTTGGCGTTGAAAACTCGACTCTTTTATGTAAATCGATTATGCACGAGTCAAAAAATGTAAGTGTGTGCGTATTGTTAGGTAGGGTCAGTCAACAGCAACGATTACGAAGATGAAGAAGGTGACCGCTGTTTGGTTAGCTGGCTAACTGAATCGCTCGCTGGCTGATGATTGCTTTGACATTGATGCTGTCGTTGATCTGAATTAAATATTTTTTATATTTTAGGCTAAGGCCCTCTTGCTTCTACTATGTTTGATTTATGTTTGTTAAGCCTTTGAGCGCGGCTACAAATTGTTTACCATAAATCATAGCAAAAGTATTGCACATTTTATAAACACGTACATTTTTGCAATAGCTTCAAGGCGTGGCACAATACAGAGACTGAAAAAGGGCGCAACGCATACAAATTTGACCCACTAAGCGGACGCTGCCGCTGTTTTACTTTGCGCATCTTCGAGTTTTTTTCTGTTGCTGGTTTTAAAATTTTTTAGCGACACTACCTTGAAAATTGTATGTATGTACACATGCATGTGTATGTGTATATGGTACAATATTGTTAATGTAACAGGTTTCTTGATTCTCATGCAAAATGTTAAGTAATTGATGCAACCTCTTTAAATTATACATACTTTGACGACGAAATACTAAACTAAAATACTATATTTAGGCGGGAATAGTTTAATAAACAACAACAAACACGTTTGCAACCGGATGTTAAATTGAAAGCGACAAGATTCTATAATTGCTCAATTATGATCGACAAAATTCCGCAGATATCCAATTTCAATAATATTGGCAAGTGAAAGTTTTGCGCATATGCAATATAGTCATTAAAAGGGCATTCAATTTTTGTTTGAGTGCTCACACACTAACACAAAGAGAGAGATATACATATTTGTAGGCGTCTGTGTAAGTGTTGTTCAAATCGCATTTTTTGCACTTCATTGTGTGTGAGATACCTTATATTTTATTTATTTACTTGTGTGTGTTTGTTGTTGTTGTTGTTGTTGCCATTGCGCACATTGTCTTCGGTTCGTTTTTTCGAAGATCAAAATCTCGCGTTTCGTGCCCGATTATTACGTTCGCTATCAATGCCCGCTGCATTTGCACAAACATACAAACAAATACATACATATGTATACAAATATACATAACATTTAATGTGAGATATGAAAATGAGAAATTAAAATGGCAACAACTTTGCGGTATCTCCGTTTTATTTTATTTTTGCCATCCGGCTTCTTTTCTTAGCTCGCATCCCAGCTTTTAGCTACGCTTCGTTTAGTGTTGTTGGTTTTTTTTGTTGCTTTTTCTTATGTTATTGTTGTTGTTATTGCTGTTTATCAGTCAAAGTACTTTGAGAAGGCGACGTAATCGAAGTGTCGACGTTGACGAGAAAATTACCGCATTAACGTTACGCGTGTGTGCGTGTGCCCCTGTGTGTTCGCTTATAACGGTTTTATTGGCCGCGTATAGCAAAGCAAAGAGAAGCAAACCAAGTGCGGATGTATGTGTGTGTGTGTATTTGTATACATATGTATGTGTAGCTGGAAATAAATATTTGAATGCAGCGCCTAAAATATGCAAAGCCGTTGGATTGTGTTAATTGATTTAAAGCTACTTCGAATAACCTAATTTAATTAGGCAATGAAAATGTGTGGTGGAAAAAAAAATAGGAACATGGAACGTAATAATAAGAAATACCATGCTATGTGCAATGTTAAAGACACATCCTTAGCTATTAATGCAGGGGAGAGAGCGAGAAAGAAACATTCTTTGCTGTTGAGCAAATATCGGCAATGGTGTAGTAACGAGAGAGAAAGACAACGCTAGTTTAGAACTTAAACGAAAGCTTGTTCGAAGTGAAGAGTATGCGAGAGTGAAATAGAGAGAATTATTGAAGAAGTCAACTAGCGAAAAACAAATGTGCAGATCTGTCGTACTTTCCGAGAGCTATGTATGCTCAAGGAGACAGAGAAAGAGAGAGAGAGAGAGAGAGAGAGAGAGGAGGAACGAGATAAAGTAATAATGTTTACTGATAGAGTCAGAGCTCTCGTAATCGTGTGATCAAAGTGAGCGAAAGAGTGAGAGAGTTTGTACTAAAAAATGGTTAAAATTACAATTACACCTCCATTCACACTTGCTTTGGGAATTTCGGCGAGCTCGAACTGTGGGTAGGCCTCGCCCTGAAATGTGATTTAGCTAATTTGCAAATGATGCCAGCTCAAAAATTATGAATAGTGGATGCGAGTTATTGTTAATGTTGATTCGTTTATCAAATGTATACGAGATATGCATATGGTTTAGATAGGCATATGTATATAATGTGAACTGAAGCTGTAAATTCCCCAATATCTAACCTTGGCTCGAATTGGCCCAGCTGCTGTCTGTCCCGTTTTGCCTTATTTATTTATTTTTGACTTGCAAATATTTTGCAATAGACACAAAACGCTGAAATGAAAATCCATATGAATTTAACTGGTTGCCCACTTTAATGTGCAACACACGTTTTTCACTGACATTGAAATCAACTATATAAATAATATATACAAATATATATATATATATATATATATATATATATATATATTTTTTTATTTTTTGGCCTGCAAGTTGGCCAAGTTTAAAACACCGCTCGAAGAGGGGAAACAAATTTTGACACGTACTCAGGGTAAGTAACCAAAATTAAAAATATATGATTCAAAGTAAAAGCATTGCAATATGGCAAGTGCATAAAAGACTGCATAATACTCGTTCCCGGATAAAAAGATAGCTAATTGGATGCAAAAGCGAACTATTTAGATTTATCCTGCAGCTAACGTGCATACCTACATAATGTAGTATATATAAGTTATAAGTCTACTGTAGAGAAAGCTTTTCTAAGATCAGATCTATCTTGAGCTCCAGCATAAAAGCTGTGTTAATGAGAGTTATTTCGATTAGTCTCTATAGATTTTTATAACGTTGTTATTGATTGTTATCCAAATAAGGGGCTACCAAAAAATAGTAATACTTGAATACTTTCTCAAGTCTTTTTGTACCCACAGATATATATACAATAGATATACATACATGTATATATATTGTGTCTCTATTACCAACTTAAATCACGTTTTCAGATTCTAGATAAATGAGAAGTAAAGTAAGATATTTTCTCTGAAATTTGTTAACACTTTCCTTATTCTTTTATGATTTTTAATTTGATGTGATGTTTCTTACAATTTCGTTATCCAGCACTACTAAGCTAATATTACCCATTTTGTTAATCAACTTGTTAGTTCACTAAACCGCGTTAGTCTGAGCTTTGATGTGTACTAACTGTTCGCACATGGAATTCAGACCTTTCTTAACTCTTAGCCCAAGACAATGCAATAATCTACAATAATTCGCAATAATTAGTTTTGTGCAGATACAAAATTAACGTTTTTATGTTAATTGAAACGAAGTCTGGGAATTTGACAGACTTAAGATATTTATGTATATATATGAATATATTTGTGTGTATGATGAAGTGATTATGCAATTGTGCAACAGCTGCTTTTACACCTTGTTTATAGGGCGTTGTCAGTGGGATCTATTGGAAATGGTTAAAGAGGGTATATTAGTCGGTGGTATGTTTATTCGTGATCAACTCACTCGCTCTATCCGCATTCGGGTGTCTGTCCCCCTATATGAAGGAAGCGAGATGAGTTCCTTGACTTTTTATATCTTTCTTCATACCAACTCAACCAAACTCAATTAAATTGCCAAGCGGCAAATCGAGTGCTTAGTAGCAGGGTAGTTTCTAGTCAGGCACTCTTACACTTTGTGGCAGCATTGAAAACGCATTCAACGTTAACTAACTGAAATCAACAACGAAATGTGGCTGCGCACGCGAAAAGCCGCAAACAAGAAAAGCGCCGGAAAAGCTACATAAAAAAACCAATTGAAGGAAGGGGGGGGGGGAGAAGGGGAACAGGCGATGTGTTACACCTAGTGCACCTGGCATCTCACGAGCGGGAGCCAATCTCGAATCTTGTCAGTGTGTCAGCGAGTCAATCAACGAGCAATTCACGCAGCCGTCTAAGTGCCAATGAGCAAAGGATTGATGTGGGCGTGGCACATTACAAATAGGCGCCCCCTGGTCAGCTAATTGAGCTGGCTTCATTGTTGTTGCACGTGACGTATGACTAATAATTGCGGCTTAGTTAAGGCAGCTTCCGCGCTATTCAATGAGTTGCAGGCGATGAATAGATTAGGCTTATATAACTGACAGAGCTTGGAGCTACCCGAGCGATATCTTCAATTTTGGGGGTAGCCTAAAGGGGCTAATTATCATTTCGAGTAGTTTTACCAGCAATTAATAAGAGAAATTGATAAAGCGAGAGGGGTAGAGGGGTGGAGGGGAGGCAGAGAGGATAGACCGAGAGATAGAATTCCGAGACACAGATAAATAGAGTGAGAAAAGCTCAAATGAGGACATAGGAAGGGGAAATAAGAGAGAGGGAGACAAAAATATAAAATGTAACAGTAAAATTATATGCTGAGGGAGAATCCTGAACGAGATTTGCATAGGCATGTATTATATATGTCTGCAATAAACGGAGTATGCTTAGCTTGCCGAACAGCTCTCGCTCGGATGATGGAGCACGCATCTCACTAGCCAGCAGGTGCTATCAACGCGCGCAGATGCTGAGATGCATTTGCTTATCTATGTGTAACTCGGGGCAATCAATCAATCAATTTGAGGTAAGTTGGGGGTTTGCAGTTAGCTGGAGCTAGTCGAGCTAGTCGAGCGAGTCGAGCCGCCTCTCAACTAGGTGGGCTACCAAAGAGAATGAATGGGCGACAATTCCCCATTTGTCCATTTGTGTCGCTTGCTCTTGGCCAAATGGAAATTGGACAGAACGAGCCAAGTTTGTTTTTCATTTATTTCTTTTGGCAGCTCGATTTCGGTGTCTGCTTTTGATGGGTCGCTCTCATTGGGCACGCTGCAGCGGCGGCGGCAGCGACTATTGCAACACTTTGTGGCAGCGACTGTTAAAAAGTAGTAAACAAAATAAAACTGCAGCTAACAGCAACTTTGTCTTCGCTTTTGCTTTTGCTTTAGCTGTTTCGATTTCTGTTTGCGTTTTCGTTTTCGTTTTCGTTTTCGTTTTCATTTTCATTTTGGCATTCATGACACAGCAAACGAGTTATTTGCCGGCCAAGCGGTGCGACGAGTTTTCAGCCAGCGCGGGTAGCCAACAGAGTTGTCGGGCGGAGGGGGCGAGGGGTGCTGAAGATAGCTCAACCACTTATTATAGCCAGCCTGTTTGCTGGCCTCTTGTTCGTCTCAGCATCCTTCTTGGCTGTGATGGAAACGTCCTTAAAGGTCATTCGTTTTGTAGGGCAACGCAAAAATGCGGCTTGCTGCACCGGTTTCTCATTTTGGCTGCCACTTGTTGCATGTTGTTGTTGCTATTGCTGCGGCTGTAGTTACTTTATCTGGGCTCCAAAATCAATGGCGGTCAGTTGGTCAGCCAGATAAGCAGGTAGCAGAGCTACCTGTTCGTCGAGATGCTGCAGGCCTTTTTTTCTTAACGGAATTTTAAGGTTAACCGGTACCGTTTCTTCATGCGTTGCCAATATCCACCATAGCAAGTCTGCTTAGAGTGGAGTGCTGTGATTATATTGGCTATAAGATATAAAGCTGCAGCTCATATTTTATTCTTCATTCATCATTCATTGTTCTTCATATATAATTTGTTATTCATTATATTATATGTCATTCATTGTCAGCCATTCAATATTATCATTTATCATTCCATTACTTGATAAATAATATATGCCTAATCGTTTATCGTTCATCATTCATGCTATCGATCTGCATTCACTATTATCCAAAAGTATGCTAAGAATCTTCCATAAAGACACACGAAAAGAAAGGGAATTCCCGCAGGGTATCTCCTAGTCATGCACACTTGCTTATGCATTGTTAATTTTGCCTTTTGCTTTAACTGTTTGGCATGAATTAAAGCTCAGTTGCAGCAGCATCAGCACCATCCCCACCACAAAAAAACCTCAAGTTCAAATCCCGCTTCGTGAACGTGCACATTGACTAGTAAATAGGTAGAGCTACCTACAGAGGTATATATATTTATATATACTGCTGTCATTTAAGGTGAATAAACCACAGTCGTGTTGCCAAGCTGAGTCAACGAAAAACAATAATAATAATAATAATTATTATTATTTCGCATTGGCATTGAAAGTGAAAACTCATTGAGATTCTCCATGCATTGGCCCAGAGAGACCGTCCAAACAAGGCCCCGCCAAACCAAAAATTTGCTTCATTAGTACAGCGGATATTGCATAATAATAGCCACAAAGTAAGGCAGAGGCCAAAAACTGATTTTAGCTGCCAAATGGGCCTCGATTTGTATATATTTGTACAAAGAATCAGTTCTATTGGCGAAGCACTCATCAAATATTGACGTAAGCGATACAGGGTGGGAAATACAGAGAGAGAGAGAGAGAGAGAGAGAAAGAGCTGGGTACATAGAGAGAGACGGAGCATATGGAAGCAACCGGGCAGGCTAAGTGGAAGTTTCCAAGCGGAAATTGTCCACTTTTAAGGAAATATTTTCTCTAGACGACGATTGATTATTAAGTCACCAATTTTTGTCAGTGTAAGCATAGAAGTTATATGTATTGGCGATCGTTAGATTATAACCTGGAATCTGAAATGCTTCTAGAGTATCAAGTGAACTTTTGGTATATGATATATCTGTGCATCTTAACTTAATTTCAATGAAATGTAGTCATAAATTGTTCAGAGTGTATGCACAGCTATAGCATATTACTCAAAATGAATCAAACTCTTAACCTTAGCTCAACTACAGTAAGGTTTCCGTCGATCCCTATTCCATATCTACATACTTTCCATTCCATTCCTGCTTACACTGATACTGTTTACAGTGTATGCACTCTGTATATTACTTCGCATTCCTTACATTGGCTAAAACACAAATTTTTTCCACATTTACTATATCTACATATATCCATTTGTAAGCACATTCCATCTCTGACCTTAACTACTCTCAAACCTGTTACAGTGTGTCCCCGCTGCATATTACTTCATATGGGTCAAACTCGTAACTTTACCCGTTAGCCAGTTGCAATTGACGCTGCATTGCCACTACTGTGCGCTGCTGGGCGTCAGTTATTTTTTAGTTTGGCCAACATTGCGTATGATTAATGTCTTTTGGCTAATTGCCACTAAATGTGATAAAAAACTGTACACCCAAATCGAGAAGGTCAAGTGTGCCAAAAAGCTCAAATGGTTAACTGTTTATTATTATTGTTATACTCGCCCAAGCTAAAAATGGGTTATATTGCGTGGCTGCGGATTTAAATTTTGAATATGTTTGAGGCTATATAGACTCATCCATCATAAAGACACGGCTAGATGGGTTCGACTATGCGTACTGCTTTTCCATGCCAGCTGCTGCTTATTATATATTTTTTACGAAACAAATTTTAGCTTGAGCTCTAATTTTCCATGGGTTCAGGGTATTACTATATTACTCTAAGTATTTTCTCCAAGTACTTGCTCCAAGTATTTCCTCTAAGCATTTCGTCGAAACATTTCTTCTAAGTGTTTCCTCTAAGTTTTTGCTGTAGGTATTTTTTCTAAATTCCTAAGAGATTCCTCTAAGTATTTCCTCCAAGTATTTCTTCTAAGTGATTCCTCCTCTAAGTATTCCTTCTAAGTCCGTTCTCCTCGTATTTCATCCAAGTATTCCCGCCTACGTGATTCCTCCGCCTTTAATGCTTAGATGAACGATTGTACAATTCACTTCACTTCACTTTACTGCACTGCACCACTGACCCCCACCAGGCCTGGACGACTGAAGAAATGCTGCAGCTGCTGCCCTTTATATAGGGCGCCTTTCACTCAAGGCCCGACGCCAGGTAGGGGTCGTTGCAGTCGAGCTGTGAGTGACCAATGGGAAGACTCTCTGCTGCTGCAAGCATACCAAATCAATACTGCTGCATACATAGAGACAACTTAAATGATCTTCAGTAGTTCCTCTCCATCCCCTTGCTTTTCTTAGGCAGAGTGACAGAGAGACAGACTGAGAGACAGACTGAGGGACAGACAGAGAGATAGACAGAGAGATAGACAGAGAGACAGATTGAGGGACAGACTGAGACGGGTTACCGCTGCTCAAGAATATATATTCCTAATAAGGCTAAATGTTTATATGCTTAATAGCTTATGTACTTTAATATTTATAATTATTAGATTGCAGCAGTTTCTTTTGTTCTATAGCTCAGTAGTCAAATGTGAGTCCCTCGAAGGGTTCAAGGTATCTCGTAGTCGAGCAGGCTCGACTAGAGCTTTCTGGCTTGTTTTTGTTGTGTTTTTCTGGCAGCTCAACACTAGCTGAGGGCGGGAATTGTAGTTGGTGTTGACTGCTGGCTGCATCGCTCATTAAATTGGCTAAGAGTGCATCGATTGGCCAAGTTAAAGCTGTGGGCTACAAACTGTTCGTGCAAACTTTTATTAATTTCATCCTTGGCCGCAATGTGACCGCCAATGAGTAGATGCAACAGCTGCTGCTGCTGCTGCTGCTGCTGCTGTTGGCGCTGCAGAAGCCGCAACAGTAGCGCCAGCGGATGCCAACACCGGACGTCTACAGCATTGACGTCATTATTGTGATCATTATTATTACTATTATTATTATTGCCGTTGAATTCATTGACGTTTATTATGCGATGCAGGCGATATTATCGCTGTCATGGCCAACGTTCGATTTGGCTCGTGCACTGCCATAATGATTAATGATTAATGATGTGCGTGTGCCGCATGTAGGAGGCTACTGTTCAGATTCAGAGCCGATATCGTGTATAATTAAATATATATAGAGATATATATGGAGTCGCATCAAACGGTTGCATTTGCCACGTCTTTAGGCAACAAGCCACGGCCAAACGAGCGATCAACACGGGCTAAGCACTGAGAGTTCTTTTGTGCAAAGTATCCGACTTGAAAATACCCTGATTATACTTAAAATTAAGATAAGAAAGGAAAAAGCATGAAACAGAGAATGGCGAAGAGAATAAGATGAACGCAGAGGAGGACCAGAATAAACAGCAGGAGGAAGAGACAAAATAGTGTTTCTAATGCCCTTTCCCATAAATCAAACATTTCGTTTCTTGCAATACTCCAAATATTGCCTATCATGATCATGATCAGCTTCGCATTACTTACATATGACAATGTTGGGTGTGAACTACTGATGACCAGTTCAGCGCCGCCTCCTGCTCCGCCCAGGGTGCCGCCACCTCCGCTATGCCGCTGCTTGCCCAACAGCGATTGGTGCATGCGATTCGTGCCGTAGTACATCTCCCAGATGCTCGGCTTCTTGCGGTGCCATTCCGCAGCGCTGTCGTCCAGCTTGTCCATGCCATTGCCCAGCCGCGATCTCGACTGATTCGCATGGAAGGTGAGGTTCCGTTGCATCTGTGTGATCATCGTCGTGGTTGTCGTCGTCTTCAGCTCCACTGGGGGAGGCGATGGCGTCGTTGTCGTTGTTGTTGTCGGCGTGGGCGTGGGCGTGGGCGTGGGTGTTGTCGTCGACTCGACATAGCATTCTGCCAGTGGAAAGATCTCAGTGATTGACTTGCGTTTCATTTTGAAGTTCGGATCACTGGCACAGCGAATGGTCATGATCTGTTCCCGCGCCGAGATGAGGACACCGTCTCGCACCGATTCGTAGGGATTCAGCTGTGAGTCTCCGGCATAGCTGCGTCTCCGCTCGAGTGCGTTCTGCAATCGCACCACATGTTGCTGTCGCCCCAAGCCGCTGCACAGCTGGCGCAGCTCCAGCTCGCTGTGCTGGTTCATGCGCTGCAAATAGGATTCGAGTTCGTTCTTCAGCGTCTCTATCATGCCCTCCAGCTCCTGAGGTATGTGCGTGGTGGGCGTCGGCGTCAGGTGACGTATCTTGTCCCGCACATCTTCGAGCAATTCCCGGGTGCTCTGAAAGTGCAGCTGATCCTCGTAGCGCTTGGCATAGGCCGACGACGAGTTCGTCGAATTCGAGTGCTCCACTCGATAGGCATTCTCCGGACAGGAATTTATATATTTGGCACATTTGTAATTATTTTCTTCGAGCTGCAAATCGTTGAGGTTGTCAAGACCCGACAGCAATTGCTGTTGGCTTAACTGCAGTCGTTGTGGCTGCGCTTGTTGTTGTTGCTGCTGCTGCTGCGAATCATTGAGAAAGCCTGGATTATCGATGCTTGACAGCAATTGTTGCTGCTGTCTGGTATGTTGCTGCTGCTGCTGTTGCAAGTCATGCTGAAAACTCGGATTGTCAATGCCTGTCAGCGACTGTTGTTGCTGTCTGGGATGCTGCTGCTGCTTGGGCTGCAGCAGAAATGCATCTAAATCGATGTCCATCAAGGAATCGTCCACTTGCTCCTGCTCCTGCTCCTGCTGCTGCTGCTGCTGCTGTTGCTGGTGGTGTCTCTGTGTCGCGAAGCCCTCCCTTATTGTGGGCAGCTGGTTATAGACGCGCAGCTTCTCCCCAATATCCAAGGCGGGAGCAACTGTTGCAGCCGCTGCTGTTTTGTCCTGCTGCATGTAGGACAGAGCGGGAAAGCTCTTCAAGTGTCTATCCAAATTCTCAATGCTCGTCTCCAGAATTCGCAACTTGTCGCTGTAGAGCGGCAACTGTTGCTGCTGCTGCTGCTGCTGCTGTTGTTGCTGTTGCTGCTGTCCATCGTGAGTCAGCTCAGGTGTCGTGGCCAGCACCTGCTCAGCTGCCGCATCTTGCATAGCCAAGTGCTGACTAATCGGCTTCTGATTGCCCGGCAGCTGCAGCTGGGGCCGCTGCTTGGCTGCTATTGACTTGCCGCTCTTCTCTGGCTCGCTCGCTTCTAGGATATCTATGACCGGTTCGCAATAGATATGCTCGTCCAGCGAGTAAGTGGAGCATACGTGCGAGCTGTAATAACCAGACGAGCCGCTTTTATCTGTCGAATAATGCGAGGCAGTTGCTCGGGCAGTTGCTGCTGCTGCTGTTGCTCCAGTTGCTGCTGTTGCTGCTGCTGCTGCTGCTGCTGCTGCTGCTGCTGTTGTTGGGGCTGTGCTGTTGCCCAGTCCGGAGTCTGTGGTCTGTGTGCTGCTGGCATTGGATGCTGTGGATCGTTTCTTGTTTCGTATCGCTGATGCTGCCCCATTTGGCTTCATATCACTCGGTCTGCTCAGAGATGTCCCAGCTGTTTCGAGCGATGCTGTCAATGGCAATGTAGTTGTCGCATTGCTGCTCCAGAGAGAAAGAGAGAGAGGGAGAGGGAGAGAAAGACGGTAAATGCGTGTGAGCAAAATTATTGAAAAATGTTGGAAAAATGCAAGTATTAGCTAGATTAGATCACTCCGATCCGGTATGCTCGACTGGAGATACCCTGCATAGTAGGCACGAGCGACTACAGCTCAACTTTGAGCAGGCTTAGAGCTGTTAACACTACTCCTCCTCGCTTACTCTTATGCACTTGTTCTCTTGTAATCCAATAAGTGTATTCGTCTTAAATCTCTCATACTCTCATAGTTTTAGGATTTTCTACCTTTATAGTTTCGTACATAGCAAGGTCAATACTCTTATACTCCCATACTCTATTGCTCTTTTACTGTTGTATTTTATAGTATTATAATCCTAATTTTCTTGCGCTTCCATACTCTTATACTTATTCTCTCATGCAGATGGATGGAACCAGATCGATTCCTAATATTTATATACAGGCTCTGATATTCTCTGATAGTCTCGCAGTTTCTATAAGTCTTATACTCATAATGGCAGTATTAAAGTCTTCTCTTATACTCCCACACTTATACTCAACTTGTGTACTCATTTTCCTTTAAAGTCTTATACAGATAAGCAGTGCTGTATGGATTTTATACGCTCTCGTAGACTCTTATACAGACAGAGCAAATTCGATGCACCTCTTCAGCCATGCATTGAGGAATTGACTGACTCCTTCCTGCCTTGTTACATGAATTTGCATAGAAACGATTATACCCTCACTGCTGGCATTTAATGGGTATTAACATAAAAATAAAGCACAGCTGAAAGGGAAACTCTTGGCGCAATGAAAGTGGTTTAACCGGCCAAATGGCCAACCGACCCACTGTGCCACTAGTGGTATGAGTGTGTCCATGTGTGCGCGTGTGTGTGTGTGTGTGCGTATGTGGGTTAGTAGTTTTCTTTTCGCTCTCGTTGTGGCACGCTCCTCTTTTATGGGATTTTTGTATGGGGCACAGAGGCCGCAGCTGTCGTCAAATCAATAAAAGCTTCCAACTTATTCGAATGTGTCTGGAATTCTCGCTCGTTGGCTAGACCATAAGAGCTCAAAGAGCATAAATTGTTTGCATTTTAACGCATTTTTAAGTGCTGTCTAACAAACACACACACACAGAGAGGGAGAGAGAGAGAGAGAGAGAGAGAGAGAGAGAGAGAGGCAAATAGTATTTGGCAAACAACATTTGAAACTCAACATCAAAATTCAATTCGGAATCAAAAGAAACTCGTTCTAAACAGGATTTCAGCTTGAATAACTGTTGCAATTGCTTTTTTTATTATTATTATTATTATTATTATTTTATTTTTTTCGTTTTTTTCAAGAGTTTGTTAAGATTTCTTTTAGACAGAAAACTTACTTCGTTTTCTAAATTCTAGATCTAGAAAGGGAAACTAAACTGAGATATGAATAGTTTGTATTATATGAACTTATGTCTAAGCCTTGACGAGAACGCATACTAGAAATATTGTATTGTGCCTGAGTACTTCATAGAGAGTAGTGTCGGTAGTGCTCAATAAGATAATAATAGGAAGTTCACGATTTGCACTCACTTATTAAAGATTATTTCTACAACATATTATAAATTAAATAGAAAATATTCCTTATTACTTTCTTGAATTGCCTTTGGCCTAATCTAATTGCGAACTAAGCACTGAAATCTAAGGCCATAATTCGAATTTGCATCCTCTCTCATTGGGTCTTAAGAGGCGGCCATTTGCCCATAGGCCAAGGAGCAGCTGCTGTGTTATTTAGGAATCGATTTAGAGTCTCTTACTCTGGGCAGTGGGTCAACAGCAGCAGCAACAGTTGGGTATGCCTGACCAACAGTTACTCATCTGTCTGCTCCAGCTGACACTGTGATGTGTCAAATAATGAAGAGTGGCGGGTATAAGTACTCTTATATGCTTGTGTTCTTATACATTTGAGACACTCTTATACAGGCGGACAACATTGGTCATAAAACGATTCTACACTTATACACTTATTCTCTGTAATCCCATATGTATCCGGATTATCTTGCAATCTCATACTCTACTTTTACATACTTTTACTACTATTACTTTTACTACTATTATAGTCTTATTCTCCCATAGTCTCCTAATAGATGAAAGTAGCTCTCTCTTTCAACCCTAATAAAGAATATGTGTATATCCTATGGATATCAGCTCGCACAGTAAAGCCAATATACTCCGCTCAGCCACATTCAATGGCCAGAGCCTGAGCATACAAATTGAAGCTGGAAAATTGCTGGGAAATTGCGTAATAACGGTCTTCGTGTCGCCGTTCTTATATGTATATATAGCAACTGGATCTTGGTGTATCGCTACGAAGCGGACTTGGACTTGGGCCGAGGCTTGGCTTTTTTTTTTTTTTTGTTTTTTGGGAACTCGAGCTTTGGTTACTAAGACTAGCTTGTTTATCGATGCGTTTAGAGTGGACTAGTGCAGGGGCTGGTTTTATTTTTTGAAATTCATTTTTTGGGCTCGATATGTAATGGACAAGGTTAACGTTCCATCGCATGAAAAATATTTTGCAATATTTGCGCATTTATTTGTGAGCCGTGTTAATTAAAATGTTCAGCCTCGTTTGCATGTCGGAACACGGCGCTGTTACCTGGGCTACTACTGATAGCTACCCATACTCATGCGTTGGTCTATTCAGGTGTTTCTCTGTTTGCGTACGTATGTGTGTGTGTATGTGTGTAAGTGTGTGTGCCTGCTAATTATTTTTGACTTGGCTGCCAAAACAAATTACACAGCTTTGTGGCTTACTTTGCAGCAAACCGTCCTTCGATCTAACTAGCAACTATATACATACATATGTATATGTATATTTATATATTAACTACGTGTATTTAATAAATCAATCAAACTAATAGCTGTTTATTTGAATATATATATAAGGTTTTCCTAAATGAGGCATTGACCCTGGCATATAGCTAAAAGCTCGTCAAATCTATTGCATACAAATCAAGCATTTGAAATTGAGCCTCGATTAAATTGATGCAATCGACACTTTAATGGGAAGTACACATATCGTATATATACGATATGATGCACGATTATCTTATATTATGTAGAGGCGAATGTGCAACTTGATGGGAATGATCCAGTAGAAGTAATTTGACATACAGTGATAATAAAAGAAACATTTAATAAATATACGATATATGGTTTGAATATCGTATATATAACAAAGCCTATGATCAAAGTTATCAAAGTATCAGTTGTAGTACAGTTATGATATATTCCAACACATTATCTATCGTAGATATATTTGATAAATACCGTGTATGCCATGAATCTCATCAAGTAAATTCCATTTTGCGACCAATTAGAAGTTTGCCAATATACAAATGACCCTCTATATATATACGATATATGCCATGAATTTTGTATGTATACATATATCGTATAGGGATGAGCTGCAGCTATTCAAAATCTTTCCATTCTATGCTCTTTCTTATATTGCTCATCAGAAACGTTTATCCAGCCATGCAAATGCGAATTATATACGATATACCAGTTATATATCGCATTTAGCATGTCACTTGTACACGTCTCAAATAAACGATATATCAATGTTGTATCGTATTAGCGCACATATCGTATATATTTAGTGTGCAGTATAGCTGCTATAAACCTTCTCCATTTGCTGCTTAACATGCACCGCGGATAATGGGAAAGGGCAAAAGCGTATCTTGTATAAATATATGTAGTATCAGGTTTATATATGTGGCATAATTGGATTAACCTTGATTTTGGAAGGATTTGCTGAATGCGAAATCAAATGGGAGCCATGAGTCATGAGCCATGAGCAATGAGCCATGAGCCTCATGGACTTTGAGCTCTAAAAAACTCGTAAAGGGGAATTTCAAACATATTTTGCATATACTTCTAATATCGCTAGCTTAAGAAACGAGTATATTGGCTAGGAATTTGGATATTCGTAAATAGAAATGCCATTGACCATAACTAGAATAGATGCCTAATTAGATTCGATATAGATGATCTGATGCTGACCAATTGGCGTTGTCTTTGAGCTTGACTCGGAGCGCTAAACATCTGTAATCAAGATTTATATATATGTGGCGAGAAGAAGAAACTATGTACAATAAATTGCACGACTTGATGGCAGCGATGTAGATAATAGACAGACATATTGATGTATGTAGATATTTGTGTATATCTGGGCAGATGCGAGGGTAGCTTGAAGCATTTAAATTTGGTTTTGCTTGCTGCGCTTGTCTGCCAACTTGAACTGACTGAAGTAACTCTTCAGTCTGCCCTCGCACATTGCTGTACATATGCGCGATCAGCTCTATAGTTATATGAGTTTATACAAATATTTCAAACCAAAACTGGCTGTGACCTCCAGCTCAGAGGCTGCTGCCGCTGCCGCTGCCGCTGCCGCTGCTGGCTGCAGTGGAGGCTGCTTCATATGTGGCTTCTTTAATTTCAATTAATAAACGTAATTGTTGCAGCTGCATTCAACGTTGGTGTTGCTGTTGCTGCTGTTGTTGTTGACCGACGTGTTGTCAAGTGTTTGGCAAGTCAAGTGGCTTCTGCTGCTGCCGTAAAGAGGTGAAGGCCGACGACAGGCGCCAAACCGCATTGCAAGAGACAACAACCAACAGACAACTTGCAACGTGCAGCGTGCAACGTGCAACTTGAACTTCGCATAGCAGCGCATCGCATCGCATCGTGTCGCATCGCATCGCGTCGCCTTGCTTTAAATTTACATAGCTGCAATTGCAATAGGGAAAACTCAACTTGACAGCAGCTGCAGCAAGTCAAGCGCTATCTCGTTCGCACTCGTGATCTCGTTTTCCCTGTCACTCTCTATCTCTCTTTATATATGTATATATAAATCCTTTTCATTTCTCTCCTTCTAACTTTCTCTTCCATCTGCTTTAAGTACTTATTTAACTTAAAAATTTCTATTGATTTCCTAGCAACGACTTAATGCTCATTTAAGCCACAAAACTAGTTAAATATGTGTAGAAATAGAGAGACAGATATATGTGGAATGAGATGGACAGCCAAACCAAACCAATATACCCACTTGAAACGGCCAGTGAACAAGTAGATCACATTAAGCGAAGCCCTGAGCAAGAGATTGCACTTAGAAGACAAACATTACACATTACATTACAACGAAACCAATATGCCCACTTTGGACACCAATTGAATGACTTAAGAGGGTCGCAATGCCGGACGCCAGACGCAGATAAGTTTCTTTTATTCAGTCAGCTGATTCGATTTGGCTTAATTCCACGCTAAGTGCCCCAACATAACATAATTAAAATGCTTTTTGGGGAATCTTTCAAGTGTGGCTGCTCATAATTAAATTTGCTGTTGCGCAGGGCACTCGACGAGTTTCTCGTTGCTTCGTGTTGCTGCTGCGCCCTGTTCAAGGGCGTGCGCGCGCGTGAAGGTCGCAGTTGCCACACTCACCTGTGATACGAATACTTGAGCATGGCGCGCGGCAGCAAAAAGTTTTCATTTGTTGCAGGCGCAGCAGTTGCCGATGCAGCAGCAGCAGCAGCAGCGGCAGCAATAGTTGGTATCTCTTTGCCAATTGTTGCCGTTGCAGCAGCAACAGTTGCTGCTGTCGCTGCTGCGTTCGTTTTATCTGCAATCGATTTCTGGTTGAAGAATGCGCCCAATCTGTGCAGGTAGGCGTATTTGATGGGGGCGTGCCTGTTGCTGTCCTCATCTTCCTCCTCCTCTTCGTCCTCCTCCTCCTCCTCCTCGTCGTCGTTGTCCTCGTCGTAGGGCAGCACCTCGATTGCATCGAAGTCGTACGAATTGAAGTAAGCCTGTTCTCTAATCCGCTTCACCTGCGCTGCCTCCGTCACATGATCCGCAGATATATCCGAGGCCGTCTTTTTGCTCGTTGCCATCGCTGGCGTACTTTTGCAAATGGGCATGGTCAACGCCCACGCAAACACATTCAGCTACAAATGCAGCGAGAACAGCAAAAACTGCAAGGGACGAAGGAAAGGAATTTGCATTAAAAAGAGTATTTATGATTGATTGCGAGTACATTTGATTGAAGGTTCATACAGTCAACTTATGATTGACTATGTAATTTATCATTGATGCATGTGTGGGGCTATTTATGAGTGGGATTGACTATGATTGAGTGATGGTTGGTGCTTTCATGGGAACGTTTTTTAGGCATGATTGACTTTGATTGCGTGATGATGGATGCTTGTAAAGGAATTAATTGTTAGGGATGATTTACTGACGGTTGGTTTTTGTAAAAGTACTTTTTATGACTGTGATTGACTATGATAATTATGACTGATAATGGGTTACGATGACTGATGATTGATGCTTTTCTTTATTTCTTTTTAATTCTTAGAAATGTGTATTTCGTTTATATATCATAAAGGGATATTTTTGAGATTGATGGCTGCTGTTTTTCATAGACTAACAATGATTGTCTCTTTACGATTTATGATTGATACATATTGAAGGCTAGATTGTGTACTTTAAGAATTCCTATTATTAGGCGACAAAAGTATTCTTAATTGGCATGTAGATTGCTGATTTTCTGTTAGGGCATGCACTTTTATCTGCTTATAGCAAATATTTCAGATGCTGAATTCATCTCTCTTTAAACTTAGCTGCAACGTCGACTTTTTAATTATGTGCTGCATCCCAATTTCGTGCTTCAAAGCTTCGCACATTCTGTTTGGCAGCGATGCATGGAAATTGGCCCAATAATCAAGAGATATCGTGGCTACATTTTGGGCCACACTATAGCTTGTTGACCTCAGCCGGGCTGGGCACATAGCTCACTCGTCCCGCTCCGTCTAAACCGAAGCATGTTCAATGCTATTCAAATGTGTAGCTAAATCGCAAACGCTGCCTGATAAGCAGTTGCAGTGGCAGCATGCTGAATGCAGCCTCCTGCCTGCTGTGTGCTGCGTGCTGTTGCATTAATTAGCACTTGCCCTCAATAAAGGTTTGTCTACGCTCGCCTCGCCTCGCCTGCCGCCGCACCTCCCCCGGCTCGTGTTGCATAATGCGATGCCACGTTGAAATTTATGGCCAGGCTTGCAAATTGTTCGGTTAATAAGCGACTGCAGTGGATGCGACTGACCCAGGGTGAGCTGGCACATTATTCCGGCATGAAAATTGAACATTTTTGAACATTTTCAAAATGCAAAATTGAAAATTGAAAATTCACTAGACACGAGTGCTGGCGATTTATGTAAAAGTCGCCCTGTCCCTGTACCTGCGTCTGCCTCTGCCTCCACCTCTGCCCCGACTGGCTTCTCTCATATGATAGACAGTTAGATTTGCACATATGTAGGTGTGCATGTGTGTGTGAAGTGGGTGCTACGTAATGCAGACAGCCACGCTGACAGCTTCATCATTTGTCAGCAGCAGCAGCAGGTGAGTTAAGTGGCAGAGCAGGAGGCAGAAGAGGAGGAGGAGTTGGGATCTCTGCAAGGGAGTCGTGTGGTAATCAGCGAGTGAACAAATTTGTTTGCCAGTCAAAAAGCAAAGTGGGAAAAGTCTCAACTACACGATTCTATTGCATGTTCAAGTGTTATGCGATAGTCTTCAATTATGAGGATGAAAAGGAGAAAAAACGGAAGGGAAGAGAGAGTAGATAAGGAGCGAGGATGGAAAAGTGAAGAAAAGAAAATAAACAGGAGACGTAGAGGGAAAGAGCAGAGATGGGAAGTTAGAAAGAAGAGTTAAGAGAAGGGGAAAGTAGAGAAGGTGGAAGAGAAGAGGAAAAAAAATGAATGAGACTGAAGATAGATGAAAAATGAGAAGAGAGAAAAGAGATGAAGAAAGCGAAGGGAGAAGAAAAGAAACGAGTCCGAAAGGAAACAGGAGATAACAAAAGGGAGAAACGAAAAGGAAGAGTAAAGCGAAGATAAAGAGGCAGGAGATGAAAGAAAATAGAAGGAAAAGGCAAGGGCAGAGGAGAGTGGAGAGTAAATGAAAAGGAACAGAGAGGATGAAATGAAATAAATATGAGAGAATATAATGAACCAAAGGACAATAGAGAGTATTCAAAACTGATTGGCCATGTATGTGAATATCGTTTATATATGTTAAATCATATATCTTACATAGAGCAATGGCAATTGAAGAACTCTCTCAACTCAACTCGATTCTCTGGTTGCCCTACAAATGACAATTGCTTTGTGACTTTTTTGCGTCTAATGCGCCGCTTCGACTGCGCTTTTTGTGCCAGCTGGAGCCAAACAAACTTAATGATAGCAATAATTGCGAGTGGAGAATAACGAACTGCGAACTGCGAATTAATCATCACTCGGTTACCATATGACGGTGGCATCGCCGATGCACATTTGTGCCACGGCCAACACAGTCGAGACTCGAGTTTTTCTGCTTTTGCTTTTCCTCTCTAGTTCTCTGTGGAGTGTTGACAACTCCGAGTTACAGCAAATGCTGAACATCAAAAGAAATTTGATCTTGATAGCGCTAAAGTTCAAATACCCTTTACGGTTTGTTGATGGTTTTATAAAGCAGATCTTAGGCGGTTAAATGAAGGGAATGTAACTGTAGATCGAGAAGACACTATAGAAGAATTCTACAACTGAAGCAGATGAGCAGTAGATCGAGGCCATGGAGGTATAGATCCAATATCATATATCGATGGGGAAGCTGTTTAATATGTGTTTTGAAATGAATTTGCATTTGTGCAGATCGTTTACTTAATTTATCTTTTGCTGATCCTTGAGTAAACGAAAAACATTATAGAGCAAATAGATGTCGAGCCATCAGTTTTATTAACTTCCTCAATCATATATAGACATATTGTCAATTGTGAAGTCTTTGACAGATTTTAGTTTATGACATCAAAGATCAATATTAGTGTGATATTTCAATAGCCTTCATCTTTCGACCTTTTCATCGATTGTCAAATTATGAATGCCCTTTGTTAGAGTATTCAAAGCGACTTCCGTTGTGACCATAGACCAACAAATGGGAGCAGCGAGTCTCTGCTCGAAAGAGCCATTCAGGCCTGGTAATCAAGTTCAAACTTGGACTTGGAATTGGAATTGGCCAAGGAAGAGTCACATCAATCTTCATTTAAAGGCGGCTTAATGATGGGCAGAGCGAGCAGGCCACATGTGAATACATACGTATATAAAAAGTCAGTTCCTTAACCTCGCGAAATAATAAAATCAATTCACGAGCCAAGCAAAAAAGAAGAAGAACAAATATATGCAAATATTGCATAAATTTGCAGAGAGCTCAAGCTGAAGCTCAAGCGATATCTATATATAGAGCGCTGTATAGAGGAGTTGTTGTGAATGCTTGGCCAAATGCTTCGATGCCAAAATTTATTTCCCATTCTAATTATTTTTTATTTTCAACAATTAAGGCAGCAGCCACTCCAAACGCACAGAACACTCTAGTTAAGCAAGACGTGAGTATACCCTGGAAACCAATGGGGAATAATAGTGAGTGACTGTTTAGGCCCAACGATCTTGAGAGGTACAACAGCTAGAGGCTTGAAATTTGATAGGTTTATTCTGGTATACTGAACACAGTTCAGATTGAAAATAGCTTTTCCGAAGAGCTATCCCCGCTCATAATAATCGATAAATATCGATACTATGTCTTTGTTCTTTGAGCATAACCAGAGCTCAGCTTTGGCTAACGACAATTTCAGTACAGAGTATCTCCTAGTCGGCCATTCCCAACAGAATCACTCTTACTTGTTATTTATAGATCAATTCATGAGGCTCTGTCGAATTGCCTGCGGCAAACTTTTTGATATGCCCAGTCGAATTGGCTGATGAGTCAATTGCTAGACAAACAGAGAGAGAAAGAGAGAGAGAGACATCAGAGACATCAGTCAAAACTAGAGTCTACCCTCCATAATAAGTAACAAGCGAATGGGTTGACTCTTTGTCTTGCTCTTCCTCTTCCTCCTCTTCTTCTACTGCTTCGCCTTGACTTTTATTCGACATGCATTGAGATGATCGGGAAGCGCTGTATAAACTGTCTAAAACAAAAGACTTAGGCGGCAAACTTTGTCAACCTGTTAAACAAACAAAGCTCAATCTACATACGAATTAAAGGCGAAATAAAACAACATGAAACGAAGAGCAAATAATAGACAAACAATAACAACAACCTCAACAATAGTTATATGTCTGCATCTTTATCTTTATCTGCTTTACACAGTGGCAACATTGCGAAATGATGTCGCAAACGCAAACCACAACAAAAACTACAGCAACAACAACAGCGGCAAAAACTAAGATCTTAGTGTGCAGCAAAGACAGCACAGTGGGTCAAAATTAGATAAATGAGTGGAGAAAACAAAAGCACTTTTTCAGACTGTGTAGAGTATTTCAATTTAGATTCTTGTTTCTGACAGCTTGTGGACTGTGGGATAGTCTAGTCTTAAATAATGTTTGGATATAAATATGGGTAGTCTGTATAATGTTCGAGTATATATGGGATATATATACGTTATACGATA
Source organism: Drosophila mayaguana (assembly GCA_037075325.1). NCBI lineage: Eukaryota > Metazoa > Arthropoda > Insecta > Diptera > Drosophilidae > Drosophila > Drosophila mayaguana. The sequence goes on along the minus strand of JBAMCG010000016.1, from coordinate 737,476 downwards.
TCATATGATTGGTTTGATCTCTGAGCCTACTGATCTATATAGAAGCTGTCGAGTTCCGTCAATTTGGTTCTTGTTTCTGATAGCTTGAGGACTGTGGGATAGTCTAGTCTTAAATAATGTTTGGATATAAATATGGGTAGTCTGTATAATGTTCGAGTATATATGGGATATATATACGTTATACGATATCATATGATGTGGCATGATTGGGAGATTGGTTTGATCTCTGAGCCTACTGATCTATATAGAAGCTGCCGAGTTCCGTCAATTTGGTTCTTGTTTCTGATAGCTTGAGGACTGTGGGATAGTCTAGTCTTAAATAATGCTTGGATATAAATATGGGTAGTCTATAAAATGTCCAAGTTTATACGGGATGTACATACGATATAAGACATCATATGATATGATATGTATATACCATACCATCCAGAATAAGGGGGATTCATTTTTGAGCCTACTTATCTATATAAGCTGTCGATTTCCGTCAATTTGAGATCAATATAAGACTTATGTAGCATGTCTTATGAACTCTCATTTTCCTTCTTCCTCTGGAACCACTATGCCATATAATTTTGCATTTGCCACATATGTGGCAAAGGCAAAGGCAAAGTAGGCTGCAATTCAATTGCATAGACAATAAGCTATCCAGGTGGCATGTGGCACTTGTGGTCGTTGCTGTTGTTGCTGCTGTGGCACAACAATTGTTGCAAGCATTTCAAACGTTGCAAGCCGCCCAAAGATGAAACAGACACAGATACAGAGGCAGAGAGAGGGAAAAAACGGGCTAAATGAAACTGCAAAAAAAGCAGCTAAAAACATTTTTATTTTCATGAAAAAGGTCAAAGAAGAGTTTTCAAATTATGCAACGCATATTGGCCAAATGTGAAGATGGGTGTTTATAGATATATGTCCCTAGTCTATAGATAATCGTTGAAAACAAGCGCGACTACATTAGATGGGCGTGAACGAGCCATATTGTCAGCATATGCAGAAATTCAAGAGTTTACTCTATGAAATAAGTTTCCTTTAGGAATTCCGATGGTAGGTATTCAATATGAGGTATATAAACTGAGGATCAATCAGGTCTATCTAGGGTTTATGATCTTTATTTATGATAAGAAAATGTAGTGGAACGGATACAGACACGAGTAGTTGAGCTCATCTGCTCAAGTATATATAGCTCTGTTGCATAAAGTCGGACAAAATCGGTATACCCTTTCGCCATGGTTTGCAGGTAATTTTAATTTATAATAAAAGTTGGCTTAATGAAGAGCCAAATGCTCATGACTCGCCGCGTTTGGCCATTGAAGTGGGCATCGCTGGCAGCTTTACAGCTCGTTGCACCCACGAGGCGGGTGGTAGCTGGTTGGGGGGAGTGGGGAGTGGAGGGGGAGTGTGCGCTGCAGCTTGTCATTGAGGTGTTTGCAACTGTTAAGCTTGATGGCCACACAAAACCTTTAATTAGTCGCAGCCAAAGAGACATTTTGCAATAGGGGCACAAAAAAAAAAAAAAAAACAAAAAACAAAAAAACAGAAAAAAGCAACAAAAAGTTGCGACAAAAGCGTTGAGCGTTTTGCAATTAATGCGCCTGAACCCAGCTAATGCCATATTATTATGAATAAGCACAACTCTATGTGTGTGTGTGTGTGTGTGTGTGTGTGTGTCTGATGAAAACTTAGAGTGGGTTAATGCTAATTGCAAGCACAGTGGACGCTTTTTATACGCCTAATTGCATCGTTTTTGCTGCGCGGAAAGCCGGTTTTCCTCTCTCGATTTTCTATGAATGAAACCCAAATAAAAACATATAAAGTCGGGTGGCTTTTCAATTCAAGTTGTTTTTCTTGCAGTAGAGAAACAAACGTTTTTCTTTGCAAAGCAGAATCACAAACGATTTTGTGCCAGCTCTTCTCTGTGTGCAGCTAGATTTTTCCTTAACATGCCCCAAATTGTGGCTGGCTCACAATTGTGACGACAAAAACATGCCACAAGTGGCACTTACACAACTTATGCACCACACACACACACACACACACACATGCAACACTCGCACATTCATGAGAGCTCGAAAAAATATCTAGCCTGCAACAAGCCCACATTTATGTCCTCGGGTGTACTTTAGTGGCACTTGCCCAGCTGTAACAAGTGAGAACATTGCGAGTGGGGTATGGCTGACCGCGTGATGCTCGCTCACTGCTCAAAAGGAGAGAACTTTGCAAATAATGCGTCGTAATGGGAAAGAAACAACTGCACAAGAGGTATTCAATAAAGTATTACCTTCAAGTATAAGAAATCTCCCTCACCCTCTCTTTCTCTCTCGACGTTTCTCTCTCTCTCTCGTTCTCTTTGTATTACAACTGTAGATAGAATCTACCTTTCTTTTTCTCTATCACTCTCTCGCATTCTCTATTCCTACCCTTACCTTTATATAGTTATTCCTTATCTCTCTCTCTTTTGTTCTCTACCTTCCCCCTCTGTCTATCTCTCTCTCCCTCTCTCTTTCTCACCCTCTCCCTCTCTCTCTCTCTCTCTCTTTCTCTCTCTTTCTCTCTCTCTATCTCTATCTCTCCCTCTTACATTCATCCAACGAATATACCCTCCTTCTCTCAGTTGCTGAGCGAGAACAACAACGCTCTAAGGCCAACTGCAGGTCCTTCAATTTTTTCATAATCTGAACTCAAGCGTGCTACGAAATGTAGCTCTGGCTGCACTTGTTACTCTCTACACATGTAGCTGAGAGATGTAACAGCAGCTGTACATGTAGCTGTAGCTGTGTGTGTGTCTGTCTGTGTATGTGTGTGCGTGTGTGTGTGTAGCTGTAGCTAAGCTGCTCTGGCTTTGCCTGGTAAGCAAATAAGTTTTATGAATGAAATTGAGTCTCCATTTTGATGTAGCCTAATGCCTCTTTTATATGTGGACCATGAGGAGGATATACATTTTTTGTAAAGGTTGCAATTTGGCTTTTGAGAGCAGCTTTGCCAGCTTTTACCTGAGAGGATAAACAGGTAAGTCTGTCAAAAAAAAAAAAAAAAAAAAAAGAAGAAAGAAGAGCAAAGGCGTGAAAGTCGTTGAGAGATGATGGAGAAAACTAAATCAAGTTGAGTTTTTAAATTGGAGTTTTAAAGCGACTGAAGTGAATGCAAATGCAGATCTAATTAGCCACAGCGACTTATCAAATATATATGTACATATATATCTCTATGTGTGTGCGTGTCTCATTCAATGTCTGGCCATTCTATTTGCTCGGGCTTCTGTTGTCTTGATGGCCAGCTGAAGCCGCAAGGTTAATGTAGATTGTTGGAAGCGCATCGTTCTTCAAATCAAGACAATCTCTCGTCTAAGACACACAAATTTTGGCAGCTCTTTGTTATGCTCGTGCAGCGAGTGTAGGCTGGGTATATTAGTTTGCCTTCGAGTTTCTATTGAAGCTAGAGGCTGGCAGCTTGATATGTATATAGTCGTATCTATACTCTCCATACTCCTAGTCTTACGAGGTTTAGCTACATGCCTTTGGCATTGTTACAAATGAGAGAATTACTATATCATATTCTGATATTCTTTTACTCAATTTCCTTAAGCTGTGAGCTGAACAGATTCTTGAGATTCGTATCTATATATATATATATATATCTTCTACATAGATATCTTTTGTATATATAAATATATTTTCTCATATTTTCTATATCCACATATTATAACTATCCAAATATACCATATATATATAGCTTATAAAGCTTCACAATTTATAGTTCTGAAAACAAAATTGATTTCCTTAAACCATCTGCTGACTTGTTTCCATTGTCTGCTTGGCAACTGGCAAAACTTATGATATCTTCAACAAACGCAGCTGAACGAGCATTAGGCAGCCGTTACATAATTAGTTTGGTAAGGCTGGTCAGTCGCCGAGCTTATCAAGGGCAAGGTTCGACTACTTTTGCTACTGCTTTGACTAGAGCTTTGCATAATTTTCTAGCTCCATCTACATAATTGCTCATGGTTCTACATAGCTTATGGCTCCATGCTGATAACTGCAACTATAGCCACACACACACATACACCCCCCTTCTTGGGGCTATTTACATAATCTTCGACTTTGACTCTGCTGCTGTTAGCTGCTGCTTGGTGTCTGCCGTCTGCCGTCTGCCGTCTGCCGTCTGCCGTCTGCCGTCTGCCGCCTGCTGTCTGATGACTGCGATTTATTGGCCGGGTCTTACTTGATTGGAACAGCCTCCAGTTGGCCCGTTTGGCATGTTGGCCATATTTATAACCAGCACTTCATAAAAAATAAAGCTCGTTAAATTTAACAACTTATTTTAGTCGGTGGTTGCCTTTTTATGACCGAGCGTAAAGCAATCAAATGATTATAGTTATAAGCGATATTTAAGGGCCTGCAGCTAGTTATTTAGATATATATATAGAAATATTTCAACAATTAATGAGAAAATCGTGCGGTCTTGTTGTAAATCAATTTTTATTTCCATTCGATCAAGTCACACTTCGCTAAATGTCAGAACTCGTATAAAACATCAAAAGTTTTGATCTTAACCAGAGATGTTTGCCCTTTCAAGTGGGCATGAGAAGAGATTTTGTGTCAGAAAAATCCATGCTAGGCAATTCTCTGGAATTTTGATTCCGTTTCTTCAAGCATACTTGAAGATTCTCTGGTATTTCAATTAGCCCAACGAATAGTTTTTCCTACAGTCCAATTCAAGCCAATTGTAAACACTTGCGGCCCATCAATTGTCTAAATATCTATTTATAATCATAATCCCAAAGCGAAAAAAAAACATTAATGTATTAATAACAAAGTATGAAGAGAATGCTCTTCAGCGGACACTGACTGACTAGAAGATATTACGTAGAAATAATTATAACGAAGCATGAGAATTGCATAGAAAGATGGTAGAGAAAACTAAGCTAATGTTGAGTAATGAAAACAAAGTGAAGTAGAAGTATATATGGAAGGATATAGAGGGGGAAAAGGAGGAGGCAGATACAGAAGGATAAAAAACATAAAGGAAGTTAGAGTTAGAGAAGTTATCTCTTTGATAGAGAGAGAGAGAGAGAGAGCGCCAAAACTAGAGAGATAGAGAGAGAACTCTGATAATCTAGAACTTATTCCTGATTTCTATAAAGATAGAAGGCGAAAGAGATAGACGCTAATTGTTAAATGGTTATTAATTTAAGACTTTAAAGAAACCGCAGAGCACTCCAACTAGTCGGCCTAATATGCCCTTAACTGCACCTTTAAATTAATAAAAAGCATACGAAATGTAAACTTGAAATTGTTGAGATGATGGAAGCGCCCTTTATGAAGAGGCACAGAGCAACGACCAAAGACCCAAAACCACAGACAAAGAAGACGAAGAACCACTTGACATTGTAAATTCGACGAGTGAGCGTGTGGGAGAGAAAGAGAGAGAGAGAGAGAAACAGACAGAATTAACAAAACACAGAGCAAAACAAAACAACCAAATACTTCTGATAAGTTTTTCTATATTTTTATTGTTTTTTGTTTTTATTAGTCGAAATATATTTCTGTGGATGCTGGAAGTGCTCCAAATGTCTCGAGTATATGCATATTTCTTTTTGTTGCTGCTGGTATCGTTCATAGACCAAGGTCAATAACAGTAGTCAAAGTCAACGACGCCACACACACACACATACACACGTACATAGAGATATCAAGACATCAAGACATCGACATCGACATCGACATCGACATCTGCTCACATTTGACATTTGATTTTGGCTTCATTTTCATGAGCTGCAGAGCCCAAAGACCTCAACAGTTAGTTTGAAGAGCGAGAGAAGAGGTAGAGAGAGGGAGAGTGTCAGAAAGTCGGCAGCAACAGGTGGAAATGCGATGAACTTGAAAAAATTGTGTAATAGAAAGAGGGCAACAAAAGTTGGCCAAGAGACGAGTTGGCAATGCCAACGAAGCCGGCCGGAAATCCGCGTAATTTTTAATTAATAATAAAAGCAAATAGATATTACATATATATTGAATAAGTTATATATATATATATAAGTATATATATACTCATCTAGTTAAAAATTAGCTTCATCTCTTTCGCAAGTTAATTATTAACGCTTTTCAGCCGCCAATTAGTGAAACGTTTGTTTCGTTTACATTTGTATTTCAAATTATTTACATCGTCTGCCCCTAAAGGGACGTCAGCCACTCCACTTGGAGTCCATTTAAGCAGAATTGTCTGTGTGAACAGTGTGAACGGGTATATGTGGCTTATACAACGAGTCTCATGTTCACATGCAGTAAGAGATACCTCTTACATATCTTGTTAGCAAGAAAATAGCATTAAAAGGTATACCCAGTCTGTCCAAGAAGGGTATATTCGCACTGCAAAGTTCATTATTGATGGAGTATTGCTGAAACTTTGATGTGAAGTGCTTAGATTTATATCTAGTCTAGTTTTCATTTTGATTATGAGCACTTCTTTTCGTATCTAGCCTTACAGGGTATCTTTTTTATTATATATAGTCAACTTGTTTTATTTAAATATTAATTTTCAATTGTTGTTACTTTAAAGGGAATATGTACTTTTATTAGGTCTACAAATACCCTGTAAACTGGGCCATAACTGGGCCTTTACATACCCTGCAAAGTGTTTCTCTGTCTGTGCTGTACAGGGTATACGTGTAGTCTGCTCTCTTGTTTTCCCCTCTATTTACATGCAATAATCCGCTTTGAGTGCTGCATTTCTTGTCTTGGGTCTTTGCTTTGTCTCTCGCCTCCAACAAAAGAGGCTGCACACACACACACACACACACACATAGCTAAAGAGTTGTATATTTACATTATGATCTTTGGGCTGGTTGTCAACATGCTAATGTCTGGGTTTTGTTCGATAACTGGTTTAATGGACCGACAGCATTTGTTTTTTCTTTATGTATTGGAAATTAGCTTGATTCGCCCTGGGTATTATCATATTGTGGGTTTCTGGTTCAAGTCTAACTCTGAATGGGCCATTGTGCTCGACTCTGAACAATTAAACATCGTTTAAATCAATTGAAAGTTGATATATCGATGTCAAGATGAGTGTCCCCTTCTATTGACAGCAGCTTGACAAATGGTAATTCAATTAATGGATATATACATATACAGATGATGTATGATGCATATATATTTATATATAGATAGCTTTACTCTGCTTGTTTCTAAGCTCTCTAATCGCATCTTGTTGTCGGAGCTAATTAGCTTTGACACACGCGTCTACAATTTGATTGTTTAATAGTTAAATTATCTATCTATTAGTTCATCTATATAGGTATAACCCAGCATATCTAGTATATCCAACATGTCTCGCATATCTCTTATAATTAAGTAACTTAAAATGCTATTAAGTTCGCCATTTGTCAAGCAGTTGCCATAAGCAAATATTTGAACTTTTTCAAAATAAATACAGAAATGCAAAGAGCAGAACTTAAATTGGAAAAACTAGTTTAAGCTTCGGTATTATAATTAGCTTGAAATATTATAATTTATATGGCTTACAAGCCATAATAAAACCAATCAAATATTTGAATGATGAAGTATCACAGCTGATACCTGCTCAAGTCTATGGCGGAGCGGGTATATCGATTTGTGAAATAAGCTATGCAATTTTCGATATACAATAAATTAAAATTTTGAAGGTTTATATATTCTGTTTAAGCGCATTGAATCTTGTAATCTAGCTTATCTACTGAAAGAAATATCGTATTTATATATATATATATATATATATAGTAGCAATGATTTCTTCATCTTAAGATTGTCAGTGACAAAGTATGGGGCAGTCGCGTAGGCCTACAGATTCTCAGCATTCAGTTCACTTTTGTGTTCGCATCTTGCATTCAGTTAAGATATATATCTTTTATATAGTATACAAAATACCATTTAATACTTAGTTTTGGCATGAAACGTGTTTCTTTTCGCCTGTCTCTGCTTCTTCTTTCATTCTGGCTGCTTATCAGTTTGTTGTCTTTGCCTTTTTTTCTTTAGATGTTTGTTTCGTTTTTGTTGACTTTTTGATTTAAGTATTTAAATTTTTTGTTGTTTTGATAATTTTGTTTTTGTCTTCTGTTCTTTTTTTTTTGTTTTTTTTTTTTTTTAACAATTCCGGTTCGACGACCCTTTCACTTATTTAAAGCGGTCTGCGAATTCCAATACAAAAGCTTCCAAATAATTGTGTTTAAGAACTGAATTATTTGTAAGGCATATAAATGTGTGTGAGATAAAGATATGCAAAAGATATATTTATACAATCTGATATCAGCTGAAGAGTCTGACAGCATTTTAAATGATTAGCTACAACAAATACAAATACAGTAAAGTCTGCCTCGTTTAAGCAATGTTATATATTATGTCAATATTCATAGAGACTATATATATCCCATATATATTTTATGCACATCACAATATGACATAAAATCATCAATTAGCAAGTTCTAATGCTTGTTTAGTTATTCCGACTACTTCCCGGTTCTGTCATCCGCTGACTTTACTGCAGAAGGAGTTTTCTGCCTTGTCTTCGCCTTGTTGCGCTTGCCAAGCTTTAACCAGTTGGGAATTTTGCGGCTGCAGCTCTTGCAAAATGCGTTCAACTGGCTAATGAAATAAATATTTTCTGTATAGCTTCATTAACTGTCATTATTTTTATTTCCAAATTCTAATTGGATGTTCGTTTTATAAAAATATATATTTCATATTTCTATTTTAAATTTTGAAATCTTAGGTAAATAGAAAGAAAAATATTTAATTTATATTTTGGCTTTTCCGCGCCATCTGTTTTTCAAATTAAGCAGAGTTTACTGTACAACAAATACAATTTAAATAAAGCATGCAACAAGCACGCGCAACGCATTTTAAGCAATTTAACAGTGCAACAAAATTCGTGCTGGCATTGTTTCTCCTTCTGCTTCTTCTCCGTTTTTATTTGGCATTGTGTCTCCCCCACCCAAGTCCCCTCTGCTCCCCTTTGCCGATGTTTCCATATTAAAGTCGCTGCATGCGAGCCTCGTTTATTAGCTAATTAATTGATTTTGTTCAATGGCCACGAGTGACGTCACACTTTCAACTTGAATCACCTGAATTTCTTCATGATGTGCTCAAGTTTTATGAATAGAAATAAATATTTGGATACTCTGGAGCGCATTGTAGTGTAGTTGATCGGGGTATATTGGTTTGTGTAACCATGCGTGTACGAGAAAGAAGCGGAGAAAAAGGTGTGGCGCACATATAGAGATTATCTTTATCATTGAACATCAGTTGCTAAGCTAGTCTAGTATAAGAGTAGAAAAGTTGAGGGATAAACAGCAGAGTAGACCTGTCGGTGTGCAGGTATGTATAAGAACATACGAGTATAAGAATCTTAGGATCAGGCGTCGAGTGTCTTTAAGCCTGTATAAGAGTACAAGACTATAAGAGTATAGCCCTCAAACGTCGAGTCTATTTATATACGTACGAGTATAAGAGAGTGTTGGGCGATATTCGCGATGTAATATATAGAGTACCAGAGTGTCAAACTTTCAGAGTCTTGGGATCACGTATTCGAGTATAAGACTGCGTATAAGGCTTCGACTCGATCTAGCCCTGCACTGCAGCATTAGAGTCGAGTCGATTTACACTCTTCAGTCGTCGGGGTATCTGCTAGCCGAGCATTGCCCATCCGAAACTCTCTTAATTGTTTTCTATATATATATATATTTATAAACGGCTGACGCCATCTGACGCATCTCTATGGCGAGGCTATATATAGACAGAGAGCTTAAATATATTTGCCATCGAATTATTGTGGGAGTCGTCGAAGTGTCAGATGTGATTATCTGATTATTATATTGCAAATAATCAAATCTGTGAATTAATTATGCGGCTGCAGTGCAATTGGAATGTGTTGAACAAATTTTGCTAAATTGAAAGACTCGAAATATTGAAATATTGACGAACTGCCAACAGCGGCCAGACGCAACCACAGCCAACCGCCGTACAGCCACAACTTGCAACCACAATTGCTAATTTTACGTGAGTTGAGGGCGTTAGAGACAACAGCGATAAATGTGGATGCGAGGGCTGTTTCAGAAGTTGCAGAGCTACATATAATGATAGCTAGACAGTTTTCATCTTTGGGCAATGTCTTCATATAGTATAGCCTACATATAGTATTGTTAGTACTTTTCTATGAGCAGCGAGGGCTGTATGAAAAGTTACATATGCATATTACTAAAGAAGTTAAAGAAAGGTCTTGAATTAAGCAATGTTTGGCCTTTAAATTGAGATTGATTTCATTTTATAATCAGATGAGTAAGTTCTTTATGCGAGGGCTGTTCCGCAAGTGCTCAATAAAATCGAGGGATAAGCCATATTAATTCAGGTTCGAATATATTGATAGAATACATTGATCAAGTGCTCCAAAAAGTTGTCTAATTTCAGACTTTGCATATGCCAAATTAATTTTTGTAGGTGCGAGATCTATTCGATATGTTAGCTCACTGAATTAAGTGTCAGCTTCTACTTGGCGCTGCCTTTTAGGTCAACGCCTACAGCAGAGAGCGCAACATGTGTGAAACATATGACAAATGGCATTTTTAGAAGAAATCGATAAGTTAATTTTAGGTTTCTTGTGCTCAATTTGATTTAAGACAAAGATTCGCATAAAGCTCAATCAGAGTTGAGACACTTTTCGCTTCCTTTATAGAATTGCCATATATATTGTTGCGAGGGCTATTCCATATGTTTTTGTTGACGGCTCACTTTCCTCTTCCTCACTTCAGCTGCCCTTAAATGCCAACGCCCACAGCACAGAGCGTGAAACATATGACGAAATCAAACAGACAAAAAACTTATCTAATTTCTGGCTTTCGCATTTATCAAATCTTCTTCCTTTTTTTAGTTTTTTAATGTGAATTTGATTTCTTGTCATGGCTTTTTAATTATGTTGATTTGCTGATAGCAAAAAGGCCTGGAATTGTGCACAAATCAGAGCTGCTGTTTATGAGGCGCGTGTTCCATTCACAGTTGAGAATTCGATGTGCTTTATATAGACAGACGTAGCCGTAGACCTGTCTTTAATGACTTTGCTAAACAACTATTTCGAGTTGGTATTTGTGCAATTAGCTAAATGCCATTTTAAATAAATAAGTAAATTGAATTAATCGTTTGGCTTTCAAATTTTCAGCAAACAAACAAACATTGCACAGGATTAAAGCTGCGCGAATCTGTTTTATGGAGACTCATTAAAAAGTCTCGCTTCCTGGGCTTATCCTGGTTTATATTTGCGTAATGCTCAGGCCTTTTATCTAATTCATGCTAATTTCGTATCTGTTTAATGACACCATTTTATGGCTAGCAAGTGAGAGTGGTCTAGCTCTGTTGAGGACTGACTAGGCAATACCCTGTGTGTCGCTCCTCACAGCGGGGAACAACGCCTAATACATTGGCAAGCTAATAGAGTTGTCTGTTGCTTATACTTATACTTTAATCAGACTTCATCTTATCTGAGATTTAGCTACACATATATTCTTAAGGAATACTTTCATATTTATATAATACTCTTAGTTCAGATAGATCTAGAGGGCTACACAGGACTTGTGTGTTGTAGCTAGAACTGTTGTACGCTGACTAACTTATACTAGTAAACTTATATTCTTATACAAATGTATAAATCTAGATCGATTCATTTGTCAGTCATGCCTAGCTCTTTTACTCTTCTATATGCTCTATATATATTCTATATTCTTATATTTATTATACTATTAAAATATATACTATGCACTAGCTTATACTAAAACTCTTATACTCGGAAGAAAAACAGTTTTAGATCTAGTTGTAGTTGTAGCCCGTTCACTTACTCTACTCTAACTATTACGTGCATTCGTATATACCCTATTTCGAGTATAATACAGGGCATACAGCGACAGGGCTGCCCTTAACTAATTTGCCTATTTCTGTTGCAATTAGTTTACGTTAATTGGCTTTTGTTTGTTTTGTTGTTAGTCGTTTGAGTAAAAAGCCAAAAAGCCAAAAAGCAAATTAAAATTAAATTAAATACTTTGAATGTGGAATTCAGTTGCATAAAAGTGTTGCAGTTGCAAAGAGAGCGAGAGGAGGAAGGGAGGCTGAGCATTGCTGCTAAATATTTAATTTAATTAATGTAAAAAAAAAACAAGAAATTTAAAATATAATTAACATTTGAGCTGTCTATATGACAAATTTTTAATTTATTATTTCTACTTATGTTTTGGGAAAATATTAGCGAGAGAGAAACAAAATATAAATAAATGCATATACATATATTGATTTTATTTAATATTTGATTATATAAAAACAAAACAAAAGCAAATCAAATCATTCAAACCTAACACTTAGAAGTCTGAATGATTTGATTTGCTTCTTTTTATAATATATATTTGTTTATTTTCAGTTTATGTGGCTCAAATATCAACGTAGAAAATTAAGGTATTTTTTATATAAAAAACAAAAATTATTTATTATTAAAATTATTTTTGGTTTCTTTTATACAAAAAATATTTATTGGAAAAAAATATTTGAAAATAAAAAAAAAGACAAATTGAAACTGAGAAGACTGATAAAGAGGGGAGGAGCTATGCTAAATAGTCAAATGAGGAGCGGGCGGCAGAGGTATTCACAGATGCTAATTCAACTTATATAAATCTTAAAATATGTTTACATAAAAACAAAAAAGTTGCCAAAAAATAATCAAAATATCCAATTTGCCAAATAAGAAATTGATTAACATAATTTTGAATTTTATTTGTGCCTTGTTTCAACCAATGAGCTTTAAACAACATTTTGCTGCTTGGCAGAAGAAGAAGACGCAGCAGCGGCAGCAGCAGCAGCAGCAGCAGCAGCTGAAGAAACGAGAAAATAAATGAAGATGCGCCAAAAAGGCGAAAATTATGCAATTTCTTTCATGTTTGTTTTCAATTTCTGCTGCTGCGCTTCGTGTTGTTTTTTCTGCTTCTTCTTCTCTCTCTCTCTCTCTCTCTTTCTTCTTTCTTCGCCGCGCAAATTTAATGCACTTTTTTCAGCCTCTTCACGATTTTTCACTGTTTTGCTCGAAATTGTGTCAAAGTTATTAAAATCTGAGATATTGCCTAAATAAATGATAGCAACATTAAAATTGTTGTTATTGCTTTAGTTGTTTTTGTTAGTTGTATGCACCTTGTATTCGTTTACACGAGCGACTGCAGCCGCGCGCAGCACATGCGTTGCCGATGCGTATGCGTTTGCTTGAGCCCGTTACGAAAAAATATATTGCTGTTGTTGTTGCTGTTCGTGTCTGCGCTTGCGTCTTCGGGTTCGTTTTCGCGCAGCGACTGGCAAACCGATCGACCGACGCGAACGACTGGCAGAAAGAAACTGAAAATCGAAAAATTGAAGACAGCAGCGCAAGAGCCAAGAGCCATTGGGGCTCACGCCAATGCGCGCCGTTAGCTCGCTGCGCAGCTGCTGTGACTGCGACGGCGATATTGACGTTGCTGAGTGCTGTTCGCATAGCCGTTTTCAAGCTGATCTTCATAAATTGCTGCCTTCTTTTGTGCGCTAAGCCATCGGGTCTCGCGCTGTTGGCGCTGACTGCAGCGGCGACAACAACGCCGACAGCGACGCGTCGCGACGTCGACTGCAATTGCTGTAGTGTTGTCAATTTAGCTTTTTCTTGAGCTTTGAAGCTGCCTTTTTGAGTGTGTTGGCAACTTCCATGCATATCTAGCCTCTTTTTGCAGCCCTTCCTTAGTTTGCTGGGCAGTTACTTAAACAGCGACTGTGCTCTTGTTGCAGTGCTCTCGGTTTAGCTTTATTCAAGCTATTGGGAGCTCCGCAGAACAAGCTTCAAGCTAACTAGCTTATCTTGGCTTATTCCTCACACAAGTCGAGCCTTCTTTCTAGCAGATTGTTGTTATTTACTGCCTTCCGCTGTACGCCTAGGCATAATATGGCATACAGTTTTATGTTTAATTTCCGGCACGTTTATGTGTCTGGCAGTCGTAAAGGGAAAACGGCTAAGAGCAACTAGTTTCGGCTGCACTGGCGGCTGTGGTGCAATTTGAAGGAGCGCCCGAAAGTATGCCTCAAATAAAAGACAGCCGCACAGTGGCGGTCGTAAAAAGCGGCCGACAGACATGAGGCGCGCAGCATTGACGTCATTTAATTATGATTACGGCTAACGGTAAACGGGGCTAAATAGGGTTAAATGCAGTGCGTAATGGCTAAGCAATAAAATGCTTAAACATCTCCAGCAGCTGCAGCGGCATTGGCAAGAGCCAAAAATTCAATTAGCTGGCACAGACAGGTGACCTATGACAGGTGGACACCACACAAAATATGCAAACCGCACGAAACAAAGCAAAAGATAAATGCCCGAGCTCCAATTCCCTGCTTATGTCATCATCATCATCATCAACATCATCATTATGAGTGTTAAATATAAAATCCTATTTATTTGCCAATTTTACATTCGAGTGCACAGTGGACGACGATGACGTCAGCGCCCCAAGGCGCCAAGCCAGAAGCCAAAAACTATTCACAGCAACAACTAAACAGCCGCCTCTCTCCCTCTCCCGCTCACTCCTTGTGTGCGCGTGTGTGTGTGTGTGTCTGTGTGTGCATAATTTCATTACCAAAGCTCGACGTTTGTTTTCAATGATGTCATATGGTCGCACTTAGCCGGAAGTCCCAAGTCCTTGTGGCCAAACACACCAAAAGCAAAAGCTAAAACAACAACAAAGACTTGACGCACGCGCACATTCAAAATGGCCGCCAGTCAGTGAAGCACTTCGCTCTTTGGTCTGTGACGTCATGGTTCTCTTAAGCCGCGTAGCGCACCGACTGAGCAGCGGCGTTTCTATGGGAATTTCACCGTTATTTTGCTGGTTGCCTGCTGCGCCACGCAGCTGTTGTGAATGCCCTGGAGTGAAGTTGTGCCGTGACAGGGGGTATATTGACTGCAAGGAATGGAATGTCAGTTGTTGTGGATTCGGCAGAAAGCATATCCTAGAGTGACAATAGAGTGTTAAACGGGTATATTAACTACAACTGTATATTTTTATTGTTATATTATTGCTAGTTTGACACCCTTTATTAGCTAAAATAATAGCCCATAGTGAAGATTGAAGGGCATATTATTGTATTTAGTTGGGTATCTCTAAGTCTATCATTGTACCCTGTGAACAGGCGTCAGTATAAAGTTGGATTAATGGAAAGTTCGGAAAGTTTGATTTGATATTAATCATTTGATATTTGCTGCAGGGTATCCATGCGTGCAGCAGTGCCTCACGCTCAATTGTTTATTATGATGGCGTCTTTAATGCTTCATTTGGCACGGCCGCTGCCTTTGCTGCTGCTGCGGGCTAAATAAATATTTGGCTTAAAGCGTTTCGTGCTTCATTTGGCACTCAATTCGAGACTCGCAACTCTCGATGCTGGACTTTGTTCCTTGGACTTTGGACGCTTTTTGGGCTCATTTCGGACTGTTTTTGGACTCAATTCTGTTGATTTTGGTTTTATTGTCGCCTGCTCGAGGATGAAGGATGGAGGCAGGAAGCAGGAGGCAGGAGGCTGGAGGCTGGATGATGTTTGTCTTCTGCCAGGACATTAACCTTCGAGAAGTGATTCGAAGTATGCGAGTATTGAATTACATGACAAGTGGATTGCTTGTGGGCGTGGCAGGCGAAAGGGGTAGACAAATGTGTGCGCTGTTGGCTTTTTGTTACATTTTAGCCATTAGTGGAAAGCCAAATAAACACAAACAATCAAAGGACTTTGAGCGACGCCAACTCGTTTGACATTGACGCAAATGTAAAATAAATCAAATGCAAAAGTTTTATTTATCTTCTTCTTGTTTGTGTCAGGCATCTGTCGAGTCCACTTAGAGTGTAGAATGGGAAGTGGGGATTGGGGAATGAGGGGTTGGGCGTGGGGCGTGCATAACAAATTTATCGCCGGAAGTGATTTTCGCTGAAATCCAATCAATAAAAAATTATGCCGCCTGCTGCTAAAAATAAAAGCCAAAACAGAAACGAAAATGGCGACGGCCCGAAAGTAGGCAACATTAAAGCGAAGGCGCCCCACCACACGCTCGCCGTCTCCCTCGCACGCACGTGTGTGCCTGCGTGACGTGAAAATGTGTTCAAAAATTTATGTTGCGAATTTCGTACGCTATCCTCGTTCCCTCTCTTTCCCACTGCCACTGCCACTCTCACCCGCTCTGTGAAGCGGTCAGGCAATGCCCTCGTTTAATATTTTCACAGTTATTTTCAAGTTCATTTTGCTTAATTTATGCAGCATAAGTAGGTGCCTGAAATACCCTGTATTCCGGCTCTTGGTTAACAATTTATAAATGCTTACAACTTTATAACGTTTTTTATTCATTTAGATTAGCAAATATAAATAAATGAATAAATATCGAGCGCAAACAACTTCAGTTCGAAATAAGCAAATACAGTGAACAGTTCGCGCTGCCCTGCAAAGTGTGCAACAGTTTATTTATTTGCAATTTCATTTTCAAGTGCAATAAATATATAAATAGCAGCAAGAGAGGCACAGGCAAAGCGAGAGTGAGAGAGAGGTTTGGAGTGAGAATACGAAAATTGAAGTAATGCGCCATTTGAGATAAATCAACAGCAAAAAGCACAATGCAAACGAGCCAAAGCACTGGCAAACAATAGGACAGTTACGACTGAGGAGAAGCAGAGCAGCGCAGCAGCAATGCAGCAGAGCTACTGCAGTATGAGCAGAAGGAAGAACAGCGAAGAAGTAGCAGCGCAGCAGCAGAAGCAGAACCAATAAAGAATGATATGAGGAGCCGGTAGCAGTTAAAGTAACAGAGCGTCACAGCAAAGAAATAACAGTAGAGCAGCGCAGCAGCAGCGGCAACAGCAGCACCAATAAAGAATAAAGCAAGAATATGAAGAGCCACAACAATAAGAAACAGTAATGCAGAAAACAAAAAAAAGACAACAATAAGTAACAGAGAGATTGAGTAAATGAGAGCACGGTAGTAAGTAGCAAGAAATGTGTAAATAAACAAAGCAGTACAAGCCAATGCTAGAGGCGCAAAGGTTGCCTGTTAATTTATGGCCACGCATACAAAAACACAAACACACACGCTCACAGACACACAAACAGGAAGTCAAACAGCCAAAAAAAAAAGTTCAGCACGTGCAATTTGGCAAATGAGCGCCGCAGTGACGTCACAAGACGCAACACTGATAACAATTGCAAGCGAGCGTCAGACGAGCTCTTATAAGAGCAACGCATAAAAAGAGAAAAGCACGCGTCGGGAGAGCGTAAGCACAAGAGCGCCGGAGAGTGTGAGAGCAACGACAGCTGGCATATAAAAAGGCGCGCACAGTGCAGCAGCGCCTCAGTTCTTCAGTGGAAGTGCCGGTGTAATAGAGGAGCGCGCTAGCAGAGATTTTTTGCTACCCAAGCAGTGGCAGCAACTAAGAAATCCCAAATTGAACAATATGTATTGAATGTTGAGCCGAATTGTTAATGCTATAACGAAGTGTTATAAACGTTATATACAAATATATATTTTTGTAAGCTATAACAAAAGAAAAGCAAAAAATATAAATTTCAAAAAAAGTTCTGTGTGTGTGAAACAGGTGAAAAGTTAAGGAAACAAACGAAAAATAAAATCAAATAAACAAATTTAATTGTAAATTTACAAAAAACATTTCAACATTGAACTGCGCAGCAAAATATGCTAAAAACCAAAGCTTACAAATTCATAGCAACAACAACAAAGTCGACGACACCAGAAGGAGGAAGAACAAGAGTCTTCAAAGTGTGAGGCGCCAAAAATCATTTAAATAATAACAGCAGCAACAACAACAGGTAAGCGCCCGCTTTAAGGGAGCCGCAACTCTTCCAGGAAATGTGTTAATGTAAAAGGAAAAGAAAAAAGTAGAAAAAGAGCATGCAATTAACCCAAGCCCACAGAGCCAAGCAGGCAAATACACTTGCACACACTCACACACGCAAACAAGCGCTAGCGTCTGTCGCTAGCCCAAGCCAGAGCGAGAAAGCACATAAACAAGCAGCTCAACGCCTACTGCTGCTACTGCTGCCGCTGCTTGTTGATTTTGCCTCTCTGTCCGGCACTTGCGAAAGACGTTTGCATGTGTAAAGCAAGCAGAAAAAAAGCTAACGGACGCTCCTCCAGTGATGACATAAAAAACAAAAAACGAACAGAACAGAACACAAAATCGGGGCACACGAATAAAAACAGAAATAAAAAACAGAAATGTAAATAAATAAAAAAATACACGCGCTCGTTAATAGTGAAAAACATGCTGCTGCAATTCAATTTAAAATTCCCAAAAAAATGTTGAATGGGAATCTGTGGAATTTTAACGAACTGCAGCTCTTTATAGCAGAGGAACATGAAGAGATCATCAGAGAATATTTTAAATGTTATTTTAAATCACTTTCATGTTTATGGAGCTGTTTGCAGCTTTGTCAATTGACATTCATATCTCCGCTTGATATATGCAAATCTATAATATATTTTCTTATTAAAAATAAATATATTTATTCCAAATAAACCAATATACTCACTTGTTCACTATGAGAACGGGTATTTCTCTCTCTCTCCCTCTCTTTCGCTCTTTATTGCTAATCAATTGAATTGTTGTGTAGCTAATTTTCGTCTATTACGAGTTTTATGACACGCATAAAACAATAATTTGATAACTAATTTAAGTCTTTTATGGCAATGAAGCGCGAGATAATATGAACTAAACAGTAAATATACAAGGAGAATATATCTGTATATGCATCTTTATCCCCTCACATATATATTCATAGTCACCATCTCTCTCTCCCTCTCTCTCTCTCTATGTATGTGTGTTTGGCATCGCCTTTTGCTCTAGCATTCGAGACATAACGTATACGCCCCGTGGCGTGCAAGCAATAGCAATCAGCTAATAGTAGCCAAGTTGTTGCTGTTATTGCTGTGCTTCTAGAGAAATTTGTTTTATCTTTTAAACAATAGGAAAGGAAAGGAAAGGAAATGCATAAAAATATTTAAAACATTTATTTGCCTTAATTCTCGGAAATTTTCCGGCTCATTTTTTTTTATTTTCTTTTCCAATAGATGTTGCGGCACATTCGATGCGTGTCCATAAAATGCCAGACATGCCACACACACTCACACCCGACACACCTACATACGTGTATGTCGTATTAAAGGTGTCGCATTTAATCAGTTTAAGCCAGCAGCTGACGACAGACTGACGACACAGACTGTGATTCAATTAAAGGCTTTCCCGTCACTCCAGCCAATGGCCGAAGGCTTTCAGCACATATCCATAATTGCATTTATTGCTGCGATTTTTGTTAAGGAATTTTATCAGTCACTTTGGGCAGCTTCTGTTTTCATTTTAATTTGGCTGAAAATGTCTTTCAATTATTTGGCTTTAGCCTTAAGTTTAAGTTCATTCATCAATCTACTTCAATAGTGAAACTTCAAACCGATTTTCGCTTTTAATTCTCAATCGGAATCATGATATATCAAGCTTTCAATTTTTACTTTTCAATGTATTCGATGGTGTTTAATTTTTCAACATCAAATTCTTCGAATTTCAATTTTTGTAATTTTCAATCCATATTTTTCAATTATTCCATCTACTTTTAATCATAAATGGATTTTTCTTCAGTTCGAGGCAATTCGAAGGTTTAGCTCATCTTCAATCTATGGGCTCCACAGCTTTAATCCATCCAACTGCACTGTTCAATCATTTCTTCTTCAGTCCCGTTTTCCTGCAACGAATCAAACTTAGATCAACAAATTGGATTCATCAGCTTTGGAATTTTCAATCTCCAATCTGGAATCTTTGCTCGCTCTCAGCAAATGTTGCTGACGCTGTGGCTGTCTCTGTTTGTTGTGATTGTTGTTGTTGTTGCTTTTATCTGTGTGTCGCTGCCGTCGTCGTTGTTGTTATTGTTGTTGTTGTTGTCTAATTTGCGATAAACTGACAGAAGATTGCAGCTACTTTATTCAAATTATGTGATAAGCCGCAGCGTCGCACAGCGCAACGCGCAGCCCCGCAAAAGGCAAACAAGAAAGAAATAACATGAAAAAAAAAAAAAAATATATATATATATATATATATATATATATATATATAATGAAAAAAATGAACACACAATTTGTGACACGCAACACACAAGAAAAAGGGGGCGGCAGCTAAACGCTGGGCGTGTCACTGATTGCCTTCGCATTCAAAGTTTTCCATTTTGCGGCCGCTAAAAATTCTCATCCACCGAGCCGCTGACTTTTGTCTCTTCCCCCACTTTTGCTGATTAGCACTGATAATTTTAGATATCGGAAACTAGAAAACTGGCTTTTAGGATAAAGTAACTAGCAGTTGGGCGTAGTCGACTACCCAATGCTCGTTACAGTTGCCGAGAGACAAAAAGAGAGAAATTGATGCGAAAATTATTGTTGGGCGATAATGGATCTTAAGATTTAGCAATGATCTAAGCTCTTTATATGACTCTGCCATAATTCAATTATCAAGGTTCATTAGGCACAGTCACTACAGCATTATATAGAAACCAATATACCCGCTTTCACAGCCAGAGCGAGTAAGCCACTTCAATTGCCAAGTAACGAGCATTCAATGCGTTGACAACAGCTGAAATTTGCACTTAGAGCCGGCCAAGAAGCAGCTTAAAGCAGTGCTAGACACGTGTCTTCACTTCACACACACACACACAAATATACACACACAACACGCACACACACGCGAACTCTAAATAGACTTTCCATTTAAAACAAGTAGCTGAAATATTGCGTATACGCCCTGTCGAGTGGCGTTTCATAAATATTGAAGCGAGCGCTGGGCATGTTTTGTAGACTTGATTAAATTGCCATATTTAAGTTGTTCGCAGGGAAAAGCACTCGAGGGAGTGCGTCTCTCCACTCCACTCCACTCCACTCCACGCACAAGCACACGCCACACAATTTCAAATTCACACATTAAACAAGTAAGAGGGAAGGAGAGAGGAGTTAGAATATTAAATACCCTAGAAACAGGGAACTGTAAGAAGTGAAAGCATGAGAAGCTGAAGAGAAACTACATATCTATATTGAATATTGAATAAACTATAATATAAATATATACAAATTACGACTGCTGAATACCCTGGGAATATGCTTAAATTGGCGAAAAAGTGAATTTTTGAAATATAACCTACAACTTTACGTGCTACCCTCGCATTCATTTCCTCATACATGCTCTTAGTGTCAGCTACTCTGTTGGCTTATTAATTAGAATACTCCTCGCAAGGACAAAATTGTTTGTAGAACAAACTTTTACCAAGCCACGCAGCCACGCAGTCACGCCTCCTGCTCCCTCTCTCTCTCACACACACACACAGCCGGCGCACGCATGTGTGAAGTTTCGGTTGACAAACACATGTTTCGAGTGGCTAGCGCTAAAAAGTTTGGGACTGCTGCTAGATTTGAAATGCACGTTGCACGTGGCTCGTTGCACGTTGCACGTTGCCAGTTGCTGGCTGAGCGTCCCACAAAGCATTTGACATTCTTTGCTTTTGCACTTAACTTTATTCAGGGCACTTTGTGCTGTTGACTCTGACGAGCTGTACAACAAAGGCTCTGGCAAATTGGCCAGGGCATTAAATAATGCTCCTGCTAAAGTGTTTAAAGACTTTGTTAACAATTTAAATTGTATTAAATGTGGAACAATTTGATACAAAGATCTGAATAAGTGCGTGCATGAAAGAGGACCTTTATCTGGTTGTCTTTATAAGACTATTATAAGTAAGTACAAGACGGAGTATTAGACCATAAGACAACAATGATATACAAGTATAAGAGTAATCAAAATAAAATGTATAATACTCGAATGATAGTGTATACATATATACATATACCTATAAAACTAATCGAATCTAAGACTGGAACAATATAATACTATAATAATATACGCCCTTCTTAATGGAGAAGTATTAGAGTCGAAAGGTAGTAGGCTGTAGGAGAATGGAGCTCTTCCCATAGCACGCTTTGATTACGGCCCGTGATTCAGGGTATTCCCAGTCGGGCCCTCCTGACAAGCCCACTTAATTGTTAACATAGACGCACATACTAAATAAATATAAATAGGCCCACCATATTGATTCATACAAAGCTCTTTCGCTTAGGTATTCAGAAATTCCTCTTTAATCTGTTTATTAAAGTCAAGAAATTGTCTTATCTAAGCCCGCTTGCCGTTGCCGTTGCTGTTGCCGTTGCTTAACATTAAATTTGGTTCGCAATTTATGATAAGCTATGTAAAATGGAATTAAAGGCTTAAAGCCTTGACATGGGCCAAGTGACAGACAGCCAGACAGACGGGTAGGCAGGTAAGCAGTGAGCTAGTGCGGCATTCAGGTATTCAGGGTTCATTTGGTAGAAATTGCTGTTCCATAAAAAATGATAGATAACCTTTGAACTCTTGAGGCTTAACAGCAGCAAAAGTTGTGCCAAGGCAGCAAACTTTAGCTGAGCATTTAATACATCTAATTCTTTTATGGGCTAGCTCGAGCGGGGTATGCGGGGCTGCCTTCAAATGTATGTAACAGGCAAAAGTAGGCGTGCCACGAACAGCAAACGAGTTGACTTAGCGCTGTTTGTTTGTTCAGCTATCTACAAAGTAGTATAAGAGTAAACGGATTGTAAGAATATGAACATGAGTCTAGCCTTGCATCTCCGTGTGTGTATAAGAATAATCAAGTATAAGAGTAGATAGGTCATGGGTAGGAGCATAAAAGAAGTATAGGGGGCTGGGTTAAATGAGCTCTGCTCATCACTCTATATAAGAATATAAGATTAATTAGTATAAGAGAATGAGAGTATATCAGCAGATGTTCAGATGTTCATGTGCATAAGCACGAGTATAAGAATATAAGAGAATAGGTATATTAGAGTAGAAGAGTAAGTCAGCTCTAATCCAACAGCAGCTAGACAGACAATGCAGAACATCTTCCAGTTGGGCATACCCCACCAAAGCATGCTTGCTTGTTGTTTATGTTTTTTATTAATTTATTTATTCAATTTTGTTTTCGTTGCAGCATGAAGCAGTAGAATCCCAGCGCTTTTCCCCTGCAACCTTTGACCGCTTTGGTAAATCTTTAAAGAGCGAACAGACAAAGTAGAAGAAGGCGAAGCAGAAGAAGCAGAAGAAGGTATGTAAACAGCAAATGCAAATATGTTGAAATCAACATGTTCATGAAACGTAAATAGCCAACGGGTCAAAGGACAAGCGGATATGAATATGAGTTCGGAAAGTATGAGTAGAAATCGGGTCTAGGCACAGCCCTAACCCCGGGGCCAGCACGCACTGAAGCCTAATATATATATATATACAACTGTAGGCTGGCTATATATATAACTTGATTATATATGCATATATAAACATACATATATATATATATATATATATATATATATATATTTATATACATTTGCCTCTTGGCCAGAAGCTAAGCAACTCGTAAATTATTTGCGCGCGTGTTCAACAAAATGCTGAATAAATATATGTGCCATGTTTGCCATAAAAAATAAATATAAGTGAGCGTGGGGTAGGCGGGAGTGCCTAACGAGCGCATACTCTAAATGCAGGTGGTTTATGGATAGTTAGGTATCTATTGAATAGCTGCAGGTGAAATAAAGTCGTTTCTTTTGCTTATCAAATTGGAAAATGTTCATAGACTTCATATTCTATATAATATGTACAAAATTGCATGCTTCCAGCTGAAAAATTAATTTGTATCGATTATTAGGAGTTGACATGAGTTTTCAAAAGAAAATACTTTAGACTATACTAGACAAGAATCTGTATTTTAAATTTGAAGTCTCTAGTTCTTTTAGTTCTCGAGATCGAAGCATGCAATCAGGTAAACAAATGGACAGGTAGACGATTATTTTATTTTCTTTTACTCGTATCACTTACACTCCTGTGCGCACAATCAATATGCTCTAAGCGCTCAATTTCAAGGGGTATCAAAGACTTTGCCTGCGAACTGGAATATTTTTTATTCAGTTTTTTATGCCCGTTTTTGTTGGCACTTCTGCAACTATTAGCATAATCACACATTTACGACACACATAAAGTGGGCGAGGGAGAGGCAGAGAGAGGGAGAGAGGAAAGTGAGAGCGAGGGCGGTTCATAAAAAGGCACCATTAAAGCCGCATATCGAACAATTTATCAAAATTTGTGACATTAACTAGCGACGTTGATGAAGAAGAGGCAGAGCAACATTTATCATGAAAAGTTAATGAGAATGCCACAGGATAGCAAAATATTATAGCAATGTACATAGCAATGTATGTCTGTGCGCGTGTGTGCGTGTGTTTTACATAGACCTGCTCATTAGGCGTTA
Organism: Drosophila mayaguana; assembly: GCA_037075325.1. Taxonomy (NCBI): domain Eukaryota; kingdom Metazoa; phylum Arthropoda; class Insecta; order Diptera; family Drosophilidae; genus Drosophila; species Drosophila mayaguana. Next base: position 713,066 of record JBAMCG010000016.1, on the reverse strand, counting down.
ATATGTCACTAATACAAACCCAAACACACACACATAGAGCGCCTATTGTAAATGGAAATAGAATGAAGCGCATATTTCGATGTTACATTTATGTATGATGTAAAAGTGCATTGCGTTGTACTAGCGAATACCCTGTATACCCTATATAAACTGCAATTAGTATCTAATTGGAATTACATCGCTCAATGCTCAATGCCAATTAGAGATTGAATAAGCATAACAAACTAACTTTGATCAGCATTTGAGCTGATAGTTGAATTGGAAGTTTGAGCTGTCTAATTGGGATGTATGCAGTTTATTTCCGTACGATAGCTTTCTTTTGTTCTACTTACTCCAATACGACATTTAATTGTATTTATATAAGAACAACACTTATCATAGAAAATATACCATTATCTAATTGGAAGTTAATACGATAGTTTTTAGTTTGTCTCAATTTCAACTTGTTAACAATTCGTGTTGTTGTTTGTAGTCCAATTAGAATTTGAGTCCGACTTCAATGAGAATTTCGATAGGGAAGTGCAAGAGTCCAGGAGACTTCTCCAGTATTACAATGGGATGCTCTACTATAACTAGCAATTCTCTCATTATATCAATCAACTCACTTCATATATCTGGCTTAAGCCAGAGAGCTCAGCTAACGATTCTGAATGCCGCTGAGTAAAGTTTCAAAATAACTGAAAATCATTCCCTAGAGCTTGGCTATATGCCCTCCACACGCATATCCAACTACTTATGGAATATCCCATATTAGCATAGATGCTCGATAATTCCATTTAAATTGCTTCATTCGCCTGACTTGAGTCTAATACGCGCTTTCCTATGCAATTGCTTTAGCTGCTGCTGCTGCTCCTGCTGCTCTAACAATAAAAGCTAACACGCAGCTACACAGCAACAACAATCGACATCAGGCGACAGCAACAACAACAGCAACAACAACAACAAAGAACAACATTTATGGCAATGTAGAGCTGCGCCATTTGTTGCAAACTATTTGGAATGCCCTGTAAACGATTCGCTAAATAGGGAGCATTGATTTGATGAAAACGTATGTAACATGGGCATGGATCAGTCAGGGTATTTACTAGTCGAGTATAGGAGGCACTCATGCTCATGCTTTGAATAATGGAAAATAGCTTTGCTGCCAGTGAAGGTATTTGCTAGTCGAGCACTCCACATTGAAACTGTCGTCTCTCGTCTTGAAACATCCGAAGAGTCATTGACAAGCATCTCATGTGCTGATGCTCAGGGTATCTACTAGTCGCGTATGCCTTCTTAGCTGCTGCACGGCAACTTGTTAGCTATTGGACAGGCATTGATGACGCCATCTGCGGCCGCCGAGTGTGGATGCCATTTATGCCATTTGTTCCATTTATTCCATTTATTCCATTGTCCAGTGCTCCTTTATCCCGTTCGTCCTCCCGCCCTGTCCTTTTGTCCGCGTTTTTACGAGTCCAGTGCGCCATGTTAATGAGATGCAAATAAGGTTCTCGCCCACACGCTCCATTTGCCGATATGCATATATGTGGCCAAGCCCCGCTCCGCCCTGCCTCCTTCTACATTTACTGTGCCACATTTACGCTATATTTGTGTGTGTGTGTGGGATTATTTTGCCTGTCTGACAGGCTGTGCGTGTGTGTGTGTGTGTGTGTGTGTGTGAGGGCTAAGGAGTTCAGCGCCTTTTGTTACGCTTTGGCAAATGGCAAATGGCATTTGTTTTGGTATTTGCTCTGTGACACACCGACACCAATACACACACACACACACACCAACATCAACACACGCATACACGTGTGTCTCAAATCTGTCAGTCAAAGTCAAAGTCAAAGTTTTGCCTTTTTTATAGCTTGCCAGTGCGAGAGTGAGAGTGTATGTGTGTGCCTGCCTGTGTCTGCCTGTGTGTGTGTGTGTGAGTGTTGCACACTCCAATTAAGCGACAAAAATGCTGCTCAGTGTGTGCCAACATTTTGTCATGTTTGTTGATTTATTCGATTTTATATGCCATGTTGTGCTGTAACTCGAGTGTCACACACACACGGACACACACACACCTCCACACACACACATATAAACTCTGTCCAACGCACATTACGTACACGCCGCGAGGCACTTGAGTTGGGTTCCCTAAAGCCTTTCACGTGTGCCAAAAAACTGAAATGAGCCGACGAGCGCTGCAGTCAGGCCTAACAGACTTCATAATGCTCGTTAAAATATGTTAAATCTGATATGCAAATTGAGGTATTCCAATTTGCCACACGTCAAATGGCCGAGGTTCTCATTGGACGAGAGCTGCAGCTAGAAATGCGAACAAGTTGAAGCTTCTATCTCAACTCATTAGAGTTTATAATATCTATATATCTATACATATGCAGATATATCTAAATATCAAGCATCTGTCAAGCAACTAATATGCTCTTATTCGCACCACGCGAACGAGTATCGAAATTAATTTACCCTGAAAACGAGCGCACTATCTGTGGCTTATGATGGGTACAGTCCCAAGTATACCCATACATACATATTTATATATATTTATATATATGTAAATATACCTTTATATGAATGAAAGACCTGATTCAGTTACTCAACTAAATGTCAATAAATAAAGAAACACGCGCAGACGCTGGGTATGAATGCAAGCCCTCAGAGCTGCTAAAAACAAGGGCAAGCATGAGGTTATGTACAGCTAGCAGATACCCTATGATCCGCAACGATGAACCCTATTAGATTGACCAGAAAGTTACGCTAAAGTAGCAAATAACTTTATTTCTCTGAAAATCTTCAACTACAGCTTAAAATATTTAGCAGAAGGCTAAATACTGTAATTTGACTTGTGGATACCCTGTAAGTTGCAATCTACAGCATACTTTTCATAGTTTTTAGACTACTTATGCAAGTTCTTCGATATAGATACTTGGGACTCATCGAGCAGCCTGTTCACATCTTGAGCTTACATGTTTTATATATAGACATGCACCATCATACCCGCTTCCTCTCAACTGGCAGCAGCACTATCTCTCTATATATTACCCAAAATAATAATAAGGGCAAGAAGAAGAGCAGCCAGAACAACAACAATCAGTGGGCAAAGACAAATCCGTTACACGCAGCAGCAATAACAGCTCTTCATATCTCATCTTCACATCTCCCCCTCTCCCGCTCTCTTTCTCTTTCTCTGTCTGTCTCGATGTCAGCATCCTCGCTGACGTCGCTGTAACATTTCATTGGCCATTTTCGCTGCGGTTTTCCAGCTAGCTCTGACGTCAGAGACGATGAGTGCTATAGAAACTATAGCTAAAGACACACACACACACAGACACAGACACAGACACACACAGCCATGTGAGTGTGCCAGTGCGTGTGTGTGAGTTTGTTTGTTTGTGTTTTTTGGGGGGCAGCCGAGTGCTTTTGCTATTTCAGTTCAGTTTTCCGCTTTCAGTTTGTTTTGCTGCAAGCTAAATCGATTTCGATTTCGATTTCGATTTCGATTCCAATTCAGCAACAAACTCGCTTAGTTTATCCAGAGTCGCACCTCTGCGCCACCTGCCTGGCTGCCTCTGGCTGGCTTATGAAGTGTATTGACGCCATTTCTCATTGGCTAATGATGTTCAAGTGCACCGCACAGCTTCCGGCAGCCTGCAGTCTGCAACAGATTTCTCATTTCGTATGGCTTCCGTGCGGCCAATGATAACAAATAGCAAATGACTTCATTCGTCCATTCATGCATTGCAGCCAAACCAAGCAGAAAATATGTCTGAGATGTCTAATCTAGTGCAATATGGCCATTAGGCTTGGCATCTTAATGCAATTGTCGAATGGGCATGAGGAAAAAATCTGAATCACCTTGCATTTCAAAAGGATATTTCTGTTGATTCTGTGAGCATATTTTTTATAAATCTATCTAAATTTATCTAATCTAAATTTGGTCTAATTTGCCTTGGTTTTCTATAAAGAATATTATGCAAATTTTATTTTTATTTGTTTTATAGTAATTTTGAAAATCAAAATATACATAAACAAAATTACCTTTAAAAATATATATAATTTTTCACTTTTAATATACTATATGCTTACCTAAATTTATAGCTATATATCTTTAATATTTTTATATATTTAACATGGCAAAATTTCTTCAAAATTATGTGTGAAGAACATTATTTATTTTTAGGGTACATTTGCTTTAAATTTGATACAGGAAAAATATTTAAAAAATTTACAAATATATAAAATAAATTTCTCAAATAAATATTTCACTTTCTAATTACTTTCAACTGTACATGAAGTTGTAGAATGTCTTAAACCACCCTCGTCCTACATAGTTTTATAAACAGGTCAATAGACATTTTAGCCATGCAGCAAAAGCTTCGCACTTGAAAGCATTTGATGAAAGACTGCGACGGATCGCGGCTAATGCTGCCTCTGCTGCTGCTGCTGCTGCTGCTGCGGCGGCTGCTGGCAGGTGTTTTCAGCGAGTTGGCTAAGGTTAGACAGATCAGATCATTTGGTATTTCTATAAATGAGCCAACTCAGGCGGCTGCCGCTCAATTTATTTCGCTTGTCCAGTCCAACAGTTGAACGGACCGACTGACTGACTGTCCGACCAGCTGTGTGTGCGAATGTGTGTGTGCGAGTGTGTGTGTGTGATGGGTGTGTGTGTCTGCATTTGTTTGTTTATCTATTTTTATAACGCGCAGTGGGGGCCCCATCGCAAAAGTCTTCTTCTAGCAGTTTAGATGAACGCCACGCTTGCTATGTTTATCGAAAGATAAAACTGTTTTTATTGTTTAAAAATTATTTTCAGTAGCTCACACACTCGCACACACACACTCAGCAGCTGTGGCATCAATTTTCATTGAAAAACTGTCCGATGCGTCGATCAAAGTAAGTAACGTGAAAACGTGAAAAGTCAAAGGCCGCAAAAGGCTTCAGCCTCAAGAAAATTTCACACCAAAAGGCGGAAATGTGTTTTAGCACAACGTGTACTTTATGGGCTGAGCCATTTGCCGGTTGCAGAGTGGTCCTATTTTCGGCCCTTCGCCTCTCCTGCTCCAGCTCTCTCCTCTGACAAATTTTGCATTGAGTCAACAAAATTGTTTGGTATTTTTGGCTTTGGGCATTCATTAGGCATTCAGCTCGGGTACTTGACGGCTCCAAGTATTGCTTTGTCCAGAAATACAATTGTAATTGCGTTGAGCCGCTCGGTTTAGACTGCTAATTAACAACAATTAGCCACAACGACAGCTGGCAAAGTGCAATTTTAGCTGCAAGAATTTCAACTAATTTTATTTGCAGTCAACAAATAAAGCTGACGAAAACGGGCAAGAGAACCCGAAAGGCAAACAATGGCAAATTGAGCGAAGCTTTTCACATCTCCTGTTTCTTTCCTTCTTTTTGCCTTTTTTCGCTCCATTTGTTGTTTGCCTTTGTTGTTTGTATTTAGAACAGGCTGCTTGGAAATGGAATGGGCTATATAAGAGTGACAGAAGTTAAAGACTTAAGGCGAAAATTTGAATTTGAAGTTGAAGTGAAAGTAGAAGATACAGCGAGCCTTACAGCGACCGTTACAGCTATAGATACACACATATATATAGATATGAGTATAAGTATATATATATCATGGCTTTTATATTGCCAATTGTACACTTGAACTATAATATATACTGTGAGGATTTTAAAGTCTTTTAAATCTTAAATCGGACAAAGCAACAGAGAAGCTTATACACATTTACAGTGAAATTAAGCAAAAAGGGTATATTAGTTTTATACTTATACTGAGTTAGTCTACTTAGCCATGTCTCTCCATTTGTCCAAGTGCTTAAATACTTAAATACTTAAGAGTGGGAGACATTAAACCGGACATGAATCTCTTGTAAATTAAACTGGATTACGAATGTATTAGATTCTTGATAACCATTAACACCATTACCCTCTATTAAACTTATTTCTTATGTTAGAGTCTTGATCTGTTGAGACCGACACACATGAGTTTGTCACTTGCGTGCTCAGCTAGCAGCTCTGCTCTTGGTTTAGGGTATTTTCTAGTCATGCACTCCCCAGTACAGCACTCGTGTTAGATTGGCCAACTGCTGCAATGGCAACAATTAAAGTGCAATTTGTGTCCTTCAATGAGATGCAGGGTATTGTGCAGTCGTTTATATTCAATTTTCAGCTCATTTGCAGCTCAGTTTATTCTCTTTAGTTTCACTTCTTTGTGTTTTCTTTTTGTCAAATGCTTTTGGCTGTTGACATTTTCATCGCTGAAGCGTCGATGCGGCACTTAGGGAAAAATCTACGCGCAAATCCCATTTATATTTAATTTTTCCATTTTGAAAACTTCGTCGTCGTCGCCGCCGTCATATTCGCTGCACTTGATCCTCGTAAAGACAGGACGTGACATTACATCCCAAGGCTGACAACGGACGGACGGACGGACGGACGGACAGACGGAGAAACGGTCGTTGGGCATGACGTCGGGTCTAAAAACTGCACGGACATCGTCATGGGCATCGGATGTGAACAATAAATTTGATTCAATTGCTCTTGAGCGCTTGGTCGCTGAATAAGAAACTCACGCTCTTTGTCCTCGCCTCCTCTCTCCGCTCTCTCTCTCTCTCTGTCTTTGTCTCTGTCTATGTGTCTGGCTGTGTCGCCATCTGATTGTGCATGACCAGCTTTTGATAAAGCAGCTAAGCTAAAGCGCAATAACAGTGACAATGCGCCTTTAGCGCCAAGGCTCCTTCTGTTGACTCGCGTCTACTCCTCCTCCTGTTCCCTTAATTCCGTCCCTCGTCTGCACCACTGACAAGCGGAAGTGAACAGTACAAAAAGCACAACATACGCCGCACTAAAACGCGTTTCCCGTGGTTCCTTCTCAATTGTCAGCTTGTACGGAATTTTCTACAACATTTATTCAGTTGGACGTCACTTTTAATTGCCATACAGTTAAGATAGAGTTCAGATACAGCTACAGATACAGATAAATGTACAGATACAAATGCAGATACCGATACAGATAAATATATAGATACAGATAAAGATACAGATACATAAATACATAGATACATAGATACATAGATCCGCAGATACAGATACACAGATACAGAACACAGATACAGATACACAGATACAGATACACAGATACAGATACACAGATACAGATACACAGATACAGATACACAGATACAGATACAGATAAGAAGATACAGATACACAGATACAGATACACAGATACACAGATACACAGATACAGATACAGATACAGATAAATAGACACAGATAGACAGATACATATACACAGATACAGATACAGATAGATAGATACAGATAGACAGATACATATACACAGATACAGATACAGATAGATAGATACAGATACACAGATACAGATACACAGATACAGATGCACAGATACAGATACACAGATACAGATACACAGATACAGATACACAGATACAGATACACAGATACGGATATAGCTCGATAGATACAGATACACAGATACAGATACACATATACAGATACAGATAAACAGATACAGATACCGGATACAGATACACAGATACAGATACACAGACACAGATACACAGATGCAGATACTCAGATACGGATATAGCTCGATAGATACAGATACACAGATACAGATACACATATACAGATACTGATAGATAGATACAGATACCGGATACAGATACACAGACACAGATACACAGACACAGATACACAGACACAGATACACAGATGCAGATACTCAGATACGGATATAGCTCGATAGATACAGATACACAGATACAGATACACATATACAGATACTGATAGATAGATACAGATACCGGATACAGATACACAGACACAGATACAGATATACAGATACAGCCACCGAGGCAGAAGAAGCTTAACAGACAGTTTATGGTCGAGTTAAAGTCGTTTAACAGCGGGTTACCGCATGCAAAGCCCCCAAAGTGCAGCAACAAAAAAATAGATATGAACAGGCCAAAATTTGTGTGGACAACTGTGGGTGTATGTGATTGTGTATGTGTGAGGGTGGGGGAGAAAAATACGTGGCATAAATCCATGATATATTGTCATTTGCTTAACCATGCAGCCAGCTGGAAGATGTTGCTGGTTGCCCCATGGCCCACAGGACCGAGACCCAAATACACTTTGGCGTTCTGTGCACTCAACTAAAAGAAAATGAAATGTATGTGACGCTTCTGTTCACTCACTATTTCCTATACGTATACATATGTATGTATGGACAGGAACAACAATATTGCCAAGATATATATCTATAATATCTAAATATCTACATGTAGAGAGGGATTTATTGTGTGGCGCACAACTGATAAACAACGTCAATTTCATAATTGTACATATATGCTCTCGCATGCAACGCAAACAATTTGCATAACTGGCGAAAAACATGTGTATGTATGTGTGTAGATATACACTGAGCGAAAATTGGGTTCGGGATAGATTTCGGCTGCATACCCAGCATTGCGAGAGAAGGCGCTGGATTCAACTGGAGTTTTTGGCTGAAGAAGATTAATGGGTATTTAATAAGGCCTTTCTTACTTTGCTACTGCCTACACTGCGCGAAACATTGCATGCTGTTTCACTAGTTCGCGACTCGCTTCAATTAAATTCAAAATGCTAAAGAGTTGCAGTTGATGAAGGTCTGTGATAGATCTGCTCATATGATTAGATAAAATATTCTCATCTGAATATGCTTGGGCTAAATCCAACTTATATCAATCTATAAAAAAATTCAGAGAGTATCTAGGTAGTCGAGCAGGTTTCTTCATGCAGTTTAATAATTTAAGAATCGCCATTGATCCATAATAAATTATTTAATGCCGTTTAGCAAATATGTAGAAATGAAATCAAAAGCCAAACGTATAGCATTTGAATAATTGAATATGAAATAGAAAGGTCGCTCACTAAAGGTGCAATATATGTATATATAAATACATATATAAATATATCGAATATTCCTCCATGGAGATATTTGAGTTTTTCATTCGATTTTCCATGTGCATTGTTAACAATATTGCCAAGTAAATGTTTTCCTGTTTTGGCAATTTCATATTTCGAGTCCAATTAAGTGCATTTTTTAGTCAAGCGTTCAATTGGCAATTGCATTTAATTATTTTTACATTTATATCGAATAAATATATATATCTATATGTTTACATTTGATTTTCATGGGAATTGACAATGCCTGACTGTAGCCAGATATCCTTTATCCGTTATCCCTTTTTTGTATAAAATCAAATTGTTATGGTTCAGAGCTCGCATCAAATTTTATGCGTTTGACCTCAGGACATAAAACAAAGTTAAATGCAATAAAAAAGTGAAAAGCTAAATAAACATTCGCAATCTGTTCGTATTTGATTTGATATTTAAAATTATATTGTTATGGCGCTGCATCTACAAACGCAATCTCAGCCAGAACTTGCATTAAATTTTTATAGAAATTTCGTTTGAGGCGAAAGTTTGCCCAGAATAGAGAAAGGAAATGCCTGCGGCGCTCCATGCCCAGACGGACTAACAATTAGGAAATGCTCGAGACGCTCGAACTCGACTGGGAGATGCTCGGACATCTGTTTAGAGCTGTTGAGTCTAGATTTCTTATTGAGCAAAGAGATTGCATGGAAATGAATGTGTGAACTAAGAGCCTATTCGTGTAGTCTATTTGAATGAATTTCATTCTGAATGCATAGAAAAATGGAAATTTCTCTCGTTATCTCTCTCCCTGAATATCCTTCTGTAATTCAAATTTTATTTTGATTAAGAAGTATTTAAAAGCTTAGTGAAGATTTTTCACTTAGACATTTTATTTCAGATTATATCATATATCATATCAGATTAAATTTTATATATATTTCTATATAAATCATTTTCGAAATCAATTTCACTTAGAATTCGGAGAATTCTGAACGTCCTTCAGGAAATCTGCGCTTAGTTCGCTCCAAGCAGCTGCGGCTGCTTCACTTTTCGAATATCTCATTTCAAATTTCAGGCATAAAACACAAAATGTTTGCTATGTTGGCCATTTATATGCGCGTGTGTGTGTGGGTGGTGTGGGCTGTATGTGTGTATGTGTGTGTGTGTTGGCTTTAATGGCTATTTTCTTAGGGCCAAAAACAATAAGAGCCATCAAGTTGGTTTTTTTATACATTTTATCAGAGGACGAACAAAAGCGAGCGAGAGCTCGTAAAAAGGACAAGCACATACACACACACACACACACACACACGCACACACACAGATACAGATACTCACACAAACCCACAGATACACATACACATACATTGAAAGCCATTTTCATTTCATTTTCCATGTCTCTGTCGCTTATTGTATGCGAATTACATGCTCTGAATGGCGAAATACAACACGCATAATCTAATAATATTTTATGGCCAATGGGCTCTAGCACTCCCATTCCCTCTCTGCCTCTCTCGCCCTATCTGTCTTTGTCCAATGGCCAGCACAAAGCGTAGGAAAGGCCACTTGGCACTTGAGCGTTCGTTGAACTTCGTCAGGAGATGCCATCAATATATGTTGTAAATAAATGTCATATACAGGAAGTCGCAGAGAATGGAAAATGGAATGGAAAATCTCAGTAATTTTCTAGATTTTAACAATACTCCATCTTCTTTTCATCTCCATCTGCAGCCCTCCATCTCGGTTCGTCTCCTTCGGCCTTAATGTTGTAATTAACGAGCATTTTATTGCGTATACGCCACGTTTGCCAGGGTTTTATTTATTAGCATTTTCTTTCTGGTCCATAAGACAAAGCGACAGGCGGGCTGAGAGCCAGAAAAGAGGGCGTTAGAGAGGCTGAGAGACAGGGGAGGGAGTAGAAGAGGCAGCCCGAAATTGGCATTGGAAATGTGAGCAATCTGTGGCCCGCTCTTCCACCTGTCCCTCTCTCTCTCTCTCTCTCTCTCTAACAATATCCTAATTATGTGTAATAGGTATGCCACGTATGTCAGACTTTCAGGAGTTAGTTAGTTACAATAGTTTTCAGATTTTCCTCCGCCTTTCACTCTCGCTCTCTTTGTCTTTCTGCTCCCCTCCCTCTACATGAATGGCACAAAAACGAGAAAGAAATGTGAAATCTTCGCAAACATTTTACAGTTCGCCCATGCTTCCTCTCTCACTCCTTCTCCCTTCCCTTGGCCCACCCATGCGCTGCACATAAATGTTGCAATTAACGAGCATTTCATATTACGCATACGCCACGTATGCCACTGTTATATTTATTGCCATTTTTTATTAGCATTTTCATTAGTTGTAAACGTGGAGCGCACAAGGGACGCCAAGCAAGCTGTGAATAATGCTAATTCTCCATTATTCTGTAGCCAAGAAGGCAACTATAAATAAGGGCGTGGCAGCGCATTAAGTGCCTATTAAGTAGCTTTTTATAGCCGCAGCAACAACAAAGTCGCCGATATATCAAGGCATATATATACATGTACATATATACACCCAGTTTGTATATATAGTTCAATCAGTTTTGATATATTTTGGAATAGTTGAATGCGTCTCAAAATAGAATATGCCAGAGACAAAAGCTTTATAAATATATGTGCATATATATATATATATATTTTTGTGATATGTATAAAATGCCAAAAGGCCGCAGATACAAAAATAAATAAAATTTGAGAAAAAGCCAAGAATACAAAAAAAAAAAAAAATGAAAAAGAAAAAATTCCAACTGAATTTCATATAAATAAAAAAATTTGTTTGCTGCGCGAGTCCAATTATCAGTCTATCACTTGAGCACCTGCCCACAAAGCTGACAATGTGTGCATGTGTGTGTGTGTGTGTGTGTGTGTGTGTTTGATATATATACGAAATGCCATCAAATAGCGTAAGACAAATGACAAGCTGAACGCCAGATGAGCATCAGATGACGCCATATCCATGACGGACCAGAGGGAGAAAGAGACAGAGAGTGTGGGAGAGTGAAGGAGAGGTCATCGATTAACGTGTGCGTCTATCACAACCAAACATAATTATTACATACAGCTAATGATCATTTGAGCCGAGCAGAGCTCGCGGCTCCTGCTCTAATGGGCGTTGTTTTATAGCTTGTGAGGCGCATTGGGAATTGGTCTAAAAATACAACCGAGTTGTCAAGTGTGTTAGCTGTCCACGTGTGTGTGTGTATGTTGAGTGTTTGTCCGTGTGTGTGTGTTTGTTATGCCAACACTTTTCAAATTGTATTGGCTACCAAAAGGGGGGCACGTCCCAAGCGAAGCGCAACAACAAAAACAATAAATTATAGCACGCATTTTGCACTAGTATTGAGTATCTGTGTGTGTGTGTGTGTGTGTGTGTGTGTGTGTGTGTGTGTGTGTAGCTTATTTACAATTTGTCATAATTTTTCGCTTGCATACTTTCAGGCAAACATGAATATTGCCATCGCACACAAATGGGATAAATTATCGCCGCGCGAGTTTTTGCAACTGCAGGAATTGGCATCATGTAAGTGCAGAGTGAAAACTCTTAACCCAAACCATTAATGACATAATGCACGATGAATAACAGCTATATAAATGTAAATGTAAATGTAAATGTATGGGTATGTGTGTGTATGAAGGCATATGTGAGGGGGAGGACGCGTAACGACAAATGAAAAGGAAAGCGTAATATATTAAAGCTGAAAACAAAATCAAGATCACAGTCAAGGCGATTGAGTTCTGTTACGCTTGTATAAGAGTAAATGAGTATAAGAGTATGACATAATATGTAAATACGTAGAAGAGTAGAAAAGTAAGAAGAGTGAGAATGTAAAATACGAGCAGAGGAATATGAGAGCAAAAGAATATAGAAGTATATAGAGAATTATTAGTGTACAAGAGAAAAATAACTTGAAAGTATTGTATATATATATATATTTATATATATATACTATAAATTTAGGAGTACAGAAAGGTAGAAAATCAGAACTTATACATACATAATTCTAAGTATATCAGGGAAAATGAGGCTAATACCACAGTATAGAACTCTAACAAAAAGAGTTAAAAAGAAGAAAATAGAAAACTATGGTAGTATAAGACCTCCCGGATATAAACGTATAAACTGTATAAACGAGTATAAGAACAATAGTATTAAAAGTCAAGGCTGTCTAAACATTGCCGTCTGTCTGTCTATAAATCAGCATAAGAGATGATATAAGAAGAAGAGAGCAGTACTTTTATATGCATTTATTTAACATATGCAGGAAATTGAACGCCCCACAAATTGAGAGCTGAGAGTTACGGACAAATGTGTAAGCAGGCATAGATGATTTAATGGCTTTATATAGCTATCATTATAAATAGCCGTGGGAAAGGATAATGGCTTTAACACTTTACTCAACTTTTTGTGTTGAATGCAATTTTCATCTGATTTATTGACAAGATGAGAGTCAAGTTGCGCAATTTGAAATCGCATTGCGACAAGCTGAGAGCTTGGCATTTCAGGTAAAGCTGGCTGGCTTAAATGCTCATGCTGATGATGATGATAATGATAATGATGATGATGATGACGCTGAAGTCTGGTAACTGCGTGTGTAGTGAGCTTAAATGTTGACATCCTGCATTGAGTAATCCGGCGCAAAGTTGCAGCTGGAACAAAAGGCAACGGAGAACTGTGTGGCAAGCAAAGCTGCTTGACGTTTCATAAAGTAGTTACCTTTGCGTTTACCTTTACCTTTGCCTTTGCCTCTACTTTTACCTTTACCTTTACCTTTACCTTTACCTTTTCATTTACCTTTGTCGTATTCGGCTTGAGCTGAACTGAGCTGAGCGGCTTTCGGATGTCTTTGGAGCTGGGCCGGCAGCAGTTGTCAACAAGACAGTGAAAATGCTGCTGAGTGTGATTAAAAATGTCAGTAGCAGCAGCAGCAACAGCAGAGCAATTGAGGCAGCGTATGGGTGTGGCACTTGCCACTTGCCACTTGCCAGTGAGTGCCGTTTTGAGTGGCATCGAATGCGAAGTGTCAACGACAGCGTTCAAGCTGTCAAGTGCTCAAAGCACTCAAAATATTCGCTCGAGCTGCGGCTGCAATAGCAGCAGCAGGAGCTCAAGGAGCGGCTGCAATTGTCGCCCTCCCAACTGTGCACTGCATTCACTAAGCTAATAAAACTTTGCCACAATTTGGAGCACACACACCGAGCCACGGAGGCAGATCGTTGTCATGCAACGACTTTGTTTCCATTAGTTAATTATACTCAAAGCTCTGTCTCCTGCTCTAAATCTAAATACCTCTCTCTCTCTCTCTCTCTATCTATCTATCTGTCTCTTTCTGCAATTGCCTGCTTTCACCTGTCACTTTCCACGGCCACTTGAGGCGTCGATTGAAAACTGTCGCCATGGCAGCAATTGCCGCATTTCTGTTCAGTTTCAGCAGAAAAAAGCTAGAAAAAGAGCTGGAAACAGCAGTAAGCAAACGGGGTATATTGGTTTATAAATTTTGTTTTTTTTAATTTTCGACTAATAGCTGTGGTTACAGGGTATCTTTGAGACGAACATTCCCGACTGTAATACTCTTGTTTTTTTTTTCATATTTATACCTTGAGATCGTAGATAATATTTGCTAATTGCTATAACATAATGCATAAATCTAATTAATTTTTCTTCTCCCTCTTCTTCTTGCTCATTTCCAGACTCCACACGCAAGCTACAGGATGTGCTGCAGGAGTTCTGTGCGCCCAGCGCATCTGCCGCGCCCAAATGCATACCAGATGGGGTAAGTAGTCAGACAAGCAGATAAATGGACAGACGGAGAGAGAGAGAGAAAGACATCGACAGAAAAGAATTAAGAAATAAAGAGAGGAAAATATAGTGAGAAGGCGAGAGGATACGATAGATAGAGAGACAGGGAGAAAGAGACAGAGACAAGGCGAGACATTGATATTAATAGAAAGAGGAATAAGGAGAGAGATCCGTCTTGCTGAAAGTGAATCCAAATGAATGAATTAAATGAATAAGTCCTTGAATCACACACATACACTCGCACACCCTCACTCACATGCGCGCACACACACATTCAGGGAAACCTGACAAGGATGCGGGTCAGCCTGTGTCTATGGAATCTCAAGAATCTGTTTTGTATTTTATATTTCGTATTTTCGGTAAGTGGATGGAGTAAAAGATTGAAAGTAAATCTTCTTATACATACAATAAATCACCGAGATTTTTCAACTTTACGCCCCAAATGCTAAATTGAAATTGAGCAGCAAGACCCCAAGCCCCAGCCCCAACCCAAACAGCAGCCCGAGCACAGACCTGACGCCATGAATCGAGAAGAGAAACAGGTAGACAAGTACAGGTAGACAGCTTATTCTAAATTAAATTGAAAATGCATGCCAGAAAGGGGCAGGACTACAGTGGGGAGACAGCGCAGAAGGGGGAGGCAAATAGTTTTGTTAGTAAATCTTGGAACTTCAACAAGCTGCCAAAACAGAGACAAAATCAAATTAATAACCAAGTTGGCAACAGCTTAATGGGAGCCGTAGCTATAGATACATAGATACACGAGCCCTTACCCAAATACGCACACACAGAGAGACACCCACACACACACACACACACATACGTGCTCTCAGGGAGCATGTTGATTTCCGCTCGGGCTTAGCAAACGATTTAAGCCCCATTATGAATTGTAAGCTCTGCATTCCTTGAGTATATTTAATGACAAAACTTGGAAGCCCACAAAGCTCGCATATTGATGTATCTGGTTGCCGTGCAGCAAGGAGATTGTATAGAAGAGATAGAATTGTGTCTAAGAGGAGCTAAGCGCTTGTACAAGGATGAGTGTAAATAATCCAAGTGATTTCCCAAGGATTTCATATTCATTTCGTCCTTATAGAGTTGTACCGTCTAGGCAATAGACGACTGAATGGAGCAGATATATAATAATATTTATACCTAATCATGTAGATGTATACCCTCTCTACCCTTTACTATATGCCTTGCTTACATTCTCCATTCTTTTTTCTCTCTTGTTTTTCACTCTCCATTCTGCATTCTCCACTTATCACTCTCCACACTCTCTGATCCCTTTCCTGTGTAATCCATTTAACTTTTTGCATAAAAACTTTGCTATTGTTGGGTATTCAATATTCATTCATTCCCATGCAAGAAGTTGGCATGACGAAACGAGTGAAACAATTGTGGTTTGTGGTGTATGATAAAAGATAAAACAATTAATATGTAAAGCTTTGGCTCAACTCAATCGATCAACAGCACATGTACACACATCATCCGTGGGTCCCTAAGTGTGTGTGTGTGTGCTTAAGCTGAGTTGGGAATTGCAATTTGTTGTTAAACCTATTCAGCCATGCTCATTTAACCTCACTACAAATGCAAATACAAGACAGACAACACACGGACAGACGCGCGGACAGACATACACAAACACACACAGATAGAGATGCTGCAACTGCTGCTGCTGTGTCTTTTGTTCATGTAACGAAATGGAAAAAAAATCGTATAATTAAGTTTGTTTCTGTCACCCCAGCACACATGCACGCGCACACACACACCCACAGACACACACATATATAGATGTAATTTGCTGGCTCTCGAATATATTTTTTGTGCGCTTTTAGTCAATTCACTTTGATATTGAACACGTTGACAGCGAACAGGAATACACGCGCCTCTACACTGTCCGTTCGGGGTATTCTTTTTTTTGTACTTACACACACACACACATATACAAGTATACATGTGTTTCTCTTTGCAGCTTCGAATGATAGTCATTTCTGTAAATATTTTATTAAATGGAATAAATTGAAGTGCCATGTTATGTTTCAGCTTCTGTTGGTGCTACAACCATACATACGTACGTACATACATACATATAACATACAGAAAGTACGTCATCGAGACAGCGTGAACAGACTGGCGGACAGATAGACAGCCGGAGAGATGAATGTTCTCCATATTTTATTTATTTATTTGCAAAGTGAATATCCGCTGGAATATATACTCTTTCAATTTCATGCGGGTTGGATGTGGCATCGGTCTACATATATACATATATATACATATATGTATAGCTCATTTCTTATTGAAAGCGAAAAGAGGGAGAAGTATTAAATGTGCTTGCCAAGAGATATAGAGAGAGGCAGAGGAGATATTGTGCATCCGGTTTAATATGCGCTCTTTCAGTTTGAATTGAATAGCATTTGATGTAGTTGCAGTCGTAATAGCAGCACTCCTCGAGATAAGCGATCTGCCAATAAAACTCATCTTTATCGAAAGCGAAAAGTAGAAGGAATGAATAGAAAAAGCATATGTGGAGTATATGCGATGGAAATATACTCTAGCAGTTGTCATAATACATAATATCGATATATGGTATAGCCTTTAAGCTAGGCTATTATTGTACATGAGCAATATTCCCTCCTCTGCTTGTCAACTAACATAAAAATGTATTTCTAGAAGAGAGAGTAAATGGAATAATAATTAGAGTGCACAAAATATACTCTATAAACTCTATTTCCACGAATGTGTATATATATAGAATGAGATAATAGGCTATGTGTGGAAGACAGCTTTAAAGGAGAGAGAAAGTGAAAGACAAAGTAAAGTCCAGCCGCAGCATAGATACACTTTAGTTTGTATTTGCCTTGTGGCATAACACTCTATAATCAATCTGGTAAAAGAGAGTGCAAAGTGAAAGACGAACTAAAGTCTTATTCTTCAAATTGTGCCTTAGTACCTATCCCAGTAGCTATGCACGCAGTATAGAGTATTCTCCATCAGTTCAGCTTGCGATTGCTATAAATTTGATATCTTATTAGAGGCAGCCTTGAGATTCTGTTGTTGTTAGCAGAGCGAAAAGTTTTCTTAGCTGCGACACTTCAATTAAGTTAATTAAAAGCAGCTGCTGAACTGAATTGGCCTCTGCAGCACTTCAACTCTTCAGTTTGATTTAGCTATCGGCCATAATTTCTTCTTCTTGCTGAAAAGTCCTGAAAAGTTTGCGTTGCAAATTTGTGGATATTTTATTGAAAGCATCTTAGTTTTTGCCCTAATTAGCTGAGCTGCAAGCAGATAGCGTATTACTCTTCTTCTTCTGCTTCTGCCTTGTTGTTTGTTGTCGCAAATATCCCTGGAAATCCGTTTGAGCCGCTCTCGATTGCAGCCAAGCCCCAGAGCTAGTTAAACTACATATATTGGGCCACTTGGTAGATCGCTTAACCTTTGAAGCATTTCACTTATCCTAGGTTGAGCAGAATTTATTGTGATTCTGTATAAATTGCTGCTGCATGTGCCAAATGTGATTTATGCCATCGCCTCCCCGTCTCGCCCACCCTCTGTCCCTCGCTGCGTATGCGTAATTTACGCGCTTGACTTTTTGGCCGCCCCGCCTCCCCAAAAAGTATGCAATAGATGAGTGAATGCTTCGAGCTGGCTGCAAAGCGTGCGATAAACAAGCTAAATGGTCCAAAAGCGCGACATGCTCGTGTGATTATCAGCGCCCAGGCATATCCCAGTCGCTCTCTCTACTCCTACTCTCCACTCTGTCTGTGAGCGTGTAATGGATATCACGCATACGCGCTGTGTGCACCCCACAGCCAATATATGCCTGAATATTTATTCATTAAGCCACGCACTCACGCATAACACCATGTACACACACGCACACGTACACACACACACACACACACACATTGACTAGGGACTTGAGCAGATTTTTAGTAACAAAAGCGGAGTAGCAAACGGCAGTAAAAGAGGAGTAGAAAAGGAGCTGCTTCTACTGCTGCGGCTACTGCTCTGCTTTCGCACGCGTATCTCGTTGCTTACTAAATAAATTTTGTTAACGCAATTCGCGTGCCATTATTATAGTGCCGGCCAGCCAGCCAGAGTGTGTGTGTGTGTGTGTGTGTATGTGTGCGTTCATTATGGCCGTATACTTGAGGTCCCATTGCTAGCCGTGTTTAAGCCATTTTGCTCTTGCTTTTGTTTTGGCCATGGTATAAATTTCCATTTGCGTGTATTCGGTTTCATTATGTTGCCAGTGCAAGTGGAAGAAGAGGAAGAAGTGGGAGCTAAAGACGAAGAGAAAGCGCCAGTCGGGCCATAGTTAACTTCAAGCTCGATGCCTCAAGGCGCATATTCTTAATGTTTGTCGACTTGTCAGATATATATATACATATGTATATGTATATATATATAAATATATATATGTATATATAAATATATATGTATATATATATATATATATATATATATATATATATATATATATATTGTGCTATGCGCGAAATTTAAAACGCCCCGAGCTTTAGTAGAGATTGCTGCTCCTGCTGCTGCTGCCCTCACCATATTGTCTAGCATTATAATTAGGAAGATAATAGAGATGCGGCTCATAGTGACGTCACAAAAGTAAAGTCACTAAGCTGGCTGCATATTAGCTATGAAATCACTTTGTATAATTAATATTTAAACGCTATTCTGCTCCATAAACAGCTCAGGCTTGACTCTAAGACTGCAGTCCTCATTGGAAGATCGTCATGCTCTCAGATTGCTTCATTGGAGCACACTTAAGTAGTTGAGGCTTAACTCCCATATCATTAATTGCATAATTGGGCGCCCAGATTGTTCCTCTACTAGAGGAGACTTCTTGCTTTATTATCGATCAGCATTAACTCATATATCTCACTTCCTTGGGGCATACCTAATAGACTCATCTTCTTTCAAATTTCCACCAACTCTCCTTTGCAGTGTATGTCCTCGTCGCCTTTGCCTTGTTAAATGCTCTCGCATTTTCGCTTCATTCGCTTATTTGCCAATTAGCGCAGCGCTAGGCACGCGCAGCTTCTCCTGCACAATGCCTCGTCCTTGATTCAAAAGTGTAATCATAACCGTAACCATAAACGTACGTAACTGTAACCGTATCCCCAGCCGTATCCCCAGCCGTAGCCGTAGCCGGGCGAGAGCTTTAAAGCGCGCATTTATGTTTGCACAGTGCGGACAGTACATCTGGATGATGGTCGTGTCCATCAATGTCAACATATCAATGCGTCCATCAATGTCATCAATGCTCCACGTGCTCACTCCTACCGCCCCATAGTGCGTGAAGGACCCCACAGGGAGCGCTGCCATTGTGCCAGAGAGAGCTGAAAAAAACTTTGCCCAGATCCTCAGAGCACATTTACAGTCACGTACTTGGCGAATCTCTGGGAATTATATTTAACAATTCTCTGTCTCTTTCTCTATGTGTGTTTGAGGTTTTGCGTGGGTCTTATATGGAATATAATATCATAATTATAGATGCAGGCAAATGATGTGTTAAAGCTTTAAACGAATTAGAGCTCTTTTAAAATTGAATTGCAAAATTGTTGAAAATTTGTACAACTGACAGAGAGAATTGAAATTGAATTGGGATGTAAATGGAATTGAAATTGATACAAAACAGAAGTTGCAAATGAGTCATGCCCACATCCCGAAAGTATCAATCCCCATATCCCTCATGACATTTTTGGGTTGCACATCAGATAACCCAAAATTCCGTAGATCCGTAGTCATTTTTGGCCCCACTCTAATTGAACACTTTTGTCCTCTATAAATTTGCTTTGCAGGACATTGACTTTGATGGGTTTCGTCGGTTTTTGGATGCGTTCCTCGACTGTGAGACGCCGCTGGATCTGGCCAAGCATCTATTCGTGTCGTTCCTTAAGCCAAATGTCACACAGGCCCAGCTGCATGGCAAGGCGCTCAATCAAATGGCGGCCATTAGCAGCACGGCCGCCTGTGCGCCCGTCACGTCCCATACGAAGGGTAAGTCCATAGCTCTCCGTGTACATATACATCCATATCCATTTCCATTGCCATGAACATGGCAAATGGCACATGCCATGCGAGCCTCGAAT
The DNA here is from genome assembly GCA_037075325.1 of Drosophila mayaguana. Lineage (NCBI taxonomy): Eukaryota > Metazoa > Arthropoda > Insecta > Diptera > Drosophilidae > Drosophila > Drosophila mayaguana. The sequence continues at coordinate 692,181 of JBAMCG010000016.1, read as the reverse complement.
CGACACCTCGCTCCCTCGCTCCCTCGCTCCCTCGCTCCCTCTCCTTCTCGCTCTCTCTCTCCTTCTCTCTCTCTCTCGCTGTGTCTCTTTAATAATTGCAACACATTTCTCATTGGCCAACGTCGTGGCTGGGGTCTCCGTTGTAATTAGGCTCCATACCGAACATTAACAGCATCGCCGAGCTGATGCCGCAATGCAGCATTGGAGGGGACGGACACTCGCATGCCCATTCGCAGATCCCGGTCCAGACCCAGGCGCAGGCACGCACCAGCTTTGTGGACAAAATCCATGGCATTACGGATAAGTTACAGCACTCACTTGGTGGCCATTTGACCCACGATCCCAGCAAGACCGGTAAATATGGCCACATACGGCATACGTGCTCTAGCCATTCCAACTATCAAATTCGCTTCAATCTGCAGCTGAACTTGACGAGAATTTTAAGTAAAACTTGAATTGAAACTGAGATTAAATTGAGATTGAACTCAAATTGAATTCAAATAAATTTAAATGGAATTGGAGCTTAATTGAATTTGAATTATCCAAATAGAATGCAAATCGAATGTAGATTTTAATTGAAATTGATATTGAACAAAAATTGAACAGAAATTGAGTAAAAATTGAATCGAATTTAAGTTAATTTTCAAATTAAACTGAATAAAATGTTTGATCTAAAATTTAATTATAAATGAATCGAAATTGATTGAAGCTGTAATTGAAATGGAATTGGTGAGCATAACTTAAGCCTGCACATCGAGTACAAATATTAACCAATTAATTGCGTTCTTCTTCTTCTTCTTCTTCTGCTTCTCCCACTTGTTAATTCCATTTGTCGCATGTGTCTCTTGCTGTGTGCTTCGCAGGCAGCGTGCATCCGATGTTAACGGTTACGCCCAGCCCATTGGCCAGTGGACCGAGCATATTCCAGAGCAGCAACGCCGCCCGTCGCTCCGTGGACTCGAGTCCCTCGCACTCGCAGACGAACCACTCGCAAATGTCGCGCAATTCGTCGAAGAAGAGCAACAATTCCGTTAATTGCAAAATTGATAGTGAGTATTAATTAGATTCGAGTGGGGCAGGGTATAAAATGACGTGGGCTTCCACCTCCCCCCCAGAGGAGTGGAAATTGCTGTGGGCCCAGCCCATTTTTGGCCTGTGTTGCAGCACGAGTTTGACTTTCAATTAGGCGCGCATTGTCCGTCCGCTTGGCCCGCAGTCAGCTGCAATTAGCCAACTTGCCAGCGTGGGCGTGCCTGATGAATAGCTGCCTATGCCAGCTACAGCAATGTGTACAAGAGTATACGAGTTATACAAATCTATATATCGATACGGCACATACAGTGAAGCTTGCATATGGAACTACAGTCAATGAACAAACTTTTCAGTAAGTACTATAATACATTACAATCAACATAAATTAAATTATCGATAAGAACTATATCGATAAACTGATATAGTGGAATGTACATTCAAGTAAGTTCAGTCCAGCTTGTCCCGATCTACTGTATGTTGCCTCATCTTACATACATTACTATAAACTATGCTCTACTGTACTACTAGAATATCGGTGCGCGTCCATGGCAGGTCTCACTGTACCCGTATATATGTAAAGGCGACTTATGCGCGACATCTTGAGAATTTCAATTGCAGCTGCGAGTTGCATTTGCAACTGTCAGCATTTGCCGCTGTCACTGGCAAAACAGATTGCTTTGGCGACGGGCAGGCAGACAGGAAGACAGACACTCTGGACTGTCCAATTATTTCTCTGTCTTCTTCTCTACTTCTCTTTCACGCTCTCTCCCTCTCATTGTCCGAAAACTTGCTAATTAGCTGCAGCTAAAATCACTAAATCCGCTGCGTTAAGTCACAGCGAGTGCAAAAGTTCATAAATTAAACAACAAATAAAGAAGGAGGTAGCAAGGACCGTAGCTGAAGAGCGAAAGGCCGCAAAAACAAGGGCCAAAAGGCAACCGGAAACGGAAACGGATACGCCGGCATAGTAAACAAGCTGTGTGCTGACATGCCGGCGATAGTCAACTTACTAGATATCCTTTTAAAGTCAAAGCGAATGTGATTAAAACGTGGCTATACCCAATGTTAGCTATGCAAATTACAGGATAAAGCAAAAGACCCTTTTATCAGGAGTCTCGTAGTGGTATCTTATCAAACTTGTTTAGTCAAGCTTAGCTAATGATGAATATACAAATTATAGGGTATTCGAGTGTAGCGAAAGTAGCTTAGTAGTCAAAACTAGCATACAGATGAAATAGTCATATATACCCAGCATAATATTCAAAATTACAGGGTATTTAATGTAAGAAGTAGCTTAGAGACAAAAAACACACAAATTCATCGAGTCAAAAATCAACTCAGATTAGGAACAGAGCTAGTGTAGCTAGTCGTTCATGATGCAAAGTATAGGGTATTAACTAATGATAGATTAGAGCACCAAGCTAAAGAAACAAAATAATAATAAGAGAAATCCTCTCAACGGACGAGTCCCAATGGGCATGCATACCCCATGCCAGATTGTGCAGATCCGAGGGTACTAAAGGTAAGCACAAGGTAGTTTAAAGGCAAAAACAAACTCTCACAGATCAAGTTGTCGTAAATCAACGCCCAATTAGAGCATTTTTGCATTTTCACCAAGCGAGCAGCGGCAATGCGTAAAATTAGCACAGAGAGACAGAGACAGAGACAGAGACAGAGGCATAGAGTGGGAGTAAGAGAGAGAGAGGGGAGAGACAGTCAGACGAAACGCGTAAAAGTAGGCAGCCATTTGTCTGGCTTCCGCCTGGCCTGCTTGTTCTCATTCAGCTTATAATTTTTTTGGCATTCCTTCTGCTTCTTCTTGCCTCTGCATTTCGGGTTTCATTTCATTCATTTCGCTCCGTTTGAAATGTGCTCGAATGATTAATGAACGTAAATTTCATTTCGTATTTTTTTTTGTTTGTGTTTTATTTTTTTTTTTTTTTTTGCTGCCTTCCTGCAGTTGCGGCTCTTCTTCTTCTTCTTCCGTTGCTGTTGCTGTTGCTGTCTCTTTTGTTTCGCATTTGCTTTCACGCATTTTAGCAGCAATTGTGGAGCATTTTTTGCGCTGCCTCCTTTGTCCTGGCCAAGAGGCAAATAACAAATAATGAGAGCCTGCCTACATTCCACGTTCGTTCAGCGGCTCTAATAAAAAGTATATTAGTTTCGCTTTTCCAATAAATGATATGATGTAAAGAAGTAACATTTTAGACAATATTCTAAGAAGTATGACGTACCAGCATTATAAAGCTATCGTACCCACCCTCTACTCTCTATTCTTTTCTTCTTCCATCCTCTATTCTCTATGCTTTATTTTATACCTTCCATTTTCTAACCTCTATCCCACATATTCGTGCTTCGACTTTCTGTCAGGCGTATCATGCAGTCGGTAATACCCGCTTGCAATATTCTTACTTGGTTTTTATGGGAGGCCATTGCCATTAGCATTATATATTAAGTAAGTAAAACATGAAATAGGCTTCCTTTCTCCCTATATATGTGTGTGTGTGTGTGTGTGGGAGCTGTAAGCGCTAATTGGATTAGTTTTGCTTTGGTTTTGCCGATTACGGACCGAGGCGGAGAGCAGTTTATAAGAGTACGAGATATATGCAAGGATATTGTTACGTTGTCTGTGTGTGCCCAGCAAATTACATTTATTGGACAAAATGCGTTGACATATATACATACACACACACACACACGCACACACAGAGAGAGAGAAAAGTTGAGCTATGCATTCATCAAGTTGGCAACTGTTTGAGTTGCCTTTCCATTCAGTTATGGATATCGAATGTGTAAATATTAACCCATATTTTTGGCCAAAAGTCTAATTTAATTTATGGGCCAGCTCAGCTCAATAAGTTGTTATACATACATGTACATATAGAGATATATAGAAATGTAAACATAATTAGCTCCTATGCCAATATAATGAGTGCGTGTGAGGGAGACAGAGAGAGGCCAACTTAATACAATAAGTTGAATGTAAGCCGAAAACACGCAAATGGAATTTTGCTCAAGTCAATTAATAGAGCTCACATTGCCTTCAGTAATTAGAAAATTGAGAATATTATGTGAAACTCTATTCCCAAATTTGCCATTAGGAATTCGTTCTTTATTTTTAACCTACAGCAAATCGATATAAATGTCATTAGCAACAAAGCTAAACTCAAAAAAAAAAAAGGAAAGCCCAATTTAATGCGGGAAATACGAAACAGCTGTATGTCTGTGTGTGTTGGTATTCCTCTGTCTGTGTGTGTGTGTGCTACTGTGATGGACAAAGTTTGGTTCATAGGTTTGCCATTAATGAGAGTTGGATGGAACATTTTTGATTGGGTTTGTTTTCAGCTGGCGTTAAATTGCAAAAATCGCCCAATGAAAAAGAGCAGTAAGAGTCTAGCCTCTATTTCTCTCCCTTTCTCTCTGTCTCTGTTGTCCCCTTATCTCTCGCCATCTCTCGAGTTGATTAAAAGCAAAAATGTCAAAGTTGAGCAGCTCTTGGCTCAAATTGCGGCAATCAACATTAAACATAATGAGTGTCAAAGTGAAAGGCAAACTTTCAACTCTGCCCAGCTGTCAACGGCAACTGCAACGATATCCTGTTTATCCTGCAATAATGCCCAGCAGCAACAACAACAACAACAGCGATAGTCAGGCGACTGTGAATGACAAATACAATTGCAGCAGCAGCAGCAAATCTTTTCAGCAACTTTCTTCCTTTGGGTCTTCCTTAATACACTACGAGGAAAGGGAGCTCATCATTGTTTCAATAATTAAACTAAGATTACAAATTTAGTTTATGTTTTATTGAAATTTTTCATTTCTATGCAGACTTGAGACAAGTTTTTAAACATTTATTTTATTGTATACAAAATTTTTTAATTATTAATATGTAATCTATGAAATTCCAAAAAAATGGTTATATAGAATATATGGAAATTTAAAATATGAAATAAAAAATATATTTGATATACTTATTCATTTTTAAGGTTTTCTAATGAATCTATTATCATAAACAATTTTTAACAAATTTATTTTCCTTTTCATAATAGTAAAGTTTTATTTATATTCTTTTATTTTATATATATTTTTTTATTTAATATATATTAAACTAGGAACTAAAAAACTAGATGTTTAAAAAAAAATAATAAAAAAAATGTATTTTCCTTTTCATAATAATGATGTTTTATTTATACTTTTTTATATATTTTTGATTTAATATATATTAAATTAGGAACTAAAAATGTAAATGTTTATGTCAATTTAATGATAATTATGTAATATGTATGAAATGTTTGGAGCTCTAACCACTAAAGACTCCGCATTCCCTTTTTGCTCTATCTTTATTCCATGCATAAATGCTGGAAAGTTATGTCAATATGAATAATTTATTCAGCTAATGATGTACAGATTGTTAATTTGATTGTGATGCTCTTAATTATTATTTGCAGCTGACATTAAACTGCTGGCACGCAAATACTCGCACTTCGATCCTTTGACACTGAAGGTTCCGCTGAAGGATGTTGTTTGCTATTTATCACTGCTCGAGGCTGGCCGCCCAGAGGACAAGCTCGAATGTAAGTGCTGGAAAGCCATGAGGCATGCCACAACACTTGACCCATCCACCTATCTCACTCCCGCTCTCTCTCTCCCTCTCTCTCTCTCTCTCTCTCTCGCAATCATTCATCATGGCAGTCATGTTCCGGCTGTACGACACGGACAGCAATGGAGTCCTGGACACAGCCGAAATGGATGCCATTGTTAATCAGATGATGGCCGTGGCCGAATATCTTGGCTGGGATGTCAGCGAGTTGCGTCCGGTGAGTGTCACACAATGCGTCCCCCCTCTCCCTCTTTCTTTCTCTCTCTCTCTTTCTCTTACACTTAAAAGTCATTACACTGCAATCAGAGTCAGTGCTCATTACGCACATAAATGCGTAAGGATCCGCCGTCCAGAACAATCAAGCAATCACTGCTGCTGGTGGTCGATTCGTTAAATCGGACTAAAACTTTTTCAATTACTTACAAGCACTTAAAATTAATTTCACTTTATTGCCTTACGATTCCAGCGGAAGCTGTGAACTTTTATAGTTTTATACAAGTCAAAGCAAAAAATACACAATTGATGGTCGACTTTAATGTACCTGCACCAGTTTCTCTAGTCGAGTTCAGCTTGGGTTAGACAACTATAAAGATCAAAGTAAATGCTGAAGCAAAATCTAGAAGTAGTCGACTATTAGACTATTTGTAGTTTCTTAGCCAATTGCTGATTTTGTTGTAGTAGAATGGATGTTCGGCCAATGAATACCTAGACCAATCATTTTAATGAAGTTTTGTCCCTTTATATCTAATCTCCATCAAGCTTCGGAAAATACACACAGAATGGCAAAGAACCTACACAAAATAATCATTCAAGTTTAGCGAAAACAGGAAGAACACAAGAACAGCAACAGATAGTCGACTATTAAATGCCTTCACTTGCTTTCTGAACTTGTTTAGGGGAAAACTTTCAGAAAGTTGCTCCAGCTCAAGCTGATCTACAGCAATAACAAGTACAATCAATAGCAGCCGACTATAAAATACCTACACCAGGTCCTTCTCAAATCAAGTTTAGCTGGAAACCGAAATAGCTTTAAGTAATCAAACGAATTGTCGATGAACTGGGCAAAACAGAAAAAAGCGAAATGGGGACAAGGAAGAAATGTTGTTGCTGGCGACCACAAATAAAGTCAAGCGTCACAAAACTCAATTAACGAAATACCCTCGGGTTATGCTGAAACGAGAGCGCAAAGCTGGTCGAGCTGGTGAGCTGGTCGAGTAACGCCTGGATGAGCGGGGACAGCTGAACGAATCTAACTGCGTTAAAGCCAAGGCAGGACAACGCCGGGCTACCGAGTGGGTTTCGGGTTGAGCTGTTGCGCACTTTCCGTTTCTGTTTTCATGATGGCTTTATGACACTGAACGCAGGACACAGGGCTCAGTCAGAAGGCGCCACATACTTTAAATTCTAAGCAGATACACAAAAAATATTTTAATCAAAATTCTTTCCGGGTTGGAAAAGGCAAATACAAAAACAAGTCTGATTATTTTAATTGGGAGTGAACGACTCGCAGCTACCCTGAAACTTGGGACAACTACTGTTGCAATCATTCTATACATCTTACGATGCACTGAAGATATCAGAAAATAATGGCATTAACCTAAATGGATTCGATGTTGTGATGACACTGGCAGACTAATAAAAGCCAGATGGGCATGGCTACATGAAGTCAACTCTTTACTCTGTAGTATCTTCTATCACCTCAACAATACACCCTTTTCGGTCACTTCAGCTGCTACGAAAGAGTTTTGTTTGCCACATCAACTGGGTCATAGTTGAAACAGAAATAATCAAAACACTTAATGAATTGCATAATTCTGAAATTCATTTCCGGCATAATAAAGCCATGAGCAAAGAGAGGCTAAAAAGGGATGCCGCATAAATTCTAGTGTAATGAGTTTTCCAATCATAAACAAGTTGCGGTTCTAGTTCATCAAAGTTTCCTACTTTCGTGGTATAGCAAAGGCAAACAGCAAAAGGCAAGCTCAAACAGCAAAAGGCAAACAGGACATCGCATTACAAATGGCACCGGATATTGAATATTTCTGCTGTTGATTCCGGGAAATGTTCGCTTTGAACTGAAGCCACAACAAATCCAACTATTGGATTTAAAAGAAAATGCCAATACCGAATGAAGACATACCGGAAATACACTTAAAATGCCGCATGATAAGTGACTCGTCCAGCAAATCCGATTTGAACTGCCCAAAGCTAATTATAGTAGATCCTTGATAGAAAATGAAGTATACCACACAGCCAGGGCAGTAGGTTCATAGACACTTAAATTGACTTAGTGGCCTACTTACCATATCCTTCGGTCTTAGCCCAGGAATTTAAGCTAGCTTTATCAAAGAAACGAATCTTAAAATGCAGAACTGTTAACATTTCAATGGCTAGAACTCTAAATTCTAAATAACTCACAAACTACAAGGAAGATTGCAATACTTTTTGCCCCATTCATTAAGCTCGGCAGTAAAAAATTTTTGCCACATATCTCGCCAGGATCTGCAAGGATATGGTCAACTTATAGCAATAATTCCTGAAAATTTTACCCTTAGCTTCTTAGATAAGGTCATAATATTTCAATAGGGATCGTTCCGCTGAATGCACACAATCCTAACGCGCCATTTCCTGCGAAAATCCGTTAAGATTTGGCCGAGTTAGAGCTAAATTTCAAAACAAGGACATTTTGACATAGCCATAACTCCGCCATATCCTTAAGGATCCTCGGTGGACATACCTTTTCGAGCTCGTGAGAACTCATACTATCGATCTGCATTCAAGGATTGCCAGGATTCTACCAAAAATTTTTCATCAAAATTTGCAAGGGATATGGTCGAAAAATTGGCAAAAATTCAGAAAATGCACTTTATCTCGGCCATTTGAAGGACTAGGGGAATGTCCTTTGGACCAAATCAAGTTCTCATGGCACCAATCAAGAAGAAGCTGAAATCAGGATGAAAGTCCTGCAAACAGCTGAGTTATAAGGACTTCTTTATACAGAGAAAAACAGCCCATAACTCGGCCGTATCCTTGCGTATCCTGGCAAGCGGGGTGTCAAACGAAGTGGTGCCACCAAGACTACACACAGGCCAAAGGACATCAAAATCCGCCTTGCAGTTTCGGAGATATTTGCGATATTGTGTGTTTTTGGCCAAATCCTTGGCCGCCCAGGCCCGGCCTGAAGCGAAAAATACAAGTCCAAGATTCTTAGATGACCCTATATTGTTTTGATGAGAATCTATAGAATAGGTCCTTAAATACCTAACGCACCATATCCTTTCGTCCTGCGCAAGGATTCGGCCAAGTTAGAGGCGTTTTTAGGCAACCATATATGATTCTTTTCACTGGGCATAAATTGTCTAAATTCTATTTACTGCAGATTATTTTGACGTTACCATAAAGGATACATGCTCTTCTTCTTATATATCCTTTAAAAATCCGTAGAGGCTTGATACAGCTCAAGCTGTTCCTTGCGGATTTCGACAGATAATCCTAAAAGTATGCTACAAAAATTGTAAACTGAAAATGTTCCCTGCCAAATGGCAAATCTATGTAATATTTTTAGTTTTTATAAATAAAACGAAAATTTGTCAAACGTTTGTTTATTTTTATTCGAATTTTATCAGAGCTTATAAATAAATATTGACCCAAAATTATATTTTAGTTAAACTAAAAGGTATTCGCGTTAGCAGTAAAAAGCTGCCTGCTACAAGAAGTGTTATGCTTTCTTTAGCAGACACGGGCTTGCTGTTATAATACTCAAACTCTGATTGGAATCCGCACAAATTGTGGCTGCATTTGCTCAGTTTAGATGGTCCTTATGTAGTTATAGTCAAAGGAAATTCAATCGACTGTCCCTGATACTAGCAGGCGAGTTGCTCTTTCCCTCTATGTGTCTATTGGGTATCCTTGTGCAAAGAACAGTTATTAAGTGCTCAACTGGTAGAGAAGAGCAAAATTATGCTGGTCAGGCGTTGCTTTTCAAGTCGACAATGCTGCACAAACGTCGCAAGTATTTATTATATTTCCTGAAAGAAATCAATATAAGAATAGAGTTCGCTTTATCGCTCTATCTGTGTGGCAGACAATCGTAATAAGGTTACCTGTATACATTTTGCCTGAATTACGCGCTCCCCTGCTCCGCTGCAGTCAAAGGTAAAAGCCGAAAGTCAGAAAGTAAAATTGCCTTTATCTGGCTTACTCCACCGCAGAATGTCAATCAGGATGTCATACAGCAACGAAAATTCCACCTCGAGCCCATTTTTACACGATTTATTCTGTTTTTTTCTCTTTTTTGTTACTTTTACAGATACTGCAAGATATGATGGTTGAAATTGACTATGATGCCGATGGCACAGTGTCCTTGGAGGAATGGCAACGTGGCGGCATGACAACCATACCGCTGCTCGTCCTGCTCGGTGAGTATGAGTTGAGTGTGTGTGCCTCTGTGTGTGTGTGTGTGAGAGCAGCGGAGCCAAGTAGCTGTGAAGCTTTCAATGCATTTATCGCCTCGCTGCCTCGCTGCCTCGCTGCCTCGCTGCCTCGTTGCCACCGAGTCTGTCTGCCGTGGCTGTCTCAATAATCAAGTCATTTGCAGCAGGTACACAGAAGTTCTGCAAAAAGAGTGGAACAAAAATGTGAAAACAGTAAACGTGGCATTTTTTGCCTGCTGCAGCACGTATGCAAAACTGTGCGAGGCCCCTGCCTGCCGCAGTGCATCCATATATCAAGCTACTCACTTAACACACCTGCCCTAACTCACCCACCTCCCATCTCCGCTCCCCAGGTGTCGACAGCACTACACTCAAAGAGGATGGCATTCATGTGTGGCGCCTGAAGCACTTTAGCAAGCCGGCATATTGCAATCTCTGCCTAAATATGTTGGTCGGCCTTGGCAAAAAGGGACTCTGCTGTGTTCGTAAGTATCAAATGGTTGCCTCTGATGCATACACTATATATATATAGGCTAAATATACTATATATCTGCTATCTATACTATATACTATACTATCTATACCTAAATGGCTAGCGCAAATTGCTTTTATAACAGATTTACAGCATTAATAGACGAGGGTGGCTTGACAGCATTTATAGATTCAGATATATCCATATAATATACATACAGATATCTTATATAACCTTACATAAATATATAGACACGATTCTTGCTTTCTTTCTTCTACTCATAATATATTAAGTTAAATGTTCAAAGAATATTTAACTAAGCTTTCATTAAGTGCTTCATTCTGTAATTAATCTCAGCTAATGTAAACATATGTATCTATATCTACCACATCTTCTGTTTAGTCTGCAAATATACGGTGCATGAACGTTGCGTGCAACATGCCCCCGCCTCATGCATCACAACCTATGTGAAGTCAAAGAAGCCCAAGTGCGGCGGAGATCTGTTGCATCATTGGGTTGAGGGCAATTGCTATGGGCGCTGCTCCAAGTGTCGCAAACGCATCAAGGCCTATCACGGCATAACGGGACTCACCTGTCGCTGGTGCCACATGATGGTGAGTGTATGATACCAAAAGAAGGGTTCGGGTTTTGCTGCATGCAGCATTTGCCAAAGGAAATCTGTGTAAATAATTTGGAGAATAATTCATATAAATAAATTATTTTCAATTCCATCTTATTATTATTATTCAATCAATTCGTTCTTCGTTCATTTTGCTATTCAAAATTAAATTTAAATTCATCTATTTTCACCTTTTGCTCGTTAACTTTTGAGACAGCCCTCGTTGTAGTTCAAGCAAATTGTAGTTAAATTTTCCATTCAATACAGTTTGTAAATTGCAAATAAAAATAAAGTTCTTAGCATTGTCAATGGAGAGGCGAATGTAGAGGGAGCTGTAGGAGTTGGGAGCTGGAGGTTGGGGGCCATAAATGCTGGAGGCATTTTTCCCTTATACTTCAAAGCATTTACTTAACAAGACAGTTGCCAACTGAGACACTGGGAAAGTGATAAAATGATAAAGTGAGAAGCAGTGAGAAGAAATTCCATTCGTGCACAAGCTGGTGGAATTCGTTCAATATGTAGAATTTCAATTATTTTGATCAACACGGAGCGACGTCTGCTCAGTTGCTTTGGCCGTTGGCTCCTCTATTTGTTTTGACTCCTGCAAAAAACTTGTTAAGCTCCACTGATTTTAACTACACGCCGAGACAGAGGGGACAGACGACGCACACTTGTGTCTTGCACTTGGCTGACTGCTCCTGGTTGTTTCCTTTTTTTTGGGTTGGCAAATTGTCACGTCTCAAAGAAATTATGCTGTTGCTGCATGCCACAGCATGCCTGTGGCACAGCCAACCGCTTGCAACAACTTTGTCTGGCGCGTTGCCTGTGACAGACCGTGCAGCTTGTCGCAAGATAATGCCGAATTCGTTATCTGTAGTCAGCAACTAGAACAGACAACAACAACAGCAGCAGCCCCACAAATTCTGCCAAAGCAAGGAAAGTTTCTGTAAATGTTTCAGAAGCTGCAACACTGCTGCAATAGTCAATAGTTGAGGTCTCGAGGCAAGCCCGATAAGCACGGCCACAACCCAAGCCACAAGAAGTTCGACGTAGATGCTGCCATAACCCTCTGTGCGATAAGAATATGAGAGTACCTCGTAATTATACCCTGTAATGCATTGGAAATGCATAAACAGGGTAAGCTGATTTCTCTTGAAATGTATGTAACAGGCAGGAGTGGGGGGAAGGAGAGGTATATTCTTGATGAGTATCAGTAAATACTTGTACGACGTCTTTCCTCTTCTTTATATATATATATGTAGATATCGAAGTGTCCAGGTATATGCATATATAGCTACGTATGTGTATATGCACGACGCTCTAGGGTAACTCTTAATCTGTCTTAGTCTCTGCAGAGCACTTTGGCTGCCATTTAGCCAGGCATTAAAGGTGCCCACGTCTTGGCACATGCGATAATAGCTGCATATAGTTGCAATACACCGAAGAAAATAAGTAGCTGATCTTGTGCTCATAAATATAGCATAAATATATAAATATATAGTATATAGCAAAATGGAGGCGTGATTAAATTCCATTTAGGCGTAAATGAACAGCATTTTGCGAGCTGGGAGGCGTTTGCTGCTAACAAAGTTTTTAATCGAATTCATTAAAGCGAAATGAGCGCTTGAGCAAGCGTGCGAAGAGCTCGTCAAATAAATACGTATACGGCTAGTCAGCCAGGCCAGAAGTGAGCCATTAATTGAATTTAGGGCGCGCGTTCAAAATTCACTTTTTATGATTCAGATTTTTGTTTGGGTCTGGGTCTACTTTGCATCTTGCTGGCTAATTGGCTAGCAGAATTCGTTCAACTTTGCCGCCATCTCACTCGCTCACTCGCCCACTCTCTCTCCGTCTCTCTCTCTCTCTTTCTAGTTGCACAATCGCTGCGCTTCGTCTGTGAAGAAGGAATGCACTTTGGGCGAATATGCGGAGCTAATTGTGCCGCCCACAGCGATATGTCCCGCGGTGCTGGATCGTCAGCGCTCCGTTAATCAGGCGCATAAAGTGAGTTGACTCCATTTGTAATCGAATTAAAAACAATTTCCCAACTAAATCCCAACAATTGGCAAAATTCTAACTAATCCGCATTCCATTCACACTCTTCTTGCTTACTGTACTCTGTAAATTACTTTGCTGTCACATCTAACTATATATATGCGTATATATCTGTATCGTATGTATATATATCACAATTCCTGCAAAATTAAACCCAATCGTAACTGCAAAACCTGAACAAACTTGAGTAGAAATCAAATATGCATCATCATCAGCAGGCAACGCACTTTCAAATTACGCCGCCGGATGAGTTGAGCTGCCCGCTGCTGGTGTTTGTGAATCCCAAGAGTGGGGGACGTCAGGGCGATCGCATTTTACGCAAGTTTCAGTATATGCTCAATCCCAGGCAGGTGTACGATCTGTCCAAAGGTGGGCCCAAGGAAGGTACGTCACATCTTGGCAATGCTAAACTGAAAAGTGGAAAGCGCCTTGAGCGCCTGTTTGCCCTCCATAGAGTAAACGAGTATCGACTTAACTGTTTATTCCTCGACAGGACTTACGCTCTTTAAGGACCTGCCCAATTTTAAAGTCATTTGCTGTGGCGGCGACGGCACCGTTGGCTGGGTACTCGAGGCAATGGGTAAGCAGCAGCAGCAGCAGCAGCAGTCGTAAAAGCTAGCTAATAGCAGTAAATGGTAAATGATAACGATGTCAACCACACAGATTCCATTGAGCTGGCCACACAGCCTGCCATTGGGGTGATTCCGCTTGGAACGGGCAATGATTTGGCACGCTGCCTGCGCTGGGGCGGCGGCTACGAGGGCGAGAATATACCCAAGCTAATGGACAAGATAAAGCGCGCCTCGACCGTTAGCCTGGACCGCTGGAGCATCGAGGTAACCAACACCCCGCTCACCGTGGAGGAGTTGCGTCCCAAGGTAAGCGAAACAGCAATATAAATGTGATTGAATCAAAATCAGTTCGATTCAGGGTAAGCTGCGTGATCCCCGAACTTGAAATTCAATGTGAAACAAACTATCGTATCGATAGATTCGTGAACCACTTCACACATTCCTGCCAACTGCAAACAGTTTGCAGAAGTAAATTAGAAAGAAAAATCCAATTATCTAAAAGAGTTTTCGTCGTGTGGTTCAGGGTGGGAGGCGAATCGAATCGGAAACCGAAAAAACGATTACACAAACTAATTTTGAATGCTGCCACACATGGTATACATGTGCCAGACATATGTCTCTAGCTACCTCTATGCATCTCTCTCACCGTCTCGATGCTTCGGTCTGTTTTACAGGTAACTTTGCACTCAAACATGCAGAAGGTGATTGAATTGTCGCAGAGCGTTGTGGTCGACAAATCGGTGATCGAACGTTTCGAGGAAATCCAGCGACAAAACTTCATCAGCAACAGCGCCAGCAGTGGCAACGACAACATGTCAACGGGCAAACCGATTATGATGGCAACAACAACGAGCACAACTACAACAAGGACGGAAGAGGAGGTGGAGGAGCAGCACCAGCAGCAGCTGGAGGTGGTACGAAGTGGGCAGGTTGTAAGTGGCAGCACAACCACGAAGAGCATTTCAATGTCCACATTCGAAACGAGGCGGGTGCAAAAAAAAACATTAACTGCCACAATGAGCAACAAGAGCAACAGCAGCAGCAACTCAAGTGGCAGTGGCAGTGGCGATTCCGTTGGCAGCAGCAGCAATCAGGCCCAAATGCTGGCAGCAAGCAGAACAGATGCAACGGAAAAGCAATCGCTAGAGACATTGCTGCTGCAGCACAAGCAACAGCAAAAGTTGGCAGCGGAAGCAGCAGCAGCAGCGGCAGCAGCGGCAGCAGCAGCAACAACAACCACAGAGCAAGCAGCAACAGCAGCATTTGAGCATAATCAAAGCGCTGATCATAATAGTCAACAGCAGGGCATTGTTAAGCAGCAAATTACATTGTCATTAGATTTGTCCGACACCAGCAGCAATTCAAACGAGCCACGCCAAGTGGATAGCACGCCACAAACACCCAAAACACCAGCAACACCCAAGACTCCCTCAGCAGCAGCAGCACACACAGCATCAACTCCAACAACACCCTCAGCAATAACAATAGGAGCTGCAGCAAACACAGCTCCAGCAGCAGCAACTGGCAGCAGCAGCAACATTCCGCAAAAGCCCATCAAAGTGCAATCGGACAAGGACTGCACAGTGCCCTACAACATAATCAACAATTATTTTTCCGTTGGCGTGGTAAGTAAACCAAGGGAATCATCCCCTGCTTGACTCGTCTCTATTGTTTTTCTGCTTTGTTTGTCTAATTGGTGAATCAGTTAACAATTTGTGCTTCATATTAAGAGCACAGCAGAGCACGACTGCAATCCCATTAGCCACAATAATATAGGGGTGCATCCCCTAGCTGAGAGTGCGCGACAAGCGTGATTGAAGGCAGCTTCTATGAAATCTGATAATCTTGAGAAGCATACATATATAGTGCCCCTCTTCAAAGTATTTTTCTCTTTCCCCCAGCTTTTGATATACCGTATGTTCCAGCCGAGTACAGCCGACAAGATAGTTTTATATGTACATATATAATGTACAATACATATCAATAATATACAATTACATGATTAAGAGTCTCAATTTTCAACTTATCGATTATTCAATTGATGATATTTTCTACCACTTTATCAAATTTTCCCCTATTCAAAGCCAAATTTCCCACATACCCTGCAAGGTTATTTCACATTTTGTGTTTCGACAGCAACTTTCCAGCAATTGTTGTCGACTCTGGCTATCTACAGTGAAAACTTCATAGAGAAGCTTATAGCTTTAGTTGAATGAATGTGTAGTGCAGGTATTTCGGGGATTGGGCAAACTTTATTACAAACAATGAAATTTCTGCACATAATCTCCGCATAATGCAGCTTAAATTTGAAAAGGAGCTTGAACAAAAAGTCAACTGCTTCAACTGCAACAATATTCATGGCGAACGCCTTTGTGTTTACTTTGGCTTCGAGTCAATATGCGAGTGCAGAGCTGTATTCGCACTATTCAATAATTCATATGGCTATATATTCATTTGCTTAATCATTCATTCAGCATTTGTGATTTGTGTATGGAAGGAAAACGTGGCGCACATTTCCGCCCTTTTTTGCGCACAGAACTCGGCAAGTGCACGCGAAATGAAAAGTTGAAAATGCTCCAAAGCTGAAAAAGTGCAATCCCTCGCTTTCTAATGCAAATTTCACCATAAACTTGAGAGCCGCGCGAGCGAGAGCTGCAAAGAAACTGAAATGCAACTCAAACAAAAGCGTTGCGGAAATAGATAGAAGCGCATACAGTGAGCTCTCGCTCGAGTGAACAGTCAACAATTCTAGCAAAACTATATATGGCAAAGGGGGCTGAGAAAGTTGAGCTCTGATTTAAGCTCGTGGGTGCTCGACTCGAAGCTACATCACTGTATTCATCTTAAGAATTCGCTAGGGTATGTGCATCCTTGTTCTATATATACAGGGTATCCAAAAGCAAGAAGAACAATGACTGCGAATTTCCATATTTCACGCTTGCCGCAAATTACCAAAGTGCTGCACAAAGACGTGCAACGTGCAACGTGTAACGTGTAACGTACAACGTGCAGCACGCCCGGATTGCAAATGCGGCTAAAGTTGACTGCACACACACGACCCACACACACGTAGAGAGAGAGAGGGAGTAGGGGACAGAGCTGGGACAAACACAGTTGCAAATAGCTGGCATTCAATCAACAAGAGTCGGCGGCTCATTTGCATCATAAATGCATCGATAGAGCTCAAACAGCGCAATCATCGGCGCGCGCGAACATCAGGGCTCAAAGGACAGCGGAATGCAAATAGACTTCAATCAATAGGCCACATAATTGGGCATGGGTTGATAAAGTTAAACGTCGAGCTCAAAATGCCAAACTGTGAACTCTGAGCTGCAGGAAAAGGACCTTCGGATCACAGCAAATTGTGTTCTAGAAATGCAGCAGGGAGTCAATTGATATGCATCTATTGCTGGCAAATTGCTGTAGAATTAATTATAGAACTAAGCGTGGAATCCTAGCCTAGTATTGACTAACCCAGAATCGGTGCCTACAGGCTGTTAATCCTAGGCAGGCAATTAGGACTTCTAGCTCCTCCGAGGGTAGGAAGTATAACTGTAGCAATGATTGCCAACAACTTACAGTAGAACACTGCTATAGTAGACTTCCCATACGGCATCGCTGTATCATCAACACTTCAGTCTAATAGCCCAATGTCCGCTGGCCTAATGTCTGAATGACTAAATGTCCCCAAATTGTAATGGACGGGAATTAAGGGGCTAACGGGATATGCGAACTATGCACTATTTAAATTAATGAGCAGCAGACTTGCCTTGCTCTCTAATTACTATTTGCCGACAAGTGAGTGGCTTAAACGAGTCCTGGGCAGCACGGACGACACACATTGAGCCCCAGGGACGATTTGACAGAAAGAAACCCAATCGGGCAATAAATTCGAGCATGTGAATCAGATGGCCAAAGTTTTACTTTTCGGTTGGCTAAAGGATCCTTTGAATAATTTAACACACGATGCTGAAGGTCCTGGGTCAGGCCAATCCAGGCCTCGAAAGTGGAAATCAAAACGAAAGAGCAAAAACGCACACAACTAAGTAGCTGGCGAAGATTTAATGCGGCCATAAAGAAAGGCTAAGTGGCAAATTTACAGGCAGGCAGGCAGGTCATACAGATACAGATACGGATGCGAACGTCAGCGCACGAAAGTCACGACAAACGAAAGCCGAAAAAGCCACGGCCAAGAAGAAGTGGCAACTACTAAAACGGATATGTTGTACAAATCAGCAAGGCGCAAACTTGACGGTGCCCTGCGTCTAATCAGAATGAAAACACGCCCACATGGGACCAGCCAGCAAGGGTAGGGGTCGAAGTGAATGTCCTGCGATAGTGTTTACTGTTTATACCAATTGAAAATGGCCATATTGGTAGGGTAGATTCGTTGGTAACGCCTCCTGCTTGCCCGCAATTCTGCGAGTAGTGGATCTAGAAGATCTAAGAGTATAAGACTGATGGGGCCAGCTGTCGGGCTTGTCATGCTAGTTCCTAGCAGAGTATAAAATTATTAAAGCAGCGTATAAGAGCATTCAAATATAAGGCAATAAGAGTACAAGTCCATAAATTTGTATACGCGGATATGAG
This sequence comes from Drosophila mayaguana, assembly GCA_037075325.1. Lineage (NCBI taxonomy): Eukaryota > Metazoa > Arthropoda > Insecta > Diptera > Drosophilidae > Drosophila > Drosophila mayaguana. Next base: position 673,808 of record JBAMCG010000016.1, on the reverse strand, counting down.
CATATAAGATTCGACCTAGTGCCGGCTGCCTATCTCTACTTCTGCTCAAGTAGCGCAGCATAATAGTGTACTGGTATAAGTAAGTCAGTATGAGTATAAGAGTTTAGTAGTAGTAGTAGTACGAGAATATAGCAGTAGACTATAAACTTCAAGTATTAGCATCCTACATCTACATCTGTTTAAGTAACGCAGCATAATAATATAAGCATAATATATAAGAGTTCAGGAGTAGCAGTAGTAGTACAGGAGTATTATAGGAGTACGAGAGTACGAGTACGAATATGGGAGTAGACTATAAACTTCAAGTCTTAGCATCCTCAGCCGAGTCAATCTAGCAGTAGTGGACTACAGAGTATAGTAGATTCCTCAAATATGAAATACTCTATTTTATGGGTACTCTCCACATACTGCCCTCACAGACAGAAATAAACGCATACAAACTTGAGCTCTCTGTGAGTGTTTCTGCCACAACAGCTCAGCACAGAAGTCAGGGATTCAGCTGGTCAGGCACTCCCCGACTAGAGCATTTTTATTACTATATATATATATATATATATATATATATATATATATATTTATTTACACTCGTACATCTCTGTGCAGGGAATGGAGATGTGTGCGTGCTTGTGTATTTTGTAATGCTGCACCATTTGTCAAGTGCGGCTAAAGTTGAAATCCTTTTTGTGCAAACATTTTGCACTCTATTCAGCCCTCGCCCCTCATCGCCCACTGTGACCCACGTTGCCCTCAAACGTAACTAAATATCAGCCTAATACACGCAGTGAACCCACACACAGCGCTCAGACAATTGCCAGCCATGCGATTAAGATCCACAACAAATCCCAACCAAAACAAAATACATACACAAATACTACAAAAAGATGCCATCAAATTTCTGCCTCTGTTTCTTATTACATGTGTGACTGTGTATGTGAGTGTGGGTGTGTGTGCGTGCTCTAGTTTATTTATGACCTGATGTGTGTCTGTTTAAACTGTAGGCGTCTACAGCAAACTGTCGACGATTTTGTTGTTACAAATACCCCTTAAAAGTAAACAAATGTCGAAAGGGCCTACAACGGGTAGGACTCTGATAAGCACATTAACTATAATAGATGGAAATACAAACATAAACTATATAAGTACAAAAATAGGGAAATATACGAGTAGGAGAAGACATAAGAACTTGAATCGGAGAGGAGGAGGAGAGGAGCGCCCCAGCTCTTATATAAAGTATGGAAAGCCCAGCACAGCTCAGTATAGATCACTTATTGAAGCTAAGCATATGTGTATATATATATAGGTATACCAAAGATCAAGTTTCGGCCAATATACTCGCACTTAGCCTATGAGCCTATGAGCAGGCATTAATGAGCTTTATAAATTGCAAGCCGAAGCGCTTCACTTATCTCTTAGTCTTCGTTGCGTAGCTTACAGAGAATTTGAATGAAGCACTTACAGGGTATGCTGTTGTCCATGCGTGTCCTTTGTTGTTGTTTTTGTGGCTTATTGTTTGTTGTTTTGTTGCTTTGCTGTTGTCGTCATTGTGCGTGTTGTTGCCGCTGGGATTTCACTTGTCGGCTTCATTTCGCACAGCCTCCGCCTCCGCCTCCTCCTCTGACCCTTGTCTGCCTCTGGCCCTGCGTTTAGCACTCATGTGTATGTGAGCATCTTGAGTGCGTGAGTATGTGTGTATGTGTGTGTATGATATGCTAGTTCAAGTGGCAGCAGCAACAGCAGCAGCATCAGCAGCTTAAAGGCTGAGTGTGTGTGTGTCTGCGGAGTCTGAGTAATGCGGCATGGCAGAGTATTCCACACTGACGCTTTGGTTTAACGTCAACAATTGACGTTAAGCGCGAACTTTCTGCATTACATGATAAAATGGGAAGAGCAAGAGGTTCTGGGCAAGGGGTAAACACACACACACACATGCACATATACATGTATACATACAATATATGTAATTGCTCTCTTGCAGTGCCAAAAACAGATCCCTGGGACTTGGCACGTTTCATATATATGCATATGTATATATATGTATATATATATATATATATATATATATATATATATATATATATATATATATATATATATTGTGTTTGAGGCTCGCACGTTTTATGACTTCTCCAGATCCAGCTCAACGCATACTTTCCGGCTTTATGATCTTTAGTGTGAGTTTGTCAATTTGTTTAACCAAATTTTATGGGCCACATTTAATGCGCGTCCAGTCGAAACAGTTGCCCAAGGCTTTAAACGGTCCTCGGCATATAAGTTATAAATTTAGTTGGCACACGGGCTCTAATTAAAAAGTTTTTCACCTGCACCACACAAACTCAGTTCCACGCGCTCGCCCACTCTTTAGCCTGATAATTCAATTTTTGGCTTTGCAGCCGTGTAATTAATCTTATTTTGCTTTGTGAGAGCAACAGCCACAAAACGTAAATGCCAAAGCGGCTTCCCTTTTTCCAGCAAGGCAGGCGTGGGTGTTAAGTGTGTGTGTGTGTGTGTGTGTGTGTGTGGCGGGGGCTGTTTGTGAGTGCTCTGTGCTGTGTGTTATATGTGGGCGCTGTGACGTGCATAATAAATGCGCCTACAAAATGTGCAACGTGTCGTATGCGCAATCAAAGCCCTGGGCCAAGAGCACTTGCTCCAGCTGCGGCTTTAGCCCCTCCCTGGGTTTTGCTGTCCCATTCGCTTCTACCTCACGTTCGTCTCCTCCAGCATCTGCACTCTCCTGCATCAACTAGTACTCTTTCTCCTGCTGTTTGTCCTCCACATCACCTGTTGCTACTCCTCGTCCTGCGCACACTTTGTCTGCCGTTCAGCCTCAATTTTTGCATATTTGGCCAGTACTCCGACTCCTGCTCTGTCAAGTGTTGCGGCGCTAGCCGAATATGCAAAAATTAAAATTCTGCCAGCTCGCTTACATGCAGAGCATTGCATTGCGTGCACAGCCTGAATACGTTGCACATAATCGAGCTGTGGCCTACGCTGCGTATGCGTTATGCATGCCACATCACTATCAGGAGGCGAGCCAATCGAACTGGCAACCCAATGCACCGGGCAATAAGTTTTGAAGCACGTCCCACATGTTTGTATCTCTGCATTTATTTGTGCACATCACCTGCACAAGAGGTGCAAATGCAATTTCTGATTTGCTTTGTTTGCTCCTTCTATTGCAGGACGCCGCTATTTGTGTGAAGTTCCATTTGGAGCGCGAGAAAAATCCGCATAAATTCAATAGCCGCATGAAGAACAAACTTTGGTATTTCGAATATGCAACATCTGAGACTTTCGCTGCCTCCTGCAAGAATTTGCATGAGCACATTGAAATTGTGGTAAGAAAATAAAATATAAAATGAAATAAAAAAATAAAAAAAAAAGAAATTATAATAATAAAAAATAAATAAAATTTAAAAAATAAATAAATTAAAGCAATAAATTCACCTATTTGTCCCCAATCAATAGTGCGATGGCGTTGCCTTAGACTTGGCCAATGGACCGCATTTACAGGGTGTAGCATTGCTGAATATACCCTATACGCATGGCGGCTCCAATTTGTGGGGAGAGCACCTATCACAGAAACGCATACGCAAGAGTGCCGGACCCTTTGGCAAGAGTAAAAAGCTAAAGTCCAGCGATAAGGAATTCTCCGCGACGAGCTTCAATTCCGTGGATCTATCTGTAGCTATACAAGGTAAGTGGGTTTTACCACCAAGACGGGCAGCCCCTTTAATTTGATTGAAACTGCAGATTTCGGGGATCGCTTGATAGAGGTAATTGGCTTGGAGAATTGTCTGCACATGGGCCAGGTGCGCACAGGTCTACGCGCGTCGGGTCGTCGCTTGGCTCAGTGCAGCGAGGTGATTATCAAGACCAAAAAAACATTTCCCATGCAAATCGATGGCGAACCCTGGATGCAAATGCCTTGCACTGTAAGTGAAGAAAAAGTAAATTGAAATAGAGTTTACCTATATATATATTTTCTCTTGCAGATAAAGGTAACTCACAAGAATCAGGTACCGATGCTAATGGCGCCGCGCTCCGAGAAAGGCCGCGGATTCTTCAATATGTTGTGCAGCTGATTCAGGCGCAGCGCATCGAGCGACTTCATTGGCCAGCGCAGGCAGTTGGCGTCAGAGTCAGCCGATGAGCTAGAAGATAATGATTATCGCATTGTTACCAGAAGCATCACCGTCCATAATTTACCTTAGCCTTAAAAGCCCCATAGATATTATATACATATATATTGCCCATAGACGAAGATCTAAACAATTTTTTAGCAAAATTCTCGAATCGTTTCGTATCGAGTGAGTTGTTAGAGCTTTACACACATACATTTTTTAATAGCATAATTGAATATTGTGAAAGAGAAATGCTACAAAAGTCACATGCATTCCAGATAGTAAAGTTATATTTAATATAAATCTTTAGTTCAATTTACATGTAAGAAATCTCAGTGTTAACCACGTGAAAGCTTTAGATGTACTATATATATATGGTTACATATAGATTGGTACACGTATTTATTAGGCACTGTAAGAAACACATACACTTACATACACACGTCAAACTTGTCCAATAATGCAATTAAATGAGACCAAAAACAAAAAATTAAGAACGTAGTGCGAATTTTCAAAAATCAAATGCACAAAGTCTAAACACGAAGAAAATATATAAATATAGATATATATAAATTATATATACACATTTACATAGATACATATTTACATTTAAATCCGTCGGAATTAGTTTTAATGAAAAATTATTAACAGTGCAGTCGGGTACAATCGACTGCCCAATACTCGTTTATGCTACAAAAGAAATTAAATTGATCCGTTTTAGCACTTCACCAATTAGCTTTAGCTATATTTATTCACACAGCTTTATAAACCAAACTACATTATTTGACTACGTGAACGAGTATAAAAGTAATGCAAATTGCTGTATGTGTGCTTTATAACCCTAAAAACCAAATTGTTACTCGTTGATTTTCAAGTTTCTAATATATTTAAAAATATAAAAAAAAAAACATATCATTGGCTACATTTTCAGTAAAATTTTTCAATTGAAAAAATTGAGTGTAAAAATTTTCGAAAGTTTTTTAAATTATTATTTCTTTTGAAAACAGCAGTGCACAGAATCATACATATATTATATGTTATTTATTGATTATATATTTTGTATATATAAATAAACGAAAAAAATGTAAATTGATATATAAAAAGAAAATATCAATGAAATGGTGAAGCTTTAAATGAATTTTGATATGAAAAACAAAAGAAAAAATATAATTGATATAGTAATATACGTATACATGCATCCATTATATATTTACATATATATATATATGCTACATAAATACTCGAAACATGTATATATATATATATAAAAAGAAGTGAAACTGAACGAATCTAAGAATCGAATCAATATCTAGAGCGAAACTTGGAAAATAGTTTTAGACTCTCATTATGTTATGTAAATATATTTATACACATAATATAATTGCAATTGGAACAATATATATAATCACAGATAGGTGTGAATGAGTTCCTAAACATTCATTGTGCTTACATATATTAAAATCTGGTAGAGAAAATTTAATTGATATATTAAACAAAACATCATTCCTATATATAAATATATATATCTACATAATATATATATCTAGAATACCTAAGAAATATCAAAGATAATGCTAATCATAAATATACTAACACACATAGTACCTACTTTAACTATGAAAGAGCATTAGCAATACTCGATTGTTGTATTTTCATCAATTCGAGGAGTGTGTGAACTGTTCAAAAATATATTTATTTATTTTATACCAAAAATGTACATTTTTTATTTTATTTAGATTTTCTAGAGATCGTAAAAATTTGTACACTAATGATTTTTTTCGTTTTAGCAAACAACAAATTTTATTAAAATATATCGTTTTTTTCTCAAGTGACTCATTGAAGGTTAATTACTTGTTGTATACACAGATGCTTTTCAACCATTATATGTATATAAACTTTATGTTAGACTAGAGATTGATTTAAATAAAAAAAAAAACCCTTCATTGTCGGCTGTAATCGACTGCATAATGCTCGTTGAACTCACAAAAACAGCAGAAGGAAGAAGGAATAACCCCGTTTTCTTTTTGTGAGCGAGCAAAGGGAATACTTTTAGTTGTAGAAATTGATTAAGAGATCAACTAATACTGTTTGAACCCACACGAAATATACATAGTAATTATAAATATATAAATCCATATATATATCAAATTTTGGTTTCGTCGATAATGCAAGCAACTATATATTTCTATATATAGATATACATAAAAATCCATTTAATTTTTTTTGCAAACAAAACATTTTTCGAATGCAAATCCTAAAGCCCACAAAGCTTTCAAATGGGATGCAAATGCCACACAGTAGCCAGTTAACATTAATTATAAATGAAGAGAAGTATAAACAAATTACTATTAGAAGAAGCAAAAGCTAACAAATATATATACTCTATATGTGGATAAGCTAAATAACTATGTACTGTAGAACAGCAGACTTGAAATGTATTTATTTACAGCAAGAACTAGAAAACAATACGAAATACAAATATAAATAAAACATAGTTGTATATACTTACGAATATTGAACCTGAACAAATCAGTTATAGCCAAAAATATAAATTAATCAAGAAATAAAATCAACCATTGCATAAAAAAGAAACTACAAATTAAGTCAACCATATAATATCTGTTCCAATTTGTATAGATATATTAATAAATATACCTAAATATCAACTTGTCTATAGTTTTTATAGTAGCTAATTCATATATGTGCCATTATGCAGCTTCAAGTGCTAAAACTCGCTCTCTATCATTTCTACACCTTTAATTTGACTTTTCAAGATTGTGCCAAGGCTTTTGAAAATATACATAAATAAATATAGTAGAGTATTTAGCATATAACTAAAGATCATAACCATCTATGTAAACCAATGCCTATAATCAGTGTTTAAAACAAACCACATATAATAAATACAATCTATTTATATAGATGTTATTAAACAACTTGTAAAGCTGCTTACAATTATTTTATTTGGGCTTCTATTCATTTTATTTTATTTTCTTTCGTTATCTTCCTTAATCAAGCCATACTTATTGGATAACTCTAGCTTAACATAAGGTCCATAGACACTTATAAAGGTGAGTATGCGATTTTTACTCTGTTTGCCAAACTGGGCCAAAATCTCGCCGGTTCGGCATGGATGCAACGTCATAAAGGGACGAAACAGCACCGGATGCTCCATTGGCGTTAGCATTTGATAAAGATCGCTATGAGGTGCATCTGGCATGAATAGATTCCAAGTGGCCTCTATATCCAAGAGGCCACCATCTGGTCAAAATATTACTTAATAACAATTGATACATAAATGCTGGAGAGATTCAATTTACCTGATCGATGAGCTTGTAGATAGAGCATGGGCACTTGATAAGAGATGCTATACACAATATGATACTCCACATTTATCAGTTCATCCGCACATTTGACTTTTTGAGTGTACTTCAGAAACGTATTGGGCTCTTGATTATCCTATAAGATATAGAATAGAAGATATTGAATCGAATGTACCAGGTGGATATTTACTCACCTTTTCAATAAGCTGCCAGCTGTCATTTAGATCTAAAGACATAGCCAGGAATTCTTTGACCTGACTAAGAAACTCCAACCAAGTCATTGAATCACTCATCTAAAAAGAATATAAGTAAGATTTAACATAACACATATATATAGCAAAAGTTACTTAACTAAATATAAACACAGTTGTTCTTTTCATTACATTTTAAGCGGGTTGCCTCATATACATATATATTATACATAATCGAAACAGTTTACATTTTAAAGCTCCTCAACTTGAATACTTAAGCTAAAACACACACAAAGATAATTAACTTTTTGTTTTACTACGCAAGCGAATCAGTTTTTAAAACCTTTGCAAATATTATATTCTGTAATATTTATATTAAATGCACGGCCCCATCAGCAATTGTTCGCCTCTCCAGCGTCCAAGACAGCGACTTGTATATTCTCATTGCGTCGCACTTGCACCACAGTCACAATTCCAGCTTTATCATCGAATTTGCAAGTGACAGTAACTTCGCTTAGTTGAAACGTAAATATTTGCGAGCCATATTTTGTGCGCAGATATACGGAACGAGGGTCCGCTTCCAAGATGTCAACAATGCATTGCTTTTGCACTTGCAGCTCCAGCAGCTGGGCCTCGGCGTGTTCGTTGAAGCAAACGGTCAGACGATGGTTGGCCACGACCCAATTGGGTACACGCACTGCACTCGGCAATGGTGGTTGACCGGTCAAGCCATCGGGATTTATATTATTGGCCGTATAGCCACTCGCTCCATACAGTTCCAAATCGGATTCCTCGCCATCTGGTTCTTGACGGGACCCATAGAAGTCGGCATTGTTTTCATTGGACATTGCAGCAGTTCGACCTTATGGTTGAAGACAACGGGAAATCAATAGAGGCTACAAATCTAAAGTTTATGCTGTCCAACACACCTGAGTCTACACTTAATACAGGTGCATCATAGTAGGGTATATATGGCTTAATATCCAGCACAGGTGTGCCATCCACCATGTCAGTGCCAAAGAAGCTTATGCTATCACCTTCAATCCTCTCGATCTCCACCAACGACAACCCAATGGGACAGGGCCGATGCGGCGAACGTGTGGAGAAGACACCAACCCGCTCTCCACCTAAACGAGGTGGTGCAACCTTTGCCTTGGGATGTGCATTGTTTCGATGAAAATGGTAGATAATCCACATATGTGAGAAGTCGGCTAAGCCCTCAAGTGAATGCTCCGGATTGGTGAAAGTGCCATCACTAAGTTGTAAGACGCTACGTAGGCGATTGCCCACACTCGATTGCCGGGGCACAGCGCGTTTCTCTGGGAAGTCTGTGCGTATTATCCCAATGGACTTGAAGTGGACGACGTCTTCGTTATCATTACTGCTGTTCTGCTGTTTGGCATTGGCATTAATATCATTGCATTAGCGGCCCCACTCACCTGCAACGCACCTGCAGGTTGTCCTTGGCCTTGGCGCAGCCTTCGCAGCGAAAATCCTGCAGCAGCCGGTTTATTGTCTCAATGTCCTTGCGCTGCACATGCTGTAAATTGCGCACCTGCTGTCTGCACAACAAGGTACATAAATAACATTGAACTTGAACTTCAACGAGATGATGGACATTTTTTATTGTACCTCAAGTTGTTTATCTCGTTGCGCGCAATGGTCAATTGATTCTTCAAGTCATCCTCGTGCATGTTCGTAATGCGTAATAGCCGGAACGTGTAAGCATATACTTAATTTAACACTTTTAATATACAACTAACATTATTTTATTCTTTATTTTATATTGTGGTATATTTACCTTATTCCACTTCGCTTGCCATTCGCAGACGCAATAAATTTCGATAGCCAACCGATTATTGACATTCGCACAAAATGTATAGCGTGTTATCGCGCAATAATTCGATATGTTTAGCCATCCCTAGTCAACAATGACTTTATAAATTTCTGCCGTCAGCTAAACGAAACCCAAGCACACTAAAAAACTTGTTGGTTTGAAATTTAAATAAAGTAAAGGTAAGTGCAATAGGCGAAACGCAATAAAACAATTCAAGTTAATTATGCTAAACAACTTTCTGGTGTAGGCAAATTAAAAATATACTAAAATGTCGCGAGGAAGTTCAGCCGGTTTCGACAGACACATTACAATCTTTTCGCCAGAGGGACGCCTCTATCAAGTGGGTAAGTATTTGAGAGAGTGTACAAATTTGTGAAGTAATTAACCAATTGCCTGCTCTAGAATATGCATTTAAGGCCATTACTCAGGAGAACATCACTTCGGTGGCTTTAAAGAGCGGCGACTGTGCCGTTGTGGCCACCCAGAAAAAGGTGACGGAGAAGAATATTGTTCCAGAGACTGTGACCCATTTGTTTGGCATTACCAAGGAAATTGGCTGCGTTATGACTGGACGCATTGGTAAACAGAAGCCACACATCAACATCAATACCTTATTTAATTTGCATATTCCATATTAAATATTTCCAGCCGACTCCCGGTCTCAGGTGCAAAAGGCACGGTATGAAGCAGCCAATTTCCGTTACAAGTACGGCTACGAGATGCCCGTCGATGTGCTCTGCCGTCGCATTGCGGACATCAATCAGGTGTATACCCAGAATGCCGAAATGCGTCCGTTGGGCTGCAGCATGGTCCTAATCTCCTATGATGATGAGTTGGGTCCATGCGTCTACAAAACGGATCCAGCTGGCTATTACTGCGGTTTCCGTGCCTGTTCAGTGGGCGCGAAAATGATTGAGGCCAATAGCTATCTGGAAAAGAAGTACAAAAACAACCTATCTGAGGAGAAGACCATACAATTGGCCATCACTTGTCTGTCCAGTGTCCTGGCGGTTGACTTTAAGCCAAATGGCATTGAGATCGGCGTTGTGAGCAAGTCAAATCCGCAGTTTCGTATACTCGATGAGAAGGAGATCGAGGATCATCTAACCAAAATTGCTGAAAAAGATTAAGCGCCTAGCGTATGACCCACATGTAGATGTTAAATCAACCTTTTTATAAACATTAAATGGAGTTACGGAAAGATTGGAGAAAAACAATTACATTCTTTTCATTTTACTTATTCAATTAGCTGCTTAACAATCAGATAATTAACCATTAAAAGTATGCATAGCAACCTTCTTTGAGAGACTTAACAAATTCTCAATTTCCTCAACTCTCCTTTTTTTTGTGCACCTTTCCGCCGTAGCGCATCACATAGGCATTGACATCAAACTTGCGTTTACAGCCTTGATAGTTCATATAACGAATCTTACCGAATATGGCGCGTTCCTTCCAACCTTGGTCGTGAATACCACCGATGGACCACATGCAGCCAACGTAGCCATTCGGGTCGCGTCCATCCAGACTGTACTTGTCGTTCAATAGTATGCTGTACTCTAGCGCCTGTTCCGGCGTTTCGGTCCACTCTAAAATCTTTTTGGCCCAATACATGCGCAGAAATCCATGCATTTTGCCCTCCTTCACCAGCTGCAGCTGGGCCGAGTTCCACAGATCGTCGTAGGTGCGCGAGTGCTCCAGTTCTTCCAGACTATAGCAAGGACTGCGCTTATCCTTGCGATGCGCTTGCAGAGATTCGTATGCCCAGCTATATATACCCTTCAGACTATCGTATTGCTCGTTGTAGTAGCAGAAGTTGTCAGCCAATTCCCGACGCACTATCGCCTCCTCGTAGTAGGCTTCGACTGATTCCTTATAGATGGTCTTATAACGGCCCACTTCCAGGACACAGCGTTGCGCGGATATTTGACCAAAGTGCAGCCAGGGCGAGAGACCAGACAGAGCATCCGCCATGGGATCATTGCGCTTGTCATTGAAATGTCGCAGGCGGCGAGTGCAGAAATCGTAAAGCTGTCTGCAGGCAGCCGTGTAGCCCGGCTTGGCCCACTCCACAGCATCCACAGACTTGTCGCATCTGAGCATCTCGTGTGCTGCAGTCCAATCCACACTTCGACTGCCCTTGACATTGCCATACGCATGTTTTATTAGCGGCGGAAACTCGGTCAGATATTCGCTCAATTTCGAATTTATCTTGTTGCGAATTGTGCGCGCTGCATACTCCTGCTTATCGGAGGTCACCCAGAGGGGCACCACATTGTGGGCATCCACTTGCGTAAGTGGCACATGGGCTGGCAAAGCTTTGACCACATCGTCGACCCACTGGCGCGGCAGCCTCAGCGGTGCAAAGTCACAAATTACAGCGCCTATTTGCTCGTCCTTAACAAACTGGGGCAACCGCTCTACAGCTGGCCCAAGCAATAGATGGAATGAGATGTTCAGCTCCCGACATTGCTGCTCCACCTCCTGCAAGCCACAGAGCATGAACTTGTAGTGCCTTAAGGTAGCATTCAGGAATTTCGGCACCAGACAAAAAACCACCATCAAGGGCAGCTCCAATTTCAATGCCAACCGCTGGGCGAACAGCAGCGCCCAATTGTCTTGAACGCGCGCATCTCGTGACATCCAATAGACGACGCCTCCATTGCAATTCTCCTTAACATCGCTAGCAGCAGTTAAGACACGAACTCGTTTCTTCCTGAAGGCAAATTCATGTACATTAGCAGAAGCCTTCAGGCGTTGCTCCCGCACGTGACAGAGAAATTGCTCAAAACTGTTGTAGCTTGGTTTTGTTTTCTTTTCTGGCGTAATTGTAACTGTTTCTTCGCCGCTTCCGCTCCCGCTTTCATTGCTGCTGTCATTACTCTCGGTCTTTTTCGGTTTCTTTTTGGCTGTGCCCGCTGCGTTGCTCTTATTTCGCTTCATGTATAATCTAAATATAAAATTTATATAAATATATGAAAATGGTGCTTTTTTATTACGAATACTCACAATTGAAATACAACACGACAACCGCCAAGCAATGCAAATTTGGTTCTCACAGATCCTCCGATTTGCATTGCGCATTTTGGTTAAATGTTTTTCTTTTCTCTATGTCAGCTGGTCACACTTTTTCAAACAACAGAAAGGCGTTAGAGGATTTCAACTTCAACCGCAAAAGCTGCTTTTGTTTGACGTGTACAATTACGAAATATAATAATCTTATAGAAATAAATATATATATTCTCATTTGCAAGAGAACAGAAAATCCAAAAAATGCAGCAAATATGTAACTGTAACAAATCTTCAAAATTGCATTGTTGAAGTACTTCTGTGCTACCTATGCGCCGGTCACACTTCTCTTGGTTTACCGGTTGGAGAAAAATAACAGCAGTTTAACGGTCTGTTAACAGTAGTATATGCAGCTGTTAGTAAATAGAATTTGGTTTGTTTTTGAATTATTTATATATTTACTCAACTGCATACAGGTTTTTTTTTTTTTAAATAACTCTCTTTGATATACAGATATATTCTTTCTCATACATATACATTGTACCATTTAGCAAGTGTTACAGTTTAGCCTATGCCGGAAATTGTCTTTGGAAATACGCTTACACCCGATTTGTTACTTCATTTCTTTTCTTTTTGTTTGTTAATAAATGTTTAAACGTGTGTGTATATACAGCTAAGAAGTTTTGTAGTGTAGCTAATAATAATAAAATATATATAGAAAATATTTGAATTTACTTTAAAATTTGCAAATATGCTTATTTCAAATATACACATATATATATATTTATATATAATGTATATTAATCTAATGCATTTACACTACAATCAACGGAGAGAGAATTTAAAAAATAAAATTACAAAATAATAAACAAAATTATCACAAACAATAACAGCACACAAAGTATGAGAATGGCGGCCCACTGTCGCTTATCTGCAAGGAGAGAAAGAGAGAGAGAGAGAGAGAACTATTAATTAAAGAACAAATAGAAGATGGACACGAGAGTAGTCTGATCAGTTTTTGAACTAACACAGCAAATTCATTATCTACTCATTAAAGTTCGCAATCTTTTCAGAACTACCCCCCAGGCCCGCTGTCGCAATAATTACCGTTATTCATGTGCAAAACTTTGGCAACTTTTTTCATAGTTGTATCGAGCTTCGATTCGGTCGTATCGAACTCATTACCAAAATCGTCCAGCATGACCGCTTGCTCATCCAGTTCGACGCCAATTTGACGGGAAACAGTCTTAAGGGTGCCAATGGAATCACTGATCATGTCCAGCTGCTCGTCCTGACCCTGGATCATGCGCTGTTGTATGGACACCGTCTCGCCGACATACCGATGGCCCGGACTATCCAGATTGCCGCCATAATGACTGGGACTATCTATATCCAGAGCATTCTCCAGTTTCGAGTATTTGGTACCACTGTGCCGAGTGGCAGCCGCCGCCGCTGCCGTTGCCGCCGACATTGTTCCAGCTATAGTATTGGCCACGGATTGCGTATTGGGACAGTCGACCAGATAGGTGCGATCGTTGTGCGAGTGATAATCGTTGCTCTGATTGTGATTGTGATTGAGGCTGAGATTGCGTTCGTTCTCGAGCAGTGGCTGATGTGCGGTTATATCTCTATCCCTGTTCCGGTTCAGGCTCATCTTATCCTTCATCTGCTTGACCTCATCTCGAGTGTTGTCTATGAAGTGTCGCCGGCTGGAGAGTTCACGATTATCGATACGAAACTTCGTAGGATTTTTCTCAACAATGCGTACTAAGAGAGAGACAGAAAGAGTTAAGGAATTGCAGGAGAGAAGAGAATATAAGATTCTTTGATTTGATTTGGCAAAAGGATATTGATAGTGTCCTCCAGATCCTCGAGGTCCCATTCAATACTGCGCAGCGAATTACGCAGCTCCGTCGTGGTCCATTCAACCTCAGCGCCTCCGTTCTCGCCCAGCTCGCGCCAACGCAGGTAAAGGCCGCGTGTCTTATTCAGCGCTTTGAAAACCTCGCTGCAAATACAAAAACAAGGGGTAGTTGGGGGATGGAGGGGAACAGGAAGATGGGGAAGACAGATTCAAAGAGGCAGTGAGGGGTAGGGGAACAGGGTTGCATCAGAATTTGTTTGTATGTGTGTTGGCATTGCGAATGTTGTGAAATGCATACTCCTTGACAACAAAAAACGGATCCTCCAGCGACATGACCCACGCGCGCTCTCTTCTCGTTTTTCTATTTGCGTTCAAATGAAATTTTACAGTTTGCCGTAACGGTGCACCTGGTTTTTATATTCATGGGATTTTCGTTATTTTCTATTTGATGCCCCACTCTCACAAAGAGGGTGCGAGCGAGAGAGCAGCAACCCCCTTCGTTTTCGTTTTTGGTTGTTTGTTGGTAAGAAAATATATGAGAGTTTGCAAATGTTTTCGTTTCGTTATTTCTTTTTTACGACGTAAATGTGAAGGGGATGTTTCAAGTAACACGAATTACAGTGTATAACAATTTTGATCTAATCTACGATTACTTCTATTGGAAGTTTTTATTTTTCGAACAGCACGTTTATTGATTATTGCACATTGCCGTGTTATCTTCTTGTTGCTGTTGTATCTCTGTATGTGTGTCGGTGTGTTGGTCTGTGTGGGCGAGGGGCGTGGATACGAGAGACCGCGCTCGCGGCCAGGCTATTGCGATAGCCAGAAGTAAACTGACGTTATAGCAGCGCAAAAGGAGTCTAAAGGTGGAAGGCACATTTGTTTATGCCGCTCCAGCGTCTGCGCACTGCTCGATTGCCCACAATCGAGATAGCAGCAGTTGCTAACACAGCTAGTCCCTAGATAAGTATTGTTTATAACTATAGCATTGTTAAACCATAACAAATGCCAATTAGTCGCCTGCTTCTTCTTTGCCTGTTCAAATGTACTGGCGTTTAACCGTAACCGACCGAGAATGAACGCTCTCTTTCTTGGCCTCTCTCCCACAGCTCTCACGGTAGAGAGTGCAGCAACTCAATCTTCTTTCACTCTTCAATTGTGCTTACACTAAACCGTAAGTATAGCTATGCGCTCTCTGGCTCTCCCTCTCTCTCGTTCGCCCTACTTTTACTCACTGACTAACTCTTTAGCTGTTTGTGTTTGGGCTCATTTAACAACTGTTGTTTTGATCGCAAATTCAATTTGTAGCTCTAAATCTCACTTGAACTTACCTGCTTCACGTTGCCTCCTCATTAAGTAAATATGTATGCACAAACAGTATGGGCTTATTTTATATTTTGCAAAGAATTTTACTACAGCTGTGACCGAGCGTATTTGTTGTCACCTGTGTGGTCTTTTTTGCGCACTGTTAACGCAAACATGAGCAACGCAGTCGGGAGCGATATAATCATATCACACACAGTAATTTTTAGTATTTAAAATCTCGACAGCCTCGGTCACACAGTTTGTCCGTTGCTCTGTTATTGTAGAGCAGCGCGTTTCAAAACGGAGTAAAGCGTCCAATAAAATAAATTAAAAAAGGATTAAAATGCTGCAAAATAATGCAGTGCGCACGTTGCAATACGACAGCGAAATACGTGTGGCGCAAACAAGCACGGCTAACGAACCACGAGGTAATGTTTTGTTTCAGCACAATTAAAATACAATATCCTATTGGAATGCTAATGATTCATGTTTAATATCTCTTATTAGTAACTGATAATATCTGCTAGTTGTATGTTACAATTGGATTATTTGGCCTGCTGTATGCCTGTATTTGTGTGTGAGTGTGTGTGTCAGAAGGTACAAGCTGGCCGTGTCCATATCTTATCAGCAACTGTTTCTGTTTCTGTTTTGGTTTTATGAACGCCTTATCAACATTTTCTTTGTTTAGCCCTCTCCAATTGACCAAATGATCGATTTATAAGAATTTCGCTAACCCATTTAAGTCTGTCGATTGAAATTAACCATTTTTTTGTAATTGCAGTTTTTGATGGACAAATCAGCATAACCTCTCAGCCGCGACCAACAACAGGTGGGTCTTACCTCTCTGTTGCTGTAACTGATCCCCGTATATGACATAGTTATTCATATCAGTTGTCATATTTGCTAGTCAATACACATATATTTCTATTTATAATCTATTTACTATCTTCTTGTATTTATACTTTTTGATTAAATGTATATTCCACTATCTTTGTAGATGCTCCTCGGATACCTTTGCCCATTTCAACGGTTGCGGGCAGTCGCACCTTTATACCCCTGGCTGGCTACGATTGCCTTGCGGATTTGCCGTCAGTGCACATCGAGCAGACTTTTGAGTTGAACGATTGTGAGTGAGATAAGTCTATCGTTGACTTATGGGCTAATCTACTGGAATTCTCTTTAGCGCTCACTGCTGTTTCCTCGGAGAATCGTTATGTGGTTCGCTCGCCACTGGGCGATGCCATCTTCGCCGCCTCCGAGAGCTCCACGCAGAACAATCGCATGATCTGGGGCTCCGGACGACCCTTCCAGATGCACTTGCTCGACAAGACACATCAGGAGGCCTTGGTGTTCCGCAAGACGCTCGCACTGGGCGCCATGTGCTGCCAGCCCAAGAACCTGGAGATTTGGATTCCTCCAGGCAACGTGCTAGGCCGCGTCGTGCAGTCGCCCACGTTTACGCAGCCCGAGTTCTACATTGAGGATGGCAATACGCATCAGCCTGTCTTTTGTGTGGAAGGACCCGCGAATTCTGGCTTCTGCTGCTATTGTTTGCCCAAGGAATGCTACTTTAAGGTGGGTTTTAATCTATTTTCCAATATTTTTATGGTATTTATGTATATTTTGATCTAGATTCATTCTGGTGGCGATCTGCGTGCTTCTATAGACCACAAATGGCTGGCCAGCAAATCGCAATATACCACAAATATCTATTTTAGCGATCAGAAGCTAACGGCCAAGGAGCGTGCCTTAATACTGGGCTCAGCATTTATGCTGGTAAGACAAACTCCTCTCCCTCTCCCCACTTCTAATCTCAATAATGTGCATATATTTCAGGAATACATGTACTTTCAAAAACGTTTTTAATACCAGCTTGGCTAATGTTGCGGTCACTGCTCGAGTAACTGCAGTTCTCCAACATACGTTTTCCTTCTTACCCTCTGCCTTTCAATCTTTCACGATGGCTAATAAAATATGCATAAATATATTATCAAAATCATTTAATTTAACATGCTGCCCTTGTTTTTTCCTCCAAGTCTTTAATGCTTAGCTGAACGATCCCACAATTCACTCCACTTCACTTTACTGCACTGCTGACCCCCACCAGGCCTGCTGCAGCTGCTGCCCTTTATATAGGGCGACTTTCACTCAAAGCCTGAGTTGCGCTCAAATGTTGTAAGCGACCAATAGGAACACTCTCTGCTGCTGCAAGCATACTAAATTAATACTGCTGCATACATAGAGGCAACTTAAATGATCTTCATTGGTTTTTATGCGCTCCGTGCTTGCTCCCTTAGGCAGGCTGAGATGAATTGGAAGACAGACATACGAGTAGGTATATTCGCTGGTCAAGCATATACATATATATATATATATATATATATGTATGTATTTGTATATGCTTGAGAAGGCAAAATGTGGACGTGCTAGCTTATGTACTTTAATATAAATATTTATGGCAGATGTTCTTTTCTATAGTTCTCTTAAGGACTATTTCATCCCATTAAAAAAACCAATAAAAATTAAAATTTTTCACATTGAATTTTTTTTATTTTGTGTCATTTCCTTTTTTTGTTTGTAAAGTTTTCATGCTCAGTTTTTTTTTTTTTTTTTTTGATATATTTTACAATAATGTAATAAATCACTTCATTTTTGTTGTTTGTTTGTTTAACATACATATACATTTAAATATATATATATATATTGTTTTGTTGTTTTTTTTTGTACAATAATTTGCATTATTTCTAGACTTCCATAAACTTTATCTGCAAGTATTTAACTAGCCTACAAAACTTAATATATATATGACAACATAATTTTTAACTAGAGTTAATCATTTTTGAAATTATAGTTTTGTGTTTTCGCTTTTAACATAATTCACGTTAATTAATAAAAAACAAACAATTGAAGAGTCTCGTGGTCTCGTTTTTCTTTAAATTTAAAATCAACATGTTTTTTTTATTTCAAATAAAAAAACTTGTTTTTAAATTCAAAAATTATAGTTGTTTTTTAAATACATTTTTTCAGTTATTTCAAGTAATAAAATTTTGTTTTTGATTTGAAAACAAATTATATCATTTTTTTTAACTAAAAAAATATAATAGGCTTTGTTTTAAAATTTTAAAAATATTCCTTTGCTCACTTCAAAATCAGGAAGAACTTGGTTTTAGTTTGGATAGTTGGGTGTTCTTTTTTTTTTTTTTTTTTTACATATAGGATGGTGGGTGGTTGGGCTAAGCCTTAGAATAAACTAAATAATATACATAGTTTTAAACATATTTACATAAGAATTATTATTATATTTGTTTTTATTTTATAGAACGACTCACAGCACTTCAGGAGTTTTGTAATTTTTTATAGCATTTCGAAAAAGAAATTATAAATTATATATGTTTGAATATTATGTGTTGTGTATATATAGATATAACTAGGACTAACTGTACATAGATGTATGTATATACTAATCTATATATATATATATATATATATATATATATATATATATATATATATATATATAAGTAAAAGTTGAAACAACTTTTTGTCGTAGCTGAGAGTTGACCATGAACTAAACTAAATACTTAAGTTGCAAACTTCAGTTGCCCTTGGGCATTATATATATGTGGTATATAGTATATAGTATATCGTACATATGCTTGACTTTTCTATATGTTAACTCACACACACAAAGAAAAACACACACACAGCTTCAACTGTGAATACGGACTTAAAATATCATCTAGAAATGTTTAAATGATTTCAAAAGCTTCAAGCTGCTTTAACTTAACTTCTATTAAAGCCGAAAGCTTTCACATTTTCAAACTGTATTGAGATTTCGGTGTTAAGAAAGTAAAACGGAAAGAGCTTGAGCATATGAAAGCTTAAGCTGCAAGCATCAAGTTGTTGAAAGCTTTTTTAGTTAGAGTAAAACTAAAATGTAAAAAATGTAAACAAGATTAAGAGACTAAAACCGAATACAATTAAATTTTCATCAAATTTAAACACTGAAAGCTTTCAATTATTTTTTAAAGAATTAAGACTGTTTAGCTCATGCTGTCAGCTAAAGCTTTATCAATAGCTGGATCAATCGAGCACTAACAGCACCTAGAAGCTTTACAGATTGAGGTTTTCACTTAAATTTTGGTTTTAAAGAGTGTGCTACACATATTCTTTAGCTCACTTTGATAACTGTTTGCATCTTTTATCTTTTGATCAAGACAACACTTTAAGCAGCTTTTCATCTTGAAAGCTCTCATGTGAGTGTCCTCCATGTGTGCGTGTGTTTGTTTAGAGTTTTTGTTGTGTGCCCAAATGCGATATGCTTAGACATTTGATATGCGCTCGTTGATGGTTTGGTCATTGCCGCAGCCACTGTGGCTCGCTGATTGGATTCGAAGTGGTATCTGATTGGGAATGGGAGTGGGAGTGGGAGTGGGAGCGAGAGTGGCGTTTGACATTAGATGGGGCTTGGGGCTTGGGCCAGGAGGCGCCGGCCAGGCGTAAGGCCACACTCAGGTATGCTGCAGCATATACATGTATTGTCAGTTGCTGCCAACAATGGGCAGAGTCAATTCATTCGTGTTGCTCCTCGCGCGCTTCTCGCTCGTCTCCAGCGGATTGTCGCTCTCGTCGCCGTTGCTGCTGCTGAAGCTGCTGGCGGGCAGGCGGCGCTTCAGGCTCAGCCCATTGGTCAGCCCATTCGTCTCGTCCTCGGACATGGAGCTGGCGCGCTGCGGCGTGTTGCCGGCGCTGTCGTTGTCCAGCGAGGCGATGGCCGAGGCCGCGGCGCTGTTCGCCGCACTGAAGCCGTCCTCGGAGGCGCTGTCCTGGTTGGCAGCTGGCAGCTCGCTGCCGGCGGCACCACCGCTCAGCTGCAGCATGCCCGAAGGCGTCGTGTAGCCACTGAGCTTATTCGGGTCCTTCTCCAGCAGCTTCTGGGCCAGCAGCTTGAGCGAGATCAGCGAGTTCTCGCAGTCGCTCGTATCGATCTCCGTCAGGCTGATGCCCGCCCGCTCGATCTCCGCATACGTGCCGAAGGGCAGCTTCTGCAGGCACTCCAGTTTCTGGACGTGCGTCTTCGAGCGCAGGTGCTTGGCCAGGTGGCCATGTATGCGAAAGGCAATCTTGCAGTCCGTGCACTCGAATGGGCGCGGATTCGATGTGGTCGGCACGCCGAAGGTGGACGTCATCATCACCTTGTTGCGGTGCGCCTCGGAGCGCTCGTGCTTCTGCAGGTGGCCCTGCGTGCGGAACGAGATGCTGCAGGGCTCGCACTTGAACTTGCGCTCCATGTAGTGGATGTTCATGTGCAGGGTCAGCTGATGCTGCCGCTGGAACGTCTTGCTGCACAGCAGGCACGTGGGCCGCGCATCGCTGGCAATGGGCGGCGGCGGCGCTGGCACCACTCGCCCGCCGTAGCTGCTGCTGCTGCTGCTGCTGCCGCTGGCTGTTGTTGTGGTCGGAGTGGCTGCAGTTGTTGCTGTGGCAGCAACTGTTGCTGTTGGCGGCTCGCTGCTCGACTTGATGTAGCCCTCCTCGGTGGCCAACACCTTGACTATAGCTGTTGCTGTTGCTGTTGCTGAGGCGGCGGCAGCAGCAGCAGCAGCTGTTGCTGTTGTCACAATGGGCTTCGTGTTGTTGCTGTTGCTCAGCACGCCCTTGAAGTCAATGGCATCTGGCTGCTGCACAGCAGCTGGCAAGTTGGCATTGTGCGGGGCTGCAGCAGGAGCAGGAGCAGGAGCCGGAGCAGGAGCTGGGAGAGTTGCTGTTACCTGCTGCTGTCGCTCTTCGGATTGTTGCTGCTGCTTCTCCTGCTTGTTCACAGCAATTGCTTTCAACTGCTGCTGCTGCTCCATTTGCTTCTGCTCCTTCTCTAGCTCTCCCAGCTCCGCTGGCTCCGGCTCATGCACCTCGATGCTGGGCAGCTCATGATATATCAAGCCAACCTTCTGCTGACTGCTGCTCACAATGGGCATGCTGCTGCTGCTGGTAGTCGTGCTGCTGCTGCTACCGCTGCCGCTGCTGCTGCTGCTGCTGCTGGTGGTGGTGGTGGTCATCAGGTAGCTGCTGCTGTTGTACAAGCTCTGCTTTCGCTTGGCATTGTGCAGCGCCTGCTCCTTGATGTACGTGTGCAGCAGCACATCCTCGCCTTCGCTCTCGCGCTTCGCCTGCTCCTCCATCTCGGCCGAGATGCGCACCTTGTCCGACACGGAGATCAAGGTCTTCATAAAGCCACACTCGTTGTTGCCCGCACCGAAGATGACGTCGCGCATCTGCTGTGCCTGCGACTTGGGCAGTTCCATGGCAGCAACTGTTGCAGTTGCTGCTGCTGCTGATGATGTTGCTGCCGTTGCTCCACCTGCTGCTGCTGCTGCTGCTGCTGCTGTGGCAATTGGCCTCGGCTTAGTCAAGTCCATTGGCGCACTACTCTCATCCGCTGGTACTTGGCGTTTGGGCTTCGACTCCTCGGGATTGGAGTAGTATTGCTCCTGCTTCTGGTAGTCGAACGGCGGCTTGGGCGACGTAAAGGAGCACACCTGGCGCTTGGGCTGTGTGGAAGCGCAGCCCGCCGAACCAATGCTATTCGCAGGACTCGCCGCGGACATGCTAGCATCCAGCTGCGCAGGATACGGCGAGACACTCTGCGGTATAGGCGGCGTCATCGAGAGCGAGAGCAGGCCACGCGCAGCCTCATGCTCCTTCAGGCGGGACTTGGATTCATCTGTGTCTGTAGAGGATGCAAAAGTGAGTTTTAGTATATGGATATATATTCTATATATATTCAATATTATATATATTCAATCACTCCAAGCCCCTTTTGAGCAGGTCATTTAGTGGTATCTAGTCCGTCTAGTCATAATCGTAATCCCTTTAGCTATAATCCCTTGTGTTGGACTGCCACCTACCGCTGCTCTCCGATTCGTTGTCGCTGTAATCATCCGAGTCTGCAGAGTCGCCGGCCATTGAGGAAGTGCGTCCGCCAGCCGAGGTCGAGGATTGCTGGTCGAACTCCACGTCCACGTCCAAGAACTCGCCATCCGCTGGCATTGGGCCTGGATTGATGCCCAGTTCGATGCATTTCTTGAAGTGCGTCTTCGATTGCATGTGCTTGGTCAGGTTGCCCTTGGTCTTGAAGCTGTAGGAGTGAGAGAGAGAGAGAGAGAGAGTTGAAATGAATTATCTCTGAGAGAGAGAGAGAGAGACTCACCTGAAGCTGCAGTGGCTGCAGGTGAACGGACGCACGTCCGTGTGCGTGCGAATGTGCTTCTTCAGCATGGAGGGCTTCTTGCAGCGAATGCCACACTCGGAGCAGACGTAGCGGCCACGCCCACGTCCGCGTATATAGGTGTAGTTCTCGTTCGACTCGTAGCCGCCCACGAGCAGCTGGCCGGGCTCCAGCTTCTTGGCCGCCTCCTCGTTCGCCTTGGCCGCCACATTCGCCTCGCTGAGCGCCCCGATGGCCGGCGCCTGCTTCGCCTGGTGCTGGTAGAACTTGCTCTGGGCGTTGTTCACAGTGGAGCAGCTGCTGATCGTCTGCTGGGAGCCGACGAGCGCGTAGCTGTGCGCATTGCCGCCCGCCTGGACCACAGTGAAGCCCGCGCCGAACATCTTCTGCCTGGAGTCGTAGAGCGACATCACCTGCTTCGGCTTGAGGCCGAGCGGATGCGGCTGGTTCTCCTCGCACACCTGCCAGACGCTGTACATCGACAGCTTGTGCATGCCGGCCACGTAGGAGGGCTGCGGACAGTTCACCGTGCAGTAGAACATCTTCGTGCTGCACTTGAGGCCCAGGTAGGTGTAGGCGTGGCCGTTCAGGTAGAGCTGGACGCAGGACTTGGACGGGCGCGGCGTCTCGGGCGAGATCAGGGGCAGGGTATTTGCAGTCGGTGTGATCCCGTGATGGCGCTTGGGCGTGAACGTGCCTGGCTTCAGCGGGAGACTCGTGGGGCGCAGGAATTTCGTCTTACTGGCAACAGTTGTTGCTGCTCCCGCTGATGTTGCTGCTGCAACAGTTGATGTCGCTGCTGCTGCTGCTGCTGCTGTTGTCGCTTCGTTTTCTGGCGTTTCCACATGCAGCGGATCGAATATAAAGTGTCGCACCTCCTGCTGCTGCTGCTGCTGCTGCTGCTCCTTCACGTTGTCAGCCATGCGCAGGAAATTGAACTTTTGCATACTAAGGCCGTCACTAGCAACAGTTGCTGCCAGCTTGCTGCCGCTGTTGCTGCTGTTGCTCTGCCACTGCAGGGCATTGCGCTGGGCGGGCGTGGGCGGCTGCCGACTGAACTCGCTGGGCACATTCTGGACGCCTCCAAAGGGCGACAGCGACTTCTTGAAGGGCGGCGCATCAATGGCGGGCGGACGCTGCAGCAGCAACTGTTGCGGCGGCGGCAATGCTGGCAGCAATGTGAGGCTGCTTGGACCCGGAATGCCCGGCACGTACGGAATCGCTTTGGCGCTCGACTCGCTCATTGCGGGCAACGTGAGCGGGTTGAAGGCGGTTATCGAGTTGATGGGCGGGAACTGAAAATGCTGCGAGTTGTTGCCGCTGCTACTGCTAATGGTGTTGTTGTTGTTGCTCGCATTGAGCAGAAATGCGGGCTTCGGCTTGGGCTCACTCAGTCGAGGCGACATTTCCTGAAAGCTGCCGCCCGACAGCAACGGAGTCCGGATCATCTTCGGGCTCTTGTCCAGCTCGGGGCACTCGGAGATGGGGATCATCGAGCCGCCCGACGAGGTGAAGCGTCTCAAACGCTCCTCCTTGCCCGTGTTGAATCCAGGCAGCTCCTGGCTGTTGCCGAACATCAGCTGTTGCACGCCCGATGTTGTTGTTGCTGCTGCCGTTGCTGTTGCTGTTGCCGGCGGCAGCGCAAAGGCGCTCTCGTTGCTCAGCTTCGGCCGCTTCGCCGAGCTCTCGCTGATGATGTTCTCCAGGCGATCCTCGTGCATTTTGGTGATCACGACTTGGGCGTCGGCGGCCTTGCGGGGCGCGGCGTAGTCGACCAGCGGGGTTTTGCCCAGAAGCGGGCCAGGCGAGGGCAAAGGGGCGTCCACGAAGCGCAGGGCAACATTGCTGGCGTCGATGCTAACAGCAGCTGTTGCTGGCAGAGCGTGAGTGCTGCTGTTGCCAGCAATCGTTGCTGCTAGATTGTTGATGTTGTTGTTGTACTGGTTGCTGCTGTTGCTGCTGGCAATTGTTGCCGTTGTATTGCTGCTGCTAGCACTGCTGCCAGCAGCTGTCGTCGCCGTCGTGCTGCCTCGCGCCGGCGACTGCGCCGCACTGAGCCGACTCAGCACCAGGCTGCTCGGCTTCGTCTTGAGCTGCGACCAGGCCAGCTTGGCCAGGGACAGCGGGTTCTTGGAGTTGGCCATGTGGGACTTGAGCTCGGGCAGGCTGAACGAGATGGAATTCGAGCGAAAGTACTTGCTGCTGGGCGAGGAGGCGGGGCTGATGGGCGCACTGCTGCTGGCGTCCTGGCAGTAGGTGCTGTTGTGCTGCTTCAGCTCGTCGGCGCTGCGGAACTCGTTGGCGCAGATCGGGCAGGAGTAGACGGCGTCGTCGCCCTCGCCGATGGGCACGGCCAGGCCGCGCGCGTTGAGCAACAGATTCTTGATAATCGAATTGTTTGCAGCGGCAGTGGCAACTGCTGCTGGCTTGGCAGCAATTGTTGGCGTTGCTGTTGTGGCTGCAGTTGCTGGTGAGACTGTTGTTGCTGCTGCTGCTGCTGCTGTTGCTGTTGCGGATGCTGTCGCTGCCTTTGCCGGCTTCGGTTTGGCGGACAGATTTAAGGGTTGCTGCGCGGGAGTCGCCTGCTGCTGCTGCTGCTGCTCGAGCTTGTTTAAAGGCATTGCCGGATCCTGGCGGTAATGCAGCAACTGCAGCATTGTTGCTGGCGGCGGCGGCGGCGGCAATTTGACATTCAAGGCAGCAGGAGGAGGCGTGGCTTTTAGATTAGCATAGGCATTGTTGCTGATGCCACTGCTGCTGCGTTTGAGCAATCCATTCACTGGCTCAATGACTCTATATTGTTGAATGTGTTGCATTTGTTGTTGTTGCTGCTGCAATTGCACCTGCTGTTGCTGCTGTTGCTGCTGCTGCTGCTGCTGCTGCTGCTTTTGTACTATGCTCTGTGCTAGATTTACTTTTGCATCGCCCAACTGCTGGCTGCTGCTGTTGTTGCTGCTGTTGCTGTTGTTGCTGCTATTGTTGTTGTTGTTGGCATTGTTGAAGCTGCGCGATCGATTCAGTTGCTTGGGATATTTCTTCTGCAGCAATATTTCCTTATTCTCCACGATGGCTTCGTTCTGTGAGATCAATTTCGATATGTGCTCCTGCACCTTTTCCACATTCTGAGAGTGAGAGAGAGAGGGTGGTTTAGTGAGTTGCAGAATTTGGTTTTAGACTCTGGTATACACACCACTTGCATGCCGCTGGCAAAGCTGCTCAAATTGCCTACAGGTGTGGGCGTGGCAGGTGCTGCTGCTGCTGCTGCTGTTGCCTGTTGGCTATTAGAGCGAGGCAGCTGCTGGGAGGGATAGAGAGAGTAGATTAGTGTTTACAACTCAAGAGAAAGAGAGAGGGAGTATACCTGCTGCTGCTGTTGCTGAGGCGGCAACTGTTGCTGCTGCTGCTGTTGTTGCTGTGGCAGCAGTTGTTGCTGCTGCGGCTGTGCTGGCGCCTTTAGCAGCGGCGAGTGCTGCTGCTGCTGCTGTAGATGCTGTTGCTGCTGCTGCAGCTGATAGTGCTGCTGATACTGCAGCTGCTGCAGCGCCAACGCATGCTGATGCATTGCTGCTGTGGGGTTGTAATATGGCGGCTGCCCCAAGTAGTAAGTGGGCAGTGGGGGTGGCGGCAGGGCGACAGCGTTGCCTGCAGCAGCAGCTGCTGCCAATAGCAATGACTGCTGCTGCAACTGTTGCTGCTGCTGGAGCTGCTGATGTTGCTGCAGCTGCAGCTGCTGCTGATGCGAGTTGATGTGAAGATTCAGCTTCAGCTGCGTGCTGGGCGAGAGCGTAGGATGCACGAGCATAGGTTGCGGCAGCTTCTGTTGCTGCTGCTGCTGTTGTTGCTGCTGTTGCTGCTGCTGCTGTTGCTGCTGCTGCTGCTGTTGCTCCTTGCTGCTGCCTGGCGCATAGAGCGCCGCATTGTGAAATTTTGGCTTGTATGGCTTGTAGTCTATCGACTGTCGATGCTGCGCTGTCGCCGAGTGCAAATTCTCAACTGTTGCCGGCGGCAATGTGCCAGCAGCAGGCGAGCCCAGCGGCAGCTGTTGCATGTGCTGCGGCAGTGGTGGCTGCTGCAGGTACGCGCTCTTCGCCGCCGACAGCGTGGAGGGCGAGGGCGTCGGCGAGGCCATCGACTGCTCATCATAAGGCGAATCGGCGCTACTTAGCTGCAAAGAGAAGTGGATGGATGCTCGGTGAGTGTGCGATTTGATAGAATTCATGTGAATTGCTATACAATTCTGTATTCTATCTAGTCTTCAGTTAGTTAGCTAGCTACTCTGTCAAGTTCAGATGCCTCGCTCTGCTGTGGAACCAGCTTCAATCAATCTACTCACTTAGCCTTAAGCTACGTCTGTTGAGAGTAAATGCATGGCTTGAAGCTGCTTCATAGCTTTAATCAATGAATGGACTATATTTTGCATCCATCAACCAATCAACAACCACTCAGCATAGTCAGTCAATCAATCAATGCCCCTACAACTCCTGCGCAGACCTAACAGCAACATTAACAGAGATCTCTTAACGTTATTCCACATTTTTTGTCAATTGTATTCCCTATTATCTACTAGCTTAACATAATTGTTAACATGGTGTTAGCATAATGTTATAAGCAGCATAGTCCATCAATACCCTTACAAATCCCTCCCTATATCAGCTTTGCCTTACATTAACTCAATTTATATTCTAACAGCCTGTTATTAACATTCTGTAAACACTTAACACTCATCTAACAGTCACTTCTCTTAACATGCTCCTGCTCATCTTAACTTCAATGGACTCTTACAATTTCCACACTCAGCAGCTCCGAGCTGCTGTTGCTGAGATCTCCGTCGCCATCCTGGTCGGATAGTCCGTCCGCCTCGTGGGCCGGCACGTCCAGTCCGCGCATGCGCGCCGCGTGCGAGCGAGAGCGGCAATGCTTGTAGAAGTTGCTTTTCGTCTTGAAGGCGATGCCGCATGTCTCGCAGGGGTACGGCCGCTCGTTCGTGTGGGCGCGAATGTGCTTCTGCAGGACCGAGGGCTTGGCACAAATCAGATTGCAATACGGGCAGATGTAGCGGCTGAGGCCAGTTGCTGGCGTGACTGTTGCTGCTGTGGCAGATGTGGCAGATGTTGCTGCTGGCATGGCAGAGGTTGCAGTGGCAGCGGATGTTACGGCTGCAAATGTTGCTGCTGGCTTGGCTGTTGCTGCTGGTATGACTGTTGCTGCTGCTGCTGCTGCTGTTGTCGTCGTTGGCTGCGTCTGCTGCTGATGCTGCGCAAATGTTGCTGGCGACAATGTTGCATTGCTGGCATAGTTGTTGCTGCTGCTGCTGCTAATGTTGATGTTGCTGCTGTTGCTCAGAGGCGTGCGCGTGCGCGGCACGCCAGCAACAGCAACAGCAGCACTTTTGCCATAGCTCTCGGCCTCCTGACTGTGGCTGTTGCTGTTGCTGTTGCAGTTGCTGCTGCTGTTGCTGTGCTCGTGCCCATTGACCAGCGGCAATTGCGTCGGCGGCGACACTGAGCTGCTCGACGACAGCGACGTGGTGCGCAGCGTTGGCTCGTCGGCCCCTTCCGTTTCTGTGGTGCTGGCCAAACGTTTGAACTTCTTGTGCAAATAGCGCAAATTGTTCGAGCTGCTCTTCCAGTCGGCAATTGCTGTTGCTGCAGCAGCATCATTGTTGTTTGTGCTGCAGTTGCTGCCGCTGCCACTGCTACTGTTAATGGTGTTGTTGTCGTTGTTGTTGTTGTTGCTGCTGCTGTTGGTGGTGGTGGTGGCTGTGCTGGTGGCGTTGCTGCTGCTAGTGTTGCTGCTGTGCTGTAGCGTCATTTTGCTATCACTTACGTTCGCTTTATCTCTAGCCTTAAACTCATAATTATTTTCACTAATACTATTATCACTGTTGTTGTTGTTGTTGTTGTTGTTACTTGTGTTGCTGTTGCTGTCAGCAATTTTAGCTGGCGATTCGCTCAAATTATGTCGTTTGCTTTTGTTGCTGTCAATTGCTGTTGCTTCGGTTGCTTCGGTTGTTGCTGTTGTTGCCTTGACTTTGTTGTTGTTGTTTGTTTTCAGTGTTGTTGCTGCCGTTGTTGTTGTTGTTGATGCTGCAGCAGTCGTGTTGCTGCTGCGATATGTTTGCTTCTTAGTTGTTGCCGTTGCTGCTGTTGTTGTTGCCTGCGCTGCGGCGGCCGCTGCTGCTGCTGCTGCTGTTGCACGTCGCGTGTTGCTCACTTTGTTGTTGCTATTATTATTATTATTATTATTGTTGTTGTTGTTGTTGTTGTTGTTGTTGTTAGTTTTGTATTGTTTGTTTGCTGTTTTGTAATGTTGCTTCGCTGTGTTTGTTGCTGTTGCTGTTGCTGTTGCCGTTGTTGTTGCTGCACTTTCCATAGTCTCATCGAATTTGCTCGCCTGCGATGTGTTTGCTGCTGTTGGTTCATCTGTAGACAACAAAATATTGAAACATCAATTAGTTATCGATTGATTGATTGATTGAAGGGAAATACAATATCTCAGCAATGAAAGCTCAAGAGTTGAAACATGACTTTTAGCCATATTAGTAAACTAAAAAGCTTTTCCACGCTTTTGATGGCTTGATTGAATGATCGACGGCTTGATTGAAGAGCAGCGCACTGTCCAAGCCCCAAGAGTTAGAAATCTGAAATTTGACTAATCGACATAGCTAAATGGAAATCGTCAAGTGATTGATTGACAGGTAGAATGATTGATTGACTGAAAATATACATCAGGGCTCTATCATATTACTATGTATTGATTGACCACAATTCTAATTCGTACAGCCTAAACTCCGAATCGATATTGATTTAAAATGCTTCAAGTTCGCCCTGCACCAGGTAGAGCTCCTTCTAGCACCTGCTGCCACCATCTAAATATTTAATAGGCCCCATCGAGGGTTACTTCCCTAGCCTCAATTAAAAATTAAAAAATGGATGAATTTCAAATTGTTTTCACCATGTTCTGCAATTCCCTTGAGGTGGGTGTCGCACCCTCAACTAGGGAGGGGCAGGGGGTGAGAGCCAGCCTAATACTACAAAAATTAATTGAGCGCTCAATCTTATCAGATTGGTTTTAAGTTGTCAAAAAGGCGAAAAATAAAAAAAAGTTTAAATATATAAATAAACAAGTGTTAAATATGAAATTAATTTTTTCTTATTAACTTTCTATTTCGCATTTCAAGCGCTTAAAGTTCACCTGTTGCCGCAGCAAAAACGAAATCAAAATCAAAACAACAAAAGCGACATGGGAGTGAGAGAGAGAGGGAGCGAGATAGATAGAGCACGCAGTGAAGTGCGCTGATTGTTGTTGTCGGCTGTCTTATCAGCTCTATAAATACCCTAAGCACACGCACACGCACACGCACACGTTCACGCACGCATACCCACTCACTCGAGTGCATGTAAGCTTTATATGCTAGTGTCACAAGAGAGAGCTTGGCAAAGAGAGCGGCAGAGAGAGCGCGTGGCAGTTAGACTTCACTCACACACACATATATATAAATTCCCTTGTCTTTATCAACAAGCCATAAATTTAAAAATAAATAATATAGCAAAAAAAAAGTGCCCAAAAATTCCATTGATAACGTTTGGGTTTATCAGCTAAACATTTGTGAAAATCATTCTCAATATTGTTATTCGTTGGTCGATTCACCTAACTCACACAATCAGACATATTGTCCGATAAACGGCATAACCTCCCCCTTCCACCTGCCTCTCGTATATAAATATATACATATTTATGTATGTATTTTCGTAGACCCATCGACGACACCTTTGACGTCAGCCGCGGCTGTCGTTGGCAATTAAACGGCATTACGGAAGAGATTAGTGGACAAACGTTAAGAAAATACTGCTATGACGCCGATTAGTTATCGTATTAAATAGTAGTATTTACCTAACCTCACATTGTGAATGTGTGCGTGTGTCGATTGAACGGAGGAGTGCCACTGAGGAATTTCCCATAAACTGAATTTCTGCAGAGCCTAAATGGTATACAATCTTCCAATTGGAATTGCCAGCAAGGGTAATTTTTGCATGCGCTGCACACATTCATACATACATATGATCGGGTTATAGGCGCCAAAAGGATTTCCCATTAAGGGAATTTGCCTCTCTCACTCACGATAAACACGTACGTTCTTACGAAAAGGGAATTATAATTCACACACAAACACACAAACTCATGGTCGCATTACAGTTATGTAATATTCACTATTATTGATCAATAGCTTAGCTAAATTGCTTTTCATACAGTCCTCACTTAATAGTAGGGCTTTCCTTTTGTTTAAACATAGCGATAAGTGTAATCAACAACAACAGCTAAACAGACAGCTCCGCACACCAGTTTTTCTATATTTACTTTAACAGAAGAGAGCAAGAGCGAGAGGGAGAGAGATCAGAAAAAAAAAACAAATATTTAAATGACTTTATTATCACGACTTTGACTTTGTTTAACGATTCCGTTGTTGGCTTTTATTATTAGGCGTTTAGCTCTAAAGCTAAGGTTGCTCAAATAAACACGCACACACACAGCCACATGTGCATACGTATGTATTAGTTTATAGTATATGCGCATTTGCATATACATTTGCTCAGCGTGCAAAGTGCAATTCGCAAGTAAATAGCGGTTTATCAAGTGCCTGGTCACACTCTCAGTGATAGCCGCCGAGCGACGTCACATGAGAGCCGTTTAATGTAAACACTCGCTGATTGACGACCTCTCACTCACTCACTCACGCGTGCCCCACTCACACACACCCACACGCACACGCACACACACCCACGCCCACATTCATACCCGTATACGAATGCTATAAGCGAAAAGGAAATCGCAATACGCGGCGCCTCAGACTGTCAATAAAATTTAGTTGTACGTCATTTGCAGCTGTAAAAAACAAAAGTGTAAAAAAGAAAGAGAGTCGAGAAATAATATGCAAGCTTGGCCACTTAACAATTGTTAATAATTTATTAGCAGCCCAAATGTGTGTACTCACAGCAAAAGCATAAGACACGTAAAATTCGCGGAACTGATACGGAATTCCAATGAAGACGAAGCTTCTGATAAAAAACGGCAAATAAAAGGAAATGACAACTAACAACAGCACAAATGAAACGATGAGCACACAAAACGAGCACATAAACACACACATACCCACACACACACACACGCACTCTCGCGCATTTAATTTGCTTTAAATATGAATAGTGCAATACGCAATAGCTCGTACCTGTGACTCAGTCGCGCGCTCTCTTTCTTTTACGCGCTCTGATTAGCAATATCGATAGGCAAGGCTATCGATAGGTTTCATCAATATTTCAGTTAAGTGCCAAAGAATTGAGAATCAAGACCGAAATTTTAACAACAAGCGAATTGCGTGCATCGAGTCAAGGCGCTCGCGACAACGGCGACCAGCGAGCATGAAACAGTTAAAGACAACTAGACGAGGCAAGCTGAAAAATTCATTCAAAGACCAGAGCCCAAGCAGCAACAGCAACAGCAACAGCAGCAGCTACAGCTACAAAAACAGCAACAGCAACAGAAACGGCAACAACAAAAACCAGACAAATCACTGTGTGTGCGCGAGAGTGTGCAAAAGAAAACGAAGAAGCGTCGCGACGCGACGCATCGCAACGCAAAACGACGCGACTAACTGGCAAAAGAGTAGCGCGAAAACAAAAGCACAAACATACACACGTACACACACCCATACACACATTCGCACACACTCACTTGAAAGCCCAAAGTCAGGCAGCGGCAGAGTGTAGAAATGAGTAAAAACCGTACAATAATCAAAAAATTGAGCACGCCAGGAAAAGGCACACAGGCAAAAGCAGAAAGGGGCGAGGGAGAGCGAGAAGCAACGATAGCGAAACGTCAACGTCAACGTCGCATACCGCAATATTCGCCAATTCGCCGTCCCGCACACTGTTGCAATTGTCAATCAAAAGTAAGCACAGGGTCGCCTACTGCTGCCTCTGCCGCTGCCGCTGCCGCTGGTATTGCTGCTGGGGCTGGTGTGCTGGTGCTGAGAAATGATCAAATCAAGCAAAAACGTAGCTCCCCAACAACAACAACAGCAGCAACAACAACAGGT
This sequence comes from Drosophila mayaguana, assembly GCA_037075325.1. Taxonomy (NCBI): domain Eukaryota; kingdom Metazoa; phylum Arthropoda; class Insecta; order Diptera; family Drosophilidae; genus Drosophila; species Drosophila mayaguana. The sequence continues at coordinate 640,840 of JBAMCG010000016.1, read as the reverse complement.
GACGCGAAGTGGGGGAACACAATACGACGGCTGTCGCCAGCCTGTACCCGCGCTATTGTTGATTACGTACACACAAACACATACAAGCAAACATGCATAAACACGCGCACCCATACATGCACAGGCCCCCAGCAATAAATGTGTATATATGCGAATTTTTGCTGACTAAGGAAGGTCTGGGGAGCACCAGCAGCAGCAGCAGCAACGGCAACGATAACAACAAAACCATTTAAAACGTAGAAGCACAGCGCAAAACGTAGCAGTGAAAAAAGTGATAATAAAATAATAATTGCTACACACACACGTACGCATGCTTATGTGTGCAGCGATCGACTGAGAGCCAGAGCGCCAAACAGCTAGAGTTGCCGCAGCTGTCTACACACACGAAGACCGAGGCTCTTCTCTTCGCAGCTAGCTAGTCAGCCATTACACACGAGTGAAGCACGAGCAGCCATGTGGCGACGAGCATGAATATATATATATGTATGTGTGTGAGTATTTAGCCTGTTTTCAATACTAGCCCCCACTCATGTCCCTGTATGTGTATGTATATACAATAGGCATGTACACACAAGCTACATGACTAATGCAAACAACTTGACAACACTGTCGTCGCCGCCGCCGCCACCGCCGCCGCCGCCCTCGTCGCTGTCGCTGTAGCCGTCGCAGTCGTTGGCGTCGCTGACGCTGACGCTGCCTGCGCTTTGCTTTTGTGTATTATATTGAGTCAATTCACAAGAAACGAGGAAACCCGCCATCGTCGTCGTCGTCGTCGTTTACGGCGTTGTTATTGTTGTTATTGCTTGAATTTTGTTTATATTTATGAGAGTGTGAGTGTTGTGTGTGGGCATATGTGCGCTTGGCCGTATGCCTCTGTATGTGTGTGTGTGCATGTGTAGCAGCTCTGTGTGTCAGTCAGGCTGTGTGTGAGCGAGCATGAATCAAGCTGAAAAATTTTAATAATTTTGCTCGTGTTGCTGTTGTTGTGGTTGTGGTTCGACTGCAAACGAGTTTAGCTTGTTGCTCGCGTGTATGTGTGACTGTCCGTGTGCATGTGTGAGTGAGTTCACTGCTGGGCTTGGGTCTGGGTCTGGCCTGCGCTTTGGGCAGTGCTACTTGTTTTTATTTTTTATTCAGCGACACACGATAATATGACGACACCAATACAAATGCAATGGGGCACTTGGAGCTTTCTAGAGCGCTTGATAAGCACTTTTTTGCTCAGTCTCTGCTGCCGCTCTTCTCTCTCCTCCTCCCTCTCTCTGTCGTTCTCTCTGTGCTCTATGACGTACTCGCTGCTGTTGCTGTTGTTGTTGTTGTTGGTCACTCGGCAACACTTGAGCGTTTGTCGGAAATCAAATTAATGCGATTAAGCAGCGCTAACGATCATCGCTCTTCTTCTTCATCTTTTCTTCTTTTTGCATTTAGTCCACAAATGGTTAAAGGCACGCATATGTATGTGTCGGTGTGTCTGTGTGGCTGTCTCTCTGTATATATAGAATGAGCAGAGTTGTCACTTAGGCTTCTTTAGCTTTAAGATATGGCTTTTTAAAGTTTCTCTGCAGCTTTTAGCCATATTTCTGCCAGCACTGGCGCAACCCTCGAAATCTAGAACCAAATCAGTTTTCTTCGCTTTGTTTACTTTGCCTGGGGGTTTCCAATAGAATAAACAAATCTTTATATAAATATACAATAACAAATTCATACTAATTTACTGATAAATTTATAAGAAAACCGCGAGAAGGTATAAATTACTATGAGCTGGCGATTTTTTCCTTCTCTTTTTTATAGCTAACTGATAAAAGCAAATTCTATTAAAAATCTTGTTTTATTTATACTTTGAAGTGGGTTTCGTTGACAATTGAAGTGGGCGTGCACCTTTAGAGGGTATTATCAACAGGGAACTGGAAAAGATTCGATCATAATTAAAATGTGCAATATGGCTAGGCAACCTCAGTACAATATAATATAAGGTTCTACTTCAAATGTGAAATCTCTAGTCTTCCACCTAGAGTTTATTATAAGATAGGATCACTTTGTTCCATTTAAGATAGATTCACAGAAAAGAATATTTATTATTCAGCCAACAACATAGATGAGTAAAATTGATTTAATTATCAACTCTTCAGCGGTTTCAGATGAGTAATCGAGTATATTTCACCATTGGAGAAAATTTAGAGAAATCATTTTGTAGAATTTTTCATTTTCCTAGCGCGGAATTTCCCAAAAAAATGAACAGCAAATTGACGTCAGCAAAAAATATTTCTACAGATTTCGTTTTTGGCCAGTGCCAAGGCCTCAATTTAGACCAAAATAATATATATAAATAGAGTCTAATATATGGGCACTACATTATAGTATATATATATACCTAGAATAATTCTGGTGTATATCGACATTTGAATGAAACCGGAAATAGGGCCACAAATAATATACAGACGAAATATAGAAACGAATTCAGCTATAAAAGATTTTTAGCTATATTTCAGCAAATCGTGTGTATAATTGAAACAAGATTTTCTAAGAGAGCTAAGTTCAAAATAAACAGAGAGTAGAGTATATCGCGAAACGAGAATCGAAATGCTAAAAATAGTACACGAAATAGTGCCAAAAGAAAAGGCTAGAAAAAAAGTGTTAAATAATTTGCCAACATTTTGTTTACATTTGAACAAAAACACGAAAATGAAATTATTCGAAACAATTGAGAGCACAAACATATATAGTATATACATATATACTATAATATATATCTTTATCTGTTGATCTTTCGATTTTTTTGCTTTTGCTTTTCAAATTTCAATGTGCACGGCAAATAGTTTAATTTATTTATAAATCTCGAACTACGTAAGACACATTCAAGTGTTTCTTCTTTTGTTTCGATTTATTTTGGTATTTATATTTGAGTTGTTTTTTTTTTTAGCAGTTCTTTTTAGACATTAGCTAATTATAGTTGGTGTCTATTGGCCTTTTTGGTTAGCACATTTCAATTTGGCCATTTTTATGACAGCTCCTGCTACAGTGAGCACATCGTATAACGAACGAGTCTTTTAGCTGAGCAAATTAGAGTGGAAAATTCAATAACATCTATTGCTGGGTGCAGTACTTTGAGATAACAATTTATACATGATGCGCCATGTACAGTAAACACTCTTAGTGAAAATCGCTTGCTTTGATTGGTGTTTAATCCAATTGATGCTTTTGTATTGCTTGGAAGTAAAACTAAATTTTATAATTCAATTCAATTGAACTTCCTCTATTGTAGATATTTTATGGATCCTTAATATATTTGCCAGAACCAGACTGAATAGACGGCTCCTTTGAAAATTATTTCTACCATATTCGAGTTCTTGTTCTTGATCCATATACAGTGAGCACTTGAATGTGGAACCAGACTATTAAATGTTTCCATAGAAAGAGTTTCTTGAGTGTGGGTCTATAACTACTTTGAAACATATTGAATTTGCAGTCTTCTTCCTCCTCTTCTTCTTCTTCTCTCTCTTCAATACCCAAGCGTTTCTTCTTCTTTATGCAGTAAACTCTCTTCTGTATTGTCCTATTCCCATATCAAAATTCGTTATATTTTATATAGAAAGCGATCTTATATAGCAAAAAACCCATTTCGATTTAAACAAAAGCCAATTAAATTGTTTGCTATATAAATTTCTGTTCCTTCAGAGACATTTTTGTTGCTCGCGATCTATTTGTACATATCTTCATATACAATACAAGATATACATATATACCATAATATTCTGCCATACATATCTATATCATTAAATATTTCTCAAATCGTGCATTCAGGCGTTAAAAATCTTCAGACATATGAAAATTTAATAATAATTATTCGAAATTCTTCTGCTAATATATTTCTCTATTTATTTTTGGTGCTTCTTCTTCTCTTCGCCTTCTACTTTTTGGCATTTGAAGGACGGAAATGCTTTCAGCATGTGCGTGTGTGTGTGTGTGTGTATTTGTGTGAATTTTTGCATATTAGCAAAAAAAAAAAAAAAGAGATAAAAACAAATAAAACCAAAAAAAAAAAACAAAAACTCAAATTGTGACACGCTTGACATACACTTTCTTTGATATATCGACTTGATTGGGGGTGTTCCCTAGAATTGTATTAGCTCTGAGGTAGGAGTAGTTTCTTATTGAAAATGCGTGCAGTGCAGATGAAATTCTATTATTTAATGTGCAACCAGTAAGTGCGGGTATTCTCAACAACTAGCTCAACACGCTGAGCTAGTCACTCTACTCTTAGTTAGGGTATAATTTATAATATTTGTAAATTAAAAACGCTTACGTAGCGTGCACAAACTGCTTGCCAAACTGGTATTTTTTCGGCATCGACTAAAGCGTAAAACAAACAGAAATCTATAGTTAATAGCTATATAAATGTGAGTTGGCTAAGTGTGTGTGTGTGTGTGCTATGATGGCTGCTGATGAGCACGCTTGAATAAACAGTTAAAAACGTTATGCTATAGAGGCGAACAAAAAAAGAAAACAGAAAATTATCAACGTCTGGCTGATGGCATTTTGCGCCCACGCAGCACTTCAACTAGCCATAGCTAAACACGCATACATACATACATTTCTAGCTATTACTGTTGCCATTTATCATACGGTCCGCGCGCATCTCGTTTCGTATCTGTTGTCAAGGTCAGGGGTTGCCTAAGCCCAAGACCATAAAAACATGTGTCGTAATATGCGTAGCAGGGCATTCCTCACACACACAAACACACACACACACACGGGCACGATGGGACATAACTGTTGCACACACTTAATTGTTCCCACAACGGGCATTCCTCATACTCTCGCACTCTCACCATCTCCCTCTCTCACTCGCTCTCTCTCTCTCTCTCTTCGGCTGAGTCTTTCTTTTGTTTTGCTTTTAAGTGGATTTTCACCTTCTGCTTTGTTCTATGCCGTTTTGCCTGCTGCCCTTTTTAGCTGTGTCAATGACGTTGCAAGCCTTTTGTCTCGCTCGCGCACGCTGACGTCGTCGTCGTCGTCGGTGCTCTTGCTGTTGACGGCAGGTATCCTGGCGCCGGCTTAATTTACGTTTAGTACATCGACTCACATGCAGGCAGGTAGAGAGCGAGTCGGCGAGTGAACGAGCGAGCGAACGAGAGAACTTGTGAGAGCGCAACGTATTTAGTTCAAGTCCAATGTGTTCCTTATTGCTGCAATGTGAAATTGAGCGCACAGCATGACATATGCTTATGCCTCTCTATCTATCTCTGTCTCCCTCCCTCCTTCCTTCCCGTTCGTTTGATAGCCTGCTGCTGCTTGCTACTCACCCGAACATATTTGTTGTGGTTGTTGTTGGTGTTGCCTGCTTTGAACTAAGCAGCAAGATGAAGTAGAGAAAGAAGAAGAACAAGATGAGCAGACCTCAAAATCACGACGACTACAGCGGGGGTTGCCCTGCTGCCGATGCCGCTGCTGCTGCTGCTTGTTGTTGTTTTTATTATTATCGTATATGTGTGTGTTTTGTTGTTGCTGTTGTTATTTTTGTGGCGCGCTACAAAACGTCGCCGTTGCTTTGGCTTTGACTTTGTTTATTTTGAATTTTCACAAAAATTTCTTGGAATTCCTGCACTCACACTCAGCTACAACAGTTTGTTGTTATTGCTTTTCATTTTCTAATTAAATAACGCTTACACACACGCACACATCCATACACCCATTAAAAGTGAGGCGACTTTTTGCACTTTATATTTTGATTTATTACCATATTATTTACATACGAACAAACATTTCCACTCCAAAACTACTCGAACTTTAGCTCAATCGAGAGAACAAACTCACTTTGCCATCTCTGCTGCTGCTGCTGCTGCGGCGGCGACTGCGGCGACTGCTGCTGTGATCTAATTTGATTAATTCAAAACTTGTTGGGTACGCACTGGCAGTGGCGCTGGCGCTGGCACTGGCACTGGCACTGGGTCTGGGCACTTGCACTCGCATTCGAACTCACACTCGTAACTGTAGTCGCATATGCATTCGAAGTCGCATTCTCGGCTACACACTCACGTTTTGCCCGTCGCTCGGGTCGTTCTTGCTTTTCTTTTTTTGTAGTTTGTTTCTTATTATTTGCTGTTTGTTTATGTTTCACTGTTAATGCTTGCGCCTATCGCGTTATTCGCTCTTTTTATTTTCGCTGCGCTGCGCTGCGCTTCGTTCCGTTCCGTTCCGGCAGGCCAACTTAACAGCACGACGTTCGATCTTCGAATGTTCGATCAACTGTTGCTACTGTTGTTGTTGCTGCTCTGTTGTCGCTGTCGCTGTCGCTGCTGCTGCTGCTGCCGCTGTCGCTGTCGCTGCCGGCGTCTGTCGACGTCATTGTGTGTGCAGACCGGCTGCGGTTGGATTTACCAAGCGCCCAAAATATACACACAACGTAATATAAGTGTCCACGTGTGTGTGTGTGTGTTTGCGAGTATCTGTCTACAGAGGCGCACACATATACATAAATTATATTAGCTAGCATTGTTTATTTATGGCCCGCTATAATGTTGAACCGGCCCTGTCTCTCATATGTACTGGGTCGCCACTGACAGCAACGACGACAACGACCACGACGACGACGACAGCAGCAGCAGAACAACAACGACCGAGGCTAGTCAGCAAGTGCGAAGACTACGTCGGCTGTTGCGCGCTGTGACCGCTGTGTGTGTGTGAGAGTGTGTGAGTGTGTGAGTGTATATGCTCTGCTTGTTGCTCAGGGAAGCCCCAGAACACCCCGCGCACACATTTTTCTATTGTTGTTGTTGCTGCTGTGTTGTAGTAGCATAAGCAAAGGCGAATAAAAGAACTCGCTGCTCGAGGCTTTTGCTTAAATGAGCGAGCGCCGTCTTCGCCGCAGCCGTTGCTGTCGCCGTCTACGTCTACGTCTACGTCTGCGTCGCTGTCGCCGCGTTCTTGGCTTATTAGATCAATTGACTTTGTTTTTGGTTGGTTTTGTATTCTTTATTTTATATTTATTTATTTTTTTTAGTGCGCCATTTTCTGTTGCGTTTGCCAAAAAGGGGGCGGGGGCGGGGGCAAGGGTTTTTTTTGCGTTCATTTATATCAGATTTTATTTGGCGTTTGCAAATTTTTGTTTTTGTTTTTGTTTTTGTTGAGTGAACATGCGATTTTGCTGTTGATTGATATTTTATTGAGCAAGTGTGCGTGTGTGTGTGTGTGTGTGTGTGTGTGTGTGTGTGTGTGAGCTGATTTCTTTTTGGGAATAGGCCTGTTTAAGTGACGGATTAGGACATGATATTGTAATATCTTAAGTACAGTGATGTAGTTAGAATGTGCTTGCCGAGCTATCGATAAAACTGCCTGAGTACGCTCCAATCTAACTGCAAGTGTGAGTTGACAACAGTTAGAAACTCCCGTTGTCTGCCTCCAAGTATCAACGCAAATCGAACGGAAGCGAATCGATAAGGACGGCGGCCGTCTATCGGCGAATGCACATCCCCCCGAAACAGAAATACATGGTTTCGATGTGCATATACATGTGTATGTATGTATGTATGTATGTATGTATGTATGTATGTCTTTTGTATGTTTGTACATGAATAAACACACACATACATGTGTACGTACATATTTAGACAGTTGACGTACGATAAGGCCGAACAGTAAGAACCGTTGATGATATCACAAAAAAGGTAAACAATCTAATCAATAAACACAGTATAAAGCCATGACGAGCACACAGCCACGTACATATGTGTGTGTGTGTGTGTGTTTGTTTGTAATGTGAGCAATCGGCATAGTCGAATAGGCTGATCCCCTCGCACTCTTTGCACGCGACGATTGATTACAGGCAATAAAACGTCTTTCGAACCGATTGACTTAAAAATAAACACAGACAAGCACACATACACACACACACACAATTAACACAGCTGATTGGGAGAGAGAGAGCGAGAGCGGGGCGAGTGGCAGCAGAAAGAAACTGCAGCGTTGACGACGTCTTATTCATTCACGCATTGAGTAATCGATATACAAACACACACACACACACACACATACATACATACATACATACACACATACATACATGCACACGGCAAATGAAACCATTAAGCGCAACATAAAACAGCCGTTGCAATGGAAAGCGCAGAGAGGAGAGACGAAGAGAGCGAGCGCACAAGATGGGAGAGAGCGACACTGCAACCAGAAGCTATGGTTCGGCTAGTGCCGCCAAAGTGGCGGCTACAGCGCAGACGGACAAGCAAAGCACAAACAATCACTGGAGCCAAAGGCAACAACAATAGCAGAGACGACGGCGACGGCGACGCCAACGACGACGCCAACGACTACGACGTGATCATGTCTGGACAGTTCAGCAATGCTGGCGACGTTGTCGGCTCCAACTTTGTTATTATTAACGCTCGTGCACATGCCCACGATTTAAATGTGTTTGTTGTTGGTGTTGTTATTGTTGCTGTTGCTGCTGCACTCGAACAGGTTTGAACTCGGTACGTTTCGGTCGATATTAAACGTAATCAATAGAGTTAACTTCTTTAATTGAGCAAGCAAAAGCAATGTCGCGTCGTCTCAAAAAAAAAAAAAAAAAAATTAAAAAAAAATACGCACGACATAAGCGAAGCGATGCGACAATCAAAACTAATTGAAAAGGCAAAAAAAAGACAGCAACAAAAACAACGGCATAAACTGAATAACCAAAGGAGTGTGAAAAGGGAGCGCGAGAGGGCGCGAGAGAGCCGTCACTTAAGTGTGACCAAGACATAAGATGACCTGTTGAGCTTCAAAGGCACTCGAACAGCTGCTGTTGTCTCTCTCATTCTCGCTCTCGCCCTCGCTCTCGCTCTCGCTCTGTTGCTCTGTTCCATGCTTGAGCGCATTTGAGCGGGGTGTCAAAAGAGCTTTTTCGTGAGGCTGCTCTACGCCTAATCACATGCAGGAATAGCAACAACAACAACAAGAGCGAGAGCGAGAACGAGAAGGAGAAGGAGAAGGAGAACAAAAACGACTATTAAGAGTATTGCTTACTCATGGGGCAAGGCTCATTGAGCATTGCATAGTTTAGGGCGTGCTCTTCGTAAATGCTTAATGGTTAAGGATGTGGCTGAAGGAATAACTGTGCGTGAGTGTATTTGAATGCGCATTGAGCAGTGGATTGCGGGGTATGAGAGACTGGTCAAAGCTTATGTAACAGGCAATGTAATATGAAAGCATATTTATCTAATTTTCAAGGTCTAAAGATAACCCATCAATACGTAGAAATAGAGGTTTATGTAACAGCAAATGAGTAGCAATCATAGTGGATATATTATATACATATACCAAATATATGTATGTATATCTCTAATCCGATTAAGTTAGGCATGGGTTATACTCAGATACACTCTTGCTTGATCTGCATACAGGGTATGCGCCAGTCGTTCATTGTGCACCACTCCTTGCCCAACTAGGGCTTCCTTAATGGCTCTGGCCAATCGATCTATGCGTCAGCGGCAAATATTTTTGGACCTTAGTCAACATTGGACCCAACGAGCGCAAGTTCAGTCAAATGGATAAATTAGGGGGTAGCTGAAATTAAAGCGAACATTGTGGAGACTCGAGTCAAAGTCGAGCACTTGAAATGATTCGACTGGGAGCCACTAACGTTGGCTATTAGAAAATGTTGATTGCTCATTTGTTGACACGCAACGTTTGCCGTGTTTCTATTTTCAGGCAGCCGCAGCGAGCAACAACAATCAGACAGCAAAAATGATTTAGCTGAGAGTATGACAGCCATGGATACCCTGTACTACGGCGAAAAGTAACTCGTAGTGAATTGATTGAAATTGTCATGTTTCAGATACACTAATTTAAGTTAATTCACAGCTAAAGATACCCTGTAATATATTTTGACGGAGCTCAACTGTGAAAATATTGATAGAGTTGACAAATGACTCTTCATCATGCTTGTTAAAGATACCCTGTAATAACCTATAATACCCTATAATTTAGTTGGCTTGGTTTTTGTTGAAATATTTATAGAAACATCGTTTTACAGGGTATAATTACTATAGTTATGTAATCCCTGTTTATTTACATTTGTATTCCTCTCATTGTTAGGCCTCGTTGTGTGCATCTAGTCACGCATACCCAATCGCATGCGGGGTATGTTTAGTGTAAATTTTTGGTTAATATTTGCACAGCTCAATTCAAGCCAAAAAAAATCAAACAAAGTTTCTATACACAAATCGTGTATATATAGGTATATACACATCTATCTCTCTCTCTCTCTCTCTTTAGTCTGTGAATGACGATGACTGCCAGACCATAAAAGTAGCTACAACAACAACAACAATTGAGAATCGACAATCGCTAAGTGCGCGCACGTCATGAGCATTTGCATATTTCGTATTTCGCATTTCGCATTTCGTATTTTGTATTTCTCATTTTTCGTTTTTCGTTTTTCGTATTTCGTATTTTGTAGATAGAGAAATACGTGAATTGTATCTACATCTACGGCCCAGAGCCCAGAGCGATTGAACATTGAACTGCGCATGGAATCGCGATTGGGGCTGGGTCCAATCGAGCGCTAAAGACTACTCGACAGTCAAGCGGACTGACTGACGGACTGACTGATTGATCGATTGACGGACTGACGTCATGAAAAGTGCACTGAAAACCACATTCTTTATCAGCTCTAGAAACACGACGTCTAGGAACATTTTCAATTTATATTTATTATAAATTTGCTAAACGATTTGTCAAGAAATTATGATTTATGATCAAGTTTTCCTTAAGGTGATCAATTATCCGAAAGGCGTGACAAATGCATTGCAATTCACATGACTTCTTCAGCAACTTCAAATGAGATATTATTACTCTAGTAATTCAGCCTTTAAAGAGTGGCCTAAAAATGATGATCTAAATATAGCTATACAAGGTAATCTAAAATTAGTTTGAACATAATTATAGGAAAGTATTTTGAAAGCTATTTAAACCAATATACAAATAATGATCTAAAAATAATGATTTAAAAGCAATGAGCATAAACAAAAACCTCAGACAGTGATCTAAAAATAATGACACAAATAATTATCTACAAACAATGATCTAAACATAATTATTTAAAACAGTGCACTAAAACAATGATTGAAAGGTAGCTTGTTAATATTGCTGTAAGAGTCTCTAAAATTTCTGTAAATTGTTTATTATTATTTAAAAAAAGATCTAAAATATATATATCATATATATTAATCATATCTCCTTAAAGTCGTATTTACAAAATTCTAAAAATCTGCACACATTCCACTTTTCAGCTCCAATTTGCATAGTAATTCAATCAGTCAATCAATTGACTGAGGCTGTCAATCAAAGTTTGCTGGCTTTATTTTGGAGCTTCCCTTTATGACATCTACAACTTTTGACTATGCAAATTGGCGCTACATAGGTGTAGCTACTCAGGCTAGCTATAGCGCTTCAATCAGCTGATCAATCATGCAGTCAATCAATCAGCTCAACGAATATGCGTCATATGAGGTGTTGTCTGAGGTGCTATAAACAACTGAGAAACCCAACTCGCATTCAACATGTGTTGGCCTCATAGGCTGTGTGTGTGTGTGTGTGTGTGTGTGCGTGTGCGTGTGCTTTGTATGCGCCCTGTCTATGGCTCGATTACGATTCTCTGGCACTAGAGTCTCACTTCACAGTGTCTCTGTCAGCTTTGTGTGTTTTCGTTGTATCAGAGCAGCGCATGAGTTCATTCTGTGTCATGTTTTAGCTGCTGTGCTAGTGTGTGTGTGTGCGTGTGTGTGTAGTTGGTGTGTTGGCTGTGGACTTGCCTTGGCGGCTGCTGCTGCTGCTGCTGCTGCTGATTGGGAATCGCCAGTTGGGCGACTGTGGAAGAGCTTTGTCAGTCGCTGTGAGGCACGCAGATACTTTTACGCACACAAACAGAGAGAGATACACACACACACAAACAGAGAGAGATACACACACACACAAACACACATACACACATTTGCTATGAATTTGGTTTTATATTAAGCAGTCGAGCAGCTCTAGACGATCGCAGACTTGCGACGCCAATGAAAATATGTTGTGAATGTTCAGCTGCTGCTGCTGCTGTTGCTGATGATTGTCTGTCCGTCTGTCCGTCCGTCCGTCTGTCTGTATTTGTGGCTGTGCAAATGTATCTGTGGGCAGCAGAAACCTATCTGTGGCTGAGTAAATGTATCTATAGCTATGACAATGCATGACTATGACTGTGCGAATGTATCTGCACTCGTTCCTAATGCATCCAGAAATGTATCCAGGGCTTGCCAAATGTATCTTTAGCTGTATACATTTATGTATGTACGAATGCAGCTATGGCTCTGGCATGGTAGCTGTATCTATAGCAAATGTATCTATGATTGCGAAAATGCTTTTGTATCTGTCGGCATTATGGTAAATGTATCTCATTCTCCGCAGCTCTGGAAAGGTATCTATAGGTCTACTATATGTATGTGCAACTGTTCTTAATGTATCTAAATGTATCTGTATCTATAGAAAATGTATCTACAGCTCAGTAATTGCATTCGATTCAATGTAAATGTATCTGGCGTATCTATGGCTATAAAAATGAATTGAATCTATCGATATATCTGCCCAGAATATATCTATTGCTGTAAAGGTGTATTTATGACTGTTATTAATGTATCTAAATGTATCTGTATCTACAGAAAATGTACCTACAGCTCAGTAATTGCATTTGTTTCAATGTAAATGTATCTTTAGCTATAAAAATGAATGAAATCTATCGATATAACTGCGCAGAATATATCTATTGCTGTAAAGGTGTATTTATGACTGTTATTAATGTATCTAAATGTATCTGTATCTACAGAAAATGTACCTACAGCTCAGTAATTGCATTTGTTTCAATGTAAATGTATCTGGCGTATCTATGGCTATAAAAATGAATTGAGTCTATCGATATATCTGCCCAGAATGTATCTATTGCTGTAAAGGTGTATTTAAGACTGTTATTAATGTATCTAAATGTATCTGTATCTACAGAAAATGTACCTACAGCTCAGTAATTGCATTTGTTTCAATGTAAATGTATCTGGCGTATCTATGGCTATAAAAATGAATTGAGTCTATCGATATATCTGCCCAGAATGTATCTATTGCTGTAAAGGTGTATTTAAGACTGTTATTAATGTATCTAAATGTATCTGTATCTACAGAAAATGTACCTACAGCTCAGTAATTGCATTTGTTTCAATGTAAATGTATCTGGCGTATCTTTAGCTATAAAAATGAATTGAATCTATCGATATATCTGCCCAGAAAGTATCTATGGCTGTGAATATGTAATTGTGATTGCTCCTCCTGTATCTAAATGTATTTGTACCTCTAGCAATGCATCTATAGCCATTCAAATGCACCCTTGCTCTAGGTGTGTCTGCCTATGCACCGCAGTGGCAGCTGTGGACTTGCAACGCAGCTAGACAGCCGCGAGACAGCGTAATGACGTGCCTCGGGGCATTTGGTACCTGTGCAAATCCCGAGCTCAAACTGCAGACAGGCTGGCATCATTAAACCTGCCAGATTTTAGCGGGTAAAAACCCATAAAAATCATCAATAGAAATTTCAATGCTGAGCGAAAATCTTAGCGCCACGAGAGAAACGCACTGAAGCCACTTGACTGCCAGACCTAAGGGCAGCAGCAGCGTCAGCCGGGCCATTAAGCGGGCTTAGGCCGCTCAGGTAGCCAGCTCGACGAGGCTCTCAATTGCTTCTGCGGAAAAACCCAGCTGTGAGAGAGCCGTGGCAATGGCAATGGCAATGGCAATGACAGTGGCAACGGCTTTGGTTGTGGGTGTCGGGCGAGTTATTGCAATCGCATATCCTTGCACCTGAAGCAACTGCCCGATCCTAATTAGATTTGAAGTGTTCTCGGAAAAGGGCTCGAGGGCGGGTAAACAGTATTAAAACTGTTTACGAAACTACGAGAGAGAAGGAGAAAGCAAAGCTGAAGTGGTTCAAGAAACTGCAAGAAGTGGAAAAAGGTGTAAAATTTAGAACTCAAATAGTTTGAGAAGTCACAAATTGCTAGCTTAAAAAACATGTTGGATTTGTTGGGTATTTGTGGGGAATCGGAGAACAGAACAGACGTCTCTCGAGGTCTCTTAAATATGCTATAAATATCATTTCTGGGCGTGCCTTAAGATATGGACTATGGCTGCTATATGCCAATGTATTCCAGTTCAGCTCAGTTCCCATTTCATATACATTTTAAGAAGAAAGCAAGAGATACTAGAGTATATCTCGAAAGTAGAAGCTCTAAATCTACGATAGATGCACTTGTCATGGTTATCTAATGCCGTATAATGATTAGAAATATCAGCTCTACGTAGGTCTTGGGGCATTGCATACACCATAAAACAGAAATTAGCATAAAATATTTGATTTAACTATGAGCCCAAAGCTTCTCCTGCTCATGTAGATAATTCTTTGACCGAGATAGAGGTAGACGTATCTCTAAGCTATACCAATTCTAAATCAACAGAGCTCAGCTTCAACTTCATACTCTGGGAAAAGTGGAAATCGGCCCAATTCTGTTTAAACTGAAGAATTCTACACCAGAGTCATATGTCCGTCATATTAGTATAGTATATCTATGTTACTATATCTAGATTTTCCACTAAATTGAACTGTTCTCGAATTTGCCTTCCAGCTAAATTTGATTTATGGCTCGCGCATCTTTTTGTTGTTGCTTCTTAATTGGCGAACTTTATCAGAAGATACGAATTTGTTGGGGCCAATCGAAATTCCATTGCCCTGCCCCCAGCTATGTACACACACACACACGCACACACTCCGACATACATACATTTGTATGTGTGTGTGGCTGTCTGTATTGGTCCACATACAACATCATATCGTATCTACGTCACGTAAGCGCCTATCAGTGGCTTTGATAACGAAAGTGAAATGGCAACGCAGCTGGCTGTGCATGAATACACATGCATGCGCACACACGTACCTGCACACATGCATACATACACACATATACTTAGCGGGGGCATCTAGTACGCCCCGCTTGAGCCACAATCTCTCGTTGATATGCGTATTAAGTTCCCTCAAAGTGTGCGTGAGTGCGTGCGAATGAGCAAATGTGGGGCTAGGGAGTATTCGTTTGTGGAGGCTGTATGCAACAGGCAGATGTACACATGTTTAGCTAGATAAATACACGTCATATTTATAGACAGATAAATTGAATTATATTTATAGATATATGTAAATATATGATATATAAATATTCCTTTTCTATCTTCACATCCCTCTTCATATCTTTCATTATTCATTTCACTCTCTCTTTCTCTCTGCTTACATATGTCTTTCTGTTTCACTCTCTCTCCCTTTCGCTCTGTCTCTCTTCCATTTTCCGCATTTCCTTGCCCTCTCACTCTCACATTGTTTTACATGTTCCGTCTTTCTCCATCTCTCTCTTCTCTCTTCTCTCTTCTTCCTTTTCTTTCTGTCTCCCAATATCCCTCTCTCTCTCTCTCTCTCTCTCTCTGTCCCTCTCCCTCTCTGCTTTTACTTCATCTAATGTATTTGATAGAGTATCTGCTAGTCGCACATGCCCCACTTGTTCTTTTCCACAGGCAACGCATATTGTTATTATTGTTATTGCTATTCTTATTCTTATTATTCCTATTTCATTTATTTATGTGCGTCCTTCTGTCATGAATCACGCCATTCGCTTTTTATCAACTTCTATTTTATGCTCACATATATATGTGTGTATGTGTGTGTATGTGTGTCTATGTGCATGTATTGCCCATATCAATATTGCCGAGCATTGACATATATATAGTATATATACGTAGCATTCAAATAGTCGCTCGTCTCCAAGCGCCAAATAACGGGCGAGGGAGGGGGCAGCAAGAAGAAGAGGCACATGGAGTGGGCTGACATAGAAGGTTCGACCTAGGCTCACTCTCACTGACCGAACCCAGGCGAAGGTCAACGATAAAAATATATAAATAAATAATATATAAAAATAAATATATGTACATATATGTATATATGTATATGTATATGTTTTATGTCTAAATGCGTATCCAAAAAAAAGCTGAGCTAGTTGACGAACAATTTTTGCTTTATTTGAAATAGAGTTTTTGAAATCAAAAGCTGATTAAGGTACAGAAATCCTTCGATCCAGGCCAAGAAACACAATAGGTAACTCCTTGGAAAAGTTCTTCAATTATTCAGTCAATCAATCAAAAAGCCTATATAGCTTAGCACAATAATAAATCTGACTGACTTCTATTCCCAATTCGATAAGTCAGCCTGATTTATATTCGAGCTTTCTAGTGGAAAGTTGCAATGCTCATCAGTCAATCAGTCAATCAGTCACTCAATCAGTCAATCAGTTAGTTGATTTGGCTGATGATTCAGTGTGGCTCAATGCCTAGCCCTATCTGCGATAGCGCCTAGAGATAGCAAAAGCCCTGACATTGCTATATATCAAGCGAGATAGCGTGAGGCAGAGCGAAATCCCCTTATGAGCTCAATGATCCAAAACTTACCTTTTAATTTCTCGCGCGTTGACTCCAAAGTGTTTTTACGTGAATTAACACTGGATTCTGCAAAGAAAGGGAAAGCGGGAGGGAGAGGGAGATAGAGATAGAGAGAGAGAGGGAGAGAGATTAGTATATCTGCATATAAATTTAATGTTTATAGAGATTATACAAATTCCTGAGTAAAAATGTATTTTTGACTTATAGCAAATATATATATTTTATACCCTCTAACTAAATTATTGAAGTAATTCAGGGTATATTGGTTGATAGACAGACGAGAAACCGTAAAGCTTATATATTCTAGATCGAACAGAGTCTAAAAAGATTTCTTCTCTTTGTGCATAACTCGAGCAACTTTAAATATACAGATCTCTCTATATATGTTCGTGTACCATAGACTGATTTTCAGTATTTCCCTAATTTTGAAAAGCTCTCTGAATCGTATCAAGAATTGGCTATAAGTAAATCTATTTAAACTTTTATTTATACTAAATGTCGAGGCCCCACGCATTGACACTGACATTTCACTCTGTGACGTCAGATATATATATATATATATATCTATATGACTGAGATCTACACACATGCATATGTATATGTGTGTGCGTTTTAGTAAGAGAATTTTGCTAATTTTCCATGGGCAACCGCCCATGGCCAGTCAGAGCAATATTTAAGAAAGATCTAAGAAAAATATAAATTATAGAGACAAACATACAGATGCGTATCTCTACATATAGTATATTATATATACATATTTTATATGTCTTTTGCTTTTATTTATTTATATATGTTTTGCTTGCAAATTGTTTACAAGCGAATCTCTTGGCTCGATTTGCTAATTTTAAACGTCTGCCAAAAAAAAAAAAAAAAATTAAGATAAAACTCGAGTTCCCGAGTATGTGTGCACCTGTGTGTGTACATGCCCACACACACATGCATGCACGTAGTATACATGTGTGTGTGTGTGTGTGTGTGTGTGTCTTCTTTCTTGTCTGTGCCAAAACGCATAGACAATGTTAAATGTTCTATAAATAAAATGGCAACGCTGGCCAAAAATTCCCCAAGCAAAACAAAAAGTACAAAAGTACCTAAGGAAATTAGAAAGGCCCAATTAGTCGCACAGTAAGTGCCCTATATACATACTCTAGAATAAATGTATATGTGTATGAAATGACAAAACTCATGTAAATGAGTTCGAAGTGTGATACAATATCTATATATTATGATATATATATGTTAACTGTATTTATTTAAAGTCCTCGTCGAATTGCCTCACTAATTGAATATACTCTCTACCAGGCGCTCATAGGTAAGCAGACGTGACGAGCGCTGTATTTATTATTGGCACAGGGTATTCATAATATTCGGCCAGCCAATCGCGAATGACGCACTTTTCCAATGAACGGCACATTCCACTGTCTCATTCTCATTATGTGCCATTCTCAGACGTTGCGCTCGCTCCCGATCCTCTCTCTCTCTCCCTCTCGCTCTCTCTCTTTGTCAATTGCCTATTCCGCTTGAGTGGGCTGCGCAGTTGACTTTGCACAATTCTGCTGTTGCTGCTGGGCTAATGTGATAAGAGAGAATGCAGACATATACATGAACATGTACGTGTGCATGTGTGTGTAGAAAAGCGCGTAATTACAAAACATAGCGAGATTAACGGGTCTTATCAACGCAGCGCAAGCTGAATTATTGTCTTGCTTTCAATTGTAAGGCACTCTCAAGAGTGTGTTTGCTTGCACAAGTATTCACACGCTCACACACATTCAAAGTGTAATCACATTGAGCTGCACTTTGAACGCGTTCACTGATAAGCCATAACTTTAAAAGTCGCCTTAAAGTATGCTGTGTGCGCTAGGAGTTCGTTAAAAACGAGTTTGTGCGCATTGGCAATGCCCTATAAATAACTGTCATTAAGAAAAAATATTCATTTACACACAATTTATCTAACGTTAAAGCTCACGCAATCATTGCTTAGTGACGTCACATGCTCAAATATAGCGCGAAGCGGAGCTCACACACACACATCGCTACATAAGGAAAGAGAGAGAGAGAGAGAGAGCGGCAGAGTGTGCGATTCATGCTAATTGTTTTTTTTTATTTTAACATTTGCGGCAGCAATTAGCAAAGGCCGAATATGTAGCAGAAGCAGCAGCAAAAAGAACGTAACAATAAGCGGCTTCCCCAGCACACGTTCACACTCACACACACACAGAGAGAAGCACACAGGCAGAGACGACGTAAAACTGGTTGCGACGTAACCAGTTTTAAACTAAAGCAAAAGAAAAGAGGCCCCAAAGCAAAAGCGAATGAGTCGCTGCGCCGATGACGACGACGACGACGACGACAGCGACAGCGATGGCTTTGCCAATTTCCAGTCATGTTATTGTTGCTCTTCTTCTTGACTACTTTGAAAGCCTCTGCTTTGCTGCTGTTGTTGTCTTGTGCCATGTAAGCTTATTTATGCATGTGTGTGTGTGTGTGCATTGATGCGCATGTTTCCGCTTTCGTTGGGCTGTCCCAGTGTCCAAACGCGGCGAGAGACGCCAACAAGTCGGCGGTCATAAGCAACTGCGGCAGGTGGTAAACCAGCAGAGGCCAAAGCAGCGGCGAATAGCTCCTCTGCCTCTGCCTCTGCCTCTGCTCTGCTGCTGCTACTCATTCTGTGAATGATGCGTGCGCAAAACGCGGTCGCGTTGTATGCCTGCTGCTCTACCTGCGTGAACAACTGCTTGTTCTTCTCGTTCGCCTGTTTCCTTGCGCCTGCCATTCGCATTCGCCTTCCACAAATGCTGCTTGCCTGGTCGCTGCTTTAATTTGCATGCAGGCTCTTTTTCGTTTCTCTCTCTCGCCAGAATACCCTGTGAACGAGCTGAGGCGAGCGCGTTGCCTTGAGATATGAATATGAATTATGAAATTTAGAGACGTTATCTGATGATTTGATTAAACAAATATGTCGCGATTCTTGACTCAACGTTGTTCATGCAAAGTCGAGTTACAAATAGAAATTTATGTTAATTCCGCTTAGGGTTTGTAATTAGAATTGCATGTTATACAGGTATTTGCTTTACACTTACAGCTACAAACGAACGCAGGTTGCCACTGAGTCATTCATTCATTCACTCATTTATATAACCTCGTTCCATAACTAAAGTTCAACATTAAGTGACAGTTAACCAACTGACCGAGTGAGCGCGGGAGTTAACTGTATATCCCCACACAAAAGTCACAGTTAAATCTGCTGAAAAACAATAACAAAGAACGAGAGAGCAGCAGAGCAGAAGCGGAGGCAACGGCAGCGGCGGCGACAGCGACAGCCGATCAACATTGCAGTTGACGGAGTGAACGAGCATTTCCAATAGTTGATTTCAATTTCATTTACATGCTATTGCCCGCTCTCTTACTATTTCGCTCTCTCTCCCGTACCCAGCTTTCTCCTCCCTCCCTCTCCCACTCTCTATCGCTATCTCCATCGACTGTGTGTCGTTCCCAATTTAGTCGGCTTGTTGCCTGTGACGTATGACAAGCGTAAAGCAGCCGCAGCAAATGAAAAATGCGCGAAGCAGCACAAAAACCAAATGAAATGAAACGTTAAACGGCAGCAATAACAACAAAGCAAAGGGAATGAAAGAAATAGCAGTAGCAGCACCAGCAGCAACAACAAAAACAACATTTTTTGCATATGCGCCTGTTGATTGCGTAATTAAACTGCTCGACTTAACAGCGGCTGCTGCTCCTCTTTTACTACTTTGTGTTGTTGTTGTATTTATATTTTTATACTCTTTGCATTGTTTGTGCATAGCTCTGTGTGCGTGTGTGTGTGTGTGCATTCTAAACGCAATATTCCTTGCTCTTTAGCTTGGAATTCGTAATAAAGTCAAACACAATCAAATAAAGCTGAACAAAAATGTGAAAAGTATAAGAATAAAAATGCACGAGCTACATTTATTTTTATTTTTATTTTTTATTTTATTTTTTTTTATAATTTTTTTTTTTAGTTCAGTTGCTGCCAATTTCTGCAGCTGCTTGCACATTTAATTGAAAGAAACATAAAAAAGGCGAATAGAGAAATATGTATGTATGCAAACGTGTGGGGCGGAACGGGTGGGAACCGAACGGGGGCTGTGGCCCGGGCGGGCCCAAATCCAGTTACGTTTACAGCTGCAACACAAACGGAATCAACGGAATCGGCGTTGCAGCCAAGGCCCACGTGAGACTTTGCGAATTATGCGCGGAATGTGTGGCAAAGTGCGTGGGCCGCACACAACTGCAAGGGAAATACATATGCACGCATGCATGCATGTGTGTGTGTGTGTGGAAGCGGAACGACATGAGAGCAGGCGGCGAATACGAGCCGACGAATTATATTAGAAATGGAATTGAAATGGAGGGAGCTCTTATCAGCAATTGCTAATTGTTCAGTTCTAGTAGATTCCACTCGCTCACACATACACACACACACACACACACATGGGCAGCAGTTGTGCTATTGAACTTTATTAATCATTTGCAGTTCGCTTAAATAAACTGTTTACAATTCTAATCACAGCTGATAGCCAAATCTTAATCAACAGTAAAAAATGTTCCATGCCAAAGTTATTATCATCTTAATGCGCTTCAAGTAGCGCTATAAAAGGCGTTAAGTTATCAATTTTATGGTATTTATACCATATATATAAATATATATGTATATACATATATAAATGTACATATAAAAACCAAAATTTTAAATGTTTTCCTGTGGAATTTTTCCTTAAGTATTCCAAGACACAAAAGTCATACAATTTGCCAGCTTAAGAATGTGCGTGGGAAATTTGTTACGCCCTTGCAGAAAATTCCAATTAGAATAGCCCAAATGGCCACGCGATGTATTGAAATGCAAATGCACAGATGCTACGCAAACGTAAATGATTAGCCCATGTGACTACGTACAACACACACCCACACATTCATATTTATGTAAATGATGAGCAAACACAGTTAACGAGAATGAGATAAACTTTCGCACACACACACGCATACACGAACAAGCACTCACTCAACTGTTAACAGTGGCTACTCACACGAACACAAACACACGCACGCACACATATAGCAATTGACTATCCGAATCTAGTTCTGCTTCTTATTTGTTCGCACTACAAAAGCTAAAAGCAAAAAGCAAAAAGCGATGCCAAATCGGCTGACTACGCGCAAAACGCAATTATGAAAATTTATTCACTTTAATGCTTAATTTCCTTTGAATTATACGTTGCTCACGTTCGCTCTCTCGCCAGCTCGCTCTCTTGCACTGGTGTGCTCGCTCTCACGTCATGCTCTCTCTTAATTTGCCTTTCAATTTTGCTTTGGCGTTCAATCGCTGTGCCGCAGCCGCTGTCGCTGCCGCCGCCGCAGTCGCAGAGGGAATTCCCTGTTGAGTGTGTATTGCTTGTGCTCTCTCGCTCTGTCTCTCTCTCGCCATTGCGTTTGTTATCGCTCACTCAAGCTGTGAGTGTGACTCGTTAGGCATCTGTTTGCTTTTCAGCTTTCAAGCTTTATTACACGCACATTGTGTTTGTTGTTGTTGTTGTTGCTGTTGCTGTTGCTCTTGTGTTTGTTTTGCTTTGACGTTTATCATTTGCTATGAATTGCTTTCTGCTGCTTCTGCTGTGGTTGTTGTTCTTTTTCATTTTCGTTTTTGTTTTTATTGTGCAGTTAATTGCCGTATTTCGATTGTGTTTGCTTTGTTAAGATAAGATTTCACGCTGGATTTGCTTTGCCTAGACTCAGCTCAACTTCAAATTCCAAGTTTCTTTTTGGTTTTGCCTCAGTTGAATTTAATTTTCCTTCACCTTTGCACCTTTCTCTCAGTTCTGGCTTATCACCAGCTTCCAATCGTCAATTCGGCCTTCACTTTACCTTCCACCTTTGCCCCAATCGGGCCGTTTCACGCTGAAATTTATAGCCCAGCTACGTTCTGGCCAAGAGATTTATGCCGTGATCTGCGTTAACATAAATTACAAATGAAAAACGCAAAAGAAAAGCGAAAAGTCAGCACAGACTTGGCACAGAGTCCACTGCCTCACAATGTATCTGTATCTGCATCTGTATTTGTATCTATAGCTATGACTGTGTGCGTGTGCTTGGCTTGTATCTGTATCTATAGCCGTGCAAATGTATCTAAAAGCTACGCACTGGCGTCTATAGCTATGGGCAATCTATCTGTATCTATATGAACGTATCTGCACTGTTATAGTCGTGTCTTTGATGGCTCAAAATGTATCTATAGCTCTGAGAAGATCCCCATAGTTATGCAAATGTATCTAAAGTGAAGTATTTGTATCTCTATCTGTATCTCTATCTATGTGAATGTATCTTTAGCTGTCCGAAATGTATCTATAGCAGTGCAAATGTACAAATTTGCTTACAAATGTATCTTAATCTATATATATCTATATATAGTGTTGGCAAATGTATCTGAAGCCATGGGAATTGTATCTATATCGATGTATTTGTATCTACAGCTGTAAGAAATGTATCTATAGCAGTAGAAAATGTATCTCTCGCTGTTTTATGGTATCTTTCGCTAGTCGCAATGTATCTATAGCTTTGAAATTGTATCTACAGCTGTGTAAACTTTAATAAAATTGTAAATGTATCTTTATCTGCAGTCAATATATGTATATATGACGAAAATGTATTTATAGCTCTTGGAAAGTATCTAAATCTATAAATTTGTATCGGCATCTAAGCATCTACAACGCAGCTTGTATCTGTGGAGGCTCCGGCCTCCAATGGGACACACGATTTCATTTCATTTATATTTTATGCGTTCGCTTCTTCCTTTCAATGCGCAAAATATACACACACGCACACAGAGACAGCGGCATCGATTTAGATTCGCGTCTGTTGCTGCCTCAAAGTGGGCACAAAAAGTATCTGTTGCTCCATCCTGTGGCAACAGCTGCTGCCAACGTTTTGCTCTTTCTCCCAGCCAAAAGGCGCAAAGTAAGCGACGTCCCTCAGTCCGTCCGTCCCTCAGTCCGTCCGGCCGTCTGTCCTCAATCAACTTCTCACTGATACACTTGTGCTCTGCCTTTGCTTTTGCCTTGTGTCTCTGTATCTCTGCCTCTTTTTTGTCTCTTTGCTGCGTTCTACATACAGAAGTTTTTCTGCCTCTTCTTCTTCTTCTTTTTATTTTATTTTTTTCATGCTGTGCTTTTGCAGACATTGGCGGCGCCTTCGACTTGGACGTGCTTTGCGCTGCGACGCGCTACGTGCCGCATTCGTGACGTGACTTCCTTCTAATTCGCTGGCCCACTCTATGCTCGAGGGGGGCGTGGCAGCTGGGCACATGTTGAGTGCTTTGGCTCTCTAGAGCGAAGAACTTGTTGTTAGCACGAAACTCTGCGCGGATGCTAAAATTATTTCTAATTCTATTTCCGGTTACGTTTAAGAGCTGTTCAGTTCGTTTACAGAAGCTGTTCGATTACAGCTGTTAGCAGCTGGCTGTTAACAGAATGCTGTTGGCTGTCCTCTGTTATGCTTTTCCCTAGGCTGTTAGCTCTTAGCTGCTGATAGTCTGATACAAGTTGTTATTCGCTTTGCTCTTGGGCTCTCAGTCAACAGTTGAAGCAGACATTGCCTCCTGCGCACAATATTTGGAAGCATAAACTAAGCCAATGCAGCAAGAACTTAGTTGGCCTTATTTAGCAACACGGCCAACACATTTGCCAAAGGCAATGCCATAAACTTGACTGTTTTCAACTGCTTTTGTCGTGCAGCAGAGCCAAAAAACTGAAACGCTTCGCTTTGAACAGGCCGCCGACTGCAGACACTGCGACGTCGCGCCGTCTGTCCCGCTGGCTGTTCTGCTCCCGTCCACAAGCTGCGCAGCCAGCGGCTGGGTCTTTAACCCAAGGCGCGAGATGCTGCGACGGCGACGGCGACGGCGACTGTGACTGCATCTGCTGCATCCTTCCCGCCGTCAAAGAGTCAAACTGAAACCTGTCTCAGCCTCAAGTGTGAGAGTGTGTGTGAGCGAGAGTGCGTGTGTGGTGTATCCCTACACTGAGAGAAAGTCGATCGAGCTGAAAATTCAATTAACTGAGGCTCCATCTCTCAATCTAGCTATCTGTCTATATCTAGCTATCTATAGCTAGATCTATCTATCTATATGTATATACATATATCCGTTTTCCTATCTATCTATCTATCTACCTATCTATCTATCTATCTATCTATCTATCTATCTATCTATCTATCTATCTATCTATCTATCTATCTATCTATCTATCTACCTATCTATCTATCTATCTACCTATCTATCTATCTATCTATCTATCTAACTATATCTAGTCTATATATCTGTCTTTACAGTATCTATATATCTGTGATAGATCTGTCTATCCATCTATCTTTGTATTTACTTAACCATCTATCTATCAATATGTATCCCATCTTTCTATCTAGCTATCTAGCTATATCTAACCATCTATCTTTCTATATGTACATATATATCCGCTTTTCTATCTATCTATCTAGCTATATCTAACCTATATATCTATCTCTCTATCTTTGCTGTATCTATCTATCCGCGATAATCCGTCTATCCATCTATCTTTATATTTACTTATCTATTTATTGATCTATCCATCTATATGTTCATCTATCTATCTTTCCACCATCTATTAATTATCTATCCATTTAGCTATATCTTCTGCATTTGTCTATTATCCTAATCCTAATCCTAATCCTAACTTTCATTTATATCGAACTCAATTTTCATTTAATAATTCATTCTCACTACGCCTTTCTCTCAGTGTAGATCAGTTTTGATTGTCTGCCCAGTTTGTTTTGTTTTGCGCATTTTTTTATTCATATTTTTTTTTTTTTTTTTTTGACATCGAGTGTTGGCCATTTGGCTGGCCCTTTTGGCTGGCCCTTTGGCTAGGCCTAAACACAGCGACGGCGACGACGACGACGGCGGACTACCTGACGCCTTGGCCCTGCTTTCGTATCTTTGTATCTCTCGTGTCTTTCGTTTCAATTTATTGTATCTGTATCTCCTGCTCGCTGTGCAACATATTCATATTTATGATACACACATACACACACACACACTTGAATGGAAGTGAGATTGAGGCTCTCCTTTTGCTGTGTTGAACCTGTTTTTGGGGCCCTTTTCAAATGCTCGCTCAAGATGGGAGCAGAAAGGGTATTTAGGCTTGCAAGCTGAACTGTTTGAATATCTGACTGAAGGTGGAAAATATTTCTCTTTGGAGAGTAGAAAATCTGCAGAGAATCTCGCTCTAATCTCAGTCTGTCTTAGAGCCTTCCACTCAAATCACTGTTGAGCTACTTTATAAACCCCTGAGCTCCTCTACAGATAGACCTAACATTATACATAGACGCCCATTCGGAGACGTGGCGAATGGAGGAGAGTCACAATCTAAAGCTCTAGCTTAGCAATTGAGGGCAGAGCCTATGTCTTCCACCTTTCAATAACTTTTTGGGCCAACTTCCCTCTGATTCAGTGCAAATCGATATATATCGATTTTCCTAATAGGTTTGATCGATTGTTGCAGCTCTGCACAGGTACCAGGCAGTCGCGTATGCCCATCTGCAGTATTCTGACTTGTTATTTACGTCTCTGGTTTTGGCTTTGGCTTTTGGGCCACTTAACTTTTTTCTTTTATCAGAAATCACGTTGCCCATTCTGCGAAATTGTTATAAGTATGTAGATGTATGTATATAATGTACCATATGTGTATTGGTAATATATATGTATATATATTAACAAATATTGAGCGCTTTGGGAAGACATTTACTTTGCTCGCCTTGCTTATTGCGGCTCGCGTTGAGCTGAAAGCCGCCCAACAGGTGCTGAGGATGCTTTCCACGTGACAGACGTGCAGGAGCTACAGATATTTAACAGAGCTCTGTAAAGCATTGGCTGTTAAATGCTGTGGAGTCTATGCGAATTGATTGATGGAAATGCTCGATAGATCCGCCTGAAATTCAATTAAATGCCAATTTGACAACAGAGCGAGATATATGTCTGTGTGTGTGTGTGTGTGTGTGTGACTATGAGGTTTACCTATCCGAGAAACCCACGACAAGAAATGTCCATTTGCTGTTGTAATAATTTTGGCAGCGCTCGGGCACCGACTCAATTGATATGAGCTGATAATTTATTGACTTCTTTCTAATCATGCCTAATGAAAATTCTTAGAAATAATAAGCGCGATAAACTCAAAGTGTGTGTGTGAGTGTGCGTGCGTGTGTGTGTATGAATTGTTACTCATCGTCAAGATGATATAAAACTTGTTTGGATCGCTGCAAGTTGAGTGTTAGAAATCGTATTTCACGTCAGGTGAATCATCGAGAACAATGGAAACTCACGACTCACAGACAACAAAAGTTTTGAGGGGTTACGGATATCGACAGAGAGAGAGAGAGAGAGAGAGATAGGAAGAGAGGGGGGTAGAAGGAGGGGCATAGCTGTGTTGTCATTCAAAATGATTCTGTGCTAATATTTGACATGACTCTCGGTTCTCCCTGTTGTTGTTGTTGTTGTAGCTGTGTGGGTGCGGCTGAGGCTGGTGCTGAAATCATTTTTGACCAAATGTTGGTGTCTAGGGGCAGGGGAGGGAGAGAGGGGACGGCGCTGTGCTCAGCTGGGAACAGGTTAAGCTGCCATTTGGCATAAGAATTGTGCTACGTTTGACCAGAGCAAACAAACGACGCAGAGGCGCAGCCAAAGGGGTGTAGAGTCTGAGCAGAGAAGGGCGAAAATTGAGCCACAGAGGCGTAGTCACAAGAGGAGCTCAGACTAAAGGCCCAGCTGAGTATTGCTGAGGGGCGACTTAAGAGAAGTTTTCATTTCCATTAGAGTGAAATCCAGACAAAGGCGACAATTGCCGTAGTCAAGAGCGTAAGCAGGAGGCGTAGTCACAGAGGGACATAGATGGGTAAGAGCCGGGAGTAGGAACTCATCTGACTCTTGCAAAGGGACACCTCAAGAGGAGTTTATCACTGAGCAGAGTGAGGCAAGCAGAGACGTAATTGAAGTGTGTGAGTAGACGCAGACAATGCGTATAAGCACAGAGGCGTCGTTCAACAGGAGGCGCAGTAAGGCATATGAGATAATCCTATTTTAGTTTAGCTATAATACTTTTGGTCTAGATAATACAGGGTTCTTCATATTCGAGTAACCCATCGGGCAGCCCTATACCTTTTGACAGAGACGGGCGCTATACGCCGTAGAGGCTGAAGACGGCCATTTGAGAGATATCATATTCAAAGAGTGCTGTCAACAAGTCTACTTGAACCAAATAATATGACTATTATCGACAACATCAATTAAATTATATTTTGCATTGATTTAAAAATATGGGCAACCTTGTAGGATTGCCAGCTGGGTCACTCGAATAAGGAGAACCCTGTATATAGATTATATCAGCTCTGACTGAAATTCTTGGGCATTGGGGCTATCATCCCAGCAGAAATTGGGGGTGGTTCTAGGCATTGCCATCTAAAGATCTTCTACTTTGATTTGATATACTCAGACTAGCATTAATAGAGGGAAAGGAATGGGATGGCAGTCTGGTTTGCGGTCTGAATTGGCCTTATCTTCAAGAAGTTGCTCTTCAAAATGTCAGTTGGCGCTTATTAAATGACCAAATCTGCACATGGCTGGGCTGAGCAGATGCGTAGTCAACGAGAAGGAGAACGAGCAATGTCAAATCGCTTATCTTCATGGAAGTTTTGTTTAATTCTATGACAGTGATATGATAAGTGAGTCATTAGCCAAGTCAAAAGAGTCTCCTACATATCTTGAGCAAGATTTCTTTGACTAGAAATTTCTAGTCTTACGTAGCTCAGTGCTATATCTGCCATATCTGCATGCATATCTTAGTCTAGACTGGGCAATTTATTCTCGAATGATCTGATTACAAAATGATGAAATTTATTTTATGACATATTCGAAATTGAATTAAATGACATCGGGCAGTGGACAGAGACGTAGGCAAGGGGGATTTACCTTGAAGAGTTCTCTCTACAGTGATCAGCATGTGAGCAGTTAGTGGAATATCCACTTTGAGTCAATGCTGTGATGAAATGACATAATTTCATATCCAATTTCCATTTGAAGTCCGTAAGAGTTGAGCAGGGGCGTAGTCGAAAATTGTTTAGATTTGTGGAATAATCTATAATAATCTATATAATTTGTAAACTATAGTGTAAATAAATACAATTTTTATCTCTTATATATATACCCTATAATTCATGCATTTCGTCATCCCGCTGCCCCCTCGATCCGCGCCTCTTCCTCCGATTTTGCAGCCCAGTTTACAGCGCGTGTTTGTCTCTCGATGTTGTTGTTATTATTCTTGACTTTGCTTTGCTTTTGTTTCTTGAGCTTCCCCCACATATTTCAGCGATTTCAGCAACAGGCCCAAACGATGCTCGAGAAAAAAAGCAAAAACAAAAAACCGGAATGAGACTGTTTTTTTTTCTATTTGGTTGTTTTTGGCGTTTGAATCTGGTTTGGTTTGTTGAGGCTGAAAGCTGCTGTGGTATGATTCGATAGGGATTTACAGGGTATAGTCTAGCAATGTAGAGTTGAAAATGAAATTGCAGGGTATAATGCGGCTAAACAGAATAAGAGTTTACATGGGACTTTGCAGGGTATACTCTAGCTAAGGATTTTAAGTTTACAGGGTATACTCTATAGAGTTACCTCCTCCCCTTACGTGGTATAGACAGTTGGGGGCAGAGAGAGATAGACATAGAGAGATCGAGAGAGAGAGAGAGAGAGAGAGAGAGAGAGAGAGAGAGAGATAGATAAGTAAATTGCACAAGCCAATATACCCATCGCTATACTGTTTGAGCGAGTATACTAGCAATAGGCAGTTCGAAAACTTATTCAAATCGAAATAAAATCGAAATGAATATCAAATACACTCACACTCACACACATGCACACGCCCACGCACTCATTTGAAATTCTACTTGAGTTTGGCTCCGCACAACACTTGAGACGAAGAAATTGTTGTTGTTTCTGTTGTTGCTTTTGTTCAGGTTTTTATTTTTTTTAAAGTATTTTTTATGTGGAAATTGATACGAGATTTGAAGGATTTTTTTTTGCAATTTTCGGCACTATGAAATAGTTTTTTTTTCGGTATTTTATGAGCTTGTTTGCTCAGCTGCTCCGTTCAGAAACAGCGCAAGGCACTTCTGGCAGACAGACAGACGTCCAAGTGCTTCAGTTTCGTGCTGGGCTTACCAGATGGGAGGGGGAGATATGGTAATCAAATACCAATTGAAAAATAGGTTATATAATGGGCTACTATTCTGTGATAAGTCGTATGGATAGAGAGGAGGAGGAGGAGGGAGAGCGAGAGATAGAAAGAGTGTGGGAAGGACAGAGAGAGAGAGAGAGAGAGAGAGAGAGAGAATGAATGAGAGGACGACAGAGGTAGATTGCCACAAGAAGGGAGAGGGAGATAGGTGGAGTGTGAGAAGGACAGAGAGTGAGAGAGAGAATGATATATATATTGATGGAGATAGATCTAAAGACGTACGGATAGAGAGAGGGCGACAGAGGTAGATTGCCACAAGGAGGGAGAGAGAGAGATAAAGCTTGGGAAAGACAGAGAGAGAGGGAGTGAGAGAGAGAGAATGATAAATGTGTTGAGAGAGATGGCGATAGATTAAAGGAGGCACAGGCTTACAGGGAGCAGAGAGAAAGAGAAAGAGAGAGTGACTAAGGCGAACTCTGTTATCAGTCAAAAAGTTCCATCTACGTAATTGTGCAATCAAAAATTTGTTTGTAGGATTTTTGTTTTCTTTCGCTTTATTTGGTCTGCTTTCTGCGAATCGAAGCCGCTGCCAAAGAAATTTCGTTTCGTTTCGGGGCGCCGTTGACCGCATTCAGCATTGAACTATTTCAGCGAAAGGTTATCAAAGAAAGCGGCACGAAGTAAATATAGATTGGATTCAAGTTGCTTGCTTTGGCTCAGCTGAGAGCAATTAATACGTATTTCATACGTATTCCATAGATTGATTGTGCAAGATGGACGTCAAGCAACTATGTACGTACATATATGTGTATTTATATAGCTATATGCTAGGGCAAAGCCTAATCACACACTTCAATATGTTGCTTGGCTCTGCATGCCCTGTAGAAGCCATTGCCAACAGGGTATACAGCAGGTAGAATAGGGGATATATACAAAAGGGGACGGAGGGGAGAACGACGAGAAGGGAACTTGAGAAGCCTGAAACACGAGATCTATCTTGCCTATATAGAAGATAAGCTGATAAGCCTAGAACCTTTTATCGATTCCTAATATTGATAAATATCGATAAGTTGAGTTGATCTTTTGACACTTGTACAGTGTCAGGGCTAATGACTTGATGCATTCGATTGGCATTGCAGCTCTCGTAAAATAAATCAATTTACTAGCTCATCAGCTTGAGGTCTGAGAGCTATGAGCCCAGCGAGAGCTGTCGAAGTGGGTGTAGCACAAGCTGCTTCTTATATGTTTGCCTATGTGTGGATATGGCTAAGTATTTGTCTAGCTGCATTTGTAGATTAAGCCTGGTTTCATTCCTATAGCAGCGCCCTGCAGGAGCTCGCCCGAGTTCTAAACTTTGCTTAAATTATGCGCCTCACTGACAAAAGGAAATATTTTTGCTAGCAGCAGCAGCTGCTGCAGCAACAACAAAGCCAGCTGGAGCTACGCAGATACTTAGATACGTAGATACTTAGATACGTAGATACTTAGATACGTATCTTGTAGATGCGCAGCTATACGAGTCCATGGCACGAACACATTCCGGCACGTCCTGTGGCAAGCGCAAAAAAAAGGTATTGGGTTATCCTTGCCACACACATACACACACACTCCTTCCCTCCCGCACACACACACACACACACACACACACACACTCGGAGTGGAAAAAGGCAAATGGCCTTTCACGGTCGTTGCCGTTGCTGCTGCTGTTTGAACAACTTTTTTTTTTGCCCAGCTACAGCAGGCAACGAGGTCGGGGTGCCGATGAAACGGCTTTTCCTATTCTCTCTCTCTCTCTCTCGCTCTGCTCTCGGTCATCTCTCGCGCTCTTTTTGCAAGTGGCCCACACATTTTGGGTTAAACTTTGTATGCCCTGTGGGCCACTCGAGCTGTAATGGGCTATGCTTAACTAGAAAATGGTTTCTAAAGCTCAGTCGAGCGATGATGCAAGCGTGACACGAGCACGAGCTCACCGTGATTCAGGGGCATCAACCTATCTATCGAGTAACTCTCATGGCACAGGCCGTGCTACATCTCGTGTGTGTCGTGTCACGTAGGGGAATGCATATGAAGTAATACATATATATTATTAGAGATGGCCGATTTATATTTATGGCACAACAGAGAGAGTAGCATATGCAAATAAAGAGACTATTATAGAAGACAGGGTATCTTTAAGTCGTGCTTTTATGACTTATAAGAAAGTCTAGCTTTGATATGAGGGCTTTATATGACTTCACTTCCTTCCTTTAGAGGCGAAACTTAGAGCGAGAAATTGATTCATCTACATATCTTTCCATTATGCAAACTTGCGCAGCTTCCCTGCCAACTAGGTCTTACAGGGTATCTCGTAATCGTACCACATTTTACAATCAAAGTCGAGCCACACTCTCATAAAGCACATAGTGAAAGAGCAGATTCTCTCTCAGGTCTGATCTAACTATTTGAAATGTAAGCTGTTCCGTTTACAGGGTATCTGCTAGCCTGCTATGACTTGCGTAAGTTGTAGTTTTTACATTTCCACAAGAGGGATTCATCAACGAGAGAGAGAAACGAGCGCGTTAAGCAGTTTCTGTTTGAATAATATGCAATTACAGGGTATCTTTGGGTCGTTGCAGTACGCAGCGCGCTTGAACTCGTTTTCATTGCTGCTGCTGCTGCTGTTGTTGTTGCTTTGGGTGGGTGGTTAAGCTGGTCTTTCATTGCTTTGCGCCTCCTGCTGCCGCGCTCGAGCTGGCTGTCGAACGACGTCATGCCCAAGCAGAATCTCATCATCATCATGGCCATCATCATCATGTTCATTGCTGCTGCTGCTGTTGTTGTGGTTGTTGTTGTTGTTGTTGTTGTTGTTGTTGTTGTTTTTGTTGTTGTTGTTGTTGTTGCATGTTCCTCGTGCTGACGTCGAGGCAAAACTCGAAACGTGCAGCCCGCAAAAGGCAAATAAAACTTTATCATTTGGGGAAGCCCTGCGCTTTCATAGACCTGCCTGACTGCATGTGCGTGTGTGTGTGCGCGTGTGGGTGTATAAACTCACAATCTCCCCCTCTCTTTCACTCCCACATACACTTGTATTCAAACACGCGTTGTTTTTGCTTTGTTTGTTTCTTTTTTGCGTTTTCGCCTGCTGCCAACAATTTTCCTCAGTTTCTTTTGCTTTTTTTCGCTTTATTTTATTTTATTTTATTTTTCTTTTTATTTATTTATTTTTTTTTCATTTCTGTTTTTTGTTTTGCTCAGGTATGAGGTTTTATTTTGGCTTATTGCGGGAGCTGATTTTCTATGTGTGTTTGTGTGTGTTTTTTTGCCACTTTCAGCTTGGCTGTGTTGACCTTTTTTGCCTTTTGTTTTTCTTGTAAATTTTCTGGGCGTGGCTGCTGGCAGTTGCTTAAAGACAGGAGTGGCGAGAGCGCGGCGCATGCTGCGGAGGCTTCACTGTAGCTGGTTTTGGCTGGTGAAATGGGCACGGATTGCGGGAAATGAAGTTTTAATTGGGTTCACGAGCGCACTCTGAAGGGGGAGCACTTGAGCGAGGCGTATGCACACTTATCGATAAGTTATCGATTGCGTTTGGATGGGGAAATAAGTGCGCTGCAGCACCGGATGCTCATTATATAATAATGAGTTTAGTGATATTTTTGGAACGAAATGTATCGCGTGTTATCGATAGATTATCGATTACAATTAACATTGAATATAGCTATTTGGTAAAGAAGAGCTGTATATATAATATAAATAGCTTGAGCTGCTTCTTCTTTCACGCGTATCAATGAATTATCGATAACTTCTTGAGAGCTTCTCCCGCATTTGCTTAATAATATTGTTGCCCTTCGTCAGCTCATCGATTAGTTATCAATATATTATCGAATATTTGACATTTGCTTGTGCTTTGCGCCTGCCACGCCGCGCACTTGTGGGCCTTCGCCTGCGCTAGTGCCCAAGGGTCTATTAGGTCATCCGAAGTCGTGGGACAGCCCTTGAAGCCGACCGTTAGCAGCGCCTTCAGGCGAGCTAAGCCACGCCTAGGCCCAGCTGCTATTAACCAGTTACCTGTTACAGTTACAGTTACACTCAAAGGCACTTTCGAAGCGGGCTGAAAAGCAACCCCAAGTCGCGGAAGGGCCCCAACTACGCGCAAAGTGAATCACACACAAATAACTAAGGGCCCCACTCCGCTGCCAAAGCGGAATGGGTTGCCAAAGGAAAAGCTCAACAAAGACTCGGCGAATCTGATAGAAAAGAAAAGGTAACAAAGCAACAGCAACAGCAACAGCAACAGCAACAAATGTAACAAAAACAAAGAGCTATGCATAAGGAATTGCCAAAGGGGCGCAGAGACGCCCGAGAGTCAAGTCGAGTCGCTCTCGCTCTAACAGCCGCTCTTCCTCGTCCACTTCCACTCGAGCAAAACATAAATTATCAGCACAATGGGCAACAGTCAAGGCAAAGGCAAAGGCAAGGCAACGGGGGAGGCAGCGGTAAAGGCAAAGGCAAAGGCAAAGGCAAGAAGCGCAGAGACACAGGCAACAGGGCAAAGGAATGCCAAATGACAACAACAAAGGCGCAAGCACAAAGGGGGTGGGTTTTGCTTTGCATGCGATGCTAAGCACTGCGGCAGACAGAGACGGAGAGAGAGAGAAGCAGAAGCAGCGTCAGAGGCAGAGCGAGGGACGCGCAGCGGGTGTGAGCGAGAGAGAAAAAAGCATGCCCGGGCCAAAGTCTATTTTAATTTTGACGTAGTTAGTGACACAGAACGTTTGGCCAAAACAAATGGCAACAGATGTGCCCTAGCAGTGTGCCAGACTAGCAGATACCCTGTAAAAGTAGACTTTGCTCAATAACTTGTTTGTCTACAGCGCGATTTAGCTGGAATTTGCAGTGTTTGCTTGTAACTAGCCCAGAAATGCATTTATGGAACATCAAAATAATATCTCTGAACAAATGTGTTTCAATCTGAGGTGTATAGGTGGGGTAAGTAGCTGTTCAGCTTAAGCAAATTTCATATTAACATGAAAAATGGCTTGGAAGACATTTTTGTTATATTTACAGGGTATCCACAGCCTTGATCACATTAAAATAATCTATTACCTTCATCCCTATCTCTTGGCATTATCTACTATGTCATCCTTATCTCTAGTCTAGTCATATCAAGCTGCTCTTCTCGCATTTGCTGAAATGTTTCCAGGGTATTCAAAGGCCAGACAGTCCTAGCCAGTGCCAAAGGCAGCTCAAGTGTCCTATTCGCTTTGAACATGTTGCGCCTGCTGCTGCTGCTGCTGCTGCCTCTGCTGCTGCTGCTGTATTTGTGGAGCGCAGACTTGGATTTCGACTTTGGTGTGGCGCGTGGGCAGCGAGGCATAAGAATGCCGCCTCATGCTACAAGCGGCAGACAGTGGTCCGCCCGGGTCCTCGCTGTGGGGGCCCGCAACAAAGTAACACAGAAAATTGTTGCACGTTAACGCTTAAGAGCGCTCAAAGGGCGTATTAGCTAAGGCAAGCAATTGGACAGTGGTTAAAAAATAATCAAATTATGCTCAAAGATGATTTTTACTGAAAAAGTGGCTGAAGGGAAGGACATGTGGCTTAAAAGTCTTTGAAAAACAATTTAGAAGTCGTAGATGTCGGTTTTATATCAAGTGCTGCATTTAAGCACTAAAATACCCTATAAATGTAAAGAACACTTAGCACAGGCAAGCTGTATACCCTGGAAAAATAAGGTAGTCAAAGATATTGCGAAAATATTGTTCTAAAGCTATAGGGAATATATACCAAGGCATGGCAGGGCTATCAGCTATAGCTATAGCTAGTATACCCTGCAATAGTCTTATCGGAGTGGATAGCTTGCGCTGCAGATAAACTTTTATTAAAAGTTGTCTATATAGAGAGGCTCAGGTAGGGCAGTATATGAGAAGCAGGGCATCTACTATAGTGTAGTCTTGTATTATAGGGTATTTCCTCTTCGGCTTGTCCCAATAATGGCCAATCTGAAATTTCTTGTTAATAAGTTTCAAACTGCGGCTCTAACAAGTCTGTGTAACAAGTTACATGGCAACGGCTGCGAATGCTCGAGTGTCTTGTCTGCCAACAGCAGCTGCCGCCTACCCACACACACACACACACACACACACACACACACATACAAGTCGCTGTTGGTGAAGTGACGTTAAAGTATCTGCGCATTCGCTTTGAGCATCTACATCAAAAAGTTGACTTGCTTTGTATTTGTATCTATAGCAGGCTCTGTCTGTGTGTGTGTGTGTGTGTGTGTGAGCGCCAAAAGTTCATGTGGAGCCAGGCAGCATTACCCAGGCAGCCAAGCACCTCAGCCCCCTTCCCCCTTCCCCATTTTATGTACATCATTTTGTTGTTTTTGTTTCGTTTTCTGCTCGCAGCAGCTGCAGCAGCGACAACTCGCGCTAACTAGGCGTGTGTGTGTGTATTGGTGTGTGTATGTGTGCGCTTGGGGATTACGTAAGGGAATCCCCAGCATTTGCAGCACAGTCAACAACAACAACAACAGCAGCGGCGGCAGCGGCAGCGGCAGCTAAAGCGAACGTAGCGAAGCGCTGAACTGCGTCAGAGTCAGTTGCATGTTTTATGCATGAATTGTGCTGCTGCCACGCCCCCGCCCGCGCCGTACCCACCACACCGCCACAGCCGCCCTTTAGCAGCTTCAACTCTGTGCGCAGCAAAATGAAATACACAAACAAAATGAAAGACGAAGAAGAAAACGCAAATAAAGTATCTTATAGATACTTTTGTGAATGCTATGGGGCCTGGCGTCTGGGGGCTGTGTGTGGGGGCGTGGTGCTGTGTAACAAGTGCGCGCTTGGTTGAGTTTCAAGTAGAAACATTGCTGCAAGCTGCCACGCCCCCCACCACTGCCCATACGCCCACTGGCAGCAGCAGCAGCGCGACCTCCTGCAGTTTTACAGTTGCTCTTGCTTTTCCCGTTGTTGCTCTCGCTCTTGCTTCTTCTCCCTCTCCCTCTCCCTCTCCCTCTCTCTCTCTCTCTCTCTCACCCTTTGCTTCTTCATTTTTTATAGTTTGCAAACTGCAAAATATTTTACTTTGTCGTAGAACTTTTGCCTGCTTGCAAAAGTGGGCGTGGGTGGCGGCTGGTGGGCGGTGCGCAGGGGTGGGCGTGTTCGCTTACTTTTGCATATTGTATTTTTTTTTGTTCAACTGAGTTTAAAGCGTGGCCAAAAAGTAATCTTTTAGCTGTAATTGAAAATGTCTGTTTCGCACCCTCTCTCTCGCTCTCTCTCTCTCGCTCTCTCTTTGTCTCTCAATGTATCTAGCTCGCTCTTGGCTTTTCTATTTCTATTAACATTTGTTGCCTGTGGTGAACTTTTGTTTCAGCCTTTGTCCTTGCGAATACCCTGTAAAAAGGCGCGTTACAGCTAGAGAGTTGTTCGCTTATAGCTCGCACTCAGTTTATGTAGATTTATCATGATTTTCCCTTTTGTGCAGATGAAGCTAATGATAATTTTTGTGTATATCAGATACATCAACTAATCAATCAATCAATCAAAGCTTTGATATTCAGTTTTAGCTGCATATTTCAATCATAAATTACTGAATCAATCAATCAACCACTGCAGACTGAATCAAGCAAGTTGCTGCCGAATTCGACTGAGCTGCTGCCTGTGTGAACTATCAATTAGTCAGTCAATCAATCAATCAATTCTGCTTCACAAGTTATTTCAGTCATATGCTCATCTGAATTTCAATTAGTGCACTCATTTCATCTGCCTAGCTCTTCTGCTAGCTATAGATAATGCTTTGCTTTCTATGTCAATCAGTGGATCAATCAATCAATCAAAGGAGGTTCAGTCAGATATTTGACTAATGCGAGGTATTTCCTAGTCAATATTAACTTTAATTGGCCAGCCATTTGATAGACAAGTAGTTTCACGCATACTAACGCTTGCCTATTTCTACACACACACACACACACACACACACACACACGCAGCTGTGGCTCTGTTTATACAGTTACGGCCTTGAGCTCAAGTATCAAGTTTTGAAGTTAACGCATGTCAACAGGCGCAATAAAAAAGGATATTGTGTGAGTGTTCGTGTGTGTTCGTGTGTGTGTGCGAGTCTCGAATGTTCAATCGTTGTAATGTGCATATACTTATGCCACAGGCTGTGCACACACACACACATATACGACTATATAGAGCCCGTTCCACATTTGCCTATTGGGTTAGGTTATGAGGACTGGAGCTAACTTCCGCTCGCATGTCCATTTGCTGGCAGTGTGCGTATACTTATATTAATGACTGTATGCGTATACTAATAGCAGCAGCTGTGCAGGCACAACTGAACCAGTCTCGCTGTAAAGGATTTTTACTGAATTGGGGCTAGCTATTTGCTCTCTTATGAGCAAACTTTCGCCACAGACTGTAAAGATATGTATCCACATACTTTTGCCATGCACTGTGTAGTGTTAGTTATTCCTATAGATTTTTGTAGACTAGATATATGGCTACGTTTGCCAGAGACTGTCTAAATACTTTCTACATAGACTGTAGCCTTTCTAAGTATATATTATATATAAATATATTGTATATATTCCACTAGGAACTGTGGATATATGGGTGTATTTCCGATTTGTGGTGTATATTCTACACTA
Organism: Drosophila mayaguana; assembly: GCA_037075325.1. NCBI lineage: Eukaryota > Metazoa > Arthropoda > Insecta > Diptera > Drosophilidae > Drosophila > Drosophila mayaguana. The sequence goes on along the minus strand of JBAMCG010000016.1, from coordinate 602,372 downwards.
CTGTTCCCATATTTCCTCAGCCAACTGTAAAGCTTCTCTCTGACTGATTTCGTCTATATTCCATTCTATATGTTCCTCAAATTTCCAATATATACATACATAAATTGAATCTGCATATGCTCTATATTTCATCTATATAAATATATGCTTATATGCACTTTTGTCACTGTTCACATAATTCCCCAACAGACTGTGGATTTTTACTGCAGTCAATATATAAAATGTATTCCAATTGGAAATCGTGAGTGTTTAGATGTATATGTAAAGAGCGCACACAGTCGTGACTGTTCACATACTTCCTCAGCAGACTGTGAACTTTTTACTCTAGATATTCTAATTGGATGTAATCCAATTGGACTTAGATTATAGTTTGTACTTACTGCCACGTCCGCTGCCCTTGCGCCGCGCCATTGTCTATCCACTGTCTGTGCGCGCGTGTGTGTGTATGTCCTGTGTCCAGTGTCTCGTGTCCAGTGTCCTGAGTGTATCCTTTCGGTTGCTTCCGTTTGCCTGTTTGTTTACAAGGCTCTAGTTGAGCGGCGACATCGTGTGAGTTGCCTCGGACCCTGCGACTTGATTGATGTGCCACATATATGTGTGTATATATATTAGATAGTCACGCCTGCCACGCCCACTGGGGTGGTGGGGGTGCGTGTGTCCTTGCCACGCTTCTGTTGTCCTTCGAGTCCCTTACAGCCCGGCCAGGACGTCTCAGCGCGAGGCAAAGCAAAGCGCTCGACTTGCTCGCTTTTGTGGCCTGATTCCGTTTGCCTTTATGTATATGTATGACTGTATATGTGTGTGTGTGCTAGTCTAGTATTGCCATGTGTGTCTGTCGGTCTGTCCGTGTGTGTGTGTGTGTGAGCTATGATGACGTGGCTGTTGCTCGCTTGGCGTTCGGCTGCCCGCAATTCGCAGTCAGAGGTAACATTTTGCCTTTAATACGATTTCCATTTCATTTCTCTCTCTATCTCTCTCGCTCTCTCTCTATATATATAATTGTATAAAATGCTTTAAAATATTTCAAAAAAAGTTTTTACTATGCTTGATTTTTGATTTTTCGTTAAACTTTTTTATATATTTTTGTTGTGTTTCTTTTCGTGGTCGTTTCTTTTGATATGCTTTTTGCGCGTTTTTCCTTTTCTTTTTTGTTTTTGTTTTCGTTCTGTGATGACTTTAAATTGTGGTCAAATTTAGCCACAAACCACGTGGGATTTGTCTGCTTCTCCAACTTCTCTCTCTTCTTCTTCAGCTTGTTTTGATTTTTTTGTTTTTTGTTTGTTTGTTTATTGTCGTAGGCCGCGATTTTCCCGTTTACCCGCGCGCGTGCAACAAAGACGGCAAGCGTCGAGCATGACGTATGACAAAAACAGGCCAAAAGCAATTGCGTTTGCTCTTTTGCGTTTGTTTTTGTATTTGCTTCGCTTTGCTGTGTTCGCTTATTCTTCTTTTTTTAGGTTTGGGCAACACGTTGCGTATACGCAATACACAGACTTAACATGCAACTCAACTACTTCAATCTATATGCATATATTGATAGTTAAACAAATCTACATGTATTTGTTATCAATTTTCCTGTATGTGTGACACTTTCAATATGGCGCGTATGTATATGTGTGTGTGTGTGTGATTTCTATTAATATAACTGAAATATATTCGCTGCTGCTGCTGCTGCTGCTCTACGAATTGTGTGTGAAGCGCGCGAATAACGAGAGGCGTGCGTCGACTTCGGCGTTCACGAACAAACAAGACGCGATGTTAATACTAAACTGAGCACTGTTAAAACTTGAGTGCTTCGTGCTGCACGGCACAAGCCGAACAGCGCGCACGAATCCACACACACATAGAGCTGAAGAGTGAGAGAGGGAGAGACAGAGAGTGGGCACTTGTATTGAGCGCACGTAAAACCTGCTTGGTGTGCTCGGCCAGCGCTCTCTTCTTCGTTTGCTCGAACTCTTTGCCAGTGGCTTTCAATTGCTTTGCGTTTGCTTTCAATTTGTGGTCGCTCGCTTAGGCTTTCAATTGTTTTTGTTTTTTGTTTACCTTTTTTTTGTTGTGGTGCGCGCTGCGCATGTTTTTGTGCTCTTTAAGTGGTTTTCTGATTGAAAGCGCATTTAAGAGCGCGCGTGTTTTGCCTTGCCTTTGAGATTGTGCTCTTTGCTCCTATTGAGTGTGACTCTAATTGAGTGGGTTTTTATTGAAATGTTTATTAATATATTAAGTACCCCAGTCAAACTTTTGTTTACATGCATTTAGACTGTTAAATTCTGATTTATTTTATAAATTTGCATTTAACCATTTTATTTGCTTAGAGACAGTTATAAAAAAAATAATAAGAAACAAATAATTTGCATACTTTTGGGCTGCAATTTATAATTTCTTACTTCTAATTTCTACTTAATTTTAATATTAACTTAAATAATGTTATTCAATTTCTATTTAGTGCAAAATCTAAGCTTTTTTATTTTACTACTTTTTGTTGTTTTATAAATTTTTTATTTATTTATTTTATTTTTTTATATACTGTTTATTTACAAAATTAATTTTGGTAATCTTTATAATTTCTAAACTTCTGAAACTTTTGTTTCTGAATGACACTTGGAACCCATTTATCAAAGCAACCCAAGAAAATATTTTAGCAAAGTTAAATAAATAAAAAAAACGTGACAAATGTGTTTTACTTTTGACTTTGCCGTTTCTTCATCTTCTTCTTTCGCCTTGATATTCATCAAATGCAATTGAGCTAATACTTTTTTCTTTCGAGGGTTTTCCAAAGATGAATTATTTCGTCTTGAGTGGGCGTTCAGAGAGTCGCCAGGCCTACACAAAAGAGGCGTGGCAAGTGGAACAATGGGCATTAAATGCAGAACAGGGAATACCCCTACTTTGCTCAGCTCTGCTCTCCCCTTCTACTTAATGCCTTACACTACTTTCTCTCTCGCTCTCGCTCCCTCTTTCTATAATATATATATATTACTACACTTCAGGCTGCCACTCCCTCTCCCTTTCTCTCTGTAAACGCAGCGGCATCAATGAGTCTTGCATCAGCTGATTTTTGTTTACACATAAAGACGCAGGCGCCATTTTGCCGGCCCTTTCCATTGTTCCAGTGGTTCGAATTTCGCATTGGAAAAGTAGGGGAAATTCGGTTTCGAACATGCCCAAGTTTGGCGCCAAATATCGCCGTCGACCGAATCTGCCCCGCAGTCGGGCGACAAAAGCGCAACCGAAAGGAACACGCCGAGACGAGCGCGGATCGAGAGTTGGCGAAAATATTTGAAAAGTTCTTGAAGAAAACTCAAAAATAAAATAAATAAGCGGAAAATAGTAAATAGTTAATATGCGTACTTTTGAATTGAATATGTGAAAAAGAAAAATCAAATAAAAATAAATGAACCGAAAATAATTAGTAAAAAATTAATAATAAATAAATAAATATTAATAGTAATAAATAAATAATAATAATAATAAATAATACACAAATTTAAATTTGCTAAAATTCTAATTTAATTTATAAAAAACATTATAACTACGGGAACACATTATAGATGATTCTGAAATATTAAAAAAAAAAAAAAAAAAAAATATTATAATTAATGTAAAATAATAAGCAAGCAAATTATAATATTTGATAATAATTAAATAAAGACGGAGTGAAAGAATTAAATTAAAATAAAAATACTATAAATAATATAAACCTAATAAATTTAAAAGTTCCTCATAAAAATACACTAATAAATAAAAAAAAATTAAATAAATAAATAAGCGAATAAGTAAGAGAAAATTTTACATAAATTGGCATTTAAAATATTTAAATTAATTAATAAAAGACAGTGGAAAAGTGTTTGAAGCATTAGTAATAACTATTACCCAAAAAGTAAAACACATCTAATTAAATATTTAAACTTAAATTGGAGCCTTAAATTGGAGATTACGAATGTGTCCCTAAGCATGCATAAATATAAATTATAATTTATAATTTATGCAAGAAACATTTATGGATTTCCCTAAGTTGTATTCGCAATAAAAATGAAATAAATTCGCCATAAAAATGTAAATATCTCTCTCTCTCTCTCTCTCACTCACTCTCCCTGTCTTCTTTTAATATCTTATTTTAATGTCACTTAATGCTCGCTCATGCAGTGCGCACGGGCATATTAGTTGCCTGCAATGTTCGTCTATCTAAAGAGAAGTTGAAGTTAGTTTTATCTGTGGATTCAGGTGTAGCAACTTCTTTGGGACACGCCCACTGGGGGCGTGGTGAAAATCACCTTGAGCTTGTTCTATGAGTCGCCTATTGGGGCGTGGCAAGTGTGCGTTGAGTGAGTGTTGCTTCAATGCTAAACTGAACTCAGTCCATGCTTTGTGTAGCTGGCAGGAGCATCAAGCAGTCGTGCATGCCCGACCACACATTATTGTGACTTGTTTTTATTATTTTTCTACTTAAATGTGAATTAAGCGAAATGTTTATTGTGCTCAAAGTGAACATAAAGTTTAATTATTCAAGTATAATAATTTATAATTCTAATAATAATTTATAATTATTTATAATTCAAGCCGCAGTCTATGAATTTTAATTTTAATTGCAATGCCCAATTCAAAATAAATTAATATAGACAAAATAATGTTTTCGGGCACATTCAATCGAATAAAAAGCAAAGGGGAGAAAGAGTTCTGATTTAATATGTGAGAAGTTAATGTGATTTTGAGTTGATTCCCGCGCGGGGAATGCAAACGGGTATATTGGTTGTGCGTAGGGGGTGTGAATTGGGTACAGAAATAGAAAGAGACTAGTTACGGAGTACAGGGTATACATGGTATACAAAATAGTTACTTCTGCAGGGTATCTATCTGCCTAGTCTGCCAATTCAGCTAAGCTAAGCTTGGGTATCCAACTGTTGTTCTTCTAACTTGTAACTTAAGTAAATTCTGATTTGAAGATTCAACTGAACTCAATCCAGCTGCTGTTCGTGGAGTACAGGGTATCTTCTAGTCCCCAGTGCGCGACTGTAGCATTTGCACTTTTGGCTTTTGAGCATCTGTCAGCTGTGCTATTCACTTAAATCAGCTTCTAGTCGAGGGTATATTCTTCATGCACAGGGTATATTCTAGGCAATCCTTTGAGCACTTTTACGTGCTTAGTACTTTGTTATCTGCTTGAGCTTAAGCTAAAACTAAATTGATTTATGAATCGATTCGATTTTCTCTTCATCCCATTTTCCATTCACAATACAGGGTATCTTTGAGTACATCTTCTGTTATTCTTGACTCGTCGTTGTCTGCTTAAGATCCTTTTCTATTACATTTTGGTTTTCCCATCTCCCCTTCTCTACATTTCGCCTTTGCAGGGTATGCTGCAGTCGCTCATGAAGTTTCTTTTCCCTTTTCTATAGCCCCTCTGCAGTACAGGGTATCTTAAAGTCGTGCGCTTCAGCACTCGTATGAGATTTATTTACTTTGATTCTCATTTTGCCTTGGCTCATTTCGCATTTATCCTTTCTTTCCCCTTACCCCTCCACATTTTCGTCCCTCTCCCATTGACCTTTTTCTATGTTCCCATTCGCATTTATCTCTTATGTCCCTTGCGCCTCCCCCTTTGCCCTTTTCCTTTAATTGAACTGAAATATTTTCATTTTAATCACATATTTCTTGCTGCTCTGCTATAAATGCGATCGACACATGTCTCTGCGTCGCTTTGTTGCTCTGTTGCTTTGTTGCTTTGTCGCTGCGTAATTGTTGTCTTCTGTTTGTTTAACGAGTTCAATTTGCGCTCTCACTTAATTATTCTAATTCAACAATTCAACAATTCAGAAACAGAAATTGAATTGTTTAATGGCGCGCGCTGATGTTGCTTTGCCTCTTTCAATTTTTAATTGCAGGCGGACATGATAAATGGACAGCCAATATACCCCATTGCCATAACAGCTCCCATTGGCTCTTCAGCCCCAGCCCCAGCCATAGCCCCAGCCCCTGCGCCGGCCCCTGCTCTCTGGCTCTGGCTGTAAATTAAACGCCAAAGTCAATACTTAATTGCCTTTGTTGGCCATAAACATTATTGTTTATACTGCGCGCGAGTGTGGGCAGATATAAACAAATATTGCGCCAGAGGAAGACACCCAGAGAGGCAGAGAGAGCGAGAGGGAGAGAGAGCGGAATAGAGACACAGAAGAGACGAGCAGAGTTTCATTCACAGAAATTTCAATTGGAAAAAAACAGTGAAACAAAAAACCGAAATAAATATCTGTAGGTGAGTACAGCACCTGCCTGTTTTATTTAGCAGTGTACACACACACACACACACACGCACACACCCACACACACAATGTACTTAAACAATGCTAATCTGACGTATACTTAACGTAAATCAAAGCATTGCGCATACGCAACGTTAGCCTTGCATTATATTGATGCGTGCTAGAGGCAACACATACAGAGAGTGAGACACACACACACACAGACAATAAAAGCTGAGCATGCCTGACTGTGCCCTGCAGGCTGAGCAATGCTTGATCTGTCAATCAGGGTAGAGTTCTTCTTCTTTACCTGCAGAAAGACAAGTGGATACGCACACATATGCACATGCACGCGTAATGACATGCCCACACACACACACACACGCGCGCACACACGCACACTTACACACGCTCACACGACTCACCTAAAGTCTGCTAACACGGCGTATGCTTAGCAAGCATCAAATATTGCTCATACGCCACGTTTGCCTTGCCAACGACACGCACTAACACAAACACACCCAGGGGCAGAACATACACACATGTTAACATGCTAACAATATGCTAGACTGCCTTGGGTCAGGAGTGCACGACTAGCAGATACCCTAAAGGCCTCAGCAGCGCTGCGCTGTCAATCTAGCTAAACTGTTTTTGTTTCTAGACAAGCCTTCACTCACACACACACACACACACAGACTCACGCACACATAGCTAAGCATTCGCTTAAAGGAATAACTCGATTGCCAGATAGACGTGCAGAAGTTCAGCGCATAAATATGGCAGTCAAAAGATGTGTAAATTGAGTTATGGCAGCGCGTGGATATTCAGCAGGCGATGATAAAAGAATTTGTGCTGCTCTCTTCATTCCCTCAATATTACGATGAGTGCGTCTTGAAACTGACGCATAAATTCGCTTAAAACTAAAGCCTAAAAGCTGATGAAGCACAGTGAGCAAAATGGAATCAATTGGCCAAATGGCTGAATGAATCTGATAGGAAATGGATTAGAGATAAACGCAACACTCGAGACGCTGAGAAGGGCATCTGCTACTGAGTGATCTTTGACGGCAGTTGAATCGAAGCTGACGAAGCTTAAAGACTCTGAAAGGAGTATTATGAAGTTATTCACGCGAATTTGGCCTTAGGTATTCGAAAAACTCATCCGACTTTGGCTTCAATTGCCTTTGAGTTACGCCTGAAAAACCAACATTGTTACTTAGCAATACGCAGCTAATTAGCAGAGATGTGGGCTAAAAGCTAAACATTTAACGTGGCTTGTATATACAAGAATATGATTACAAAATTTGAGGTGCTTAGCTTAAGCAGTTCCCGAGATTTGCACGTTTAGAGACAGAAACTGAGTCAGCTGGGTAGAGCTCGCTCTCTGCATATGGCTTATCATCAGGTGCCAATAGTGATAAAGTTTACATGGGCTGTATATACAAGAATTTGACTACTAAATTTGAGGTGCTTAGCTTAAGCAGTTCCCGAGATTTGCAGAAACTGAGTCAGCTGGATAGAGCTCGCTCCTTATGCGCACCAGCTGCATAGGGCATATCAACAAGTTTCAGCCACGCCTCGCTTTGCTCTACGAAACGTAGTGTACTCTCCAACCTATATGCCCTGCAGCTGTCAGCTATCTGCAGCAAGCAGCATATAATAATATTGCGCATACGCACCGTTCGCCTCGTTTAATATTGAAGAGCTGCGACGCAGTTCGGGGCTTCCACATTGTTTTCTGTTTATTAATGCCCGATTTGCTGGTTGTAATCGAAGTATTATATAATACATTTGGGGTCCATTTAACGGTTTGTTGCATACATTTTGAACATGTTTCGAGCACCCATTGATTTATGAATTCTGATGAATTACGGGCACCTAGCAACGCAGTCAGCCAGGCAGGAGGCCGGGGCAACGAGGCAGGTGTGGCTAATGTGCGTTCCGCCATTAAAGGTCAGGCTGAGATAGCGTTTGATCACATACCATAAGCAGCTGGAAAAACCATAAACCGAAGTGGGGGCGGGGCAAGGGGAGAACGGAAATGTGCCAAAGTGGAAGAAACGCAATTTGAGAGGTGCCTGGAAACCAGTCGAAAGCCTTTAAGCTATTGTTAAAGCACTTTTCTTTTTTCGGTTAAGCTGTTGCAAAGAAATCGAGGGCGGGGCGGGGGCAGGGGCAGGGGCAGGGGCAGGAGACAGGATTGCTGAGTGCTATATGCAGAGCTAAGCCGGGAGATGGCAGGGAAATGTGGTCTATGGAACGTGCGGAATGGAAGTATTGGACTGATAAGTAGATAATCTAGATGATTGGGTACATAGAGTAATATTGCAGGGTATGGCCAGAGACTCTGGGAGGAGGGGGAGATGAGATATGTGGAATATGGAACACCATAAGCACTAGGAGTCGTTTCAAGGTCGAGAACTACATACTCTAGATGTTCGCTAAGAGATGATTGAGATGAGATTACTATTGCAGGGTATGTCTAAAGAAAATAAAATATGAGGTTTTATAATATATAATATAATAATATATAATATAGAATATAATATATATATAATATAGAAAAGTCATTATGAGGTAGTAGATGGGAATATATTCAACATTTGAGGCGTCGGTGATATTTCGAGAAGGAAAGCTGTCCACAAGAAGAGCAGTCCACAACGAAGAGCCAATCAAATGCATAGAGAACGAAAATGAGCTCAGGGTCGTTCCCAAAGCAGCTCTGCTGGGTCAGCAACAAGTTGGACCTGAGCGAGTGAAAGAGCTGCGAGCAGCATCGTGTCTATTCGGGCGACTATAGACTTTCCCATTGGGCAAGCGGTAAACTCTGTAAACGAGCGAAAGTACAAACGTGAATTGGGCTCATGTCCATTTCAGGAGATGAGTAAAGATGAGGGCAGGAGCCTGGGAAGAAGCAAGAAACGGGAAGAGCTAAAAAATACCTCAGCCTGATGAAGCTGAATAAATGCCATTCTCCATGAGTGGGTCAGAATACCACAAGCCACATGGCCACGTGGCCAAACGAGTTTTGCGATAATCTAGCAAAAATCAATGCCAACCATGAAGGGATAAAGATATATCGATGTTTGGCTGATCATTTCTATAACATTATAGCATACATAATATGCTTCGAATTATTTTGATATATGGAGCTGCAACTTGAACTTCTCTTTTTGCCAAAGGATAGAGAGAGAGACGGAGAGGGAGAGGGAGAAGGAGAGAATGAAGTCAATTGCAAGTGCATTATTTGATTGAATATGCGTCAATTGATATTGTTGAGGCATTGGTATTCGAGTGAGTTATGCATAGGTAAAAGCGGGCAGTCTGATGGCCTCCCCCCTCTCCACTCTCGCCACCCTCGATTTGTGGCTCTCTGAGCACATGCACAACCCTCGAAGCGGATCAACATTTCAGGCCCAGGCAAGAGTTAGAGCTTAACTAAATCTCAAATATTTCTATTTGCAGTTCAGTTGGTCAAATTGGATATTCGTGTGTGCAATTCCAATCAGAAACACTGAAATGCCTCTTGTTTACGGCTAGCAGTTCAGAAACTATTTGTTCTGCGTGTGTGTGCGTGTGTGTGTGTGTGTGTGTGTGTGTGGGTGAGTGCGTTCGTGCTATATATAAATAGCCGGAAGCACTGTTTCCGGTCAGAAGGGAAACGAAAGAACCACAAAAGGCAATGGAGGAAACTGGACTTGGTTTGGCTCCCAGTCTTTACATGAAGTGTGTGATAAGTGGGTGTGCGTGTGTGTGTGTGTTTGCTTACTGACTTGTCCAGCCAGGACATCAAAGAGAGCAAAGCAAAATCAGAATAGATCTAAATTGAAGAATGAAAACTTTTTACGGAGAATAGCCGAGATTCCTAATGCAATCCCAGAGCTGTGTAAATACATGTCACTGGGGTAATTGCGGGTGGGGTGGGGCGAGAGGGGGCCGGTCGACACTCAGCTGGACACTTTTTAATATTGCCAAAGCAAGAGGACGTCGCTTTATTAAAAAGTACAACAAAAAATGCAAATAGTAAAGAAGCTGAGAAACTCATAAAGTCCACAAAGATAAAAAGCGAACAGGAATCGAGCAGCTGCGCGCTGCATGGGCTCGGCCTCACTTCATTATGGCAAATTAGTATGGCGAGTCTTTATTAAATGTATGTGTACATATACAATTTGGTAGCCGTGCCGCACTTGGCCTGACCTGCCCCCCATTTAGACCACGCCCACTGTGCGCACTTAGCCTTATTTATGTGCGTTTACTGCTGCTGGACATGAGCCGCAATTTATTTGGGTTGTATGCCAGCTAATTAGCTGTCGGAGCCATCCCTCATTTAACCTGATTGGCACACGCATTGAGAGGGATAGAAAGAGAGAGGGAGAGAGAGAGAGGGATAGAGGACAGGCAGAGGGAAATTGACAAAAATTGTAATTACCTTTTTGGGCAAACATCTCTTTTATAGTTCAAATAGAAATATATTTGTATATACATATATATATACATAGACACATCCAGTTTTTGGTTAGAGAGTTATATACATAGATTCCTCAAGTTTTTGGCTAGAGTTATATAGTTTATTCATATCCATTGAACCCTTTCAGTGATTTCGTACCGAGCGCAGTTGATATCATGTACTCTGCCTCGAGAATTCAGGGTATATTGGCTTGTAGAAGGCAGTAGAAGGCGTGGCAGAACCCATGATTCTTAGCTACTAGCAGGAGCTGAGTCTATGTAGCCATACAGCCCAAGCATATTAAGCAGAAGCAGCTTAGTTGGATGATCAGCGTCGGCTGAGGATATCTTCTAGTCGTTCACTCCCTACTACAGCCAACCTACTTGATTATAGATAATTTGGAGTCAAAGTTTTAAATTTAGAAGCTTTGTAAATCTTCTATTCGCTACGAGGTATGTCGGCAGTCGAGCAGACCCTTGGCACTCTGCTGTTAAATGTTAATAGCATTATGAATCACGTTTTATTTATGTCTAAATTTCACAGAGCTCGAATTTCCAATTTATTAGAAAACGTCTTATCCGATTACGTCAATCGATGCGTGTAATGCGATGTGGCATGAAAGTGGGCGGAAAAAGATGTGCGGAATGGGGAGAAGAGGAGATGAGAAGATGAGGATGTAAGTGAAAGCGAAAGAGAAGCAGCAAAAAGGATTGTGAATCGTAAAAAGAGAGATAACTAGATTCCTTTGGTTTAATTAGGCAAATTTTGTTGGCATTTAATCTTCTGGTCTTTGGTCGCTTCGAATGCTTTGCGTTTCGTCTATGAATGTTTTTTATGCTTGTCACTAGAAACTGGAAACAATAAAGACGAAGCAGACCAAGTGTGAGCGGCAGAGACAGCCGCCCTCTCCCCTTCGCGCTCTCTCTCTCTCTCTCTATCACACACAAACTCTCTGGCATATTTCATTATTAATTTTAATTAAAAAGCCGCCGACTTCAGCTTGGTTCAACGAAATTTCATTTTGTGGCCCAACGTGTTGATGCTTAACAACAGGCAACACCCGGGCACTGGCAATGCGGGAAACAGACATAAACAGACAGACAAACAAATAATAAAAGAACATTTTCCATAAGTCGCCAGCAGATGTCTTCAAGTACACTTGGCGAAACGAGTGTGAAGTTCAAGTATTCCGTGGAAATTCGCTTTAAACTCGAATTGCTAAAGTTTTTAATGAAGTGGATTTAGTTTTTTGATGCTGCATCTGAATCTGTGAAGGGCTCCCTCTTCGCCTCACTTGATTCAACTACCAAATTGCAAGCCTAAAGCTGGGGGACACCGTCTATGATCTGCTTAGAGAGTGAGAGATTGAGGAGCTTGCACAAATAGGACGCACCATACGCACATATGCATTAGTCCTGAATAGAATGCTCTCAAATACTGCCAAGTGTAACACAAATTATGAAATGCACGTCTCCTGCGTCAGTATAAAGCCTAAATTATGCTTCAATTAAGGGAATAATTACTGTTGCGAGGGTTGCCTGTTACTTGCTGAAAAAATAAAATGAAAATGACATGCATAAAAGCAAGTAAGAGTGCTTCAGTCCAGACTGCTCGACTAGAAGATACCCTGAACCCTGCAAAGAACTGATATCCCAGTCATTCTGCACTTTTATGCAAGCATAGCAAAGCACATGCACACACACATTCCCACGCACGTTTATAAAGTATATATAAAGTATTAAAATAACGCTGAATAAACAAAATAAATATATCGTTTATTCTCGATAAAAAGAAATCGTATCGAAAAATATGAAACTTGTACTGCGTATGGTATACACGAGTATTTCAAGTCTGTAGCTCCTATATCCTCTTCTGAGATCTAGGCGGCCAGATGCACGGGCGAACGGGCAGGGCTATATCGACTTAGCTCGTCGACCTGATCAGGAATATATATTTTTTATGAGGTCTGCGTTGCCTGCTTTTGCCTGTTACATATTTTTAGGAAACTATTATACCCTGATTTCCCATTTTTAATGGGATCAGGGTATAATAATAATGAAAATGGCTTCACTGTTTTTCCACATATCAATCGACTTCAATTTTCCAAATTACTTTTTCCACTCAGTTGAGAATACGTCTTAAGAGAAAGGGTATTTCAAGGCCTTCATCTGCTGCTGCACACGTTGAACTCGCAGTTTTATTTCGGGTGCACAAATGTATAATATAATAATAATTGAATGCCAAAGCAGAGCTCTAGCATGAGTAACCCTTTTGACTGCTCGCTCTTGTCTGAGGGGCTATCAAATCGCATTAGGCATCAGTGGACTTTAATTTACTTAGATTATCTTTATGAAAGTTTTACTTTTGATAAGAATGGCATAGGAATAGTTGGAATAGTCAGCTATTATGAATAATGAAATAAAATGAATTAAATCAGATTTCCTTTACTCAAATTAAGTAGAATTCCTTTTGAATTTAATATGAATTTTGGCATAGTTGAAGAGAATTTTAGAAATAGTTAATCTAAGTAAATTTTAATTACATCTCAGCAAAAATTCCTCATGGTAATATATATACTTCACTGTGCCATAAATTTATGTTAAACTATTTTAAATATCTTTCATAAAAAAAACAGAATTTTGCACTTTCACAAATGCGCAGGGAGTAAATCGAAAAACTTGTCCAGTTTTATGCCAAAAATGCAAAAGTTAAAATCATGTTCACAAAATGTTTTATGTATATAAATATATTTGATTGCATTTTCTGATTTTATTTGCACCTGATTGAGAGCTGAAATTTATTTAAATTATTTACTTTTAAATTTATATTCAATTATTTTTATTATTAGACTTTAAAGTGAAACAATTTTGATATAAAATATATCATATTTAAACGGGAGAAATATTTACTTTATGGGCATTTATAGAGCAAATTGTCCCTAGGCACAACTCTGGGGAAATTTAGTACTGGAAAGATGAATACATGAGTTTTTAAGAAAGTTTAAATTCTCATTCAATTACCGCAATTTTCTAGCTTGCTAACTCTGTCAAATCTCAAAGGACTCGCATGAAACCTGAATCTGTATGCATGATTTAACGTTCATTTTTATGCTATACCTAAGACTGAATAATTCATTTTTCATTTTTTGTTTGTTCTAAGTTTATGCAAGGGGAAAATTTCTATGTTTGAATTTGAATATGAGCAAAGGCATTCAATGGATCAGACAAGTGAGTCACGCAGTCAGTCATACAGGAAACACTCACTGGTCTCTTAGTGTATTCCTTTCCACATACACTCACGCACACACACACACACACACATCCATGTATATATCTGTGTGAATTTGTTGCCCCTTTGAGTTATGTGTTTTATGCTTTTTGGCTGTTTGCGTTTATGGCCGTTGGTCCGCCACTTGGCCATGTTTCATTTAGTGGCAGCGCAAAGTTTAGCTGTTGTTCTTTTTCAGCTTTTTCTGCTTTCTGCTCTTCAATAAATAACAGACAATTCCTTTCAGCCCAGCCACATTTCTGCTGTCTTCCTGCCGGCCCTCTGGAAACGTGAGTTTATGTAAATGCTCTCAGATTTTTCGTTGTCTGCCTCACTGGGCATTCGAATAAGAGAAAAATAATAAAACCATTCTAAACAAAAAGTGAAAGTGATATAGTTGAGAGGTGCTGGATTGGAGCATTGCTGAAGGTACAGCAAATATTCTGAAGGAAGTGGGCGGGATGGTGTCTGAAATCTAGAGAATTCCACGAATGCAATATATATTTATCGCCCTGTATACGTTGAATTTGCTTACAAAAATAAATTCATTCATTCAAGTTTGTGAGTTGAAGGTGAAATCGAACAACAATTGAGGTGGCTCACAGACAGTAGGGTTCTCCATGATAGTACCGCAGATGTGGACTCTTATAAAAAGTATTCTCCTCTCTTCTATAAAACATTTCAAATAGAAATCGAATCCAGAAGATAAAACAAACTGAAGAAGAAATCGCGAGATTACAGCAGAATTAAAGCTTCCTCACCTATTCTTCAGCAATATTCATGCAATCGATATATATCGGTGTTTTATTGATACTATAATTCTCTAATATGATATGCTTATTTTAATTTCTGACCAAAGTTTGTTTTTAAATCAATAACAAGTTTGTAAAATGCTCCTTTATATTGGCTTAAGTGTCGTTGCTTTCAAACCGATATTTATCGATTTGAGCTGCCTTTGACTGCTGTGCTGCCTCGTTCTTCTCTCTATATCCCGTTATATTGGCTTAGGAATTGCTGCTTTCAAACCGATATTTATCGATTTGAGCTTCCTTTGACTGCTGCTTTGCCTCGTTCTCTTCTAATTTACCTTTCAATTTATTTAATGACATTTCCATGCCGACTTCGAGCATCCAAGGCGTGTTGTAATCAATATTTATCGGCCCGAAACATAATAATATATTTATGATCTCACCTTTGTCTCTTTCTCTTCATCAGTTTCGGTATTTTACCTCAGGACCAGCTTCAGCAGTCAATACACAATTGTTTTCCTGCTTGCAACTCTGGAATTTCAATTATTTCTAGCATTAGCTTGTTTTTGGCTAACTTTATCACTTGCTGTCTCCAAATTCGAGCTGAGAACTGAATTCGGTTCACTTTGTGGCTCGATTTATGCGTTTTAGGCTTTGTGCCTGGCATTTCATTGGCTGACTACGCAACGTCCATTAATGTTGAGTGCCTGAGCCAAATGTTGAGTTGTAATAAATTTGGCATTAGGCCTACTAAATAATTAAATGAACTTCCATTACGTTTCATTGATGATGAAGGTGTGTTTGGGCTTGTATATACATATATATTAATGTATATATACAAATGTATTTGCATCTGCATTTAATTTGGGTTTCAAAGAGCTTTCAGCATATTTTCCACTCGTTGAAAATCAGTTTGACTCTTAATTTGCGCCCTGGGCGTAGGGAGAAAATTAACTTTCTTTAATCTTTGACCAACAATTCAGAATAATTTGTTGAATTCTGCGAAAATGAGTTAAATTCCTTGAACAATTATGTTAAATACTTTCAGACTGTTAACCTTTCGATGTTTTTATGTTAATAGTTTCATATGAAATTATTTGCATACAGCTGTGTTTAAATGTATAAATAAATTCCTTTTATAAAGTCCTCAATCTTTCCGTCAGTCAATCAGTGGAGTCAATAAAAATTATATTTTTCTGTATTTTAACTTAAGTTCGTTCAATCATAATCTTAGGTCCGTCAGTCAGTCATTCAGATCAATCAATAATGAGGGCAAACTCAATGAGTCAGTCAGTCAATCATCACAAATTTTATAAAAATTGAATCAATATTCGGAGTGCACTTTTCACTCACTCCCTTGGCCAGTCAGTTGTCTCATGCCTCAATCTTACCTCCGACTCTTATACAAACTAATGTGCTCTTGAGCCCCATTTAGAGTGCATTCAACTGAAGTAAAAGGTCTCATATATTTATATCAATGCAAAGTCTAAAGTCTGCTCGAATGGGCATTAGGCGGCAATCAAATGACTTGACAAAACTGAATTTAAAGTCACTTCCAACTGCTCGAGCAAGAGGATGCCATTAGTGTTTGAGATCGTCATTAGTCAAGCGAGAAGAGAAATGGACTTGTGTCACGCGTAAAGCCACTTGATTGGCCTCCATTTTGCGGCGGGTGTGGGTCAAGGACGCTGTCTCACGAATGCGTTTCATGACAAACAACAAAATGAAAGCCTCAAATTACGCATACGCCGCGTGATACGCAGACCCTCATCAATTTACAACTGTCAATGCTCATTAACACATTTGACAAAAAGAGAGAGTGTGACGTGAGAAAGAGAGAGAGAGAGAGAGAGAGACACAGAACTGGAAAGTATGAAGAATAGTGCTTACTATTTTGCGCAACCCTTGAGGCTTCCTAGTTTTATTAAGTGAGCAAAACATGTGTCCGAAATCATTTATGAGCTGGCGCCTAGAATATGTGTTTCACTTCACATAAATTGCGGACGTGACCAAAATTGCAGAGTTTACTTTAAACGTCGTCGTAAACCAAGTAAAATATATCTAGTAGGCAATGCCTGACTAGCAGATACCCTGATCAGGCGTTTATACTATTATGAGAATACTTTGGAATTGCAACGTTGGTTGGATATACTTAAAAACTCTTATAAAGTTGCTCATATTTATATCTCTAACTCTTATAATGCTATTTTCAAAAGAGTATTCAGAGGGCTTATATTAATTGCTTGTTTTGAATTTATACTAAGCACTTATACCCTTATAACTCCATAATTTAAGCATTATATTCGTATACTCCAATATGTATGCCTCTGAGTTGAACGTGTTATGGAAAAGAATGGAACTGAGCTAAATTTCCATTTATCCAATGCTCTTCGACATGCTCTTCTACTATCCTGATCCTATGCTCTTTTAATTTTTTACATTTATACTCTTATATTTTCCTATTTATATACTTGTATATTCTGATTATATGCTCTTATACTATTCTAATACTCTGCTCTTATTTTCTACACTTATACCTTAGATTCTTATGATCTTATATTCTTCTACTCATATACTCATATACTCTTATACTCTACTACTCTTCTACTTTTCTATTCGTCTACTCTTCTACTCTTCTACTCTTATACTCTACTACTCTACTACTCTTCTACTTTTCTACTCTTCTACTCTTCTACTCATATACTCTTCTACTCTTCTACTCTTCTACTCATATACTCTTATACTCTACTACTCTTCTACTTTTCTACTCTTCTACTCTTCTACTCTTTTACTCAAATACTCTTATACCCATATACTTTTATACCCCTATACTCTTATACTCTTATATACTGAGCTCAGCTGTGCATACACACAAAAAGTCAGCATATATATTAATTCATAACTAGTATACTCTATTTTAGCCATACGCATTGTATGTACACATAAAGGCATATAAACATTCCGGCCTAGTCCAGCAGTTATTTGCTCAAGTCACAAGTTAAATGGGCTCGCTTTAAGGATCAGTGGCAAATCAAATTGATATACGACAGTGGGGCACGTGATCTGGGAAGGAAAATAAAAAACGAAGTAAAAAGTCCACTCTAATTGTAGCGCAAGCTGGGACCTGCGACCTGCGAGCTGTGACTTGAGCAAAGAGCAGCCGGGAGAAATGTTCAATGAAGATAAATTGTGGCTAAAGAAATTTGCCTAAATGACGCCGAGAGCCCGGCGAGGTAACAATAAATGGCTGCAGAGGCTCAGTAAACAGCGATTTACAATTGGATGGAATCGAATTGAATTTCGAGCTATGCCTCAAATCCTTTGAACTACGAAAATGTAATTGATTTGGCACTGGGATATACACAGGGTTTCCCTTCTAATTATATTGCAAGCATGCTAAGCTCTCATATAGAGAGTGCAAAGCCACCTCGAGGCAATGCTTGGGGGACAGCACAGCACAGCATAGCACAGCAAATCCCACTTCCTAGAGCTCATCTACCCAGTCCACTTAGCCTTGGCATCTTCCACAGTTTGATTAAGCCAAGACTTACCAAGCAATAGTGAAGCAAGAAAATGCCGACGATGGAAGCGAGACAGCTTTATGCGCTTAACTGCAACAGGTTATTTGTTTCTCCAGCTATTCAGCAGCAAATTTTTCTAGTCAAGCATTCAAGAAATTCTTCACGAAATAATTTACTGATTCCTCCACAAGTTAAAGTGCTAAGATTTAAATAACTGAACTATTTTGGGAATATCGCACTCTGCATTTACGGTTTGTTATATGCAGGTTATAGAGAGTGTGCTGAGTTCATATCACTTATTCTTGTATAGGGTATCTGTTAGCATAGTAGTCCATCTTTCCATATAAGTGCTATATAAACCATCTTTGCGTACTCCCAGCTCAGAAACGCTTAGTAACGAATCAAACTATCTATTTTCCAGGGCATCTATTAGTCGCTTTTTAGTGATAAATTTCTGTATATTCTAGGATTTGTTCCTTCGTCATAATTTACATATATAAATGTATGCGCGGGTATTTTTGTTTTGTGTTTTTTTTTTTTTTTCAGAGGGTATCTGGCTAGTCTATACACGTTTTCCAACTGGGTTGTCCTTGCGGCTGCTGACTTTGCGTTCTAATTTATTATTGTGGAAATGTCATTATAGATATGCGGCGGGAGCAGCTGTTGGGACTTGACTGTTGCTGCTAGCCAGGGCCAACAGCAGCAACAGCAACGACAGCAACGACAGCAACAGCAACAGCAACAGCAACAATAATACCAGTAACAACAATAACAATGCCTGTAACAACACCTGCAATGTCCTGGTAATTCCTCAGCTTATGGCATCCATTAGAGACAACCTCCGTCTATTTGTCTATTCGCAACAATTTGCTGAGCTGGACAGCTTTTCATGCTCTTTGCTGGCATTGTTGCTGCTTTCCTTCCCCTTCTCACATTTGTTGTAGTTAGCTTTACCTGTAAAAAAACAAAAAACAAAAAACAGGCACGTGTCTGGAATTTAGGCGCGCTGCTATGCTCTAGCCTAGAGCTGGAGAGATACACATTAAATTAAATTTTTGTTTTTTTAAATCAAAGTTATTCAGACTGCCCCCGCACGGCACTTAAATGAAGCACGTACTCTGTATATAGATTGTATACACATAATATTTGTGCTATTTGAATGGATACTAAACAAATATTTGCTCGAGTTCCCAGAAATTGAGATTTGCACCTTAAAATTTTGATAAATCTGAGAGAGCTTTGCATTGATTTCTGTTTATATTAAAGATTTTCTGAGATGTGGAATGGGAGATATTCATTAGCAGCTGTGAGGAAGAGGCTTACAAGACTTCAAAAGTTATATATATTTTTGATTAATATAAAGATCTTAGTACATCCAGCTATATCCCTTTTTCTGGCGATCTCCTAGGTGGTATCCTCCAGTCGGGCACTTCCCATTGTTCATTATCATTAGTTAGGTTATTTATATCTAGATTAGCCTCAGAGTCGTCACTCTAGATTATCCACAAATTACCTAAAATGACTCGCAACCTACAAAAGTTCCTTCAAATCAGATTTCTGTGGCATATATCGTTTCCATTTTGTATATATTTAGACTCTGTATATGCTTTCCAGAATTTTTTTTGATGGCATACAAATTATAGTTTATTATTATAGTTGCGATTGTCTGCTGCTCAGATAGTAGTTCTCATTATGTTCACGAAATTTCTGATTTATTTATTCAAAACACCTCATTAGCTCTCAGCTGTTTGCTAGGGTATATGTAATAGCACTCAAAATATTAACTAGCTGCAAACATGTTGGAATCCCCATTTCATGTTTGTTTTCGCTTGTTTACTTTTATGACCTTTGGGTCTTTGGCTAAAACTTAGCTAAAAGAGCCATGGACATTTGCTAATGCTCGTTCGGTAAATGAAGGGAGGGTGTATTGGTTTTGTGTTGAAATGAAGGATAGAAAAGGGAGATAGTAAATATGGGAAAGTAAATAGAAGACTGGAGATGGGAGAGTGAAGGAACCCGAAGGAATAGACGGATGACAGAGGAATAATAATGGAAGTACTGAACGGGTATTATGTAGTCTGCTATGCTCAGCTGCTGTGTGTTCACATCTGTTATTCTATATGTTTGACTGTTCGACAGTTAAATATGGAATGCGTTTGCGTTTTATTTGGCTTCCGTAGAACGGAACAAATATTTGCCGTGCTTTTAATTATGTTTGGAGCTACAGCAATTCTGATTGTCATCCGGTGCCAGCAAGAGATCCCAATCTCGTTTACATATAACTGCGCAAACTCTGTAAAAGTGTTCGCTGCTCTCCCCTGCAGGGAGCAGGGAGCAGGCTCCCGTTCCCCACTTTTTCCCATTTTGATATGATTTGGTATTGTTATTAACAATTATTTGTGAGGTTTTCCTTGTGTACCTTGGCTGGCTTTGTGGCCTGGAGTGGGCGCGTTGCCAATTGACAGCGATAAATATACGTCACAGCTGTGGGCAGCCATTTGCCTTGAGCCCGAGTTGAATTCGATTAATTTTCCTCTGATTCCTTATTGTACATAAAGCAGGGAACATTCTTTGCACAGGGCTTTGACGTGTCTAAATTAATCAAAATTTGTGTTAGTTTCCGTGTGACATTTCGCACTTTCATCTCGTTTTCTATTTGATGAGGGTCCTGACATTCCCTGAAAACTTTGAACAAGCCAACGGCTACTCGATGAACTTTCCAGACTGAGGCATACGCCAGTCCAGCCCTCGTTTTGTTCACGTTTGCTAAGCACTTTAATTTTCCATGTCCTTTCAAATTAGTTTAATTTGAATACAAATGCCAAATAGCTGAGAAGTTTGTCCCATTGCAATGTGTTTTATACCAACATTAAGCACTTCTGTTAATATCAATTTAAATTCAGTTCGTGTAGCTTTAATGTGCTTTTGGAAAGATCTAATGTGCTTTGATAAAGCTTTCCAGGTATATTTCTAACAAAATTATATTCAAGCGCCGTCTGTCAGCGTTTTTCACTTTTTCAAATTGATTGGGGCAAAAGCTATTGAAATCAACAACTATTTTCTGCAAGTACAGGGTATACACTACATTTCATTAAGTGTTTGTGCCTCAGGCCCAACATGAACTTTGTCAATTTGTTTGACCATGTTTTCAGGCACTTGAACTTCAGATTTCGTCGCGTCTATAATGAGGCAGAGAAGGTGTGTGTGAGAGAGAGAGAGAGAGAGAGAGCGAGAGAGAGAGAGAGAGGGATAGGCAAAGTAGCGAGCAGCTGCGGGCAAATCTCATTACAACTTTAATAATTTGTATGTGGGGCAATTAATTAGGTAAATATGTAAAAGTTGCTGAACGCACTTTTAATGACAGTTCATGCCACATGCCACATGCCACATTCCACATTGCCCAGCCAAGCGCCACTGGCTGCTTTACGCCTTGGCACATTGTAGCATTTGCTTATTTATTTGTCTGCCGAAAAATGTAAAATGAAAAGTTAAATGCCACAGGTCGAAACAGGCTGAGAATGCAAATAAAAGTTGTAACAAAGCGAGAACCTTAACTTTAAATTCCCCCAAAGATACTCTAATTGGAGCTGCGTATAATGAGGCGAAGACCGGACCACGGGCTTAAATGGTATCCCAATCTGTCTTTTGACAGGGATATTCCCATTGGACTCCAGATGTTAAGTCCTAACATACATATATGCCAATAAGAATTTAATACTTTTTGATGCTTTTATGAGCCAATTTCGGTTTATTATACATCAATATATTCCAGTTGGCATTTTTTGCATTTATTATACGTCAAATATGTAATCGTGTTTCCCAAGTGAACGTAAAGTGAATTTGGGAGTGCCATAAGGCGTTGTAAATGCGAGTTGTGTGGAGTATTTAATAAATACTCCAATTTAAATTTTATACATATTGTTGAGTTATTTCAACATATTACTTTTGCCTCAATATAAAGAAAATATGTCAATAAGAGTTCCTGGTAGTATTTGATAGAATTGAATTTTAATAGGAATTAATTCTTTTTTATTTGTTTCGATTTACTTGAATTTAAATCTCTTCTTAGAAAACGACATGTATTCCAATTAGACGTTGCATGTATTCCAATTAGAATGGCGTATATTATAAATAAGTTGAATGTCGTACACTTCGCTGATTTAATTGTATGTTTCTGAATTTAAATATATTCCCAATCGCGCATCGTTCAAGCAACATTTTTAATTTGCCCCACTGCAATTTCTTATATTTGGAATTCGATTAATATATAAATAAAATTCGAATTATATTTTCTTATGCGAAAGCGAAAATTTGGGTTTCTTTAAGACCCTTCCAATTGGAATTTCTGCGAATTGAGATTTCGATGCGAGTTGTGACAGCCGAAGCAAATAATAAGAAAATATAAATAATAATAAACACATATCGAAACCTACGGCTCAATTGCAAGCGAGAGCAAGAGTGAGAGAGGACGAGTGTGGGAGTGAGTGGGCCATTACGAAATTTCATTCGATCAAGGCGAGTAATTAATTTTTCACCAATTCACAATTTGCTGCAGGCGAAGAATGTGGAGGAACAATTTTAAATATTTCCAGAATTGTTTTGTAAACAGAGAGCGAGAGATGTTTCATATTCTTGAATATTTGCTAAAAATATATATGCATATAGGTATACATGTCTACGTAGATGTATTGCCGCGCGTAAAACATTTTAAATGAAATCAGAAAAAAAAGATTTTAACAAGTTTTTAACATTTTAAAAATTTCCTTTCTAATTTTGTTGTTCGCTTTTCGTTCTGAATATTATTTATTTATTTTTTCCATTTTTGCGCTAATGGATGAGGACAAAACGTGCTGTCTATATTATGAAATCGATGAGTGTGCTGGTCACATTTACACTTAGCGAAAACGTGAAGACTAAACACCAAAAATATATATGGCAGTTACAGCAGCGTGGCAAAAGTATTATGCAATGGGCAGGTGAAAAAAGAACTGGAGGTAATGACTCGCTAAGTGATTTGCTTGTAGTCTCTTTGTTGCCTGAGTTTCGCTCAGTGTAGTTTCACCACAAATCCAATACGCATAGGCCATAAATAATACAAAGTGCGTGTGCGGCATGGTTGCTTGCGAGAATTTCACGATTCACATTAAAGGCATTTATGTTAAAGTCCGCTTTCCTTTTCCTTTTCCTTTTCCGATCTCAGATCTCAGTTTCGTTTTTCGGCTCAAACTATGTTAAGCTGCAAGCCACTTGGCTTTCAGATTGCGCTTGCAGCATGAGACTTCATTCATTATGCATTCGACTTGGGGAACTAGGTAAACGGATGAGCGGGCTGACAGAGAGCGAGAGACAGACAGAGAGAGAGAGAGAGAGAGAGAGAGAGAGAGACAGAGACGCCTTGGAAAATCTGGGCTAACAACAAATTTGGCGGGTTATATTTAGTGCAAGCAGGCATAGGTAACACAACACCTGAGTAAATGGAAGAAAACCTGAATTGAGGTTGCTTTGCGAATGACTAGACTACATGATACCCTATGCATTCGAGAAGTTTGTATGTAAGCAGAATTGAACGCATGCTAAAACAAAGCTCAAGATATAGTGCTTTGAGAACTGGTTAAACTCTTATACAGACTCTTATATAATATATCTTATCTAATATAAGACTGGACAGCATTTAGACTCTGATATATATTTTGAGCAAGGCTACAATACAGATTATAAGACTCTGTTATATATCCCAATACAGACCCTTATATAGACTCAGAATCAGCATACCCACTTGCTGCTGCTCTTTTCAATTGCTACAGGGTATGGCAAAGGAAAAAAGCAATGCAAAGCGTCTGCTAACACTGCGCTAAGCTAGAAAAGCACACAGCAGATGAGCACTTGAAAAAAATAAAGAAATGAAACAAAATTAAAATGTCGCCCACGATAATGATGTTCAAGTCAATGATTATGATAATGATAATGATAGAAAAATTACAAAAAACGAAAGTTCTTTGCGTTATCCAATTCGCGCTCATCATTTCGTATTCCTCAAGCGTCAGCATCCCCCCCTTCACACACACACACATAGACGCATACTCACTCACACACACTTCGTGAGAACTTTTATCATTTGCATAATTTTCAATGAAAGCCTACCTGGGCCACGGCTGTGGCTGAGGCTGTGGCTGAGGCTGTGGCTTAGGCTGTGGTTGCTTTGCTCACTTGGGCGGTGCGATTGTTCATTTCGAAACTTTCGCTGGATATTTGTGAAAAGAAAACGAAAATTCCATTGCTTTAATTTGTATTATTCTAAGAGCCAGAACCACTACCAGAGCCAGAGCCAGAGCAGAACAGCAACAGCCTGAGCTCAGCTCAGCTCAGCTTAGCTAATGGCCTCTTAGTGTAGGCATCAAAATAGAATTTGAGATTTGCAGCCTTGAGGGGGTAAATTACGGGCTAATTGGCAGTCAGCCTAATGCTTTTGTGTATTTCAATATTGAAAATATTTTAATCGGATTCTTACAGAATTAACCAAAGCAACCAGCGGTGCGCCAGAGGCCAAGTGTTTTCCAGGTATTTTTAGTTTTCAGGGCCTGCAGCCCTTTGGCGAATTCATTCATATTCCATAGGGGGTGAGCTATTTTCCTAAGAACGTTAAAAAGAAAAGCCTGAAAGTTTCAAAGACTTCCATCAGTTAATTTAACCGTCTACAATTGACTCGAAATGATTTGGCTCTGAGCAGGCTGCAGATTATGGCTTACACTGGGAATTGGGCATTCACCAATCAATTAATAATTTTCTATCAATAACCAGCTTATCAATTATTCGTTTGACTTGCTTTTTGATCAACCAGCCTATTAATCAAACAGTCGGCATATCGTTCATTTTACTGTCTGCGCTGTAGGGAATTCATCTCTTAGTGAAAGTCTTTTGGCGCTGAGCTAGATACAAGCTGAGCTTGTGGTAAGCATTGAGCGCCAGTCAGTCAATCTGTCAGTTGATTGAGCAGTCATATAAACCAATATCCATCAATAAATAATACTAATATATGATATTTGTTTCTCTCTCTCTCTCTCTGTTAGTATGGATCATCAATTAATTAATTATAATATTTTTATATTTATTGAGCCATGATCCGTAGTGTGCTTAGCTCATACGTCAATCAATCAATCAATAATCTAATAATTTATGATTTTATCTTATAACTGATTAATTAATTACAAATTCATGGCTCTAAATATTTGTATGTACCTTTGTAACATAATTGATTCATCATTCACTCAATCTTTCAATCATCAAATTAAAGTATTTGTATTTGCGAAAAAGTCTAAGGTGTCAGCATGCATGCTATCATTCAGTTATGAGTCAATCATTCCGTAAATCCATCATTCCTTCATTTAAAATTCGTATTACTCTAGTATTCATAAATCTGTCAATCAATCGTATCATTCCATCATCTGAACTTATTTGATTTTAAGGTACTTACATGCAGTTCATCTCTGCTGATTGCCCTTTGTTAATCGCTCCGTCAATCAATCACTCAATATAATTGCAAACGAACGTATCCGCAAGTCAATCCCTGAGCTTATTGTCGACTTAATTAAATTCTCACCTCCGAATGAGGTCTGGCGATTATTTGACTGCACGGCTGCCGCGCTGCGGGCTGTTATCGCGCGAGCCAGCTCGCTGTAGTGGCTGAAGATAAAGTTGGCATTGTTATCACTCCATTTAGACAAAAGTTTTCAGATATTAAAGCCCAAAGGCCGCCCTCAGATAACAGTCAGTCGTCGACTCAATGAACGCCGATTACAGCACATAACAAGAACAATTAATTGAAGCTGGCATCTACATTGCTTTTCGCTTATTTTGCTCGGTCGTCTCTGGTCGCACTCGGCCTGAGCTGCAATTAAATTGACGCACCTAATTAAGCAAAATGCGACTTACTCATGCGAAAGCTAAGTATTCTGCGTTAGCTCGTCTCAACTTAGGCTATCAAAACAATGCAGCAGACGACTGTAAGGCCCTCTGAGACATTGAAAGAGAACATCCTTAAGAGATATTACTCTTTTCAGAAATATTATTAAAGTATTTGATTTTAAATATGTGTGAAATGCATCGGTTGCAGTATTTATATATCTTTGAATTTCATGAGAATTGCATAGAGGAGCTCAACTGTCATGCACAGTTGCGTAATTTCCCTTTCAGAATGCTTGACAACTCAAAGGCCTATTTAAATTTATTTAATTACATTTATATCGCTTTGCTTAGCTTCCGGGCACTGTAATCTACTCTTCAATCAGGAATTCAAATAACCAGAAGAGGACGGTGTAATTGTAATCGCTGATGTCACGGGACTGGGGTAACTACGCTTCAGGATGTTGTCAAATTATTGTGAACGTTGCGTTAAACCTGTTCGAACAATCTTCAATTTGCATAAATTAAAAGCGTCATAAATGAACGTCAAGTGTATTGGCATATAAATAATAGAGTATGAACAACTACGACACTGCGTACGACAGCTGTGCCAGACCCAGGCTCTCTTACCCCTCAGACCGCGTTCTTACCATCTGCTTAATGAATCTTAAATCCTTTTTGTGACATATTGCGTCGTTGAATCGAGTGCTTACTGTATTGTGAGTCGAATCAAATAGAGTTCATAGTTTACTTGAAGAAGGGAATTTAGTGTATAATAGTTATGTGAAAGTGAATGTAACAGCCAAGTCGGGCACTCCCGACGTGCGCAGTCATATTTGTGTATTTCTACTTGCAAAACCAATTATTATAATTATCATATCAATATTTGTGTGGCCAACGCACCCTAAACTTGGACAAACAACTCACTTGGCTCTAGGCAAACATCGAGTGGCGAAAGGACAACTCTGTCGTCTCCAGAGTCCTGCGCTGCTCTTGATGAATGGGCTCAAAAGCAAAAAGCAAAACTTGACAACTGCTAAATCAAAATGCAGGAACGAAAAAGTGAATTGAAAAAGTAAGGAAATATGATATATGTCGCTTGTCGCTTGTCGCTGAGCATGTTTAATGATACATGTCCAGCTGCTGGGCCCAACTGACGCCACGACAACGACTGAACATCGCCGGGGCAACGTGTCCATTGCACAGGAAGCGCGCGATTTATGATCCAATGGAATTCGCTCCGCGGTTTACTTTTTGTCACCAAATGCGAGTCAGCGTGACACGGCCACAATAATTATGTAATGTATATGACCCAATAGAGTGAATGTGGCCAGGGTATATACTAACGGATACCATGCTTTTTTCCATTTCTATCTATCTCTCATACTATCCAATAAGTATTATAATAATAATTCCTATTTGGCTCTCTATTTGTTTATGCTGAGATCTCGGCTTTCCTACGGACAGACGGACATGGCTATATCGACTCAGCTCGTCGCCTTGATCAAGAATTCCTATACTTTATGGTGTCTGTCACGCCTTCTTCTGCCTGTTACATACATTCTCACAAAAGCATTATACCCTAACTTCCCATTTTCAATGGGCTTAGGGAATAAAAATTCACCAATTCCAAGAACATATCGAGTTTATCATGTGGAGTCTTTCGGAGTGGAAACGCGCCCTCCTCTCTGCTTTGTTATTCAATACTCTCACATATTCCATTCACTCACCAACACACACCCACACACACACACACCCACACACATTTTTAGTCAAATTTCGATTCTCAGGCACTGCCTGTCCCATATCTCGTTTAAATCCTTTGTTGTTGATGAAGTTGTTTTGAAATATGCGAAGCATTAACATT
Organism: Drosophila mayaguana; assembly: GCA_037075325.1. NCBI lineage: Eukaryota > Metazoa > Arthropoda > Insecta > Diptera > Drosophilidae > Drosophila > Drosophila mayaguana. The sequence continues at coordinate 574,390 of JBAMCG010000016.1, read as the reverse complement.
CGTTGAAATTATGCGTTTGTTGCCTTGCCAACAAATCGACTGTGCGTATACTTAATATCTGCTATAAACAGCGAACTCCGATTTGAGCCACAGACGTCTGTTTCAATTACGCTCAAATCGAGCTTGCTATTGAGGTTGAATACTTGCCCACTTATTTGAAATGCGAGTGGCGCAAGTGAGCTCGAAAAAGGGAGCTGAGCGTGAAACCATAAATCGGAAAAATATCGAGGCTTTTCTTTGATTCGAAAACTGCAAAAGCAAAAAAATGAAAATGTGCAATAGAAATGTAAAATAAATGTTAACCATCTGGGAAATCAATCAAAGTTATCGAGGCAGAAAATGTTGCCAAATCTTTTATATTGAATTGTATTAACATAATTTTGTATTTATGTTGTGCCAATTGCAAGTCAATCGATACTTATCGATAGTCAAAATGCAAATTTATTATTTACATAAATATTATTGCAATGCTCTCGTTTGTATTTTCCACATCGGAGATATTAAAGCATAGCTGCTATGCTCATCGATTTCTTGTTATTATTGGAAATTGAAAGCTCTACTCAAAACGCTTTTCACATGCTGTAGACTTTGTAGTTCAAGGGTAAGCCGCAGTCGTTAGCGCAGGACACGATTTGCATGCGCGTGCAAACATCGCTGCTGCTGCGAACTTGAGGCGCTGCGAGTCCTCGTTCGTTGGCCAAATGAATAATGAGTTATGCACACTGATGCCTGACCTCGAAGCGGCTCAGTTTGCTGGCTGTAAGCTAACTGACTGACGCTGCTGCTGCTGCTGCTGCTGCTGCTGCTGCTGCTGCTGCTGCTGCTGCTGCTGCTGCTGCAGTTGTTGTTGTGTCAACAATACATAGATTCGCATATGATGTGATTATGTTAAGAAGGCGTCGCCTAAGCGCTTCTAGTAATATTGCCAATAATAATGTCTGTGCCATGGTCACGCCGCTGTCAAGTGCCAAGTGCTGCTCGCGCATTATGCCAACAATGAGCTACTTGAGCCGAGATTCTGCTAAGCCCAGTTCAACGCAGTTCAGCTGATTTTTTATGTGTGAGAGTGCGCTCGCATTATCATCTCGCACTGAATATAATTGTAAGGCTTTTGCTTTTTATGTACTCACAATTACTTGAATACACTTGCAGAAGGACTTTTCTCAATTTTAATGCAAATAACGATGACAATGACAGTGTAATGCCATTGCTTTTTATGTAGTCTTAATTACTTGAGTACACTCAGAGAAGAGTTTGCCTCATTTGGGAACTTGCCATGAAACTTGTCATGAAAATAACAATGGCAATGCCAATGACATTGGCCATGACATAGAGAATGATAATGCCAATGAATAATTAATTTATGTTTAACACTCGTAGTCGACCCATTAGTTTCTCTCAGTGTAAGACTCTGTGAGTTGCTCGCCGCTTAGGCTTTCGACGAGGCGGCCATCATAAAATGTGGATCTGTGTCTGTCTCATTGTGCTGACGCTGACAATGCCGATGTGGATGTCTCTGTGACGGCTGTTGGGCAGTGGACTCACCATAAGTAACGTCAAAGGTCAGCTGCTGAAGCGAGCTATTTCATGGTGCTCAACTAGACCAGAAAGTATTTCATCAGGCATTCGAATCAAATACCGGAAAAAAGTAGAGGACCGACCCGCTCCGCAGATACCATAAAATGCTCTTGCTGCAAGGGTTGCCAACAACAAGCAGCCGGGCTTAAGTGAAATCAAAACCAATGTAGCGTGCACTCACACACACACACACACACACACGCACACACTCAGTGGGACTGTTATCCTGTTGTGTATCCTTTTTTGCTTACATCTATTTTTTTCTGTCTTGATTTTGCGCTGCTTGCTTTAACGGGTGCCAACTTTTCCATTAGCATTGAGAGCGTTTATAGCCTGAAGAACTTGCATATTCAATATATGACAAATGTTAATCTCTGCCGGACGCACACACACGCACACGCACGCACACTCATTCAGCATTCGTTGATTACATTTGTTGCATACTTTTGGGTTGTCCGCTTTATTATGAGCTCCTCGCTTCGACCACAGAAACGAAGCTGAAGCAAAAGTTATAAGCTCTTTGCAAAATTAAGCAGATTTACTATTTATGTTTGGCCCGGGACTCGATTTCACTCATATCATAATTTCATATTAATTTCGAGCGGGCAAACAGAGCTGAAGGCAATATAAAAGGCTTTTACTTGTGGATTGCGTTTTCCTATTTATTTCAGTTTAAAGTGAGTCGAAGAAGCCCAGCTGTGTGTTTACTTACAGTGGAAGATGAGATTCTTACTCATTAAAATATTGAACAGAATGACTATTAGCAGATCTGCTCAATAGGTATCGACTCATGTTGCAGATCATTCTTCTATGTAGTAATACATTTTCTAGTCAATCGTGTATATAGCAAAGAATGAAAGGCAGCGGCTCTGAATTGGATCTGATCAGTGGCACACTTCACTGTATTTGTTTTATCGATAGATAAATATCAATTCGAGGAAGGCAAATCGATAAATATCAATTTAAAGACACAGATTAAAAGGTATTTTCCAGTCGATCAAGCTCACACAGAACAACCAGCAATTTGGCTTGATTATGTAATTATAAATTCAATAAAAAGTGCAATTAAACTAATGGCGTTGAATTAATGTCGAACGTAATTTAATATGCCTTTTAATACTTTAGGAATTATTCAATTAAGTAGCAATTGATGAGAAAAGCCTTAGCGGCAAAAAACTTCACTGAGTGACGCATAAATACCCTATACTTGGTAAATGTTCTTAATCTTACCTGATCAGGAATAAAAAGTAAAAAGTGATCAAATAGAAGATACCCTAAATAGCTATCAAAATGACGTAAGAATGATACCTTGTACTTATCTATAAATATTATAATAGTTTTTATAGCTGTAAATTTTATAAAAATAAAAATAAACACCCCATAACCGATAAACTACAGGTGTAGTTAACACCTACCTAAATACCCTGTAGTGATGTCAAGGTATTTCATTACAGAATGTAATTACGTACTTTGCTGGTTCAATTCCTCTTAATTTAATGATAAGCAGATACTAACTATTTAATAAGCTAACGATATCAATAACCGTTATACAAACTGGCTGATACCCTACAGCTACGCTTCAGATGTGTCACAAGCCCACTGTAATACCCATTACCCCTCAAACCTTAAAGACCTATCATCGCCTCGAGATGTTTACATTTTTATTAGCCCGAGGATTTGCGGCCGTAGTAGGCTCTTATCTGATTGCTTGCTGAAATTCGATTTGATTGTAATTTGTCATTTGCTTTTTAACGGTTCAATTTGTTAATGTCGGATTTTTATTCGCTGTGTGTGTTTTGCTTTTTTCAGCATTTTTTGCTGGCGCCAACAATTTGCATAATTAAAGCGTCGTTCAGATAGTGAAAAGCAGATAACGCGAGCTACAGGTAAGTCGAGCTATGAATACGACTATATATACATACATATATATCTATATTTGCAATGCAAATTAATAAAGATAAATATCTTTCCACTTTTTTTTTTGGTATTTGTTATTAACAACTGTTAACAAATTTATACGCTCGGCGCATGTGAAGAAATTTGCTTTATTTGTTGTTTGTTTGGGTTCGGTTTTATTTTTGGGTACAACATTCCAATTGGGAATTTCTAAGCGATTCTGGTTGGCAAATATTTCGAGCCGGATGACAGCATGTGGGCGAGCCATAAAAAACCTAAGATGAGCGTCGTAAAAGCAACTGTTTCCCAAACAACAAGAGGCTAGTTGAGTAGTTGCTGACTAAAGTGCCGAAGTAAATTTAATGGTACTTCATCTCATAGGAACAGCTGTAAACAGACTAATCAAACTTTGAGCAGATCAACTTCTGCTGGACTTGGCTTCTCTCGTTGGGTCTCCCTGTCCCTCTGTTGCCTTGGCTCGCCTCTATTAAGGCTATTACTTTAGCCTAATCAATTAGTCTTTATTATGCCATCAATATACGTTTTCACATGAAGGAATGCCTTGGAATGTATTTATTGAAACACCAAGTCTGAATTGAAATGTCTTGACCAAGTTGGGAGTGCTTTCAATGAGATGCTTCTTGTTAAAGGTTCTTTCCTATAGTACCCTTTGTGGATTCAAATCAGTTTCAATCAGCTATCTCGAGATGCTGACTGAACAGTCACGGCTGTATCTCAGACGGCCACTCCAACTTCGACCTGTCGTCGTACCACTCCCTTCCCTTGTTGCCCTGGTGTCCCTGTTTGCTCTATTTGATATTTATGCATATGTGAGCCGTCACAGTTTACCTTTGCCATATTGCACAGGTGGCAGCTCCTTTTTTTCGATTTGCGTCAATAGGTTGCTGTTGCTGTTGCTGTTGCTCCTACTCCTGCTGCTGTCGTTGCATGTAACTGCAAGGGCCATAAATTGTATTGGCCAACAGCTTACTCCATATGCAGACACGTGCACCCATATGGACCCTAACGGGGGCTCCCAGCATGGGGGTGCATTGTCAATTTCAATATGTTCAAGCAGCGAAATCTTTTTATTGCTCTCAGCCATAAATATGATAGTCAGCTATCAGCAGGGTTCGTCCGCCCCAGCAAATCGAGTTGAGCGCAGTTGACTTTGCCGCTCGAGTTCTGCGTAAACATTCTTCACAACTAGAAGAAGAAGAAGAAGAATGAAAATGGCGACAAAAGTTGAGCTTTAGCCACTGCATCTTTCATCTTTCATCTCTCATCTTGCAGGAGGCTAAAGCGCATTTCCATTCACTTGGCCATCCAAACTTAAAACTTTTATGCTCAATTTGTGCGCATTCAGAAAGTTGAACCAAGTGTGTGCGCTGCATATGAAGCACAAGTACACTCGGAGAAAAGGTGGAGTCTATAAGGATTTATGAAAGTAAAGCCTGATAAGTATTTGTGGGAATGGAAATGGAATGGAAAATGGAGAGCTTTTCTCTAGAGTTTTGTGTTTATTTTTCTTATTTTGGAAATGGAAATGTGGAAGTAAAATTAAGCAAAGCTCTTATTATTTGAGAAGAGCAGGAGTAGCACATTTCCTTATTCAAGAAGAATATCTTAGCAATTTTGCTTAAATTTTGTTAAAGTATAAAACTTTCTTAGCTTTAATGAAATGTTAACCTTTCTGATGCCAACAACAGCTGGAATTCACTTTATTGCTTCAAATCCTAGGCTTAAATGACTAAGATGACAATCCTGACCCACTTCCAGTCATTGGTGATGTTTGTGGCCTATGCTGAGATTTTTATGCTTGAATTCGTATATCGTGTTATAAGGATTATTTTTACGATGGGCACAATAATAGTTTGGGTTCTGTTTTGAAACATTTCATTACTTAAATTTTTGTTGTTGGATCAATTCTTCTTCAAGAATAAAATAAAAGAAACTTTAATACACTTAAAACTATAAAGTACGAAAATAAGTGTAATTTAATTTAGTTTTTTAAATTTCATGTCATGTTTTTAATTTGTTTAGTTCAAGAAATTGGAAAATAAGAAAATATTCTTTGCAACTTTTGATGACCTGTTTCGAAATGTATTTGAATAAGCTCAAAAAAACAGAATTAATAATTTCTGAATTATATTTATGTATAAGATAATTTACATAAATCGGAGCATTATAATTAGTTCCTTGTGCTCCCTAGTTCCCTGTGCTTCTGCAGTTCACTTGCTCTCTTTTTATATACACTTAATTTAAAATAATTCTTAAGATTTAAGAATGCAATTGAGTAATTTAAATAAATATATTTGTTATATATTTTTAATTAACAGAAAAGCTGAATAAATCTAAAACATATTGCTCGTAAAGAGAAGAAGTTCATTGTGAATTCAACATTCTTTTCGCTCAGTGTATGTTGCGCTTTACTTCCCACTCAAATGCGACTAACTCTAACGATGGTATCGTTTTAGTTTGGCAAAACTCCCAAAGTTAAAATTTTGCATCCGCTCTCGAGGCTGTGCAACTGCTGTAGAGGATGTCGCACAACCACACACACACGCACGCACACACACGCATGAACGCACCCACACGCGGGCAATGTGTGTACAAAGTCACTAGCAGCTCGGAAAATTAAGCTCTGAAATATGCATGTGATCAAACGGCTACACGTGTAGCAAGTCGGCCTCTTACAGGAGGCAAAAGTAGTTGAACAAGCAAATGAACTGAATGAGTTCTTTGCCAAATCACAAAGATGCCGTGAGTCGTATCTATAGCTACAGTGGCACACAAATAAGTTTTCCTTAACACAATTTACTCCACTCCATTCATACATCTCTCGCGTTGGCCTCTGTGTCGCTTTTTGGAGTCGCCCTGGCAACTCGTTTAATCAGCAAATAATTGTAAACGAGCCATAATGAAGGTAGCAAGAACTAATTGGATTACGGCCCAATTAAAATCTGTCAAATGGCAAATAACAAAGCGAGCGGCAGGACAGCAATTTCATTTATTATTTTCGCGCTGTTTTTGTGGAATTCAGTTTAAAGAAAGCCGCAATAAAACCAAAAGCAACAATATCAAATGCTTTTGTCTTAATGGAGATCCACATGATCTGCATATGTTATTTAATAAACATAAATTCCAGACTCCCTCTCTCGCTCTCTTTCGCACTCTTTGCGTGAATTTGCTAGGAAATACCCAGGCCTTTAAACAATCGACTTTTTAATTGGTTAATTAAAAAATACATAAATTTCAAAAGAATTCATTCCTTTTTTGAAATACCAAATAATATATATATATATGTGTTTGTTATATATGTTTATATATAGTTGTATTTTGTTCTAATCTCATTATAATTATAACTGAGTGTGAAATACTAAATAAATTAAAATATATCTCCATACACGATTTGCACATTTAATGTTTATTAAATGCCATTGTGCACATTAACTTTGAATACAAAACATGCTTATGGTTTTGAATTTGTTTCACTTTGTATTTAATTTCTAATTTAGGTTTAATAAAATCTCCCTAATGTTAATAAATTCAAGTAAACAAATTCAATTACTTTGTTTGCTGTTTCATTAAATGTTTTTGAGTTTTGAGGGTGTAAATGAATTATAAATATAGCTATAATTAATTTAATTGTAGTTAAAAAGGGTTTTTAATAGGGTTTGATATGTATGTAAGGGACAGCAGGAGGCGTGGCTGACCCCTTATATGTATACATTCTAGATCAAAGCGACGTGCCGAGTCGATTCGTCCGTCCCGTACCGATTTTGCTGCAATAACTATTTCAGTTTTATTTTATACAGTAAGAACCTTATCAAAATGCAGAAGGTAGACCTGAAATCCATATCTTTCCTTCCGGATTTGCAACACTTTTAGGGATTTGTGGTTTGGCAAGTATATACATATAAATGCCATTATCACATTCCAAAACTTTGGTAACAAAAGTCCATCTACATAAAAAGTTATTCAAGAAATAAGTTCCCATTCGCATATGGTCCATGCGCAGTCGCTGCGCAGTTAGCAGAGCACGTGCTTATACAAGCGCGCGTATGTGTGTGTGTGTACAAAGAATACTTGGACTATCAGTTCAGAGGAGCTAGAGAAAACAATAATAATTTCGAAATTATGAAGAAATTTTAAAATTTTCAGTAAAATAAATTTTTATTTTTTAGTTTTACATAAGTTTATTTAATGAATTTATATTTTTTAACTCTTATTAGACTAGTAAACACAACAGAGGGCGGTTGAAACTGGACATTTCAGACAGACTTAGAAGAAGTAAGAGCGGGGCACAAATGTGTTCGGGTCGATGAGCGTGGCCACCTCCGCGGGATACACTCGCGAGGGCCCCGGGATGCGGTTGTAGGCAGCTGCAGGGCGACAGAGATAGATGAGTGTTTGAGCAGGAGGGAGGATTCTGGGGGGCGGGAGTCGTGACTTACCAATTATCTTACTGATAGCGGTTTGTGCATCCAGTATCTGTGCAGGAGCCGCATTTGCCAAGAACAGGCAGACTGTGACGAACAGCAGAACAATTGCAAACAATTTCGACATTTTCGTTGGTAGGGATTGAGCCGACTCCTTCGAGTGATGCTGCTGTGCTGATGAACTTTGCTTCAAGTCTAATTAGCCAAGTCACAGGCGCCGCTATTTATACTCGAACAAAAAGTGAAGAAGGTATTTGTTAGAAGTCGAGCATGAATGGGAAGCCGCAGCCTCCCGGTTTTTGTTCTCAGTTCTCAGTTCTCAGTTCTCAACTCTCTCTGATACTGACGCTGCTGCTTCTTCCCCTTTGTTTTCAGTGTGTCGAAATTGATTTCTTGTTTTCTAGACGCTGAAATTAATTTCGTTGGCGCCTACACAACACAAATATGCGGCAGCTGCTACGAAATTTAATCCCAGCACACAAATATATTAAAAGAAAACGAGTCGGAGCGTATAAACGACTTCTTAATACGCGCTCGACAGAGTGAAGTCTGTGTGTAATTGTAGATCCAAATGTGGGTGGTGATGGGATTATGGAATTTTTTGTTGATTCGTCAGAGTTCATAAATCGATATCTGAGTACCTTTTTGAGCAGACTTAGTTCATAGAATTCTCAACTAGTTTTTATAGTTATTATAGTTATTATAGTTAGTTATTTATAGTTATTCGTCAGAGTTCATAAAGCGATATCTGAGTACCTTTTTGAGCAGACTTTGAAGACTCTCCGATGCTATCAACAGCAAATTGGATTATGAGCTTCGACTTGGCTCTCTTTGCTATGTCTTAGTTAGAATTCTCAACTAGTTTTTATAGTTATTATAGTTAGTTATTTATAGTTATTCGTCAGAGTTCATAAATCGATATCTGAGTACCTTTTTGAGCAGACTTTGAAGAGTTCAGACTCTCCAATGCTATAAACAGCAAATTGGATTATGAGCTTCGACTTGGCTCTCTTTGCTATGTCTTAGTTCATAGAATTCTCAACTAGTTTTTATAGTTACATATCTATTTGCAGTTCTCTCAGAACTGTTTAAAGAAACGTCTAAGCAAATTTAGTATTAAAATGTTCTATTTAAGCTTTGACACGATTTCAAGCTACATCCATCCTCTAGCTCTGCTGTCAAACAGACAATCAAACAGACAATCTGACAGTCAATCCCAATTGATAGCCTAAGCCTAGCTGTCACTGGACCATTTGGGAGCTAGACTAGCTGAGCTAGGGCAACGCACTAAGCAGTACATACATACCATCCCGAATTTTGCACTCTGTCAAGGAGACAGGTACGCAGACACAGCCCCCAGCTCAGAACCCATCGACTCGCTTAAGCCCGGAATGAACGAGTAAACAAAAGAAGCCTGAAACGGGTTTCGCCAAAGAACAAACACGGCGCGACGCCGGCTGGGAATTCCAATAGCATGGAAAGTAAACAAACAAAACAAAATATTGAGTATAGGAATATTGCAAGACAAAAATAAACATTCTTTTTATTTTGTATTTTTAATATGAATTTATATGCAACATTTATTGAAATATGCTTAAATATGTCGCTTTATTCTTGTTGCTGTTTTTGTTTCTTTTTGTCTAGGAATTTCTTGCCGGTTCATTGTACTCTTCTTCTTTGCATTTTGTTTGGTTCTGGGTTCTGGGTTCTGGGTTCTGGGCATTACCCAGTTTTTTCGTGTCAGGTTTGGCCGTGGCGTTAAGATCAAAGACAAAAATCGTTTGATATTGCGCTTTTGTCGCCTTTTGTGGCAAACCAGTTTCATAGAAAGTAAAAACCTTTTTAAATTGTTTTTTATTTAAATCCGAAACGAGCTGCGCCTTCATCTATTATTTATTTATATAATAGTTCTTGAATTTATGGCAGGCATAGAAATTACCAAGGTTTATGCAATTGAAGGTCGAAAATAAAATGCCTACGCGAAATGTTCAAAATGTCAGAAGTTTTCTTAATATTTTATATTATTTTAATATTTATATACAAAGGAGATGCTGATTGAATAAATCGAAGGATCATTGAATCCTTAAGTAAGCTCGACCTACTTGGCACTGCCCGAGCATCATTGGCAATGCTAAGGAGCGTTTCGGGTATTATCTAGATCTCTTCTACTTTATTGCAAATGTACATTTGGTTTAATAAATTTTGGAAATATTACGACCACCTAAGAGATATGCTTTGCATGTGTAAATATACATGTTACATCCTACTTAAGTTAACTCACCCAAGCGTTTATCCCGAGAGTTAGGGCAGCATCTGAACAAGGGTCTGCGAGGGGCTGCCGGCAGCTTGGAGCATCCTCGACGCAGTTGAAAGTGGCAACAGCTGCACAATGACAAACAACTAACTGTTTCCGTGTGGTTGAGCGCATGTGTGTGTGTGCGTACGTGCGTGTGTGAGCGTTTGCTGCCTGCGCATTGTACGAGTTTCGGGTGGATCTGACTTATGCTAAATCCATACGCTTTTAGGCATATTTGATGCGCACTCTTGAGCAAACGCAGAAAAGTTTGATTGGAATTTAGCTCGATTCCCACGCCACGCCCACGCCCGCCCAACTGCTGGTTGTCATCAAAGGCATTGTGCTCAATACATATGCACAGACACACATACATATATGTTTATATTTAATGTGCATAATGGTGATGGGCGCGCGTGACGGCTGGGGACAAAATTTGTCAGCAGCCTAATTGATTGAGACAAATGCGATGCGATGCGATGCGATGCGAGTGCGTGATGTGACGACAGCAGAAAATTAGAATGGTTTCTACTCTACTCAACGCACTCCTCCTCTTCCATCATTCATTCATTCCTTCATCCCTGCACTTGTTGCATGGGAAACGCGCTGTGTGTCTCACACATGTTGCCTCCCTGAATGGTTAATCTAATGAGCAGCGTGAGTCGCGGCAATGAAATAAAGCTGCTTATCACAGTTGGGTTTTATCACACAGTTGTATAGCCTCCCTCTCTTCCTCTCTTTCTCTCTCTCTGTTCACCCCCTCCCAAATCCACTTGGTACTAAATATTAATAATGAACCTCAACGATTCGCAGAAATTTCTTACTCATGCTAATCATATGGATGTGATTAGGCGCAGGTGGAGCGAAGAGTTTGTGCAAAGTAAACCAGGAAAATTGGCTAAATATTATATGAAAGTACTCAACTGAATGGAAAATGTCAATTCCTATTGTTGATAAGATTTCGCACTAATTAAAACCTGAGCTGCTTTGATTTGCTGTGAATTTGATTTCTGTTTACAGTTTGCCCATGGCCGAATGCTTTTCGCTTTGCTTCAGAGTTTGCTTTGAGCAGTCACCCTATTTAGAAAATCGAATATGGCTCTGGTGAAAACTTTGTGCAGTTCTCCCAATCAAGATTTGCTATTGAAAACAAAATTCAAGCTGAGCAGAAAGCTTAATGTCAACCTCAATGGACTCGGGCTTTAATATTGAAAATTGTATTGAGGCTGAGTCGCTCATTGCGTAAATTAATTCAAGGAAGTTGGGAATCTTTGAGTCTTTGCATTATTTGGAGAGTGAACTTAGAATTGATGACAAAGCCAATAAGAAATTTGAGATTAAAATGAGATTAATAATAACTTTGTGCTGCACTGCATATACTTAGTATATTCATTATAATACCATCTACAGCTGCTAACACTTCTGAGTCGGGTTTCATTGAAATTAAGTAGGAGAAAGAAACCGTCTTTGCTCTACAGCCAAATTGGCTTATTGCTTAGCTGAATTTTGTATATATTTTAGAAATTCGAGCCTTGGATTAGATTATAATTAGCTTTGTGCCTCACTGCGTATACTTGATTATTATTGGATGTGATGCTAACAAAATTTACCGAGTCCCAATCAATTTATAACAATTTTGGGCCATGCAGTGCGTTTATATAATATTTGTACACAACAAAAATCGATTGTGAATGTCCTGCAGGCATTCAGATTAAACAAAATTGATTGCAGAAAAAATTTGTGAAGCAATTAAGAAGAAAAAACACGCGCTGTGATACGTTGCGTATGCTTAATATGATCCTGCTGCACATTGGAGCGGCCCTCGTTGTATTTGTGCTGTGTGGAAATTTCAGCAGAGCACAAAATATGTATGCTTGAGGGTGTCATCAAAATAAACAGGGCGAGAGAGATAGATATAGAGAGTGCGAGAGAGAGAGAGATCGAGAGATAGGCGCTGTTGGCATAAACAATAAGCGCAACAATGAATGAAAAAGCTTCGCACACAATAGGGACAAAAGGCAGGCATAAACATATTACCCCAGGGGCAAATTTTCAAATTATGCGCTTATAAAGAATTGCCAGCTACTCTTTGCTGTACTTTATTTGTGTGTATTTCTTTTTTGTTATTGTTGTTGGTTTGCTCCTTTGGGCTTACGCGGCGTATGCGCAATGTGCAAAGGATTTGCGTGAAGTCAAGTAATTTGTGAGATGAAAGCCCCAGTAAGCTGCGCTCTCTGCTTGATTGATGTGACACTAATTAGACTAAATCAACAATTTACGGCTAACTCTAAAATATCATTTACTAGAGATAATTACGAGCATATTCACATATATATCTCTGTGTTTATATCATGCTTATATCAATGTTCCCTTTGTAAGATTAATCCTGTAACTTCTTTGGGGTCGCATTTGCTTGGTTTTAGCATAGCATTGTAAGATTTATTTCAATTAATTTTGTTCACATGAGCATGAGAAGAAGAGGGGAGTGAATCAGGTTGCAAATTAATTATATGAGCTGCTATACTTCCCTCGCCCCGCCAACCTCCGCCAAGCACGACTTCCTTCTCCTTTTCAATGAGCTCCTCATGCAATGAATAACAAATGTTGCACATAAACTCAATGCTTTTATGTTATGCGCATTATTGTGAGGCAACAAGGTTTACCACACCCCAACACACACACACACACACACACACGCAGACACTCAATATACTTGCCACCAAGCTGCTTAAAATTGCCTTAGATGGTTTTTGTTTACATTAGACTAAAGCTGGAGGTCGATCAAAGACTTGCACTTAGTCGATATACCCAATCCGTACTCCGCTGCAGGGTATATACATTTTACGACAACTTTAGATGCTGCCAGTTGTTAAATTTTGTTGTTGCAAAGTCTTCCGCTTGCCCACCCGCAGTTCCTAATGCCAAAAAGTTTTGTTTTTTATGTCCACTGAGAATGGGATAGTCTGGGTATCACGGTTTCTGGCAGGGGGAGGTATATATATTCTCAATTAAGATCTATCTGCCTTTAATAGCAGCGCTACGCAGGAATCGCGGTATCTGCTAGTCGCGCACTCCCGACCCAACTCCCTCTTGTTGTTCCTTAGACTCGGCACGTTTTGCAATCCAACTTAAAGCAAGCTCTGGAAGCGTTTGTACTTAAAGCGCTCGCTGGGTGAGAATGGTGCATATATGGACAGCTATTCGGCAGGTAACATGAACTTGGACACTTGACAGTCTCCTGTACGTATGCAGAATGCGTAATGCGAAATAAAGTTGAGATAGACCCGAGCACGTCATTTTGATTGCCTATCATGAACAACACTTCTGGCTTTATGACAGCCTAACAAAAGGAGCCTTTCAAAATGGTTCCCATCATATTTGAAGCTTGTAAATCAACTGAAGTGTTTACACGGGCCAACAGGGCTAAGGCAACAAGCTAAAAAATAAAAAAATGTATTTAAAAAGGCCTTTGTTGATATTTTAGAAAGAAATGGAGTACAAAAGGACTTCTTGAACTGTGCACGACTCTCGCTCGAGTGTTATTTGACCGAATTTAGATTCAACTAGAGCGTATGATTTGCAAGAAGCAAACAATCGATCGATAATGTTGCCAATTTGGCTCCACTTACTAAAATTGAGCGAAACCCTTTTTTTCCAGCTTTTCAACTCATTTTACTTAAATCTGTCTGATCTTAAATAATTTTTCGTAACAAAACAAATCAACAACATTTTAATACTTTTCTAAAAGCATTTCAAGCTTTCTCTATAATTTTCCCTTCACAGTTTTCTTTTCGCATTTTGCTCAGTGTACTTAGCTGTGCTTGTAACTGCATCGAGTCTTATTTATGAAAAGCAAGACAAGTGCTGCAGTTGTTTCGAAGAGGCAATTAAATAGAATTATGACCCCTTCGATTCGACTTAATGCTTGCCATAAATTCACAAAAGACAACTTTGCATGAGCAATTTGTAAATATATATATAAATACCATATAGTGGCCACAGCTCTTTGAGCTTTAATGCTTGCACCTTGAGCAAAGGACGAAGCAGAGCTGATTAAAGCAAGTGACGCATAAGCCTTCGACTAGGCAGCATATGTTTCTATTTATCTTACGTATGTGTGGTGGGTGGACTGGGACTCTGGCAGGACGGAGTGGGCGGTTCGAGTGGGTTGCGCTGGGTGGGTTTGGGTTATTCATGCATAATTAATCATGTTGTGACGCCCGATGTCTTTTTGTGTTCGGGGTGTGCGTTTGTCAGTTGACATGGTCGCGATTTTTTATCACAGCCCGAAGAGAAGACAAGCTATATTTATCTAGTTACTAACGCAACCAGTTTTGCTCCATGCCCGCCAAACGGAGCGAACAAATGGGCGTATGCTGGACTCATGTCCTGTAATGCTGAGCCATTTGGGAAGTCTTACAAAGGGCAACGGCTTCTGTTTGTTAAGCTGTTCTATAGGTTGTCAAAATATAATATATGAAGGTCTATTGGGGGCGTATAAGAGGACGTTAGAGTCCTTGACGAATTGTCCTACAAATAGATCTCTGCACCTCATTATAATCTAGCTGTGAGCGCGCATCGTGTAGTCGCTCAAGCCCATTCAGTCCCGTTTAGCTGTAGCTCAATCTCAATCGTCATAAACAGAAATCTCAGACTCGTTTCCCTGCGGGCTAGGACCTACTTTCCTTTCTCAACGCACGTTTGGCCACGATAATTGTTGGCGTATATCACAAGCAGCGACAAAAGGAACAAGTAAAAGCACTTTAGTCGGGTGTGCACGACTAGCAGATATCCGGAGCTCGTTTTGAATTATAGGAAAATTATACAATTGTTTTGAGTAGGGTATATATGCGGATGCATTTCAAATAACACGTCTTTATATTCAGAGCTGAGGCAGAAGGATAGACGAACATTATCCGTCGAGACCCGAAGACTTCCACTGTCTTCTATCTACATTAGCACATAAACCAATACACCCTGCCTGTACTCGGATTACAGGGTATAACTGTATGTATATTATATATCCGCAGAAATGTTAAAATATGTCGGTTAACACAATTGGCCTCCATTCAAAGGCCTCCATTTCGAAGTGTTGATGTGAAGGCCTTAACATTATTTTTTCTGTCGCCTGTTTGGGCGCATAATTGAAATAAATATCTCGTCGCATGGATATACTTGTGTACATATATACATAAATATGTATGGATATTTTTTATTTATTTTTGGTCTACTCACTTGACAACGAATGGGAACCTTTCTTGTTTTCTTCTATTATTTTCTATTATTTCTTTATTTCGTTTCTATTATTCTCTGTGATGAAAGCAATTTAATTTGAATGAATGAAAAAACTCGCAAACATATGCTAGACGAAAGAATTCGTGGAAAATGCTGCTTATTTTCGCTATTGTTGCTAAGTGCCTCTGGATTATGCAGTCTGGGTGTGCAATATTGTAATTGCTAGCGAATTCCTAATGCGTAAGCAAGAAAAGTTTTCATTTGTAAAGGAAAAACCAAAACAAATTAGTAGCAAAAATAATTGAATATGTCTATCACGTGCAGGAAATGGAATGTAATTGAATATGTAACAAAAGAGACTTGGAATATTATTTTTGAATTTTGTTACACAATGATTATTGTAAGAAAAGAGAAAATTTGAATTTAATTTGTATTTTGTTTAATATATAAATTTAAGTGAAACACTTTTTATTTGGATTCTTTGTGATATTTACTAATTTATTTACTATTGAGATAAATTACTATATTCAACTTTTAATTATTTATAATATGTTTTGTTTTCTTTAATTTAATGCATTTCATTATATATTGAAATATAAATTGTATTAAATTATACTAATTTATTATTAATTAATTTATTATTTTCTCATTTTAATTATTTACTGATTGCCATTCATTTATTTATTTATTTCATTTATTTATTTTATTTATTTCAATCAATCGTCTCACCAAATTTCGCGTTTTTAAATCTCATCTCATTTGGCGCGCTTCTCTTGCACACACTTTCGGCACTATCGCGTGTTATCGATATTTGATCGAACATGCGCACAAGCATCGATACCGAAGTCAGCTGTTCACTGCGTGTGTACTCATTCAATATGGCGTTGTTTTGTAAAATTTTATAAATGTTTGTTGAGCATCAGAGTGTAAAATTAAAGTACGCGCTCAAGATATTTGATAATTTCTCGTCAAGTAATAAAAATAAAACGAAACTAATCAAAAAGACCGCCCGGGAGGTGGAGAGAATAAAGACTTAAATTGACGCGTGAAAAAAATTGCAAATTGTGTTTGTTTTTGTCGGCGCCGGCGTAAATTTTCAGGCGCCAAAAAGTCAGAAAACAATAAATAGAAAATGGAAGAGGAAATTATGCCTGCGGCAACCACGAATGGCATGACAGCAGATAAAGTTGAGGCGCTGCTAAACGAGAAGGAGGCGGAGGCCTGCAAAGCCGCAGAAGAGGAAGCACTTGCTGAAGAGGTGGGCTGAGTGGGAGGCGGGGTTTGCCAGGGTGAAAGACAGCAGTAAAAATATTGCTTAACATTTTCTAGGGCAACGCAATGATTCAATACGACGGCCAGGCAGCAGCTGTGGAGGAGCAAGAGGAAGAGCATGAGAAGGAGGTGGAGGAGGAAATGGGTGAAGCTGAATATCTAGAGGATGAAATGCCCGATGAAGAAGAGTGTGAGAACGAGGGAGAACTAACAGCAGGAGCAGATGTTCAAGCCGATAAAGGCGCCGCAGCAACAACAGTAGCACAGGAAACAGCAGTCGAACGAGAAGAAGCAGAGGCAGATACAGAAACAGTGACGGAGGCAGAGGCAGAGGCAGAGGCAGACGTACCGGCAGAAGCAGAAGCAGAATCAGCAGTCGAGACAGAAGAGACGGAGGCAGAAGGCACTGTAGACGATGTTGGCGAAGATGCTGAGGATGAAGCTGAGCAAGAAACTGAAGAAACCGCCGAAGATGAAGTCATAGAAGAGCTTGTAGAAGAAGCAGAGGAAGCCGAAGATGAAGGAGAGATAATCACAGGCGACGATGCACAGGAAGAGCAAATGAACATCAGTGGGAGACGATCGGGCGCTCTGGCGGAGGAGGTGGACGAGACACAGTGTCGAGTCTGCACCAGCAAAGAGCAGCTGGTCAGTCTCTTTACGAAGACTAGTCAGGGGAGCACGCCTGTTGACATGCTGCTGCTCCTCTGCCCGAGTGTTTCCATAGCGCTGAAGGACTTTATGCCGCAGTTCATATGCAGCAGCTGCTTGGAGAGTCTCACAGTGGCCATAAAGTTGCGCCAGCAATTGGAAAGTACCGAAAAAGAGCTGCGCAAGCGTCTGTCGAGAAGCAAGAACAAAGTGCGCAGACCGCGTGGCTATGTGGTGATCGATGCGCCAGTCTCTGATTCGGCCAGCGAGGAGGATGAGGAGGAGCTGAATGACGATGCCGAATTCAAGGTCTCCGATGTGGCGGGCTCCACCAGTGCCGACAGCGACTCGGCGGACACGGACATTAGTGAAAAGCGCAAGCCGGGCCGACGACGTGGTCGCAAGAAGGGCACCAAGCGTTCGGCTGGTGCCAACAGTCAGGATGAGGAGCATCAGCGGAAGCGTAGCCTACAAACCTCACCAGCTGCCAGCCAGGGGCCCTTCGAGTGCGACCAATGCGATCTGAGTTTTCCACGGAAGCAATCCTATGTGATGCATCGCAAGATGCACGATGCCCGGCACGAGTTCCACTGTCAGATCTGCAATAAGAAGTTCAAGGTGCGGGGAGCCTACAAAACCCACATGGAACGCCATGCATCAGAGCGAGCCCAGTTCCGCTGCGAGCTGTGCGCCCAGGTGTTTCGACTTCGAGCCGAGCTGAAGCGTCACATGGCACTCAGTCATGATGAGCACGGCATCATCTATGAGTGCAAGCGATGCCAGCGCACGTTCCTTACTCAAACGCGGCTGCAACGCCACCAGAGCACCGACTGCAGTCGCCACTCGGAGGGCAGGGTCAAGCGACAATCGACGGAAGGGCAGCCCAGCCAGGGAAGAGATTTATTCAAGTCTGTGGCTCCGCTCACGACGACCTACTGGAGCGATAGCTTCTCTGACTAAGCTGCCACAGCTCCAGTTGCCTTCTTCAACTTCATCTAAAACTCTTCTATACAAATACAAGATGTATATTCCGGACAATTTCAACTGAAATTCAATATTGTGTTGTGTTTTGAATACCCGGACTAGACTAGAATACTAGACTCTCTAGGGAGTCCTTCATTAATCCTGTATATGAAGTAATTTAAAGAAAAATGCATGGTAGATTCAGCTTGGGAGTTGATACATATAAAGTTTTCGTTACTGGATCGGATTACTTTATTCAGTTGGCGTAGGAATCAGCAGCTGAGGACGATCGCAATGTAAGAAAATTGAATTATTTTTACTTCGATTAGAATTTGTTCTATAAAGTTGGATGTATGTATACATGTAGATTCTCGTATATATGCGTTCTCCTCCTCGATTCTCATGAACTCAACTGAGTTGCTGATGTATACATACAATGATATACGTATTCGAATACGTATCTATTGATGTATGTATCTATATGAATGTATGTAATGTATTGATGAATGCGTATATATAATGATGAATATGTATGTGCTTATGTATATATATGTACATATGTATGAGAAAGTCTTATTGGCAAGTATTGGCCGTTGTCCGTCGTAGATCTGATGTGGGCAGTCCATTTAGGTGCTTTATATTAATGCGCACACAAGCAATACGCATGTTTATATACATTGATATAAATATTTAGCTAATACAAGGATAACTACGCCAAATGCAATGCGGATGCACTTTATCTGCATTAACAAGGCCTTTCTTATGATATTAGCCTAACGTTTATTAGCCTAACTGCAATTTATGCCACAATATTCAATATTATTAAATGGATTATATAGATAGTTAGAGAGAAAGAGAGCAGAATGAGAGCTCGTAAATTGACTTTAAAGCCCGATTCAAAGCTCTGCAAAGCGACGCTAGTGCCCAATGCACATTCAACTCGTTGCCAGCTGCATTATAATAACAATAATGTTGTTGCATAATGGGAGTAATCACAATGTTAACTTAATGTTTCCCACTGTGCCATAAGGGCTTAACTGCCAGGATTATGTGCTTCAAGTTGCGACAATTGAAGTCAGCCACAGCAAGAGGCAAACATTTTGCGCTTGCGGTTCGGACTGCTTGCCAAGCCATGGGAGAAGTCTGCAGAGGATTGCATTTAACTGCAGCCGTTGCTAGGAATATAGAGCATTCAGAGAAAAACTAGAGACTACAGATTCGCAGATTTCAATATTTAATTTGAAATGGAATATAAATTCTAGAGTTTCGATATTATTTATTACTTCATTGTTCGTAGTGCATCAGCCTAAGTGAAATTTGGATTTATAAAGAATTCTAGAGCTAGAAGTATTCTTAATATGATACAAGAAATATTCCCATATTTAAGAACAAAACATGAAGTCAGTCACTATTTTCGCTTAGTGTAACAGCACTTATGCTTGGCCTGTTTTCCACTCTGACAAGCTTTGTTGTCAGATTTTTTGTTTGCAAAACTTTTGCCTGAAGATATTTCGCTTGACTTAAATGCAGAAGGAAACTTTTTGAACATATTTATTTACAAACACAAAATAAAGAAGGGGCTGAACATTAAAGGCTGCTTGGATGGGGAAATACTAGAAGATTATTTTAGCTGTGGGCAAACAAGATGAAATGCACGTGTTGACTGGTTGCTGCAGCTGTTGCTCCAGGATGCTCCTTGATGCTTCAGGTTGCTGATTGCGCTCAGAAGTGATGAATGGATTGGTAGGTGGGCAGATGGTAGGAGATCGACGAGACCGGATGCGCAATGAGCGGTGCATGAGAGATGAGCGGTGCATGCGAAATCAATGGCGCATGATGCACGATAGTGGGTGCAGCCACATAGTGCGAATGGGTTAACAGGGGCGCGTGATAGCCGAGACCCAAGGCAATGCCACGCTTGGCCTTGGCCGACGACTCAGCCTGCTCCTCGGCGACGGGTGCGGCCAGGCTACACGCGATGCCAGCAATCAACAATATTAACTACATAATCCCATTTGCATTTCGTATTGGGTTTTTGTTTATGCGGGAAGTCCAGTCCATACATGCACAAAGAAAAATAGCGAAAAATAACAAGAATATTTCAAATAGTGACATTTTTTTACAGATTGTCAGTCTGTCCGTCTATCCGTCTATCCGTCCGTCCGCCTGTCCGTCTGCCTGTCAGACAGTGCGCTTGGCCACTCTCTGTGCAGTAATAACAAATGGGTCTGGCCAGCATGAACTGAACTCCTGTTGAAAATGAATGCCTCGACTTAATGATTTATGCTAGAAATTTGCTTATTTCTGAGATTATTTTTAAACAGCTTTGACAGCTTTAGAATAGATTAGAAATTCCCCGACTTGGCTCATCTATTATTTAAACTGCATTCTGCGAAATAAGATGGCTGGATTTTTGATAGATTTCTGTTGCTATAATTTAGGCGTAGAAGTAATTACCACGCACATCATAAATATTCATTTGCAGTTTCAGTTTGCTAATTTTAAATAGGCAAGAATGTTGTAGTTGGAAATGGCCGACTAGGAGTAACAGTCATTCTATGATATTTGTATTACTTGAAAAACAAAACAATTCAGGCACAGTTACGCCCGCTTCACACGCTAAGTAATCGATTATTATCGATAATAAGCAAAGGAACCTACATTTATTTATGTGTTATTCGAATATGAAGGGTTTATAGAAGCAGACAGCTGCCTTTTACGATGAAAATTAAAAGCTGTGGCTGCATTTGTAAGCAGCTTACCTCAAACTTTCTTTTTGTTTTTAATTCTTATCAATTATTTAGCAACATGTACAGACTTGTTTATATCTGAACCCATTTGGTGTATCGGAACACACTTTGTATCATATTTTTCTTGAGCACTTTATCGACACCCCATCAGACATCAATCAAAGCAAACTCTACTCAGATAAAAGTTTTTTCTTGTGAAAAGTTTTTTTAAACTCTTGCCTGAACTTTTGTGAACTTTGCTAACTTTCTTACAATCGATTGCCTCAATTTCAAGATTCAACTTACAGCGAGTTTCATAATGTTAAAGTATTGGTTTGAATTGGCTCTTAATGTGACTTTATGCACTGCACCGCACTGTGTCTAAATATCGACTAACGAAATTTGTGATCAGAATCTGTTTATTTATACCATTGAAACTCACTCAAAACTAAGTCAAACGCGCTCATTAGGCAAAAACTATTTAGAGGCAACTGCAGAAATAGAAGAAAAACAACTGCGAGTGCTCTAGTGGGGAGTGCTCGACTTTCAGATGCCCTGAATAAGGAACTTGGTTCTTCGAGTAGTCATTTAGGATAGGCCTTAAGGCTTAAAAGCCAAATCGAATTATGGATATTTATTGATATAGTCCTGCTTATGAGCTTAGCCTCGATTTCTTTGAGGCACCGTTGCCTTCAATCTGCTATACCCTGCATACGCACTCCCTGCTGTTTACAGGGTATTGCAAAAAGGAAAACACGCACATTCGTCAGTCAAGTCAGTAAAGTAAGTAAAAATGCCCACATCAAGTCCGAATTGTTGCAAACGAGTTGTGCGTGCGATTGAGTGTGACAGACGCGTGAGTATATATGGACATACGTATATCTGTACATTATACAGATGTATATTTATTTATTTATATATGTGTGTGCCCGCACCATGTAAGCCACTCAGCTGGAGCGTGCATACAAATAATAATTTGTAATGCGAACGGATCAAGTTAATCTTTGGTGCATTAAATCGCTTCGCCATTCTTGCAAATGAATAATTGTTGAGCTCTTACATATTTAATATGTTACAACAAATTCATATTGTTCTTTGCATATTTGATCAAATGTCAGAAGTATCCAATTTGCAATTTGCAATTTATATAAATAAATGAATATATTTTGTATTTGGTAATACTTCAGATTGTATTTGATAGTCCGCCGTTAGTTCAACTTTAAGCTGGATTTATAATCACCCACCAAAATAGGGTTCAATTTGCAGAGATTGAATTGAAACCTTGTTTAAATTTTTAATGATTTTTATTACGGCATTTGTGTAAACTTTGAATTAAATTGAAAAGTTCTTTGTTATAAATTGTGTAATTACATAATTGCAGGCCTTAATCGCCTTTCAAGCGCTTCTTAAAGCATTCAGCACTAAAGCATTTATATAACGCGTTGACCTATTTGAATTTAAAGCTCTTTGCATTTGTTTTCGTTGGTATGAATTTTATAATCTCAAAAATTATCATGACATAAAATCTGAATGTTTAGCGCTTAAAGCGAAATACTTCATGGCAATTTGTCCGCCATTCCAGCATTAAATTTATATGGCTTAATTTGCTGCTGCTGTTGTTGTGGCTCGTAGCTCGTTGCTCATTGCTCATTGCTCATTGCTCGCTGATAAATTCGGCCAATAAATTTCTATTCATTTCCATTTTTCATGGTTTTTTAAATCGAAATCTGTGCAATTTGCAAAGACCATTTGGCATTCGGGACTTTGTTGCCTGTTGCCTGTTGCATGTTGCAGCTGTGAAGGCAAAATTGAAATTCATTTTGGGTCCTTCACCTGCAGTGCCACTGTCTCCCCACTAATTCACAGTGCTATACGTATGTACGTATGTGCATAAACTTAGTTTTATTCTGCAGTATAATTACATTTTAATGGTTCACAACTGCGCTGAGGAATCATTAAAGCAATTGACGCTGCGGGACGGCCGCATTATATACCATGTGTGTATGTATGTATGTATGTATGTATGCATGTATGTATGTGCCAGCAGCTGCCTGATAACAGGCAGGAGACAGCAGACAAGAGACAAAAAATGCTTATGGTTATAGACCAATAAAAACAGTGAGCACATTGTGTGAGAGCATGAGAGAGTAACTGACTGCAGGATGCCTTATCGTGCCATGGACTATAAATAGAAATACCTTATTCAGCAACAGCAATAACTAAGAGTCCTGCAATTGGGGATGCCAGATGCACCTGTCTCAGGTTGAGCTCACAGTAGAAGATGTCCTAGTTGGATCTGGCTAGACATATCGGTCCATATTCAGTTAGTTTCATGAGTCAATCAATCAGTCAATATACCCGCTTTCACTTTGTCAACGAGTATCAGCGCACACAGCATGTCGGGGTGCATGTATGCGTGTGCGTAACGGAACATTAATTAACAACAGAACAGCTAATGGCAGCTCCAAAAAGAAGAGAAAAAGAAAAATAAAGAAAATCCGTATGGCGTTTATCTAAAGCTCGCACTTGGCGCCATTTAGCTCAAGTGTAAGTGTAAGAGTGTGGGTGCGTGTGTGTGTGAGTGTGTGTGTGTGTGTGTGTGAGTGTGTGTGCCTGACACGAGCGCCTATTCCATTTCCTTTAGCATTTACCGCCGGAAGTTGCCCTTGGGCGAAAAATACAGCAAAAAACAAACTTTGCACTCTCAGCTGGCAGCAAACTGTGGAAAAAACTAATTAAATAAGTTATTGTTTTTCTTGAAGAACTATTCCCATGAATTATATCGTATGTAAATAAAAGAAAAATGAAAGAAAAACAAGGGACATAGACAATTAAATGCCTGCTCAATTGATATATTAAGTTGTTTAAATGCTTTCACCTACAAACCTTAAAATAGCACAAGAAATATTTAGACATCGATTTGTCAGAGAGAACACAATATAAAGTACAAGTGTGCATATTCTCAATCAGGATCAAGTGAGGAGGTGCAGGAGGAGTAGATGTAGTCCTGCTTCACTGTCCGCCTATTACATTTTGTTGATTGCAGTTTCTATTAAAGCAATTAGAGGCCTTGTCCACTCATATCTCTTATGTCTGTGAAGCTACGATCTGCAAACTTAGTATTGTAGGTGTACGGTATCTCCTAGTCGGTTATTTTCTTGGCTCTATACATTTGTGCAAGGAAAACACTATCTAGAGCTTTGCTTACTCGCTTGTTTATCCGCTGTCAGTGACACTGTACTTGTCGTGTCTGACTTATCATATAGTCATAATCGCATTAATATCATCGCATTAAATCTCAATTTTTTGCGCTTGAAGCTGAATTTGAATTTTTATGCAGCGCTAAGGCAGTTTGAGTGCCGTTAAATATTTCAATTTGTATAAACCTTTTTCCAATTTAATTAAATCACTTCTTTTATGCGAGTTTCTCTTCCGTTTGCAAGTGTTGACAAATATTGATTTACAAGAGATGTAAAACATATTTATGATTTTAATATGTCGTTTCACTTGATTGATGATCAAATATATTAATAATATAGGCCCTATAACCGGAGCATTTTGGTTTTTAGGCATGTGCTCCCAATAGGCAGACGAAAAAATAATATTTTTGACTAGCGTGAGCTGAGCCACATTGTCTACCTCGCTGCCTGTGCTCCTGCAGCTTTGTTCAGTTCAGTTCAGGGCATCCTCTAGTCGGGCAGTGGGCTGCAAACGACATATCTATGAGCTCATTTGTGCCTTGGGCCATTCAGGCAAATTGGCTCAAAAACTGTTGAATAAATAATCATATTTTGTGTTCTTAACGCAGGCAAAAAGTTGTTTTTGATGAAGTTTGTGATGTGTGATGTCAGTTGCCTGCTGTCTGCTGGCTGTTGGCTATGGCTGTCTGCTGTCTCGTGTCTGGCATATCCATCAGAATCAAATAATTGACAACTGCCAGCAACAACAACAAATAGTCTGAAGGCGCAAAGTTTTTGCTCGTGCAGCTGTTTGCAATGGGAAAACATGAGAAACAAAATCTGAATTGGTATTGCGAAATGCCGAACAGGATTTGAATGCTCCAGCCGAGGCTGGAGTCGAGCCCATTAGCCAAAAGCAAACACCTTCGTTGACATGGCTGAACACTGGGGCGAGACATTTGATTTGCCAACTCGCTGACTTGACTGATTTACGATGTCGCAAATGTGTTTATCAACTAAATATATACAGATGTATATATAAGTGTGTGTGCGTGGCAAAAGTTGCATCTGTATCGTTAGCCAATTAACTGCTACGCCCAGCTACTCAGCGCTGCGACAGGTGTTTGCTCTGTCTCCATTATGTCCTCAAGCCAAAGTCTCTCAGCTGCAGCAAGCATTAAGCTTGAAGCGCATTTAGTGTGAAATGTAAGCGTATTCGAGCTTCGTTCATTTGCCTCGCCGCGCGTTAGATTTTCAATCAATTATCGTTTAAATTATGTTGGCCTGTTTGACCAGCCTAGCTGCTGCTGCTGCTGCTGCTGCTGCTTTGATATTGGCTTTCAATGCGTTCTGTGGCATTTCAAAATGCGAGCTGCATTGCAGCATAAAGTATGAAGTTTACCGCATTTCCATTCAGCTGCACAATTTCGTAATTTTGTGGCATCTGCCTGAACTAGATGCAAATGCCGATTTAAATGAGCCTTGTCACTGCGCCTTTCACCTGCCGCACCACTGGCAATGGACACAAACCACATGGAGTCGAATGTCGAGTGCCACAGTTAAACTCGCTGCTTATTGGGCTACCCAAACGAAGACCATTCATACTGAAATGGATACAGATACAGATACAGCTACGCCCATGGAACATATACGGCCATAGAAAAAACTACCGTGAATGACAGCGACTGCTATCCTTCTATAGGATTTGGTAGACTAATTGCCTACCCACAGAGAGCACGTCGAGACTGTTTTCCTATGCCCTGTGGGCACGAAATTAAGTCGTGGGTATCTCTGACTCCCTAGACTAAAGCGTACTGAGGGTGTGGTATATCAGCGCGTATGTATATATCTTATATATATGCCTATATTCACAGCTATATGTACTCCGATATCTACTTCTAGTTCTACTCACTTTTTGCATTATCTATTATCCAATACATCTATATAGTTTTGCTTTTTTCTCTTTCCCAAAATCGATTATTATCGATTTTCCTTTTTTACAGTTCTTATTGGGTATCTGTCGGTCGAGCAAGCGAGACTCCTTTGTTCTTTTGACTTGGCTAAATCAAGTTTCGTTTTGGGTTATTGAGCCCGATGATTGTGTCCCTTGTGGCTAGACAGACTCGCTCTGTTATGTTGTGATACGCTGTTAATTTGGACTAATGTGTCTGGCAAATGCAGAGCTTATTAGCTTAATTAAGATACTTGTGGTTGAATTGATTTCCAATTTAATTCTCTTCTTCTCCTCCTGCGTGTTCTTCTTGCAGAGGGAGCAGCATGCTGTAAGTGGCCAGTCGAGACAGATTTGAACAATGCAGGAGACGAACATGGCCCAGAGACAGCTGGACGAGAGCGTTTCGCTGAATGAGACGCTGCTCAAGGACTTGGAGATAACGCGTGGCGACATTCAGGACTTCGTAAAGCTGCTCTTCGACTTCCAGAAGAAGAATCAAACGCAACAGGACGAATGCCAAGGCTACTGTCAAGGCGAAATCTACAGCTGGCTGCGTGCGTACAATGGCATCCACGGCTATGTCTCGCTATTGGTGAGTAGTCCTGGTCCCAATCCCAGTCCCAGTCCCAGTCCCAGTTCCAGTCCCAGCCCCAGCCCCAGTCCAGTCCACTCCCATAAGCAACAACAAACAAGACTGGGAACTAATTATCTTGATGTCGCCCTGTCGCGTGCCACAACATTTTTCATTTTGAATACTTTTCCCCCTTTACTCTGTCACAATGTCAACCCTTTTAAGCTGCTAACCGAGAAAGTCCTTTTTGTTTGTCCGCCGTTGATGAATTCGCGCACCTTTGAACTTATCCAAATTTACATTTATTTTTTGCTTTGACCACAAAAGGAGATTAAATGAATTTCTCTCAGTTTACATAATTCATAAGATGTATTTTTTATATATATTTTTTTAGACCTCCTAGAGAAAAAGCCAGCGGCATGACGACAATGCTAAATTGGTAGTTAAGAAAGGCTTTGAAGCGAAGAGTTAGATAAGTTCACGTTCAGGTTGCCTTAATGGGCTGATTTATAGTTCCATCTCTGCAGCAGGTCAGCTGTAATTCTAGCTAAATTCTATCTAGATTCTGACATCTAGCTCTGAAACTGTAGAAGCTCTAATGTTTATCCAATGTTTCAATGTTTATCTAATAAGACTATCCAATTATATCCTACTTGTTCTTATTATTTAACTAATTTAATTAAATTGGTTAGTAAATGTCTTAAATTTCATTACTTTTCTTCATTTTTGTAATCATATTACACATTTTTTGAATACACAATTTGATTATGCTAGACAAAGAAAAGGCTTAAGGCTTCTGCTTCATATTTGTAAGCGAGGCTAGTGTGAAAAGTT
Source organism: Drosophila mayaguana (assembly GCA_037075325.1). NCBI lineage: Eukaryota > Metazoa > Arthropoda > Insecta > Diptera > Drosophilidae > Drosophila > Drosophila mayaguana. The sequence continues at coordinate 546,793 of JBAMCG010000016.1, read as the reverse complement.
GACGAGCATGGAGAAAAGTCAAATGAGAGTGTGGGGTGCAGGATTAGAAAGAAAACTGAATCAAAATGATATGTTGGCCAAACAAAACTTTATAATTGCTTCAAATCATTTTCGTAACAATTCAAGTTGCAATAGAACTGCTAGGACGTAACATAGTTCCTCTCTTTCTGCTTCTGTCTATCCATTTCTCGCTCGCTTACTCGCCTCTGCTCATATGTCTGAGGAAATAAAGCGTGATTTTTATTATTTGGTCAAGTCATGTGTGAATCAGCATTTGAATAAAATGTATGAGAAGCTTAACTGAAAGGGTTCACGCTGTAAAGGAAATAGAGGCTGGGTGTGTGCGTGCTATGTATATATATATATATATGTATATATATATATATATATATATATATATATATATATATATATATATATATATATATATATATATATATATGTGTGTGTGTGTGAGGTTTCTATCACTATGTTTAGACAGACATGGCTTTGTTTTGACACTGGTTTGTGGTTATTATTATGCCCTATACCCTCTGTAAGATGTGCAAGCAAGGTATACGCATTTAATGGGTAGATGTATGTAACAGGAAGCTATGCCCAGTTACTTACATCATCAGGGCGTTATGGTTGTGAAATGTTTTAGTACCTAAGTAGGTGAGTGTCTAAACACTCCTTAGACTCTCATCTTCAACTACTATAATATAAAAATGTGTATTAGGCTGGAAGTTCCCATAATTGTTATTTGCAGGGTATACTTTCGTTCATCAGGCGCAATTACCGCTTGCTTGGGCTTTCGCTGTGATTTATGTTAGGCAGTCGGCTCGCATAATTATTATTTACAGGACAACTTTCCGTCCATTATGCCCATCTGCCGCCTGCCTAATAGTTTTATATTTTCTATTTTCTATCTTCTCCTTTCAATCCTTGGGTTTTCCTGCTGCGTAAAGATTTGCATATTCGGGACAATAGCCAACATACTAAACATAATGGTGTTGACCAGAAAGGAAATGGCCAAGGCACCCATTAACAACATATTGAAATGGCTGGCCGTTGCTGATATGTTCGTGATGCTCGAATACATACCCTATACGACATATCAATACATCTATATGAAGCCAGGTGAGTTCAGCAATTTAAAAATCTCTTGTAAATGTGAAAAATGTTGTTTACATTTTCCTTCAAGTCGATGAAATTTGAATAAAATTCATTTCTTCTTTACAGGCGAGAAGGATTTGAGCTACGCATGGGCTGTTTATTTGCTTGTCCACATGCACTTCACGCAGATTCTGCACACGATTTCTATTGGCTTGACTGTCACCTTGGCTGTGTGGCGCTACGTGGCAATCAGGTGAGTGGCCACGTAGTGTAGCGTTGATAATGTTTGGCCCTGGCACCTCATCCCCACCCTGAACTCCTGCTGAATCCGGCTAACTGAATAATATGACGGAAAATGTGGCTTCTCTTTCTCTCTTTCTCTGTTTTCTGTCTTCTGTCTTCTGTTCTGTTCTGTTCTGTTCTGTTTTTCTGCTTTATAGCAAACTATTTCCATCTCTAATCCACAGACATCCGAACGGCAGCTGCGCCAACTTTCTGCTCGCACATTCCAGGGAGGCGATTCTCTTTCCCTTCATCATTTCGCCCATTCTCTGCTTGCCCACGTACTTTGTGTTCAAGGTGCGCGAGACACACGAGATGGACACCAAGGAGCATGAGGCCATGTATCATGTGTACTTCGACACGGACTCTATGCTCTTTAGGTGAGTTGAACTGAACAGGAGCAGACTGACGGCCAGATACTCTACGAAATTGCTCTCATTATCTTCTTGGCGTTGCAGATTCAACTTTTGGATACATTCCGTGATAATTAAGCTGCTTCCCTGCTTCATTTTAACCGCTATCAGCCTCGTTCTGATGCACGTTCTGTGCGAAGCTTCGCGACGCCGTCTCAAGCTGAAGGACTACGAGAATCCCACCAAATACGCCATCCAGCTAAATTTGAATGAGTCAAAGTCTAGGCGGTATGTGAAATAATATTTATTATTTTTCATCAATTCATATCAAGTATTGTTAATTTTTATATAGATTCCTTGTGATCTTTTAGTTTCTTTCATCACATGATGAATATTTCAGTTTAATCTCCCATTGAGCTTCATCCATTCATTTGTAGTACACAAACAAACATCGCCTTTTTTAAAGACAACCCTCATTCAATTTTTGATTTCTGCTCTTCATTTCCCATTTCCGAATCGTATTGCATGGATTTTCTCTTCATGCATCTCATTCCTTTGCTTCATCCATTTGTTGACTGTCATCCTTACCTGTTTTTATGCTTTGTTTAACCTGATATGGGTTCGGCAATTGGTCGTTGGCCCTTTGCGCTAAGATTGCTTGTTTGTTTTCCCTTAAGGTGCATTACCCAATTTTACCATTTCTTCAAGTTTCTTTTCTGTCTCAGTTTGGTCCATTTGCTTTCCACTGTTTCATTTATTTATTATTTAGTGTCATCTTTGCATTCTCCTTCTCTTTGTTTGCTTAATACATTTGAATGTATTTCGTTATTTTCATTTCATTTCGCTGTTCCATTTCATTTCATCCGCTCTGCATTTGGCTTCTCTGTATCGGAGTTATGTTTTCCCTTTCTGCAGACCTCCGCGCTGCGATCGTCGCAATGATCGAACCACTCTCCTCCTGGTGGCTGTGTTGATACTCTTCCTGGTCACGGAGTTTCCGCAGGGTCTGCTGGGCCTGTTGTCGGGCGTGCTGGAGAAGTGTTTCTTCGCCCACTGCTATCCGCCCTTCGGGGAGCTGATGGACCTGCTGGCACTCATCAATGCAGCTGTGGGCTTCGTGCTCTACGGACTCATGTCCAAACAGTTTCGCACCACGTTCCGCTCTCTCTTCTTCAAGCGGCACTTCGGCAGCAGCGAGATGACGCGCCTCACCCGAGTGACCACCACCTGTGTCTAGAAGCGACTGAACCGACGCTGGTCGAGAAGCAGTTAGAGAGAGATGATGGCAGATGCTTCTATTGAAATTTTGAATTGAATTTGGTTATGGAGGCATCTCAAAGATGCGCTTTGAAGTGAACTTTGAAAAAGTTCAGCTGAAACTGTGAGCCAAGGCGTTTAGGGTAGACCAAAACTAAGAGAACCAGTCGAGTCGAGTCGAGTCGAGTCGAGTCGACCCGCCGCGTTGCATATTTTGTAGGGCATTAAGTGCCGTTTCCATTTAGCAGACACATACAACGCGTTTTCAAACGAATTTCGTAATACAGCTTGAACTTAGATGTATTCGCAATAATATCGATTTATTGATATATATAAATAAAACACAAATTTACTAAACTGAACTATTCATGATTCTGAGATAAGAAACGCCAGCGTTTATTAGTTCTTAAGAGTTAAATACGATTTTTTATGCATACAGTAAAAATAAATCTAATAAATTTAAAAATTAATTATTTAAATATAAATTACAAAATTAAAGAAAGGAAGCTGATGAAATGAGAAAAACCAAATTATAAAATAGGAATTGAAGTTGAGTTGAAAATTACAAACGTAAGATAATGTGAAAGAAAATGAAAACAAAATCGAAACTGGTTAAAGAGAACGGAGCAGCCAATGAGCCCCCTGAGCTGCTTTGTTCTCTTCTTCCATTTGAAATTTAAGAACATAGTTAAGTACACACACTTCACTATTATCACGACACAAGCACATGAATATGTAAATATAATGTATACTATATATATATAAAATTTAATTATTAAGGTCGCGCGGCTATGGCTACAAATCGCACGCATTTGTTGTCACGCTTTTTGATTTCAGTTTTGAACAAGTTTCAAATAAATGTTCGATGTGAGTTCATTATCTCAGTTCTCTCACTCTCTCTTTCTCTCTCTCTTTGTTGTTTTCTCCTTTTAATTGCCAGTTGTGACCACAGCATTCACTTCTAGTGGCAGCTCATCGTACAACACATCCCGGTTGGCAGCATCCGCGTCTCCTGCTCGCATGGAGTCGTCGCCATCGCCTAGTATGCCCTGGCTGTGCGTCGAGATGCGCAGCAGCGACTTTAGTTTTGTGGCCTGGAATTTATACTGAACAAGCAGCGGGACTTATATATTGATACAATTGCATTGAAGCCTTTATACGGTTTTAATGATTTGAATAAAAGCCCTATGCCTCTTCTCCGTCTGCCTGTTTCATTTTCTCTCCCTGAAGCCTAAAGTAAGAAAATGTCTGTGTATTAAAATTTCTGCTTCGAAAAAAGAAAAACATTCTGTGCTTCACTTAGTTCGAGATTGTCTTTGGGTTTCTTTTATGTAGACCCAAATTTTGACTTTTTCCCTACACATACTCTCTACTTGACTGTGATATGCCCCATCTATAATATATTAATAATGTAGCATTCTTCTTTCAACAATTTCCTTAATTTACCTGATTATCTTTCCAATCTGTAAAGCCAATTAAATGTTTTTTTTTTTCTCGTTCCGATAAATTTTCCAACTTTCATTTAATTTAATTAATTCTAGGACTTTTTATAGGATATAAGCTACTAAAATTCGGCTGGTGAGGGAAATATTTGTGGGTTGAGTTCTATAAAAAGGAAGAAATCGAATTGGAGGGAGTAGGAACAGCTTGAGGTATATGAATGGAGAAGGAGAAGGCAAGCGAGAAGGTAATTAAAAGGTAATAAGATGATGGTGGTAAGAGAGGTAAGAGAACAAAAGAAGTAGAAGGGGCAAAAGGAGATAAGTTGAAGGGGTTGAAGGAGGCTGGTGGAGAAGGTATGAAGTGACAAAAGGTGGGATGAGAAGGGGATTGGTCTGAGGCACTGGGGCATTGAAATGTAGGAGGAGGACGTGCAAAGTGGATGAGAGTGGAAAGTGAAGGGAGTGAGAAGTGGATGAGCCTGGAAAGTGGGAGTTGGAGCTGGAGAAAAGAGATGATCAGGTTAAGAATAAAACAAAACGTGCTAATCAAGTGACCTGGCCAGGAGCCATTGGGCTCGCTGATAGAACACGCGACTTACTTCAGTCGGCAGCAATAAATCCTGAGCGTGACTCATAAAGCGATTGTAGTGCTCGGTGGCTAAGGCCAGACGCCCAGTCTCGAAGCAGAAGAGCGCAAAGTTGAGGAACACCAACGGATGTCGCATATTGCCGCTGGCCAGGCTGCAGGCACGCTCGAGCGCCACAAACGCATTCTCCATGTCCTCCAGCTTGCGCAGGCACACTAAGAGACAGTGAGAGAGAGAGAGAGAGAGAGAGAGAGAGAGAGAGAGAGAGAGAGAGAGATAGATAGAGGGGGGTTAAGAAAGGGTATTCCCATTTCATTGACTGAGCACTTACAGCCCAGGAGCATATAGCACTCGGCATTGTCCTTGCGTAGGTTGATGGCTGCTGCCAAAGTGTGAAAGGCGCTCGCATATTGTTCCGCTGTTTAACGGGCGAGGAGTCACGTGAACATTAAATATTAAATACAAAGCAATAACAAAGGGAAATAACGCTAGACAACAACAACAAGGAGGCGAGGCAGGAGAACGGAGAAGGGGAACAACAATGAACTGTGCCAGACCATAAAAAGCGCAAATATTTCAAGGACCTGTCAATTGTTTTTTATGTTTCTCGTTTCCTTTATTTTTGCCTATTTTTGACATTTATGAAAGGGGTCTCCCAAAGGCTCATTATTTTTGTTAGGCTGTTGCTTTTATTGAGTGGGCTTTTTTCCTATGCAAGCAAGGGTCTTGGTCGCGCAGAGGGCGAGAAGGACGACAAAGACTTTGTCCGCTGTCCAAATATAATCAATATGAGTATTACACTAATTATGATGCGAAGGCCGAATTTCATGAGAAACCTACAATTTTCTGCTTAGCAGCTAAGGAGAAAAGCCTGAGGGAAAGGAAGGAAGGAAACCTTTCAATGGAAATATATAAATAATTATTTTGTATATAAATATAATATTAACTGTAATGCTAAGTCCAAGTCTGGCGAAGACCTATATAGACCAATGGAAAGTGAATACAAATAAATTGTATTGACTATTAAGGAGCAACTTAGCATGGGAAAAGAGTGGAAGGGAAAGCCTGAGTGTGTCTAAGATCCGAGCACTGTTTACAGAAGGAAGACGGTGCTTTATCGTAATTGCTATGTCTTTTCAGTTCCTCTGCTGATTTTAGAAAGTATTTTATATTAGAAGAGCTAGTCCAAGATTCCAGTTCCAATCCTACATAGTCGATTGTCTTAAGCATCTGTAGTCTTCACAGGGTATTTCAATAGTCAACTACGCCCAAAATATATCATTCATAGACCATACTCACAGGCAATGTATATGAGGCTCAGATTGTAGAGCGCATTGTAGTTGAGCGGCGAGAGCCAAATGGATTTGCGTAGAGATGAAATCGCCTGGGGAACAAATCAAGTAATTCTATCTCTTTCTCTCTCTCTCTGTCTCTTTGATTATCTGAGTGACTGCTTCTCTGCTTACCACAATGAACTTTCGCTTCTTGAAGAAGCACAGACCAATGTTGTTCCAGAGCTCCGCAATTTCCGGCTCGGCATCTGCGATTTGGCTGTATTTGCTTAAGGCGCCGTCCACATCGTTGCGCGACTGTCGAATGTGTCGCAAATCATTAAAGTCGTGCGAGCAGGTGTTGCCAATCAACTGCTCACCTGCAAAATGGCGCCCAGGGCCAGTAAGCCCTTCGGCTCGCAGTTTCCTGCGAAATTCACGATTTCCGCCAGGCGATCGAGCGCCCTTTGCGTCTCATTGATTTTCAAGTAGAGCACACTGATTTCTGTCAGTACTTCCGCATTCTCTGGCGTGAGACTGAAACAGAAGAAATGAGAAATGGCAGCGAGAATCAGAAATAAGCGCTAAATAGACTTCAGACTTGTACTAACTGCAGACAAGCCTCGAGCACATCGATGGCCTTCTGGTACTCCTTCTCCTTGCGATAGAGCTCGGCCAGTCGGATGTAGCTCTCCTGTTTCTTGCCTGTTTGCACGGCTCGCTCGAAGTACTCTCGCGCCTCCTGCTGCTGCTGTCGCGCTGCCTCCAGCTGGGGCTGTGCGGCGGCTGAGCGATAGAGCAGCTCGCCCAGGTAATGGTAGATCTCATGATCCGGCCGAGGACTCTGCTGCTCGGCATCCCGGAATACGCTGAGTGCTTGACTGTAGCGACCCATCAGGTAGCTGGACAGAGAGGGGGAATAAGCAAATATTACTTGGGTGTGGTCTCATAAAGGAGAGCACTGTCTAAAAAAATTGAACTTTTTCCTGATAAAAATGTAGATTTCAAGTTTGTTTTTATCTGTAGAGTGTAGAAGGGAGTGTAAAACTCGAGCTAAAAAAGCTAAAGGTATTTTTACTGCTCACTCCCGCTTGTTATCAGGTGAAGAAGAGTCCAAATTGAATTGCAGGACTTCCAATTTGACAATGAGTACACTGTATTAAAACCCATGTGGTGTAAAAATAGAAGAAGAATCAGAAGAAGAGCTTATTCTTCGAGGAGCAGGGAGTGTGTGCTACAATGAAGGATGCTTAAGCATCAGACAATTGAATGAATTCCTTCTTCTTTCTACTTTTTCCTATTTGCTCTCAGTCCAAGTCTACACTGAGTGTATGCACGACCATGTTGTCCAGTGTGCTGCTTGACCTACAGAGTCCTTCCGATTTCCTTAAAGTTCTCAATATTTTTGGAATTCAGCTCGGCTGCCCTTTGAAGGTTGCGCAACGCCTCGATGTTATTGCCCGCTTCGCGGTCAATTAGGCCCTGGGGTGGATCAACGTGAATGAGTAGTTCAATGTAATTTCGGTCGAATTCAGGCACTCACCTGCACAAAGTACAGGTACTCCGCATTCAAATGACGATTCAGCTCACGCGCGATGAGTCGCCGGCATCTGTCGAACTGGCGGCGTGTGAAATAAATGTGGAGCAGCCAATCGATGTTTGCGTCTGTCGGCATTTTGGGCGCTAATTGGAGATTGTCATCAACAGATTGCTCACTCTCTCCCCACCACTCTCACCTGGTTTTACTACCTGCAGCGAGGGCAGTTCTATGAGCGCGCCGTTGCAATTGATTTGCTCGCTGCCCGCTTCGTACATCTGACTTCAATTTGGCCTGGCTCCAAAGACAGAGTTTTATCTGATTGTGGCTCATGTGTTGTGCCTTTTGCAGGTTGCCATGGCTCCGTCTAGGGTTGCCACCCTGGGATAAAAACAAAACTGTTAAGTCGGGCGAGGTCTGCAGAAAAAGCTTCTCAAGTTTCTAATAGTCTTCGGCTTTTGTTGTGCTCCATTTGTGGTTGCCATGGTTCACTCTAGGGCTGCCACCATTTGCCAACAGAATAACTCAGGTTTTAGGGCTGTCATCTTGGCCGACAAAAATGCATAGCGATTTCTGCCTTGGCTCCGTTTTTCTTTAAGGCTTTCTGACTCTGATTTGTCACCGAATTCACCTGACAAATTAATTAATGCACGTGTTTTTGTCTCTTTGAGCCCGATCAGTTGTAAAAAACGTCTCGAAAAGGCCTTTTCAGCCAAATGTCCGAATTTTAATTAGAGTTGAGCCAAAAAGCCGATGCCAATTGAAATGCAATAAAATCAAACGACAAATCTGACAGACAAGGCAAAATATTTCACGAATCAATTGCAATTGACCAAGCAGCGAAATGAGCTTGGTATGTGTGTGTGAGTGACACGCAGATACCCTGGAAACAGTTATCTACTGAATATTAATAGGGAATATCAAAACTGAAAACTAAAAGTCTGTTCAAGTTAAAGGAAATTGAGCAAATTCATAAAATAACACTGAACTCAATTACGAGTCGTGTGAGGAACGCCTATCGACTGATAGTCGTGCATACCCTTTATTTTGTGTCTTTATAGGATATTAATTGCCGACAAAACAAACAAATTAAAACGAGTCTTGTAGCCAGCCAGAAAGGAAATGCCTTCAGCTGCCTCTGCCTCTGCCGCTCTCCGCCGAGCAGCAGACAGAAGCTGCCACCCGCCTCTACTTCACAGTCCCCGCTGCAGACCGGATTGAGAGATGCTACTCTCTTTCCCCACTCTCAATAATTCTCTTCGACTCTTCCTCTTTTTATATTCTTATATATTCGGTCCAAGCTGCAGATGGGATAGGATAGACTCTCAGAGACTCCTGTCAGTCGACTGTTTCACTCCGTCCTGCTGCTATTTAGCCTCTTCCCGCCCCTCTCACCACCTCTCATTCCCTTTCCCTCCCCCTCCCTATCAACTGAGGTGTATAATTACTCAATTTCCAATCGACACGCCTCGCTCAGGTGAGAAACTCGTCTTGTTTGCGCTCCATTTGGGGCGGCGGCCATTTGATCGTGATCTACATTCACAATAAGCAGTTCACAATTATCAATTCACAATGACCAAAAGCGAAGCGTAAATCCATTAATGCATTTTATATACATTTCGCACAAGATCGCAAAACTCGGCTTGGGCTCAATCGCGGCCAGCATCAAAGTGTTTTGGCTGTTTTAGCTTTTAGCTGGAAAAGCCAATAACAAATTTCCAAATTTAAATTTCGAAATGGCAAATGCGTTTGAGTTGGCGTGGCTTTTAGCCGGAATTGAAATGAATATATGATAGACGCACAGATGCCCTATATATGTGTATGTAAGCTATATATACCATGCATATACACGTTCTACCCTACTTGTATAATTCACTAAATTTTCTATAATTTTATGTGTTGGCGTGTATTTACTGTTTGAACAAAGAGAAATATAGTACACCTCAGTGGCACTCAAACTGTGTCATAGCTAAGACTTAAACCTTTAAACGAATTGATGTTGCACTGCTTGTTGGCTGTGCAACTTGACTAAGACGTATTCAGCCAATCAGCTGACATTCTGAATTGGTTTGTGTCTCGGCTAACTAGCGCCATCTATGGTTTGTCTAACATATGTTTTGTTCATTTGGTGGCAAATTTTAAGAATGTATAAATATAAATGATAATAGGTAAATGATATGGAATTTGAATTTTAATGATGCAATCTGCTTATAATAAGTGTTTTCATATTTATGAAATAAGTAAGTAAACAAGTAAGTAGTAGCAGCAGCAATATGTTTTTAAGCTAACTAGCGCCATCTATGTCTGAAGCCATTTTCGCACTTTCACTCACATTTGACGGTAAATTAAAAAATTATTTAAAATTCATTTGGAATAATTACTTAAAATCTAAATATAAAGTTCTTTCCGCTTGTTTTCCCTACGCTTTGCAATTTTTGAATTGGTCATTTAACGCATTAATTATTTCCTGTTTGTTGCCTCTTTCTGTTATTAAATTGTTCAACCAGCGAAAGAAGGAGGAACAAGAAGAAGACGCAGAATAACATAAAGTCAAGCGTGACATTTTTCAGATATTTCTTGGCCATTTCGCTCTCTTTTCCTCAGCTTGGGCACAAACAAAATAGCCGCTAAATGATTTACAGTCCATTTGGCTGGGACATGATCTTTAGCTTTAGCTCGAAGAGAGAGAGGGAGAGAGAGAGGTGAGATATGAAAGAAAGAAGAGAATAGTTGGAGGTACAGAAAGAGAGAGAGTGAGAGAGAGATCGAGCAGGAGCTGCAATTTTCGAGGGCAGCAAGTGGGCTGGCCAAAAAGGGCTTACGCAGGGGGCGTGGCAGGCAGAGGACGAGGCAGCTAGCAAACCGGTTTATGCAACTGCTCAGTTTGTTTTTTGGCTGCAAAATGGTTTTTGGCTGCATTTTGTGCAGGTTTCTTTGGCATGTTTCTTTTTAGCTTTTTTTTTTTTATGGCGAAAGCCATTTCTTTAGCTTTTTTTTGCTACAGTTTGTGTTTGATTTGTGGGCTTTATTTTTGTAGTTGTTATGTATTACGCTAGTTTTCAGGCAGTTTAGGTCTTTTGCCCCATGTAATTGGTTTAGCTATATTTTATGCTTAGCTGCGATTCTCTGCACGTCTTAGCTTTTAAATTATTGACTGAGATTTTGGTTTTTAGGTTTTATAAGTTGAATAGTTGGCATGTTTTCCATCATTTCGCCTTCTCAAAGCTAAAATTGAGGCAGATTTAGCTGCATTTTGTGGCATTTCTATAGCCTTTTTCGGCTCTCCTATTTCGGGATTTTTTCTGCAGCTTTTTTCGTATTATCATGATAATCATTTCGCATTATTACTATTATTGTTTTTTTTTTTATTTATTTTTTTTGGCCTAATTTTATATTCTGCTAAAGTTTTGGCTATTTTTAGCATGTTTCAATTTTGCTTTTGCATTTTTTGACTTTGTAATTTTTATGTAGGGATTTCCAAAGTTTCTTTGCTGTTTTTGGCTCTTCTCTTGTCAGCTTAATTTTCGGCTGCAGACTTTAGCTTCTTTTAGCTTGGCTTTTTTCAGCTGTTTTGGTCGCAGCCTTTTTCTGGCTTCAAGTTTTTGCTGCATTTTGTGTCTGTTTTCTGCTGCGCCTTGATTTTCGCTTTTTTTCTGCTTTTTTTCTCAATTCTTTTTTGGGGCGCTAAAAAGGAAAATCAGCGCAAGAATCAGCGAACGATGCCTGTTGCTTGTTTGTTGTTTGTTGTTGTTGTTGTTGTTGTTGTTGGAGCCGTCACCCAGATTATCTGGGCAACTGGAGTAACCAGTTTGGCTGTTGTTGTTGTTGTTGTTTTTGCGTATTGCTGCTCTTGCTGTGGCATGCAACCTAAATATAGAACTACTAACTTTATATATATATACATGATCCATATTTACAAACTATATTCCATATATACTCTTCTAGCACTCTTCATGTCTGTCAAACTCTTTTTTCGCCTTTTTTTGGCTGTGCAAATCTTCGACTTCATTAAAATGTGAGTTTGGCGCGTTTTTGTTTTTGTGTTTTTATCTTATCAGCCACAACACGCACACACAGGGAGAGCTACGCTCCACCTCTCTCTCTCTCTCTCTCTCTCTCTCTCTCGCTCGCTTTGCGTACATTTTCACCTTTCGTTTTACCTGTTGATTGCTTGAGTGTGGCACGCCGCGCTCTCTGCAAGTGGCAAGCGCTCGCTCGCCTTGCTCCGTTCTCCCTTTTCTCTCTCCCTCTGCTTCCACGGCCTTATCTCTCTCTCTCTGACTTTAACGCTACGATCGGCTGCCTTTGCCATTGCCATTCGTCTTCAAGCAACGATCGCGCGCGGTTCAGCGGCTGTTTGTGCTACACCGAAAAGTTTTTGACAAACTTCACTTTTTGCGTCATATTTCAAGAAATACACAACAAAATTGTTGAAAATATCCAAAAATATATAAAAGTGAGTGTGTTGTGTTTGGTTGATAATTGTCAATATTTTCTTAAAAATAAATGTAATTGATCTGGTGTTTTGGTGAAATAAAAACCGGCTTCAATGATTCATAAAGAGCTGCGCGGCTGCAGCCCGTTTCGATTTTGGATTTTTGATTTGAGTTTGTTTTGTTGACTCACTCGAAATGCAAAAATGGAAAACGAAAACAAATTCACAAATTTTTAAATAATTTATGCGTAATCTTGGACGTAACAGCAAATGAAATAAAAAAGACGTAAAAGTGAGAAAAGTGTGCAAAATAAATGATTTAATTGCTCGAACTGTTACCTGATGCCAAACGGAACTTAATTAGCTCTGGTTTATCTGCTTATCGCGCGTGTGGCTAACAACTTTTAATTATATAGAAATGTTTCTCAGATCTGATTATGTTTCTGCTGCTGCTGCTTCTTCTTGGTGCCCCTGAAATACTCGTATAGTCGAAATTCCCATCATTATCATGACTCTATCGTATGTCCATCTCTCTCTCTCTCTCTCTCTCTCTCTCTCTCTCTATGTCTGTCTCTCTCTGTCTATCTAGGTTTTTGTTCTATAAACGTTATTGTTATGAGATTGATATTTGAGCTTATGGGCAGAAGTATTGATTACAGTTTTGACATATGTAAGAGTAGCAAAGTAAAATGGCTATACTCATAATTTGTATAGGGTCTAGAGTCTAGGCCAGAGCTAATGTATAGAAGAGTATTGGGATCAGTGTGTACGAGCTTTTGATATAGAGGGCATCTTCAAGTCGAGCAGGACCGCTCTCTAGCTACTTGTTTAGTTATTGTTTTTGGTGTGGAAAACATGATTTAATTAAAAAGCTGAAAATGTTTTTGCGCCCCGTTTGGCGGTTGAGTTTATTATGCTATCTGTTTGCATTTGTTTATTTATTGTTTTTCCACTTGTTGTTTCCTTTTCTCTTGTTCTTGTAAAGTTATTTAAAATCGTTTGAGCTTTTTATGCCATATTTATCTGTATATAATATCTTTATATCGTATATATTTCATTCACGTTTTTTGCGGCTTTTCGAAAAAAAAAAAATAAATAAAAAATGGAATGAATTAAATTTTCAAGTTACTTGCGCAGCAATTTTTTATTTTCAAACAATTTGATTTGTGTGTTTGTATTCAAGTTGAAAGTTTTATTAAAAACATGCGAGTGGAATAAACTCGCTTGAGGGCTTTAGCTGATGCTACAAAATGAATATGGTCAACAATAAATAATATATATTAAAATAAAAAATGAAAAATTAAAAAAAAAAAATAAATTGAAATTATTTGGAATATGTTAGTAAAAATTTAAAATATATATAAATTAATATATAAATTTAAAAATTATATTAAAAAGAGTGAAATAGAGTAGAGAACATCAAGATAATAAAAAACAAATAAATAACTTGATAAAATTAAACAAATATATATAAAATACTATTCTATTCAAATAAAATAAGTATAAATAAATAAATACAATTTCAATATAAATTGAAATGAAATAGAGTTTAAATTAGTTAAGAGAAAAAAATACTTAAAACATCAAGATAATAAAAAACAAATAAATAACTTAATAAGAATAAATAAATATATATAAAATACTATTCTATTTAAATAAAATAAATATAAATAAATAAATACGATTTCATTTTAATACAATAAATAAAAATATATTTTTTTATAATTATACAAAATTCTATCTAAACGATAATATCAAATAGAATTACGTCTTGGACTTGGCAGAAAGTGAAATTTTACTGCAAATATGATGTCATATGATGTGGCTCAGAGATAACTTCTCTATTTACTGCAGACATTCTCTTGTCTAGAAGATAATTTCCTTTAGCCTAGATAAATGTGGTTGCTTAGCCAATTAACTAGAAATACGAACTAAATAGATGGAGGTAGAGCTTATCAAAAACTAAACCAGAAAAATAACAAACAACTAATAATTCCACTTGAAACATCAAAAGTTCCCTTTTTCTGCTGGGCAATGAAAACAAAATGCAAACAATTAGCGAAATACAATAACAAAATACGCAGATCTAAAAGGTATATATATATAGTGTAGATATATGCACATATATATGTTTATATAGACAGACATTGGCAGCCGCTGGTCTAAACAGAGCGAGAGAGAGAGAGAGAGAGAGAGCGAGAGAGAATGAGAGACAGAGAGAGAGAGAGAGAGAGAGAGGGAGAGAGGGGCACTCTGGGATTTAGCTGGCAACGTCTACTGCCCGCACATATAGCCGCCATATAATGCAGGCAGCGGCGCTGGCGTCGCCGTCGACAGCGGCGGCGAAGTCGTCTGCCACTTGCTTGAAAAGATTCTTTAATTTTTTTCTTTTTTTTGTGTAGTTCGAAAAACATTTCATAGCAAAAGTTTTCGGTTTTCGGTTTCGGTTTTCGCTTTTTGCTTTAGTTGAGAGAAAATCGTCGCTTAGTTAACGTCGCCCCACAAAACAACACCTCGAACGCAAAATAAATTTCAAGAAATCAATCAATTAACGACAACAGTGTGTAAAGATATCTGAGCCATCTACTCTACCGATATATATATAGAGTTCATGAACTGACATCATCAGCAATAATAACAAATATATGAAAATAATTAGTGTTATCAAGCGAAAAGAACAAGAAACGACAATAAGCCAATCACCTACTGCTTCTGTCTCTCTCCTACACACACTCTTCATCCACTCTCTCTTTCTCTCTCTCTTCTCTCTCTCTTTTAGGCCTTAACTCAGTGCTGGTGTTTACTGTAAATACAAAGAAAAATTAAAGTTTTTATGTGAAATTTTCTGTGCATAGTTGCTGAAGGTTAAAACGTATATCGAAAGAAATCATCTATATCTATATACCCCTATATATACACGCACACTCTATATGTATATTGGTATATAAGAATATAAGAAAAGAGCTTACGAAACCAAAATCTCGTGTACAAAAAGTCCAATTTTTTTAACCAACAGTTTCGAATTGTTCAAGAAACAATAACAACAACAACAACAACAACAGCCACGATAACAACAAACAACAACAAACAAACATTTATCTGGATTGAATCTACATCGCCAGTTATCTATATATATATACAACTTATATATATATATATTCACAGAAAATTTAAGAAGTTTTTCAAGGTGAGTTTATTTTTAGTTGATTCGAAATGGCTGCGCAGATTTTCTACATGAACATTTTACTCTCGCTCTCCTAGTCACTCTCTCGCTCTCTCTCAGTCTCTCCCTCTCTCTCTCGCTCTTTGAGTTACAGTATCTGACAGATACATTTAACTATTGCGCTGACAATTTACGAAATCTTTCTGCCACATGCATCTTATTCTTCTTTTGCTCGCTCACTTTGCGCGCAACGGGCATATTGGCTTGCTGTTGCTCTGTTGACTGAGCAGTTGAAATTCTAATTGTTTGAGTTCCACCTTACGCTATAGTTGTTAAATTTTTATATATTTTAAAAATGTTTTTACTTTTTTCACAAGTTTCTTAGAATATTTTGTAATATAACTTAATTTTAAATTATAAAACTATATGAAATAAATCACGATTACTCAAGAGGCTTTCTAGATAGCCTTCGAGTTAAGCTCTTCTATAGTCGGAACAAAAACTACAGCGAAACTATCAGCCATGCGAGTACCCAATGTCTTGCAGTTCCTATTCCCAGTCCGATTCAAATTCGTCGTCAGTTTGGATTTAATTTATGAATCAGATCCCGCAGAATCCGAATTGTTGCAGCATGAGCCAGCATGGGGCAGTCGCGTGCACTCGTCTCAGTTGGTTTTTCTATTCATTTTTGAGACCATAATTTCTTTGGCATTTATTTTGTAATATATATGTTAGGCATTTATATATAAATATTCTATATATCTGATTTAAATAGGCGCCAACCCGAAAGATAGAAAAAGATATGAATGTATCTCTAGGTCAGCCTGAAATGTATCTTTCGTCTGTGTATTCTCTACAGTTGTGTATATATATATATATATATATATATATATATATATATATATATATATTATGTAGATTCGTATGATTTGACTGTACTCTGTTGATTTTTGCTTGGCTGCGGTTCTGGCAATTGCGCTTGCCGTTCTGCGAGTATAGCGAGCTCTTTTTTCTTTCTGCTTGATCTATTTTCAGCCAGCAGGCCTGATTCTTCTCCTCCTCGGGCTCTACCCCTTTTCGCTGCGCGTCCCACATCGCGTATACGCATTGCGCGCGTTTTGTCGCTGCCTCAGCCACAACGTTCATACGTAACACCCATTTTCCATTTTCCATATTTCGATTTTCCGATTTGTCCATTCAACATTTTGCCAAACGACCACCACGCAGGCAGTCAGCCAAGGCACAAAAGTGATGTAACAATGTAGACGATCCGCCTCCTCCCCTATGGGTGAATTCCCCTACTTTTCCGGCTTATACAATTGCTTACGTACTTTGGCAATATCTGAAAAGTCTTTCCTGCCCTGTTTTTCTTCTGTATTTTCTGTTTATAGTCTGTTCGAATTTTGCTTTGCATTATTCAACAATTCTTTTCTATTTCTTCATTTTATTTACTTGGCTTACACAAACTGTTTATATAATTTTGGAATATTTGGGCATCTATCCATCTGAGCATTTTGTATATATTATTGGTTTATTTTAGAATTACTTTTGTTTGCTTTTTTTGTTGTTATTTTAATTTTGAGTTCGATTTTTCAAGTTTCTGCTCTTCTCTTTCCCATTTAACCGAAATTATATCACTTACTCTCAAGTTGAATGAACTCCTCTAACTCGAATATCTGTCGCATCATTAATCATTCTCTATTTTGGGCTATACCTAAAAACCTATTGATCGATTCGCTGATAAGGCTCAACGCGCTTTCATTGGAACTCTGATACTTGTTGCGCGATGATTCGGTGTTGTCTGGAATTGCTGATAAGGGTTTATATATAACGTCGTCATTCGCGCTGCTCGTGGGCAAGTGTCGAGCTGTTATGGTTGGAGTGCTTGTAGGAAAGTGCAAAGTGGGAAATAAGGAAATGCTTAGAGGGAAATCTGAATGGATTGCTTTGTCCACTTCGCTTCGCGGTTCATGCGTATTTTTATCAGCTTGGGCGCAATTAATTAGATGGAAAGTGACGTCAGCTGCGGGCCACACATAAAACTGCAATAAAAAAATATGTAGGAGGCGGGGAGACGTGTAGCAGGAGGAGCGGAAGATTCAGCGTCCTGCTCAACTGCAAATCAAGTCATAAATTAAACAGCGCGGCCGAGAGTAAGTGGGAATGCCCCTAATGAGAGCAGAAATAGCGCTCATTAGTTTCGTATTTATGCTGGCGATGAATGACCAACTGATTTACTTCATAGCCACGCCCTCCTAACGGCCCTACACCTCCTGCTGCTCGCCTTGATCTGTGGGAAACTGAATGTAAAAACATTCGCTGTAGTAAATATTTTTTAATTAGAGACAAAATGCGAGCGCGATTGCGAATGCGAATGTGCATGAATACTGAATGAATGCATTCACTCACATGTGAATGCAAATGCATTTGCGGCAGTTGCTATTGCAGTTGAAAACATTTTACAAGAATTTAGCCTTCATGAATTGTCATGGTAGCTTGCTTTTCATACTCTCCCGCTCTCTCTCTTTCTCTATCGCTTACTCTGTCTCTGTCTCTCCTCTCTGTCTCTCTCTGCCTTTCGCTTATGTGCGCATTTTTCGCCTGGTTTCGTTTGTCATTCAGCGCAGAATTTTCGTACAACGTCGAACAACGCAAACAACATCGAAAGACCATAATTAAAATAACAGTTGACTTTGCTTGCACCAAGGTGAGAGCGAAAGAGAGCGAGAGTGAGCGAGAAAGAGCGAGAGTGAGCGAGAAAGAGAAGGCGAGGGCGAGAGTGTGCAGATATTACGTCTTAATGACAGATTTGTTTACAATAATGGCATATCTGCGAGCTGCAGAAAGAATGAGAGGTACTTTACAGGGTAGATCATTTACAGGGTATACAGGGTATATGCGCTACGCTGCGTAAGGCAATAATCTCTGTAGCCAGTTTTAGTCTCTAGTTACTCCTTCAGTTACTCTAAGTTTGTTAAGTACAAGGGAGAGAAAGAGAGGGAAAGGGATAGATCTCGTCTGTCTAGTTTGACAGAGTCAAATACTTTTTATATATAGTTATGTCTTTCACATAATATCTATATGAGTGTATATTTAGCTGGAATAGCATCTATTCGCTTTATCACCAGGCCAGTCTTGATGGGACCCACAGCGAAATGTGTTGGCCATAAAAGTGGGAATAAATTTTAATGCTTGAAAATAGATTTAAATGTGGGAACATGGAAAATCACATTTTGATTTATGAGCACACGCTGCGGGGCAATCAGAAACAGAAACAGAAACAGAAATCGAAACAGAAATCGAAATAGAAAGAGAAACCGAAACAGAAATGCATAAATATAAATAATATTTTTATTGTTTTATAATTTTTATAACCCTTGTTAATTGCCCATCAGCGACTTGTGTTGGCGCCTCAATCACTCCCTCAGTCAGTCAGTCAGTCAGTCAATCGGCAGACTTGTTGAGACATGAAACAAAAAGTGTTTGCCAGTCACGTTTTGTGTTGCAGTGGCTCAGAGTGTTTTGGTGGTTTAGTGGTTTAATGGTTGCCGCAGACAAAACTTTTTATCCGACGAAGATTTTTGTACTTTTAGCTTTTTTTTCGCACTGATTGTGGGCGATTTATTGCGATTGTTATGTAATTTGAAAGCGAGAAGTGCGTTGGGGCTGACTGGGGCGACGAGGGCGACGAGGGCGACGTGCCGGCTTCACATTTAGTAAAATTGCGAATTTCAAGTTGTATAACTCTGCCACACGCTCTGCCCCCCTCTACCCCCCTCTCACTCTCTGACGGAATGTGGGTCGTCGGCTAACCCAATTCATTGAGAGTGGCGCATGAGAAAGTGAATGAGTAAATGAGTAAATGAGTGAATAATCCAGTTTAGAGGCTGAGCTCGCGATCGAATGTGCATTCCTCTCAAGAGCTGAATCGCGACTGGGTCTAAGAACAAGGGCAGTTCCATATACTAGCAGAGAAATGGCCAACTAAATTGTATAGGCTTTGGTTTTTCTCATAACTGTTTGAGAAAACATATCTCTATGAATATGTCTAAGAGCTGTCAAGTTGGGCATTAATCATGATGAATGATTCAATGTGATATGAATAACAGCTTACTCTTAGACTGCACGCACACATGGATGGATGTAACATCTATCAGAAAGATCTATCAAGCACTTGATTGATTCGTTTATACCCACATGATAACAAAGGAATATAGATACTGCGCTGCCTCTGCTATGCATTTGCTTATATGCAAAGTAATGTATACTGATATTAGAATAGATAACAACAGTGATTTTTGAGAATGAATGACGAGTGTGCTGTGGGTGCCTCCTGTCAGGTTGCCACACCTGGGTCAAAGATGATATGATAATGATGACATACTTGACTAACAAAATATTTGGATCTTACACAATTAGGGCATATTTGATATATAAATTTGCTAACTATAGAAATTATTGCCCAGAAAAATCAACCCAAAATCAACCCAAAGTCTCTGTCAGAGTACCTCAAATAATTTGTAACGACCTTTGCTAACACTTTTGTTGCTCGGCTTCGTTTTTATGGCCTTCATGTGGTTTAACTTGATGTACAAAAGATTTCAATTGCAATTACGATTTCAGTTTGAGTTGCCTAAACAAAACTGACAAAAAATCATCTATTTCGATCGACAGACGTCGCGCCAATGCCAAAGTCACAAATATCAAATTTTGTTGAAAAGCGAAAGAAAATGTCGGAAAGTGAACGAAAAACTCAATGAAAAATTGATAAAACTGGCGTCCTTACCCTTGGCAAGTGGCGTAAAGAAGAATTCAACTTGAGCTATATATATATATACATCTATATATAGTGATATATATAGGTATAAACTGAACTATAAAATATATGCCAGGGCAAATAATATCCGCTCAATGAAATATCTATCTATACTATGCACTATATACTATCGAGTAAAAGTATTAAAAATAATTTATAATTTGCACACGACTTGCCAAAAAAATCATCGAGATTTCTCCTCCTCTCGTTCCCACTTCTCTCTCCATCTCTCTCGCTCTCTCGCTCTCGGATTGCGTGGGCGTTGCGACAGCTGCAAATGCCAAGTGAATAATTGTGATTGAATAAGCCCAACAGCCGGCCACGCCCACTTCTGCACCCTCCACTTGACAGTAGGCCATAAATTAAGTGAATATGGCTTATAAGAAATGCATCTTGCAACGCGGCTCGGATTACCTTGCCACGAAATGTGGCCAAGCGAGGCAACGAATCTGCATCTGAATTTGATGCAGACAAACATCCGCAACGGCCGCCGCCTTTGACATACATGAAATAGTTTTGATGTTGAGCACACATAGCACAGATTCTGATGTTGCAACAAAGCAGGCAGCAGATCAAGGCGAAGAAGAGCAAGAAGAAGAAGCAAGCGAAGCAGGGAGTGGCAGCCAGCGCTGGGCACATTTTGACACTTGTCGCTGTCCATTCGAAAGCAAGCTGACAAATTGAACAGCATCGCGCTGCGCTCTCTTGAGCAGGCAGACGACACACATGAGTTGCGACTCAGGAAGATGCATGGGAGAGTGACGTACAGGAGTGTGGAGCTAAAGCGAGTCCACGGGTAATACTAAGTGAATACTATGTGATATGCACTACAGATATACCCTGCAAAGGGCAGGGGTAGAGCTAAGAGTTGAAAGTTGAGCAAAGCTCCACGGTCAAGAGAATCTACTCTTGAATACAGTCGAAGACATCTGCATCAAGTGACTACAGCCATACCCTGTACAGAGCTCTCAATTGAGAGACAGAAACAGACAAGGAAGCCACTACAAGTGGCTGAAGTAGCTCATCAATCGTGGCAATCAAAATACACCTTGCATTTGGGAATAAGCCGAAGACTTTTGCTTAATAGAAAATGTTGTCTCTCCGACTGCTGCTATACTCTTTCCGCCGATTGCACTTTACATATACTTAACTGAGGATATTAGATGGGGTCTGCAGAACATCCTCATTTCTTAATTTAACACAGAGCACATGGCAGCTAGTATACCCTGTAAAGAGTAATGACCATTGGAAACCCTATCAACGAAATATGTCAATAATCCTCTCAGAGAAATAGTTATCAAATAACAGCCTCTGATGCCTTAATATATCTAAAAGGTGAACAAGTAATCTATGATACGATCCCATCTCCCTTAATACTTGACATCATCACAAGTGAAAAGTTCTCCCTATTGTCTCTCAGTGTATATCTGGAGTTGCCAAGTTTGCATAAATATCTGCTATACGCTATTATTTTGAACAAATTTCGGGTTGATTAATTTGTTGACATCCCCAAGACACTTGCCACGCATCTGTGCGCCTCGTTTTTTGTTTGTGCAACATGTTGAGTGGTGCATGGGGCAAGTGTAGGGGGCAGGGGGCATGGTTAACAAATTCATTGAAATGTTGTTGCCACCGTTGCTGCTATTGTTGGCATTACAAATGCCGCAGCCAGCGCAGCCTCCGCCCGCTTCGGCGTGTGTAAGAGGCCGCACTTTGTCAACCTAATTGCTGCACTTTGTTAACTGTCACTGCGCATCGACTAAGCAGGCGGGAGGCGTGGCAGTGGGCGCTGTACAGTCTTGGCTAGGACCACCACTCGAAGGCATTGCCATTGCCCATCGCTTTTCGCCCCTCGAGTCTCTTGCTGTCTTTTGGGTTAGGCAACAAGTGTTGGCATGCTCCCTCTGCCCCCCTCTTCCTTTCTCCCTCTCTATCTGTCTTGTTGCCCAATAGGACTTTCAATTTTTGATTGAGAGCTATGACTGTTGAGATCTCTGGCCTTTCATTGCAATGATCCTCCTTCCCTTCCCCCTGATCTCTTGTTCGTTTTTCTCTCACTCTCCAATTGCTCTGTCCGTTGCTCTGTCTAAATGTCTTTTGAGAATTGGCGAACTACTATCTCTGTCTCAGGTTTATTTACTTTTCTGTCTTCCTTTTAGTAGCACTTTTCTTGCCTCTCTGTCACTCTCCCCAGTTCTTTTCTCTATCTCTCTATCTCATTATCTCTTTCTCTCTCTCTGTCTAAGGGTCTATCTCTTACCTTTTTGCTTACGAATCATGTGGGATGATGGCACGTGCCACGCACTTGACTTTTCTTCAGCATCAATCTTTCCCCCTCCCCCTCTCTCTGCACCTGTGAAGTGTAGCAGCTGCGATTCCCGTTGCCATTTGCATATTCACTCTCGATTAATCGCATTTCGCTAGCCAATTAAAGCCACAAATTATGCACGGAAAGGTAATTAAAAATAGTTTTTCATTTAATTGCATTTGCTGCATTTGTTAAATCAAATGGCAAAAATTGTAACCGTCATTCGGCTGAGCCACAGATAATCAGTTGGCTGCATAATGCGCCTCACTCTCGACTTTCACGGCGTGAATTTATATATGGAGTGAATGTATATATATATGGTATATATGTGCGTATATTGGAGATATTAAATAGTTTCGACATTTGATCAACAGCTGTCTGAAAAGCATATTAAATGCTAATTAAATACATTGGCGAAAAATGAGTTGAAAATGTGGGAGAAAAATGGGGACGAGGCGAATTTCAGTTACTTTTCAAGTCGATTTATTTTTCTTTATTTATATTTCATTTGATATTTGATTTACTTTTATTTGATTGATATATTTATTTATTTTAAATTGATTTTTTATTAGATTTTATTAGATGAGTTCCATCTTAATCTTCTCTCTGGTATAGCAACACTCACATATGTAACTCATATCGCAAACTCTTCTCTGAGCTCTCCACATTTCATAACGACTCTGGCATACCCTCACCAGCTGGAAGAGAAAGGAAATTACTTTCCGTTTCGGCTAATTAAATAAATGCGATGAGATAATTAAACTTTATTAGCTGAAAGAACTAGTGTGGCATTAACTATTCCATTGACAGATTTTATAAATGCATTAATTTTGCTTTATTTTTTGTTCACACTCTGCTTCTTCTTCTTCCGCTTCTTCTGCTGTTGCAGCTGCTGTTTATATCAATTGTTTAATTCTGCGGTTCCCCCATTGACAAAAGGTCTAATTTATGGGATTTCTGTTTCCTTTTCGCATTGTTTTATTTTGATTGTTTCATATTATATTTAATTACATTTAGCTCTGGACTCCTCTCCGCTCTCCGCTCTCCCCGCCCGCTTTGCATTGCAAATAACTGTGAATTTAGCAATATTTATGCGACATTTATCACACGCAAAAACAACAAAATGCTCGCAGCAAAATGCATATAGCAGAGAGTGTGTGAGTGTGCATGATTCTGGTTAATGCGCTAACTTATCGCTAGGCAGTGACCGATTTGCAAACAGTGCAGATACCACGCCAACAAGCTGCAGCAAGTATTGAGCCTTCCTCTCTTGAAGAAATGAGAGACATGAGAAGCGATATATCTATTATACTATAATAAACTTTGTTATACTCATATAGTCTTAAAGAGATGAGGATGGACAGATGAGGGAGATCGATAGGTCCACTTTCTACAGAATTGCTCATATACTTTTAAATTCCTATGCAGATATCAGATAATAATAGTCTCATATGCCAATACTCCTGCTAAACTCCTTTACAGACACTTGATCCATAACAATATACCCTGCTCAACAACGTTTGACGCTTACCAGGGTACAGTGTAAAAAAAAAATAAACAAATTAAAATTAAACAGTTGTTAAACAGAAAATGTGAAAAAAAAGTCATAAACAAATTCCATTGCTCGTTTTATATTTAACATGAGCTTTTTTTTTTTAATGCAGAGAGAGAGAGAGAGAGAGAGAGAGAGAGAAATTAATGAAATCTATGCTGATTTAAATGTAATTTTAGTTTTTTCAGGCTTATGAATTTTTCAGCAGTTTCAATTTAGTCAATTTGCAATCAAATTCAAATTGAAATTCAAATCCCAGAAATTTGTAATTCATAAATTAAATGTTTAGCGTAGAGAAATTAATCAATTTGTTTGTCTGCTTCGCACTCTCCCGAAACTAAGCTGAAAAATTCGATTTCCATCTGATGGCATATAATTATAATTCCACATGAATTATATGCAATCAGCAAGTGTGTGTGTGTGTGTGTTTATAAATTTACATATTACAAAGCGAGGGCAGAAATGCGCCTGCAATTATAGATTTGAAATTTGCACACGAATACTTCTTTTAATGCTCGCTCGCAGAGTGCGAAGGTGGGCATATTGGCTTTGGCCAGGCAATTTGAGATCTCAATTGTAGAGGCCAAAGCTTGTCCAGATTTACTTTATATCTAGGTGGATATAGATGGAGTGACTACTTATCAGGGAATATATATATATAATATCCAATTAGACTTGACTTGGGCGGGCATTAGGCAGTCGCTTACGCCCGCCTGGCTGCCTCCATTTGCAATCACTGTTTAAGCTGGAAATGAAGCGACAAAGTTAAAACTGTGATTTGTTTTGTTGCTAAACGAAAAGCTAAAGTTGCAGCCACAGTAGTAATTCGATAGAGTGACTCGGGTCACTCTCAAGTGGAAAGTGGAGTGCATGAAAATAGCTGAGAATGCTGTGAAGTAAATTGTAATCATTGCACTTTGTGCTGCTCCAGAGGTCAGACGACATGGATTACATTTGTGGTAATGAACTTATCACACGCCTGTCTGAGCTCCAGCTGGGAGAGACTGTGTCGCCGAGCCAATAAATGGAAGCGGACAGGTGGGTCGAGTGGGCGGGTGGTGCGGTTGGGTTTAGCTTACCTGTGCAGCTGTTGCTGTGCAAATAATTTGCTGGATAAGTAGCTAAGCAAAAAGTTAAGCTCGAAAGAAAAATGTCGAAACAGATAGAAAGACAAACAGAGAGATAGACAGACAGACAGAGAGAGAGAGAGAGAGAGAGAGAGAGAGAGACAGATTCTCTGTCGCATTCTCAATGTCAATTGCATTCCGTCTTTTGTTTTTGGCAGCGCATTTGGAACGTGTGTTTGCTGTGTGGCTGCCCAGTTGACAGAGCACTCGAAAGCGCCAAGAAAGCAAAAGAGTAAAACAACAGCAGCAGCAGGAGTAGCAGCAGCAGGAGTAGCAGCAGCACCAGCACCAGCAACAACAACAACAACAGCAGAGCGAAAGCAAGTGTCACTTTTGTCAGCTCTTAAATTTGTGTCTGTGTGCCAGGCAAAAATATGAGCGAGCAGCAAGAGCAGCAGCCAAGCCAAACATTACGTATACGCCGCATAAAACTAAAAACTGCACAGAGAATGAGAAAAAAGCTATTGGAATACTCAAGTGTTTTGATGCACTGACAGATGCAGGCGTGTGCGCGCGTGTTTGTTGTTGCTGAGTGAAAAAAGAGGAGTGAGATAAAAGTTTTTTGCAAGCGCTTGATAAGCGACGCTCACGCACACAAACACACAGAGACGTAGCGCGTAAAAAAGTCGTCGAGCCGTCGAGTTACGCCCATTTAGCACGCGCATTGCATTAGACAGACTGAAGAGCAACAGCCAAGCAGACAGACAGACAGACAGACAGACAGACAGACAGACAGACGTAGAGCTATATCCTGGCACCCACACACACATCCACACACACACACACCCACACACTCACAGCTGACGTCACGTTCATGTCACGTCACGCCGCATCAGAGCGAATTCCTGTGCAACGCGCAGTCGAGGGGCGATATAAAAAATCACTCGACTCCGCATCCACACACACGCTCACACACACACACGCACACACAGCAGGCACACAACTTCAGTTTCACTAACCAGTCAAAGTTTAGTTTTGTGCCGAGCCAACAAAAAGCTAAAAAGAGGCTAAAAAAGCTAAAAATACAAGTTAGAGCAATGCCAGCGAGCTTGAGCGACTGCGTAATACTCGGAGTTGATCCTACATGGATCTCTATAAAGTACAATATTAGTATAAGACTTGGCAGTACTTCAGTAATTAGTAGTTCAGTAATTAGCTTGGTATCCCCGCTCTGTGGTGTAGCTATAAAAGTTTGATATTTATATACGACGCGAGTGCAGACAAATAAAGATAACAGCGCTTTAAGGCTTGAACTGTAGAGTCTGCTTAGCATATATGTGAATATGTGTGTATATGTGAATATGCCCAGTAATCGTCCAGTTTGCCACGCCCCGTAGGTCTCTTCAACTCTGCGCCAGTCTACTCCATATAAGCCTAGGGTATACACGAGTCTCTCCATAACATTTCAAGTCAGCCGTTGCAATGGCAGCGAAATGCTTTGCCTTCAGACCAACAGTCGAACAGAACCAACAAAAAAAGCTAAAAATACAGCTAAAAAGTTGGCTGGCAAAAAAAGGCGTTTTTGAAGTGTACGTGAATTTTGCATAAATGCGAAATCAACGCGTTCTGCGCTTTGGCAACTGCCCCAATTGGCGAGGGAGAGAGAGAGAGAGAGAGAGAGAGAGAGAGGAAGCCAGAGATAGAGAGGCAAAACGATATACATATGGCTGTCTGCATGCGTTTGGCTTGTTATTTCTTGACAGCCTCGTTGGCTGCGTTTTTATTTTTTGTTGTCCCTAATTTGCCCCTTTGGCTGTTAGTGGGTGAATGTCGACGTGCCAGACGAGGCAGCAGCATAACAAAACTTCACTTTTGTTTGGCCCAAAAAGCAAAGCAGCAACAACAACAGCAGTGGCAACAGCAACAGCAACATCAACAGCAACAGAAAATAAACAAAATCAACTTCTCAAGCAGTTTTCTGCTGCTTCTTAGAGTATTTTTTCGCTCGACACTCGGGCTTGGCCACTTGACGTCGCATGCTGCAGCAACACACATGCCACATGCAGTGGCAGTTGCTGCTGCTGCTGCTGCAGTTGCAGTTGCCCATGGGAGAGTTGTGAAAGAGATCTCGTTTGGCCTGGCACTCCAGCTGCTGACTCCAGCTCTGACTTGCGTGTTGCGAGTGCCACAGGCCACTCGAGTGGCTTTTAATGAGCTGTTTGCATATGCAGTTTATTAATGTGTTGAAAATACTCCACAACAACAGCAACAGCAACAGCAGCAACAGCAGCAACAGCTAGAGTTGCTGCTGCTGCTCTCCCAGCTAAAAGTTTGCCTAAACCTTGAATTTGTTTAGCGCTGTAAATAATTGAGTAAATCTTCCCCGATTGCAGCAACTGCAAGGCGAGTGCCTCACTAGAGGGAAATGTGCGGGAGATATAAGAGAGATACTAACTATAACTCAATCTGCATCTGTATACAGATGTAGTTTATCGACTTCTATTTAATGCTCTGGCCTTGCCCTGCCCATTCATCAATATATCTATACGCACACACACACCCGCAGTCAGACATATGCACATATACATAACTATAATGGAACGGTATTTGTCCAAAAATAACTTCCTCGCGCTCTGCTGACTAAGTGTCCGAGTTATCTCTGACCGCCCAAATCTAATCACTGAAATCGAACAGAAAAAAAAAGAGAAAAAACAAACGAAAATCAACTATCAAAAAAATAAAGAAAAGGCAATGGGCCAGAGAGAGACATGTTTGATTGGTGGTCAATGCCTGGCGCTGAGATACCCTGCATTTCGATTTCGTTGTCACGTTTGCTGCTAGGTCATGCTGAAGTCGCTGGCATTGCGTATACCCCATGTCTGTAGCTCGTTTCTTAATGGGTATGCAGCATTGTGGTTCATTATTTACAAAGATTTTGAGCAGCGTGCGAAATCCCCAAACCGAATTGCCGTATCCAGTTGCTGGCTACGCCCTCCCCCACACCCCTCGCCCGCTCTCGCCCTTCACTCGGCCGACTCTCTCTGCACGCTGCCCCCTGCTGCCCCCTGCTGTCCCCTGGATGACATCATCAGCGTTAAAAGAGGCAACGATCCGCGGTGGCCATTGGATGCTTCAGTTGATTTTGGTTTTTCGGCTTTCGGTCGAATTTCTGAGGTTTCGGCTTGATTGCGTTGGCTTCCACTCTTTGCTTGGCTTCTCAATTGTTGCCGCCGCTGCTGTCGGTCATTCGCTTCATGTGCGGGTCAACAAATGAGGGACACTCGCCCCATCGGCTGGAGCAGTTGTTGGCCATAGCTATGCCAGAACGGCTAATGGCACATAAAATACGTGAGTCAGAAATCAATTTCGATGACCGCTGGCTCGGCTCGGCTCCAGCTCCACGGCGCAATCCAGCTTCAATGTGCGCTTTTGTTTAAGAAATATTTTAAAATATATACCAAGCCCCAAAAATTAAATGCACACCCCTCACACACACACATCGCAACACACACACAACACACACATCACACACATGGCTGTGCCATAAATCCTCAAAAACAAGCGAATGCAAATTGATTTGTTGCTCTCCCTGAATCAAATGAAATGAAATGAAATGCAACGGCTGCTTGTGCCACACAGCTCGTGGCAACGAGGGGCAACGCGGCACAGTCACAATAACAAAGTCGGGAGCGGATTTGTTAGCAATTTGTGAACGAACAGAGCTTAGTTTAATCTCTAATAATGTTTTGGAAAGAGAAACAGAGAAAGAAAAAGTTCAAATTACATTATTATTTATGAGTTTAAATTTCAGTAAGTGATTCCTTAATAATAGCAAAGAATGTGTAACTAAAACGAACTACGATAGATGCTCTTATTAGGTACTCTCATTAGGTACTCTCATTAGCTTCTTTCATCAGCTTTTCTTATCAGTTTCTTTCGCCTAGTCATCCTCAGCTCGTGTCTCTGGTTTGGCCTGTGACCCTCTCGGCTGCGAGTCCGCTCCTGTGTGATGCCAATACCAATTCGTTTGCCCAATACCCAATACCAAATCCAATGTCCAACGTCAACAGCAATAATAATAACAGCAGTCGCAATCGAATGGCCATGCCCCGCTCCCCACTTCTCCTGACTGCATATAAATAAATTTTAATTTGCCAATTGTGTGTAAAACTTATTAGCGATAAGTTTTGTCGCAGTCGCAGTCGCAGTCGCAGTCGCTATAGCTACAGCTACAGCTTTAGCTATAGCTACAGCTACATTTGTATCTGCATATGGGCAAGAGCTTTGGGCTGATTATTTTGCATAATGTCGAGCCCGCATCGCGTTGAGTGAGGAAATGAAATACGTGTATCCGTGCCTGGATTCTGGCCGTAAGCCGTAAGCTGGCCTTTGGTTATTAGTCATAAAGCTCCAATGGATAGGGCGCAAGTTAATGATAAATGTCTGTATATACAATGTATATATAGGTGTGTGTGTTCGTTTGTCAGGGTTCGACCAATCAAGCTAGCAGACAGGTTAAAGCTGACAGCCAGGAAGTTGACACAGTTGTTGAGCAAATAAAGCAATCAATTATTATAATTGTCATTGTCATTGTGACTGCATTGTCATTGGTTTGGTATTATTGTGAGTAAGATTTGATGTGAAGAAATTTTGGTATTGGTGTTAGTATTGGTAGAAGTATTGGTATTACTACAAGTCTAGCATTGGCATGAGTATTTTTGCTTAGCATTAGCATTGGTATTGCTGTTGATATATACATGAGTATTTATATTAGTATTACTATTAGAATAAGCATTAGCACTAGCATGTGATTTTAGCATCAGTGTCAGCATTGGCATTAGCATTAGTATTAGTTATAGGTATTGCTATTGATATAGATATGAGTATTAATATTAGTATTAGTATTAGATTAAGCATTCAGTGTCAGCATTGGCATTAGTTATAGGTATTGCTATTGATATAGATATGAGTATTAATATTAGTATTAGTATTAGATTAAGCATTCAGTGTCAGCATTGGCATTAGCATTAGCATTAGTTATAGTTCAGAACTGCACTTCCTTCTATATTTCCATATTTCGCTCGTCAATTCTCCATTCCCAATTAGGTTTCCAGCAAGTGATTAGCGCTCATTATTAGTTCTGAGTTGTGAGTGGCACAAATGTCTGGGTAATCGATTCATTGTTGCACAATGCCCGTGTTCCATTGTTCCACTTATGCTGTTCATGTTCCACAGTTCCATATTGCTTCAGCTTGCTCGCTAATCTTCTTCGTGAAGAGCTGTTGAGCTAGATATTAGCAGTCACAGACCTGGCAGCTGCTCCAAATGAGAGAGACCATTAAAACCCAATTCTAATGCGAGTAATTAGCCAGACAGACTCGCACACACACACACACAGACAGGTGCACTTGTAGCTGATATCTGGAATCTCAGCATGGGCCACTCCTGCTGGCATTTATGTTTGCACAGTTTCACGTGTGTTGCGCTGCACTCCACCTGGGCGAGCAGGCGTCGCTCTTTTTGGCTCTTCACATTTTATTTAATATTTTAATTAAATTATTTCAGTGCCCGCTTCTAATGGGCGCTCGACTCTCAAGGCATTTACATGCAAATGTGGCCCAACTCAAGGCTATTCCGTGTCGCTCGTTCTCGCTCACTCGCTCCCTCCCGCCTTCATATATGTATATATATGTATGCCGTGACTTGTAGATCGAGCTGTTGCCATTACCACCCGCACTTAACGTTAATTAAACTGCTGTGTGTGCTAAAATGTGTCTCTGTTTCATGTGTTTCATGTGTTTCACGTGTTGTGTGTGTCCTTGTCCTTTGTAGACAGCCTGGCTGCCGCTCTGCCTGGCCGCCTGGCAGCTGCTGTCGTTTTAATAGCTTAATGTAGTTACTTCCACTTTGAGTCTTCCCTTTGCCTTTGCTGCATCGCAACGTCTTTACTTTAAAACGTCTTTACTAATAAAAAACACAACACTCAGCAAAATTGTTATGCAGCAAACTAAATCAACACACACACACACACACACACACACACACATATAGACATAGACACACTCCCCTCCTACACTGCACAAATTACAAAGCAGCCATGACGACTATAACTAGCAGGAAAAAAGCCATGTAAGCCGCACTTACACACAACTGGGTCTCCCGTTAGCATGTGCACTCGAATGCGTGCACTTTTTCCACACACACACACACACACACACACACACATATATAGTGGTTATGGCAGACAGAGTGAGAGGGAGAGAGGGAGAGTGAGAGGGAGTGGGTGAGCGAGGTACTGAAAGTGAGAAAAAAAGAATGGTGACATCTAACAAGGTTCTGCTGAGCTTAGATTGTAGGGTATATTAGTTATACATCAGAAATATTATGTGATATATATGATATATATTTAATAGTTCCCAGGGTATCTCTAAGTAAAGTATATAATTGGTCTTACTAAAATGTTGGTTGACAGTTTATACTCCTTTTTTCTACTGTCAATTCTCACAGGGTATCTTTTAGGCTGATATACATTGCTGATTGATCTAGGGCACAAATGATCAATCATTTGGTCTGATCGTCTACTTGGTATCTCACCTTTGGCTTACTGCTTTCCTGGGTATATTTTAGTCTGTTACCTAATCCAAGGAAGTCTTGTGTGCATTAGAAATTGATGCATAATAAAGTCAATACTTTTCTCTAATAGGTTTTCATTTCTATGTGCATCTAACATTTCCCAAACTGCTTTCCAGGGTATCTGCTAGTCGGCGGGCCAGTCTTGTTTAGTTTGAGCCTAAAGTATGTTGGCAGTTTTGGCACTAGAGCTGCTAGTCTCTGCTGTTTTACATGCGAGAATGCGCTGGCAGCTGCAGCTGCCGCAGAGATCAAGGCTGCCCAGGAGCAGGACTACAGATGGCGATAGAGGCAGCGGGAGAGAGAGAGAGGGAAAGTATGGCATGTTGGGATTAGCTTGTAGTGTGTACACATGCCCGAGTAATATCTCTATTTGTGGGAGTTGCATATTTCGAGTGTTTTTTTGGCATTTTTCTTCCGTTTGCATAGCTTAATTAGTCGACTACGTGATATCAGTATACGAGCTACGTTTTCACACATATTTACTCATATGCATGTCTCTGTCTCTTTCTACTTGCAGCACCCTCTTCCTTCCCGAATTCCGAATTTTAGTGCAATAGGAAAATGGCCCAACCGCAATTGCTGCAAATCAAATTGTCACGTTTCGATGCCCAGCCCTGGGGATTTCGCCTGCAGGGCGGTGTCGACTTCGCCCAGCCCCTGCTAGTGCAAAAGGTAAGTGCCACGCCCCAATTTTAGCCATTAAATCGCTGAACAGCAATTCAATTACGCACAGATTTTTAGTTAAATCTGCAACTATTGAAAAATCGCAAACCGAAAATTCGAGCTCGAGGGAAAAAATTTTGCTCGGAAATTGGGGAAAAAATATTAGTTGAGCAGTTAATTTATTTATGCATTTAAATTCTGAAATTCAGATTTTCGTTATTTATTTGTTGGTTGTTGTTAAAAATAAATTTGTAGCAATTTGTTTTTTTTTTTTTTGTTTAATAATTTTTTTTTGGCATTTTTGCGCCCGTTTTTTGCGCACGGAACGCCAAAAGTTTTTACCAAACATTTTTTTCCAACGAAATTTCCTTTGCAGCCATTTTGGATATTTTATATGCAGACCCGCACACATAGAGAACGAGAGAGTGAGAGAGATAGATAGATGGTGTGCACAAATTGTTAAACATTTTTTAATTATTTCTAATAATTTTAACATTTCTAGCGACACTCTCACGCAAATTCAAGAGCTTCTATTTTTGCACGAATATATCCATATTTATATATATGTATGTACAGAGGTATGTGTATATATCCGCTTATGTAATATATATCTTAATCTATATTTATATACCTCATGCATATTGACATATATCTGCTCTCGGCGGGGGTCGCTGCTGTGAGCCATGAGACAAAAAATGTGCGCAAAGATCTGAATATGGATAAACGAATATGAGTTATGAACCGCGGAGATTATGTTTATGGCTTTTGCAATTGGGTCACAGATGGAACATTAAAATTGAAATTACTTCTAGAGATTTTGTAATTTAAATAATTGACAAGCATTTGCGGTCGGACTTGAGTTTTTATGGCCATTTTATAGTCTACCTCAGATGAGAATGGCTTTAAAATAGAGAGAGGCAGTGTGTGGAGAGGGGTGCAAGGAGAGAGAGAGAGAGAGAGAGCGGAGAGAAAGGAGACAAATATAGAAAGGCTGGGGAGGAGAGAAAGGAGAGATGGGAGAGCTAGTAGAGAAAGGAATCAGATGAGATAGAGGCGAGATAGGACTGACAGAGTGGAGCCGTAATAATGCCCAACTAAAAATGCAGATTGAGAGCATCCAATAGTAGAGCACTTCCATTTGGAGCAGTCTACTTATAACGTTATTCAAATCAAAGCTGGATTGGAGCTACTCGAAAAACTTAAAACGGTTTTTCTCCTTTTTCGTTTCATAGCAGTTTTTTAGCTGTTTTTCAGATTTGATTAGAGTTGAGCCAATCTCACGGCAGTTGAGCTTTGAAGTTGATGTGAATGGGCTTTGATGGCATGTCAATCGAGTGACTACAATTTGTTTGTGCACTCGTAATAGCATGCACATTCGCAATCGCATTCGCAATCGCACTCAGGCATATTTCCGAGTGGCTCTGATGAATCACTGCATGGCTTGACACTGACCTCACAAACAAACAAAAAATAAAATGGGGCTATCGGAAAATGTGGCGTTCGAGCAAGACTGTGACGAGCTCTGTTCGGCTCGATTGTGTTTATGCCGGGCTGTGCGTGAATCAGCGCCCAGATAAGGGCTCGAATCACACTTATAAATAGGCGCTGCCATATTCAACAGAAGCTCATGTCAAGCTGCTGTCAGCTTAATGTCAACATTTCACATCGATATTCAAATAGTTGACAAACAAATAAATGCTTTGAGGCGCATTTCACCTTGCGATAAAGTTCTAGATTTTCCTTACTGTATATTGCATATCAGCAATTGGAATTTGGGTTAATAAAGAAGTGCCTTAGGAAAATCTGATGCTCTTTTATAGTCTGTCATATATTCGATATATTTTCCATATAGGTATAGCCTCTGTCTCGCTCACATTCATAGTATACTTCCATATGAATGCTCTCAATTGGGATTCGAATCAATGAATAAATAGGCAAAGGCGTGCAGCCCGCCATGTTTTGTTCTAGTTCAATATTGTTGTTCTCATTTCGTTCTGTCTCTCTCTGCCACTGTCTCTCTCCCTCTCTCTCTCTCTCTCTCTCTCTCTGGGGCAGGCAGGCACCGCAACAAAGGCTTTTGGTAGTTGTTTAAGCGTGACAACATTTGCCAATGTGTAAATATTTTATTTTATGCCAAACCGAATTTATTTCGTTGACATTTTCAAACGCCGCCAAAGAGCAGCAGCAGAATTTTCTGTTTACTTTGGCATTACAAATGAGTTCAGCTGCTAATGGCGCAGCAGGGGGCGGCGGAGAGAGGGGCGGAGGCAGACTGAGCGCGGGGGCGTGGCATTGTATAGAAATGCGCAATTTCTATTTAAACAGCTTGTTCACTGAGTTGATTTATGTCAATGCTATGTCTACACCTCTCTATCTCTTTCCCACGCACGCACACGCGCACTCTCTCTCTCTCTCTTTCTCAGTTCTCAGTCTGCGGAAAAAGTTATTTAAAAATAATTCCATTTTCATTGCTCAAGTGCAAGACATTGCTGTGCATATATCAAATGTTCTGTGTATATAACACTTGAAAATAAAAAACTGTGGCTGTCAACACTTGTTTTTAACAGTGTATTTTTAGCCCATTTAGGTACACTAATTGCTCTTTAATTCAATTAATTGGCTTATAACCCGACTCCATTATCAATTGATGCATTAGCCTAATGCCAATCCATGTTCATATCAATTAGAGTGGACCAAGTACAATGTTTTACAGCGACAACAACAACGTCAACAACATCAACCAGAGAGCAGGTCGATAAATGTTGTGTAGCAAAAGCCATTAGCAGTTGTTAGCTTTTATTTGGCCAATTTAGCGGCCAGACTATGTAAAACACAACATGAAAAAAATGGCCAAAACTTTAAAATGTAAATATTTCATGCATGAACCTTGATTGACTAGCAGATATGCTGTAATGAAACACCACGTTGTCATATATTGTAGATATTCTATCTACTGCAGAAGAGTGTCGATTGTTGTTAGAGGAGAAACAAGAGAGAGAGAGAGAGAGAGATGAGGCTGGTTAGAAATCGTGACATGAGACTAACTATGGCCTTGCGTATGCCCTCTCGCTATAAGCATTTCGCCCAGGGCAAACGTTTACCAATTTTGTTGTAATTTATGCGAAAATCACGCAGCAGAAATTCCACAGAAAGCCGAAATTGTTGAGAGAATATAAAAAATATCTGTGTATATAAATATGTTCAAGCACTCATGATATATAAATAATATAAAAGAAGAAGCATGCTATTTATGAGCTGTAAAAATTTAAACTAATATTTTAGATATGTATGTGTACATATTTGAAAAACACAAGTATTTACATAGTTGTGTATACATATGTCAATAGAAATGTATTCAAATATATCCAAATAAATTGAAAACTATTTTGTGCTGCAGCTGAGGGAAGGGCAAATTGACACACGGAAAGATTGAAGCGCAGTCCCAAAGCTGTAATCAGCGTTTTTCCTGATTTTCCGACAATTTCGCCCCTGCTCTGGCTTCTTTGTTTGTCTGCCAAGGTGTCTGAGCCCCAACTGAGCAGTCTCCACCAACTCCAACCGCTCTCTCTTCCTCTCTCACTTAGTCTGTCTTCACCGTAAACCGTCAGCTGCATGGGCTGGCGCCTTTTGAACACTCCAAGCTCAATTGAATTTAGAATGGGCCGCACTTGAGGCAGCATCCAAAGCAGCTGCTCCGTTGCAAGTGCATTAAAAACTTGCCCCTTCGCCGCGCTGCGTCTCGGGGCGTGGCTGTCGAGGCATTTAATGAGCGCGCGTGTTGCCAAAGTGTGCAGCATCTGCTGCTGAGCGTCAGTTCGGGATTTAGTGTTACCTCAGTTACCTCAGTTACCTCAGTAATAATGCTACGCAAGACAACAAAACTGACAAACAATTTTTGCTCCCTCTCACTCCTTTTCTATCTCTCTCTCTCTTGTGGCTCATTAAGCTAAAAAATGAACTGCCCGCTGAAAGCTAGCAAGAAATCATAAAAAATAAGCCACTCAGCCGCTTAAATCGGATTAATTTATGCTTTCGTCGAATGTCGAAATGAAGTCCTTTCGCAAAAGGACACGACTTTTGCTCTTGCTTGTCTTTGTTTTTTTTCTTCTGCTGGCCACACACAGGCGGACGGACTGAGGGACAGATAGAGTCCCTCTCACATATTGCCACGTTTATATTTCATTATCAAGTGCAGGGTCGAATGAAAAGGCGCTCAACACACAAACACAAACACACAAAGAGCCAAAGCCAACGAGAAAAGGAAAAAAAAAAACAGAATAAAAGCGAGAGCCAGGCCAAGAGTCCACTTGCTGGTTGACTTCATCCGCACAAATAATGGTCGCCGAATAAGTAATACAAAAAAGCGTCAATTCGGTTTAGTACAAATTTACAGAGAAAAGGAAACAAATGAGAGCGCTCACATGGGGAGTGCACGACTAGCAAATGATCTGCATTTAACAGGGTTCTGGTTCTCTATGAGATGGATATATGCATTCTTATGTCATACGTACATATACAGTTGCATTGTTATACTGTTATACTGTTATATTGTTATACTGATATACTGTTAAATTGTTATATTGTTATATTGTTATATTGTTATACTGATATACTGATATATTGTTATAATGATATACTGTTATACTGCTATACTGTTATACTGTTATACTGTTATACTGTTATACTGTTATACTGTTAAACTGTTATACTGTTATACTGTTATACTGATATACTGTTTTACTGTTATACTGATATACTGCTATACTGTTATACTGTTATACTGATATACTGTTATACTGATATACTGTTTTACTGTTATACTGTTATAATAATATACTGCTATACTGTTATACTGATACTTCAAATATGCAACATTAGCTGTAACATACCTGTTGTCAATAGCAATATACCCTACTGACACATTATTCAATAGGTATATCAAATAGGAATAGCTAAAACCAAATTTCGCCCAGCTTCAGCTGAAAGGATGCTGCCTCTTCGCTATAGAAATAGCTACTCCAGCAGCTACAGCTATTAGCCAACTTGAAGTCTAGACTGTTGCTGGCCCTGGCCCTGGTTCTGGTTCTGGTTCTGGGTCTGGGTCTGCGTCTGGCCATGGTGCTGGCTACTAACAAGCTACTGTCGGCATCCAAGGCAACCGACGTGCAGTTCCTCCTCCACATGTGGCCGCCCACAGCCATCACTTCAGCGTTTTGCATTCAACTCTCTGCGTTTTGTGCATGCAAATCTGTTTTGCGTGTTTCTGTTTGTGTTTTGTCTTTTTGTTTTTCTTGTTCTCTCCCTGTGACTCGTCTTCTCCTCATTTTTTTTGTTATTTTTGCAGAAGTCCTCGTGTTTGTAGTCCCCTTTCGCAGAGCCATTAATTATTTGACTCCTGTCTGGCTGAATTTTTCGTCTGCTGCGATGTTTGTCTTTGTCTCCAAATATGGAAATCCATAATTTTGAAAACTCGTTTTGGAATGCTCTCTAAGCAGGGCAGTTGAAACGGAAGTTTTAGCTGACATAGACAATTTAACATTTGCTAACAACAGAGTGCGCAGCTGTTAAGCTTAACATTTGTTAATAGCCATAGCAAATGTTAAAAGGTTAACATAACTCTCTAGGATACATTTGTCTCAATTGGAGCCAACTTTCTAGAGGGTATTAAGCAGTTGCCTGGCTTTGTGTTGACATTAACTTACGGTTCTTTGTGCTGTTCACGTTTCGTTGTTTTTGATTTATGAGCAACCTATCTTCTTCCCTCTCCCCCTTCTGCCCACAAAAATTTATACAAAAATTATGCAATGCTTCGCTCGTAGCTTTTTGGCTTTGTGTAATTGAATCTCAGTTCAAAGCGCGGCGGTAGCCCATGGCAACTAAAGCTGTGCATAATAACGAAATGATTTTCTGATTGAACTTGTCTCACTCTGCTTCTTCCTCGACTGCTTCTCAGTGCCTGCTTGCGTGTGTGTGCGACCACAAGCGCCACGTGCCGCAGCAATTGCAATGTCAAGACTTGCGGTTGCTCTCAATTTAGTTGGACGTTTTATTAATTGCGCAACAACAACAATAACAACAACAACGACAACAGCAGCAACAGCAGCAACAACAGCAACAAACAACAAATTATGCAATTGCCATAGAACACAACACCTATTGTTCAATCAATTGTTAAACAGTAAACCACACACACTCTCACTCGGACAACATTTTGCTTTTAGCTAGACAATTTTCCCTGACTCTTGGGCTTTTGGGCTGTGGCTTTGAATGTCCTTAATACTCATTGAAAATGGCTTCAAGCGGGTATATCGGTTGAATTTTAGCCGGAAGAGAGTGTCGCAGCATATTTATTATTGATGGGGACTGACAGGCTAATCGATATCACGTGAAAATACGAGTGTACGCCTCAGGGAGTATAGAGATTCAATTTATAAGTGCGAAAGCATACAAGTATATATAAGTATACTATTCAAGGAAATCTGCGATGTCTAAGCGTATATGAATCGAAGGAGAAGACTGTCTGTTTACTGTAGAATAGGAGAATATAATGATATAGGGGTAAACGATAATTCGAGCTATAAATAAACAAATGTAATGAGTATGCTTACTGTAGTCTACGACTATAAGCTACTAAGAGCTCATTAACTAATAATATAAGAGTATAAGACTGTAGTAAGAGTGTAGTATGAGACTGGGCCAGCACACTAAGCTTTATGGGAAATGATTCAAAGAAATTGATAGAGTGTTTGGGTATAAGATTATAAGATATACTAAGATATACTAGTACATCGGTCCCTCGAGGGTATAAGCACAAGTATAAGACACATATGTACTTATACCTGCCTATTTATTACTACTACCTAGATCAATTTTGCTTTCGAGAACCGCTAACCTTTGTCCGATTTGTTAATGATCTCTCGCACAGAGTTATCAAATTTAACATACAGATTCTTGCAAAGATTAGCTCTCGCCACTATTGGGTGGGCCGCTCCCAGCTGCAGCTGTGTTACTCTGCTCTCGGCCATGGCGAATTCCAAGTGTGGCAATGAGCCAATTGGCAGTTAGCAAACGGCAATTACCAATTGTGATGAGGCAAAGTGGCAAAGTGGCAAGCGCCCCTAACTGACCACAAAATTGTTGCTCATGCGGCAGAGTGAATTCGCATTGATAGGAGCCCGTTCAGTCGTCACGGCGCTCAATCTCAGCCTGGCTGGCAGTTGGCAAAGCGAAGGCGTTAATTGAATCAGAAGCCAGGTGATAATACGCACTCGCAGTGGCGCCCACTTCCTGTGATTCATCAGCTTCCAGCCATGTCCTCGCTTGATGAAGCCGAGCCAGCAACAAGAGAAAATAAACGAAAGGAAAAAAAAGGATAGCTGAGCAGGAAGTGGCTGGCTTTATTGATCCCAGACTCGACTCCACTGCCCGGACAGTGATTAAGTGTCTCTGCTCTGCGTGGCATTTGATTGATTATCAATTTTTACCGGTTTGCCCAGTTGCTGCTTTAAGCTGTCGCTGCCGCTTCTCCTGCTGCTGCTGCGTCTGCTGCTGCAGTTGCTGTCGCAGTTGCCAGTTGCCAGTTGCAATTGATTCAACAATATTCCAACAGCTCTTCACTCCACGAGCCATTAAACGTTGCCTGGTTTCCGTTTCCGCCCACAGACTAACAGAGACAGAGGAGAGAGAGAAAGAGAGGGGCAGATAGGAGAGAGAGAGAGAAGAGCCAGGTAGACAGGCGATATTCGCATCCGTTTGTGATTGGACAGACAGACAGGCGAACGCATTAGCGCTGAGCACTGGGCGTGTCTCGTGACACGAATCGCAGCTATAAGTGCATGAATGTGATTTACTATGTTGTCTTGAGCAACAGATGAGTAGGAAATTAGTAGGAAAAGCAAGAAGCTGCAAAGTTTCTACTTACGCATAGTCGGAGTATGTCGTGACACGAGCAGCTTTCAATATGGAAAGAGACAGCGAATATGGAAGAAACTGTTGCAGTTGCTTACGATTGTTCGTGTCTTCACTTCGTATCAAAAAGTACCAAATTATTTCTCACGCACACTCACATACACAATTACACCTTGCTTCGTCTTCGTGTCGTGACACGAGCAGAGTTTATGTTTCAATGCAGCTCTAGAGCATTGCTCAATGCTCAACTCTAACTCTAGCCTTATCTCAAGCAGCGGAACAAGAGCTCAGGCAAGACTTTGCCCAAGTCTTGTCTCACACACACATAGTATTTCTAGCTCACACACTCATACATGCATATATTCGCATTGATATCGCTATTCAATTGCACTTCATTGCACAATTGCTGCGAGCTCTCGACGTCCAGAATTTCTTAGAGCACGTCTTATTTAGATTTATCCCAGCTGCTTCACTTGAGTTGTCCATATCAACTGACTGCCTCGCCCTCTCTCTCTCCCTCTTCCTCTCCCTC
This sequence comes from Drosophila mayaguana, assembly GCA_037075325.1. NCBI lineage: Eukaryota > Metazoa > Arthropoda > Insecta > Diptera > Drosophilidae > Drosophila > Drosophila mayaguana. The sequence goes on along the minus strand of JBAMCG010000016.1, from coordinate 505,892 downwards.
TCTCTCTCTCTCTCTCTCTGTCTATCTCTATCTCCCTCTTTCTATATGTTTAATATGTTATTGAATATTTTGTGGCCTTTACTAATGTCTGTATGGCGTCTACTGCAGCTCCCTTGCCCTATCTCCCTCCCCTGTCTCTCCTGCCTCCTCTTTGTCTCCCACATGCAAAAGTCACATAAATTCTTGGTGCGCTCAGTGCTGCTGGTGCTGTTCGTGCTATGTCCTCGCCTAATCCTTGTGCTTCGCATATTTTTCTCAATTGTTCGTCTGGAAATATTCTTCTGCTTGCTCTGCTGTGGCTTTGACTCTGTCTCTGGCTCTGGTTCTGCTTCTTTCTTGCAGCTTCCAACTTTCAGCTCGCATCTCGCAGCTCGCAGCTTGTCCTTGCTTGCTTTTAGGTTGCATGTCAGTGCACATAAATCGCTCGCTAGCTGAAAATTCGCTTTGCTTCACTGCTTCACAAACACACACCCATACACCCATCCACACTCACACATCCACACACACACACACATACACACACACTCTCGCTGATAGCCGATAGCTGAGCCAGCTGCTGTAGCAAAATTATTTGGCAAAAAAATGCGAGTCAAGCTTAACTCTAGCAGCATTATGCTCTGTATGTGTGTGTGTGTACCATAAATATTTATAAGTTCTAAGCGTAAACTCAAAAAAGAGCATGTAAAAGTGCATTAGATGAGAGTGCTGGGCTAGGAGATACCTTAGCTGTATCTAGAGATCAAGAGGCAAGTAATTGAAGGCGCAGGAGAAATGACCTGTAGAGAGAAAGATATAGAGATAGATATTATAGTATTAATTGAATTTGGTATATAGGCACAAACTTTAAGGTAATTGAGGAGGTAAAGGGAGGATCGACTCAGCTTGCCATTCTAATGAGGCATACATAAGTATTCTTCAGGGTCTCAATCTTTGCCCTCTGCCCGTTGCATCACAAAGGTAAAAGTGTGTGAAGTGTGTGCGTACACAAATGAATATACTCGGCTTGCACATTACGAATGCGTGCAGGGCATCGTCGAAGAGAAGCGTTTTGTAAAACGTTAAAGCGCTTAACTTGGCCAAGACTCAGCTACCTCTCAACAGTTCCCCTCCTGTCCCTCGCTCTAAACGATGAGCCCACACGAGTTGCTTCTTGCCCACTCACAGCTCCACATTAGTCAGCTAATGGCAGTTGCTGTTGCTGTTGCTGTCTTTTTACCTGATATATGATTCAGTTACTGATTCAATTTCTACCTGTCAGATATCTGTCCCTCTCTGTGCTCTCCTCCCTCTGTCTCTGTCACTGTCTCTGTTTGGTTTTACATAAAAGAGTTACAAATGGATACAAAGTCCATTGATGACTCAGACACGAATCAAATTTAATCGGCTAATTTAGAGCTAGAGTCTTATGAGGAGCCACGCTGAGCCAGCTCGGCCAGCTCTGCCGGCTCAGCTGCTCGCTTAAGCAGTCTTCACTGTACTCATGGCTCGCGCTCTTCATATATTTTTTGCAATTGATCTCATTTGGGCGCTGATTTAATTGCTGCCTAGTGGAGGGGTTTCTCCTTCGGGCGCAGCGGCGGAAATGCGGCTAACAAAGCGGAAGCGGAAATTGTGCGCTCGCTTATCGGAGTGTTTATGTGTGTATTTTGCGTGTGCGTGTGCTCAGGGGGGATTCTCGGGCAGCGCAAATTGCGTGCTACGGCGTAATCGAAATAAATTATGAGCACAACTTGCGCTGCGGTTGGAGAGGAAACAGCACGGCGGACATGAGCAGGAGGAGAAGGAGCGCGCTACTGAGGGGAGAGAAGGTGAGAAGAAAATCCGTAGCTGGGAGGAGCGAGAAGAGGAGCGAGCCGAAGGGAAGTAAAGCAGAGCTGAAGAGGCTGGAAGCCATGGGAGGGAAGCTGGATAGAGGAGAGAGGAGGAAAGCCGCAGTGGAGGGCAGGTCGTAGCCATAGCTGATAACTGCGTACTCCTGCATGGTCTGCATGTGGATATCCGGCTTTGAGCCACTGGCCGTGTCCGGGCTTTTAGTGCCTTAGTGTGTTCTTGACCCTGAGCCGTGGGCGAAGTCCTTATTGTGGCCGGCAGAACGAACTTTATGCGAACGGGAAGCTTATAGCTGCCCCTCGCCCCACTCCCCACGCTCCTTCGCTGGTTTCTGATGCTTGTTTATGGCTCGTGGCGCATTTAGTTCAGGTTTCCACTTTCACTTGTGCTTGAGGCAAAGGATTAGGATGCTAAATTAGTCGCTGGAGCAATTAGCGGGCAGCGTTTAAGTTCTCATCTTCAGAGGCATATGTTTTTAAAGAGAAGATAGTAGCTGATTGTAGCTGTTGTGAAAGCATTATTAGTGCGGGCAATATGAATCTACATTGACTTGGTTGCTTACACAAATGTTGGCATGGCTTTGATGTGCTCTTAAATTGATTAACTGTCAAGCTGGCTATTCCGCCAATTCCTTTGCTTAAGCCATTTGATCTCGTTCAAGATTTCATATGCTAGCCGAGTGCATTTTTTACCTTTGACCATACCATAAGACTCTAATAATGATATTGGTTTCAGCTAATCAATCCTACTCGCAGCTTTAAGGCGCTTTGAAAGCTCTCGCCAATCGACATATCCGTTTACTACGAGTCAATAATACAGTTATTATTATTATTATTGTCGTGCGTATGTGTGCTTGTGTCCGTGGCGCATGTATCACACATGTATCTATAATCAACATTATATTATGATGCCCATTCATATTTTATTTTCACAATTTTTTATGGGCCAACGGGCACGTATTAGCCATAACGATATGTCATTGATTCTCAGTTAACGCAGACGAGCAGTGGCACAGGCGATGCCCTAGACAGTCATTACGTCTCTCTCTCGCTCGCTCTCTCTCTCTCTCTCTCTCTCTCTTTCTCCGACTCGGTCTGAATCCTTGTCATCGTGTTTGTCGCCTTTGGGCTTTGATATATTATGGCCCGTCGCCTTGTCTTGTTTATTTGAGTTATTTAGCTAAATGTGGTAGCAGCAGTTGCTGCTATTCCGCCTTCTCTTCTACTTGTGCTTCCTCTGCCCCTTCCTCCCCCTCTTCTTCCTTCTTCCTACTCTCAATCTGCCTTTGGGGCTTGACGCATTCTGTTTTTGTTTTTTTACGGTTATGACGCATATTTTGTTACGCTGGAAATTGAGACGTTGCTCTTGTGATTTATTATATTGGCCTCGCTTGCATTTCAAATTGTTTCTGATATTTAGCCGAAGCGTCTTTTTGCATTGCCCTCTAAATTGTTTACAGCTGGCAGCTGGAGCAGTTCGAGTTTTTACAGCCTCGACTCCGCAAAGGGGCGAAAAAAAAGTCAATTTCGTTAATCAACACGAACGACTTAATCCAAATTGAATGAACTCGATGCCAAAAGCGGATCAGCCAGGGCTTATGCGAAGCGCCAGAAAAATTGGAAAATTTACACATTTTTCGCATTTTTTAAAAGCATTTGATGAGCTATGCGGCAGGAGGCAGCGACGAGAGGCAAGAGGCAATCGGCTCAAGGCTCAGGTGGAAAAGGCCTAAAAAGGCGAAAATTGAAAAAAATCGCAACAGCAGCAGTAGCAGGAGTACGAGCAGGAGCAGCAGCTGCCAGCAACATAAAAATAAAGCCTAAGCCTTGGACGTTAGACCAAAAAAAAAAAAAAAAGTGAGGAGAGAAAAGAAAACAAAAATCATGCCAAGTCAATCGAGACCATCGAAACGAGTGTGCGTGCCTCTGGGTGTGTGTGTGGTTGTGAGGGTGTGTGAGGGTGGGGCTACGTCGAGGCTCAGCCACGCTTGAGGTGATAATGTAATAAGCACTTTTTATGACCCAACAGGATTTAGACCTAAAAATTCCAGACACTGCGAAATGTTTGGCAGTCGAGCTGAGTTCAAAATGTGTGCATTCCCTTTGCTGATACCCTGGGAAATGTATAGCGGGGCATGCTGTAGTAGAACTGTAAGAATATAGGAGATAAGAGACATAGTTCGCAGTGTCTAAATAATTACTATAAAAGTGAATGGATTTAAGAATCTGATGCATAGGGTCTAACAGGGTGAATAATGTTCAAATCTATGATGTATAAGAGTGAGTTACGTATGAGCGCATGAGCATGAGACTATAAGAGTGAGTATGTACAAGAGTACATAAGAATGTGACTGTAGCTCCGTCGAAGGGTATCGGCCAGTCGAGCATTGCCCACACTCGCTTGTTTCCCGTTGTTTTAGCTGGGATTTAGGTTGCGGAGGCTGCAGCACTGTTTTTGGGCCAGTGAACATATTGTTTTTTGGCTCGCTGCTAATTGGTGGCATTCAGCAAGCCTGTCAGCATCTGCGGAGGTCGGCAGTCGGCAGTCGGCAGTCGCAGTTTTCCTTTATGAGTATGAGGAGGATACGACCTCCCACACTCTACCTGTCTGTCCCTGCAGCACTCCTGCTCTATTATAGAGTACACTTATTTGATTATGCGAAGGTAAGGTTCGTTCTCATTAACAGAGAAACAGAGACCGCGAGAGAGAGAGAGAAATGCAAAGAGTAATGGAAAATTACCTGACCATGTCATTTGCCATTAAGGAAAACATGAAACTGGGAAACTGTCCACGAAGTAAAATAAAATTGAAAAATGTCATTGATAAAGAAAAGGAGAAAAAAGAAATCAGAGCGGAGCACCACAATAGCCAGGACATGCGCTGGGCAAAGGCAAAGGCAAAGACAGAGATGGAGAGGGGGGCAGAGAGAAAACGTCAGCTGAAGGTAAAGGTAAAGTGTGCCGCCGTCGGGGTCTCTGGTTGACTGGCTGCATTGACAATCGACAAATGAGAAAAGATAATGCACAGCATTAATCTTGCTACCAGCAATTTGTCAGCGAGCCAAGAGCTAGGAGCTAGAGCTAGGGAGTACAAGACCCACTCACACACACTCCCACACACACACACACACACACACACAGAGGACGGGCTCGAGTTTCGATTTGAAGCATGCCAAATGCAGCTCAAATATTGTGGCCAGCAAATAGAGCAGCAGCTGCACTTGACTCCTCTCTCTCTTTCTCCCTCTCTCTCTCTCTCTCTCTCTCTCTGGCTCTACTCTCCTTCTCTCTCTCTCCCCCTGCCCTCACTCTTCTAAACGTAGTTTTCATCAATTAATTTACAATTTGCCAGCCATTCGCATTTTCACATTTCCAACCCGTCGTCGTTTTCATTGATGGTCAGCGCGTGGGCTTGGCATACATTTAGTTCTTTTGCTATTTGCATACTCGCTCAGGGAGTGGCAAATGGGCATATTGGTTGCACGTCTGTCCCCCTAAGTGCATAATGCATTTGGAATGCTATTGCCGGAATTAGAGACCAGATTCTAGGGACTAGCATATCGAAAGAGAATTCTATTGACCAGTCTGAGGTCAGACATATGCCTAGGATAGTCGAGCATCATGCAGTCAGCTATGCTCGACTGCAATTTTCGTGTTTGGTTTTTCCTTTCGATTCGACTTTTTTCTTTCTATTTCGTGCAATCCTTCTGCAGCCACATAGTAATGGCCATGTCCTTGCCGGTTGCTGTGTCCTGCCGTAAATTGCATTGCTTGCCAACTTGTTGAAAGGCTGAGCAAGAAAATCGCGCAGAGCGAGTGTGCACGGGTGTGTGTCTGTAGGAGTGTGTGTGTGAGTGTACTTAAATGCTTTTCTGTGTTCTGCACTCAACTACAAAAACTGGGTTACTAACTGAGCAGCTGGACACTGGGCAGGAGCATGCTCAAGAGACAGATAAAGTGCGACAGAGAGAGAGAGAGAGACACATAGGGAGAGAAGGAGAGAGGGAGGGAGGGAGGTAGGGAGGGGAGTGCTCGATTTAATGCTTACAATTTAGACTCTTAATTAGATCCACAAATTTGGTTTGGCATACAAATTTTTACGCCGTATACTGGAAGCGGAAAACGAATCGACGGCGGAGAGTGCTTACGGCGTATTCCTTTTAATTGTTTTTGCTGTTTGCTGTTTCAGTTTATTTCGCTTTTGTTGCGCTCTCGCGTTGATTTATTTATTTCTATTTATTTTTAGAGCAATTGCGGTTCGCCTCAATCTAGACCACGCCCCCCACCACCAACGCCTCCTCTTCTCCTGCTCCTCTCCGTCCGTGGCCGTCTGCGTGCTATGCTCTACTTTTTTTAAAATTTTTTTCTACTTTCTGCTGTCCGCCGTAATGGGGACCTTAATCACGTAATGATTTTCGCTACGCGCACCGTGAAGAGCGAGACCGAGCGGTTCGTCTTGAATTCTTGGCCAACATTGTTTCTGTTTCTGTTTCTGTTTCTATTTTATTTATTCTTTATATATACTCTACTTCGTCTTCATTTTGCCTTTCACAATTGGCACAAATCTCGCGCTCTCTGCTAATGGGCAAAATGCTGTGGCGCTAATTGAAATTGCATTTGCTTTAACTTAAATATTTAATTGGGGGAACGAGAGTCGGATACTCTGAGAGTCTTGGGAATGCATCAAGTATTCAAGATTTAAGGAAATGTTGGAGGAGGAAAGTTTTGGAAATACTCTAGAAGAGCCCAGGAAGAGCTCAAGAGGAGTTTAGGAGTCGTCTAGGAGCTGAATTGAAGTAATCTATGAAGAATTTATGAAGGGTCTAATAATAGTCTAGGTAAGGACCAGAAATAGCTTAGGAAAAGTCTGCAAGTTACAAAAAGTTCCTCTTTATTGATAAGCGGAATGAGTTCGAGTTCTGACCTTAAAGAGATCCGAATTCATTTTGCAAATGCTTGAAATTGTATTTTTCTTCTTCTTTCGTGCTGCAACACGTGGCAGGCAGAGCGGGTAGCCAGTTCCCCTTCTGCTTCCGGGTGTTGCCTCCTCATCTCTGTTGCTTAGCCAAGCAAATTTTATTATGCCTCTGCAGCGCTCTTGATCTGGGGCCACTGCAGCGGCCTCTGCAGTGTCAGCGGGTTCTTTGTCTTTCATGTGTTGTCCCTGGGGAGGCGCGTTAGTCGATAACAATTGACAATGGGACACCGCCTGGGTCTCTCCCCAAAGACGAAATGCAGAGCTGAGCTGAGTTGAGTTGAGCTGAGGCTTCAACTGAAAAAGCCGCCGCTTGCCAATTTTGCTTAGAATGCGCAACACGAAGCGTCGACAAATCCTAATTGCATTTGCCTGATTGCAGCTCCAGAGAGAGAGAGAGAGAGAGAGAGAGAGAGAGAGAGAGAGAGAGAGAGAGAGATAGAGGCAACTGCAGCTTTACTTGTAGGCAGAGGTGCACCTCCAGCTGTATTCTGTATCTGTATCTGAATAAGTATTTGTATCCGTATCTGAGACTAGCTTAAAAATGTGCCTGCATTCATATGCAACAGGAGCTCAAAACGGAAAATGTGATTCTGTTGCTGTTCATTAAGGAGGCCAGACACATGGCCGAGCGAGAGGGAGAGATGAGAGGAAATGGCAAAGGGACCGCGGCCTATTGGCTTATGACAGCGAACATGTAAATGCCATTTACAGCCTCGTGTTGCCGCTTGGGGTTCGGGTTGGGGCTGGGGGAACAGACGAGCATTGTCTTGTCAGCGGCTGATATCGGAGCGTAGGCGTAGAAGGTTTTGCTTGCTCGTCTTTGGCTCAATTGAAATTCCATTTAATGTAATTTGAGTGCCATCATTCATGTTCATTCGGTCTGGCTGTCGGTCTGCGTCTGCCTGTCTGTCACAGTCAGATAACAGAATGGACAGACAGACAGGCAGAGCCACGCTCGAGTTCTGAGATTGCGCTTACGCCGATTTCATGGGTGTCAGAATTTTCGTTTACACGCTGCCCGTTGATTGATGGATCATTTAATGGTGCTCGGCCCTCTGTCGGCCCCTGCTTGCCAGTTCATCTCGTTATGTGCAGGTCGAGCGCACATATCGAACTAATGAAGCTGTACAATAATTTTCACAGCATCAAACAGAAAGAAGCGAGAGAGAGGGAGAGTGAGAGAGGGAGAGTGGGAGACTCGCCTCTAGCGACATGCAATCGACATTTCCTGCTGTGCTGCATTTTATTTTAGATTTAGTGCAACTCGGCCCTCGTCGCGCCTCTGACCCAGTTGCTAGCCCACTGACATAGTAAGAATCCCTCATATATAAACAAACAAACCAAGAAAAGCATCGGCATTCGGCACAGACATAACTTGCGGATACAAAATGCGTTTTGCAGTTGCAGATACTTTATTGTTGCCGTTGCTCTCGTTGCTGCTGCTGCTGCTGTTGTTGTTGCTGCTGCTGCTGCTGCTGCTGCTGCTGCTGCTGGGTCTCACATTTCCACACGTACAAACAGCAGACGGCGGACTGTGGACGTCGGACGTGCGAACGGATTTGTCTGCATCTTTTTGCCAGACCTCAAGGCACGCAAATGTAAACAACAACGCCACATGTGTCTGCCTTATGTGTATGTGTGTGTGTGCGTGTGGGTGTCTGGAAAAACTCAGCTGCGCAGGTAACGGCACTATTAGGCCTTAGATTTAGCACGCACATGTGGCCCAGCGCTAATTGCTTTAGTTCGACAAGTTCCTAAACATTTCGGGCAAATACAGCGGAAATACCCTACATGGAGATGGCCAGTAAAGGGTATACACACACACGTGAATACACTCATATAGAGCCAGTACTAATTGCTTTAGCTGAGTAACTTTTCGATAATTCGGCGAACAGAGCCATTCACAATTCCAGCAGGAGGGCGTGCTTAACTAGGAAATACCATGTCGTTCCAGAATATAGATACATTACTTTAGTGTATTTGTCAGATTGTTTGGGCTTCGTTTAGCTGGAAAAACTACTTGAAAATGTTTACCAGAGCTCAACAGAGTTTTTGGCATCAATTTAACTTCTGGAGTCTTCAGCTTTGGCCTGGCTTCATTAGCTCAGGCGGTCCAAAAATTCGAATAATAATAATAATTTATGCATGCTTTTGACACAATACACAAAGGGTTAACTGGTCACTGGGGAGAGCATGAGGCGGCGGCAGACGCAGGCGGAGGCGGAGGCGGAGGCATGTCAAACCGCATGCGAATGTCAGCGAGAAACTCGGCGAACTTCGGTGAACTGCGAGGCTAATTAAAAATATTTTGTTGTTGGCCAACCCTTAAGCGTCAAAATTGAAGAGCTTAGCGCACGGGGTAGATACATCTATGCCCCAAAATAGCACACATACAGGGATAGAGAGAGAGGCACCTTTATACACACACACACACAGACACATCTCTGCCAACCTTTGACGCGCTCGACCTTGCCCGCGAATCATTCAACAACATTGCCTGGGACCGCCCATTGATGATGTTGTTTAATGCAACAAAAAAATCTCAACATCCTTACACACAGATACCCACAGACACACACACTAACACGCATATATATATATGTATATATATCTGGAAAACAATGGCGCGTAATTTGACGAAATTTACATTCCTTAATTAATCTTGTTTGCGTTGCGGCAGTTGCCTGTTGTTGACTTGGCGCGCACCACACCATGCCACGCCAGCCGCTGTCTTCCTCTCCCTCTGTCTTCCTCTCCCTCTCTCTTTCTCTCTGTAGACTGCCTGGCGCTTTTGGCAATATTTACACCCTCCTTGCTCTCTGCGCTCTCTAATGACTTTACACGCACAAGCTGCTTAAATGGAGTAAGGGAACACAGAGCACGAGAGAGAGGAGGGGGGCTGCTCTGACAGGGGTAACTACATCCTGGCAACCTGGCAACCTGGCATCCTGTCAGCCTGGCGTTTGTCACTTTAGCGCGTCTTGTGTCTTATTAACCCATATCCCAGGCAGGTATCCTGTGTCGGCAAACATTTTGCCTAAAGAACCCTTCTCATTCGCATTAACCAAGACCCTAGCTGCCGGCTGCTGGCTGCTGGCTGCTGGCTGCTGGTGTCATGTGACCCGCAAGGCAATTCCTCGACTCCAGCCCACGTCGCGACTCACCTGGTTTTAATCAAGAAGTCGACATGTGACAATTATTGAAATTTTTAGTTGCAGTTGCGCACATGAGAGCAAGCTGAAGGCAACGTGAGCGCCATTTAGAGTGAGATTCATTTGAATATGCGAGGCAATATAGGTTCAACTATGGCAGGGCGAAAGGAGTCTGGATAGCATGTAATATCTCTCGGTGCGTCAAGAGACACAGCTGGCTCTAATTCTTGATGGAGTGCCCAAGATGAGCTTTTCAGCTATCGCAAACTCTCTGCTGACTCGCCTGCTATATTTTCGCTCAGTGCAATTCCCACTTCTGGTCCAAGTCATCCGATCTCTGCTGCTGCCAACCGCTCGAGGAAACTGCCATTTCTCGTTGTTCGCAGCACAGTTAGTCATGAATGTATGCGCATATTCGTGGGCCAAAAGGTGTTGCCACACATGCGCAACAGCTGTCAGTATCCTTTTTCACCTGTGCCCCCTGTGCAGTCTGCCTCACCTTGTTGATAGTTGGCTCGAAGATAAATTGAACTTCGCTTGGCAGGCGCTGCCCACGCTGGCTAGAATTGACAAGCGGCCAGATACAGTCAGTCGTCCGCTCTCCGCCCCTCCGCCCCTCTGCCTCGCCATCGACCTCCCCCACCTGTCCGCCCGCTCACCTGCCACCCTTTCATTAGCTGTGCAACACAAATTTCCTCTGGCATTGGCCGCAATGATTTCATTTGTGTAAAGTTTTTCCATTTTACTAGTTATGAATATGCAGCGCAACGTTTATATAAATTTCTGTGTGCGTGTGTGTGGGTGTGTGTGTGTGTGGGTGTGTGTAACTGCAGCTGTCATTTCAAAAAAATAAAAAATAAACCTTGTCCACTCGGGCAGCGAGCGCGCTTTGTGGCACGTTGATTGCAATCATAATTTATAAATGTTGCCGACAGTCAACAAAATGTTGCTCTTGTTGTTGCAACAGTTGTTGCTGCTGCTGCTGCTGCTGTTGCTGTTGTAGCTATGTCAAAGCAGGCTCTGGATTGGACTGCCCTCCGCCACTCTCTCCTCCTCTTTTTTGGAGCCAATAAATAAATAACTTCTGTGAGCTGTTGAGTCATGCGCAGCGCTTAAAAAAGGCTAGAAAAAAGGCCAAAAAAAGTTGGCAATTTGTACCCGAAGTTAGGCAGCAAGCCATTAGCGACAGATACAGCAACTTTTACTGCTCCTCCTACTGCATATGAATAATTGAATAGGAATCAGAGCTCAAGAGCCCGGAACTAGTTGAAGAACTGTTCAAGAAATCCGCAAGTGAACCGGAACAGAAGTCGCTTTGCATTTAGTTTGCTGTGCAATATGGAATATGAATCATTGAAAACGGAACTAGTTGAAGAGCTGATAAAGAGCACAAGCAACACCAGCTAGACCTAGTTTAAAATTCGATTGGCTTGATTGATTTATAATGAAGATGAAGTTGGAATGAGACCTAGCAAATAGCTCAGGAATAGTTTAAGGAACTAGTTAATGAACAGGCAGCGGGAACAAAAGTTGCGACTGATTTTTACTGTCTCCACATTGTAATTACTTGGCTGTAAATTGTTGACCAATTGAAAATGTAACTAGTAACAGAGCTAGGAAATAGTTAGGGGAAGCAGCATCTAGAAATTGGAGCAGTTCCCAAAAGGAGTTCTGCCAACAGTGTATTTACTTTGCTGCATTAACAGCTCGCTGGATTTGATTGTTTGGCTTGGCCCGTGGACGGGGCAGCTGACCCAAGCGAGGGCCAGCCAGGGCGTGGAGGCGTGGCCAAAGAGTAAAAACTCTTCATTTGCCAACTTACTGCAGCCCGACTCTTTTTTTCTTTTCATTTTTTGCGCTTCCCCGTTTTATTTTTTTGTATCTCGGTCTGGTCAAGTGCTGCGGCCAACATTTGTTGTGGCAGAGAAACCACAGCGGCATTTGCTTGATTTACTGCGAGCGAGCGAGCGAGTAAGCGAGAGAGAGAGATTGCAAGATAGGGAGAGCGCGGCAGATGGGGCGTATGAGTGATGGCCATGCATATTCATATACATTGAGATTCATTGTATTTGCGCGCTGCATTTCCGCAGTGTTCGAGTCTCCTCGTCCAGCTCTTGAGCGTTTGTTCGTTCTACTTACGAGCATTCCGCTTTCTGGTTTTTATGGCGCATAAGCGGCAGGAGGAGGAAGCGTTGAGGGGGGGCGGGGGCGTGGGCCGAGCGGGTCGTGGCATCTAGAGCAGAGGGAGATAAAACTTGGCTTGGCAAATGGAGTTGATGCGGTTTATGTTGCCTTTAAACTGATTTATTTTCAATTAAACAAGTTCATAACTTGGCCAACAGCTTGCAGCAGCCTCTGCGCAGCCCTCGTCCTGCCTGGCAAGGACTTGCCTTTTGTGTTTGGCCTACAATTTACGCCGCAAATTTAATTTATTTTAGATACACCTAATCCACAAAAGCAAACTTGATTTATCAACATAAATATTTGGCATGCTGTCGAGTGCTCCGTCTCTACAGTGGGCAATAAAGTTAAGTGCACGCCTTGAAAGCCAATTATTTATAATTTGAAGACTTTGTTGAATGACTTTGTTGCATGCGCTGAGACTGAGCAGGCTCTACCAAGCTCCTAGTTGAGCTGTGCACTCACTTTTGTCACCCACTGTTCATATATGTAAACAGGCAACAAAATGTGCGTGCATCTCCCTTTGTGTCTCGCTCTGTCTCTGTCTCTGTCTCTGTCTACACACTTTGCTAGCCTAAATTGCAGAGTGTTAAAGGATATGTTTTTCTGGCTTAGGCAAAAGTGTGTGAAATTGACAAGAAGTGGGCGTGGCAGCTGAGCCGAACAGAGCAAACGGGAGCACATGAGCTAGGCAGAGTTAGTTGGGCCTTAGTGCGAAGCCAACAGCATCAACTGGTCTCCATTTCAATTACAATCGCTGGCAAGTGAATTTCAATTTGAATGCACTTGAATGGATTAGTTGAGTTGATTACGGGCATTTCGGGTTGAGTCTGGCTATTAAATTTAATTTGCTATATGGATTTATGAATGCCACTCTCCTCTCTCTCTCTTCCTCTCTCTCTCTCTCTCTCGGGGCTTGTCTTGAGGCACTTTAAATTTAATATTAGCAAACGTTGCTCAGTCACAACTCATTTCAGTTGAACTCAGCTATTATTTCGTCACACTTCATCTGTATCCCTCTCGCCATTTGATATATTCCATTTATAAATGTTAATAAAATACTATATTAATGAAATATTTCATATCTCATTTCATCTATCAGCTCAGTCCGTGCTTCCATGCCAACTTAGCTCAGCTCACGTTTCACCATCATCAGCCATCTATTCTCGTTTCAATCTCATTTCATTCCCTCTGACTCAAGCTGCTCTCAGCAGATGAGTTGACCTTGTATTGTCTCATTTAGTTCAATCTCGTATCATCTTATCGCATACCAACTGTTTCTCTTAACTCATACCAGCTGTTCCCAGCTAATCTCATCTCATCCCATAATGAAAATGCAAAATGTTAATGTGTTTCATATCGGATTATCCCTCTCTCTCTCTCGCTCTCTCTCTCTTCTTTTGACCTGTTATAAATCATCATTTGCTAGAGTTCTCTGGTTAACACATGTAATATCTCCTGCTGGCTGGCCTCCAAATTTTTGTCAGAGTCAAAGTGTGTCTCCCGCTGCAGCTGGCCCGGAGAGGGGGTTTTATGGTGCTTGAATTGGAGCTCGCTTACGACAGGCGCATAAGTCAAAGGCAGCAAACAAATGCCTTGTCAATTGGCGGCTGGCCGCAAATGCTATAAAGCTGACAAATGTCTAACAAGCGAAAGCGGCCCCAAGCCACAACAAAGCTGACAAACAGCGGACAGCGGACAGTGGACAGCGGTGCAGTGGCTCCGTTCCGGGCCACAGCGAGCCGCAAACACAGCCATAGTCACGGCTATAGATAGAGCCATAGACAGAGGACAAATATTGTGGGCGGGGCGCGCATGTTGATCGCAGGTACTCATAAAACTGTCCAGCTGTCAATATTCCAATGTCACTGACACACACCCACACACAGGCACACACACATATTAAATCCAAGCGCACTTTTGTGACATGCTGGCAACAGGAAAGAGAAAACTTCTCTTGCGGAACCAAGTGGAAGTTGAGCGCATGTAGCAAATACCTTATAAAAATAAGAGTCAAATAAATTGTTTTTGTTTTTATGGCTATTGCTGAATGCGAAAGTGTTGTAAGTGCTCCTGGGAACATTACACGTTTCAGTGTTGTAAAGGTGCAATTCGAAATAATCGATTCGAGTCCTTAAGTTCTTAAGTTCTCTGATCCAAGACATAAGACTCACTTTGGGATTTCTTAGACAGTGTTGCAAAAGCAGCTTGATAAGTGTGGTACAACACATTTAAGTGAATGTTAATGAAACTCCGAACCGAAGTCTATAGCCATCATTTTGTTAACTTCAGTTTAAAGTTTATGTTTGACATTGTTCAGCTGTTGCGTGTTGCTTGAAGTGTCTGCTAGGCCTTTCATTAAATGTAGGGTATATATACTTGTGTCAAATCAATAAAAACAAAATGCGAAACAGCGCATACTTTGATTCGGTTTCCCTTCCTCTCCCCCTCTCTCTCTCTCTCTCTCTCACTCGCGCGCAATGTGTGACACCTCAAAGTCCAACCAATTTCAATTTTCAGCAGTCGAGCAGCAGCAACAACAAACGTGTTACAAGAAAATGAACATGTCAACAGCATCCATTGAGAGAAAGAGAAGCAGACAGAGCGTGAGAGAGAGAGAGAGAGAGAGAGAGGCGCGCTTTTGCTTCAATTTGCTTCCTTTTTTGGGGGGACGAGTCTCGGTCGTTTGCCCGCTCCGTTGGCTTCATTGGTTCTGGTTCTGGTTCTGGTTCCCAGATTTTGGGCATGGGCTTTGCAGGCTTTCAGGTTGATTCTGGGTTTGCTGGCTTTGGTTTTTTCGGTGCGCCACATTTTTAGCAACTTTGTAAATATTACAAAATTTAGGTGTCTCGCTTGGCGAACATGCCAATGAAATATTTATGCAGTCAGTCACTCGCATGTGACTGTGTGTGTGTCTGTTTGCGGCTGTTTTGTGTAAATATAAAGCGAGCCACATTCGACAGTTCAGTCAGACAGAGACAGAAAGAGAGGGAGAGGGAGAGAGAGAGGGAGAGGAGGCTGGTCTGCGTCTGATAAACAGACAATTTGGCAAAGTGGAAACGTGGAAACGTGGAAACGTGCAGAGCGCGCATAATTTTCAGCTCGACACACCTGAGCCTAGTCACGTGGCAGGTGGGGAGTTGCGGCGCATAAATCGAGCCTAGACTTGAGTCAAGTGCAGCAGCAGCGGCGACTTTGAGGTTCCTGCTTTGCGGCCGATTGAAGGTGCCGAAGGCGACTCTAAACATTTTAGTCAGATTAGTTCAAAGTTTATTAAATATATCATTTCAAATGCTGAATAATAATGGCAATGTTTTACAAATAAAATGCCAAACAATTGATTCGATAGAAAGGTATTAAATATTCTGTTTTAAATTAAATTCAATTTAAAAATAAAATGGTAAGCAATTAATTCTTTAAATTTAATTAATTAATTTAATTAATGCCAGCTTTAAGCAAGGATATGTAGTCTTAACTTGAAATTGAATTTAGTTTTAATACTAAATACATTTGTTTGCTCTCAAAATATTTTGTATCCATGCAGCTGTCGAAGAAACTTTCGAGTTATTTTGCCCTCAGTTGAATTTGTTTCAAGCTCGAGCACAATTTATTTAGATCATAAACTCATTCAACTTTAAAGAAATTCAGTCAAAAGTTTCAGGTTTAAGCTTTAAGAGATTTGCATTAAAGGCGTGGCAAGCGCCTTTCGCGTGCGCCCTCTCACCCGCAGTTCTCTCTTCTTCTCGCTCTCTGAACACATGTGTGCAATGGGGGAAATGCAGCTTCTGTTGTGGCTGTGAAACTTTTACGATTTTAATCGTTGGCAAATTTATGGCTTTAGCCGCGCACAATTTCCCAGCGGAATAAATAAATAAATGAAAACACGAAACCATAAACTAAGCAAAAATGAGAAATGAAAAATGAAAAATAAAGAAAATGTGCAAAAACTGAGCAATGAATGAATTTTGTGGGCTGAGGTTTGCACGTTTGCTGGAGTTATGCCTTGATTGACTGGCTGATTGATTGATTGATTGACTGATTTGTTCTCCCCTTTCAATTGCAATTGCAGGTGAATGCTGGCAGTCTGGCAGAGCAGGCTGGCCTACAGCCAGGCGATGCTGTCATTAAGATCAACGACGTGGACGTCTTCAACTGTCGCCACAAGGATGCCCAGGACATTGTTGTGCGCTCGGGCAACAATTTTGTCATCACAGTGCAGCGGTAATATCACTCGGCTTTAACTATATCGGAACTATGCTCATCTCTCTCTCTCTCTCGCTCTATCTAGTGGCGGCTCCACCTGGCGTCCACATGTTACGCCCACTGGCAACGTGCCACAGGTCAATTCGCCCTATTTGCAGACAGTGACGAAAACTTCTCTGGCTCATCATCAAACCGACAGCCAGCACATTGGCTGCGGCTACAACAACTCGGCGCGTCCATTTGTAAGTTACAAATACATGAACAGAGATGTCTTCTACGAATCTACCACGGTTTTCTCTCTAGTCAAGCAGTCAGCTTCTCGTGAGATCGACTGTGATCTCTCTTCCCCTCTCTCTTAGTCTCCTAACTAATTCATGGGCACGGCAGGCTCATAGATAGCTCAACACTTGCATGATATAATGCCCACTCTGGTCCTCTCTTTGCTAATTTTGCATATCATTAACAATTTCAACCAACTCAACAGCTCAACGCCTCATAAAAAAGTGTAGCATACTTTTGCGGGTAAATTTTGATCATTTATAAACCCTCGCTCCAACAACTGGTTGACCAAAGACTTAAAATGCTTAAAGTGGGCTTTGGGTTGAGGCAGCTTTTAGGCAACATTAGCTTCCCTCACACACACACACAGACACTCACACACACGCAATTACAGCAGACGTGCTGATGACCAATGATGTTGATAGTTAGTCTCTGAGGGAAATGCTGTCAGAAACTGCCAGGCCTGCCTCTGCAGCTCGCTGTCGCTGTCCCTCACACACTCTTTCTCTCTCTCTCTCTCTATCTGTTTGTCCGTCTCATTGTTGTGTGGGCTTTCATATTCATTCATTTTATTTTCGGCACAAGTGGAAACTTGTCTGCTTTCTATGAGTTGACAACATTTGCATTTATACGATGCTCCCTTCCTCTCCAGCTCCGTCTGTCTCCATCTCTCTCCCCCTCTCTCTGTCACTCAGTTCATCCCTTCTCTGTGTGTCAGTCTGTTTGTGCGTAGTTTTTGAAAAGTGTCAGAATGAGTAATGAATAAGAGTGCTAGGATTATTTGCTGGCAAGAATTAATGTGATTCACACACACACGCACACACACCCATCCACTCACGCACACACACACACACACACATGTGTCATGCATAATAATATCAATGTGTATGATATGCATATATTTGCGTACATTTTATTGTTATGAATTTATATTATAATCATTTCTACATGCGACGGCACAGTGGGCTAGACGAGCAGAAAACGAAACCAAAATTCAAAATTGACTTAAACAAAACAGAATTTG
This sequence comes from Drosophila mayaguana, assembly GCA_037075325.1. Taxonomy (NCBI): domain Eukaryota; kingdom Metazoa; phylum Arthropoda; class Insecta; order Diptera; family Drosophilidae; genus Drosophila; species Drosophila mayaguana. The sequence goes on along the minus strand of JBAMCG010000016.1, from coordinate 488,246 downwards.
AATAAGTGTGAGCAAATAAAATAGATTGCATGAGCACAAAATTTGCATAAAATATAAATTTAAAATAATATCAATAACAAATCAAAATTGTAATTGCATTTTCCATATATATCTCACGGTCCTCAACGTCTCCTTTGTTGTTGCAGGCCAACGGCGGCGGCGACGGCGGCGTGAAGAGCATCGTCAATAAACAATACAACACCCCGGTTGGCATTTACAGCGATGAATCTATTGCGGAAACCCTCTCCGCCCAGGCGGAGGTTTTGGCTGGCGGTGTTCTAGGGTAAGTGATTCAACTAGATAGCTGACCTGTCCCCCTCTGCAATTCTCTCTTTCTCTCTCTCTGTATCTCCCACTCTCTCTTGCGCTGGTCAGTCTGTCCAGGCTTCCCTTTTGGCTGGTTAGCTTACCCTGTTTATGGATATGAATGCCAAAGCAAGTGAAAAGCACATTCGAATTGTATTCGACTGCCGGATACTCTGTTCAATCGTGAATGACATTCCCATTAAATGAATGAATTTTAGCTACGGCATGAAGGGAAGAGAAGAGAAAAGAAACTTTAAAAACTTCTGTTGGCTGCAGACATGAAAAAACCCTTTGAATCTCTTGAACCGTGCCTTCAATATAGCTTGCTTAATCATCGAGAATTTCCTCATATTTTGTCATTTTGCATCTACGTCTAATTGGAAATAATATGAAGAGCAGCTCGTTCAATGATTCCTAGACTGTCGGCTGCATGGCTGTAGCTTTCAAACTGTAAGCCAACCAAAAGGCCTTCACACTTAGGCTGGCTCAGCTCCTATCTATCTCTCACCTGCTCTGTGGCTAAGCAGAAAGTCAACTAAAGGCAGGCACAGAGATAAATGAAGACATTTTCGGATTCACCCACATATGCCCTCTCGTGCATTTGTAAACAGGGTATAAAAAAGAACTGTCTGCCATGACAACCGAATGCCACACAAAACTTTTACTTTAAAATTTGTTTTGGCTGCCGTTGCCTGCCTTCGGCTGGCTCTGCGCTGCACGACCGCAGGGCCGCCTAAGCGTCTAAAGCTGAGTGCAATTCCGCCAAATGATAGCAGCTCTTTTATCCCTGACACGCCGCTGCCCGCCTGCCAGCCCCTGGCCAAGTGTTTTCGGCGTGTTTTGCCAGTGGAGCCGTGTTGAGGATTTTCCCTCTGTTTTTTGTTGTTCTTTTGTTAAAATGCACGCATGGGACTTGCTTGCACTTAATTTCTTTAGGGGATCTTTTTTATTATTTTATTTTGAGCCGACTTTAGCGTCGGACATTGCGGCGTGTGTGTAACAATCTCTCAACTAGCTCGCCCTTTTTTTTAGCATACTTTTGCGCGCTGCCTTTTACAATTGAATTTCCAGTGCAGCCCGAAAGTATGCAATGGTAATTTCGAACACCTTTTAAATGTGCCTTTCTTTGTGTGCCTTTTTCTGTTACAGTGTGAACTTTAAGAAGAACGAAAAGAAATACCAGGCGGACCGCTCGGAGGTGTTGAAGTTCCTGCGCGAGGAGGAGACGGGACAATCGACTCCAGGTAAGGCAGCGGCCTACTATGAGCTGGCTCGCATGCTCCTGCTGCTTAATGCAGGCGAGAATCCCCTTAGAAGCGACACCATTGCCGATTAGCCCACAGCTGTTAGATCTCTCTAGCTAGACGGGGGCGTTGTAACATTACGCATACGCCATGTGTTGCCAGCCAGATTTGGCCTCTGGTCTATAAATAAGTCTTAGATTACAGAATTGACTCTTTAGTTTCTTTTTTAAAAACACATGGCAAAGACCTTGAACCACTCTTTAGGGCATCCAAATATACGTGCATATATATATATATATATATATTAGTTTAAACTGATTTAACTTAATTTTATTTATTTTGATTTCTCAAATCTTTTGTTCTGTTTTGCGGTTAGATAAACACAAAGAAATGGATTTTCGTTTTCTGTATATCAAATCGAATTTCTAAAAGCAACTCACACAATACAAATACAACTCTCTTTCCTATCTCTCTCTCTCTCTCTCTCTCTCTCTCTTTATCGTCTATTATATATCATTAAATATACATAAATTTTAGCTTAGGGTTTAGAGTTTAAGATGAGATTGGTCGAAATTTTCGAAATTTTCTGTTAGGTTTATGTTTGCAGTTACTTCTCGTTTTCGTTCTTGTTCTATGTTCGTTAACTCATGTTTGTACTCTCTCAACTCTATTCCATTCGAAAACAACACTCTACACAAAAACCGAACACAGCATTCAACAACAACTATGAGCATGATGCACCCCAGCAACAACAGCAATATCATCAACAACAGCACCAACAACAACACCAACACCAACATCAACACCAACACCAGCATCAACAACACCAACAATATCAACAACAATCGAATGCCACTCGTCATGTGAGCGCCCCCGTCACTTCGCCAAAGCCCCCAAGCACCGGGGGACTGCCGACTGGTCAAAACATTTGTACCGAGTGCGAACGCCTCATTACGTAAGTGTCGTAACTAAAAAGCAACTGAATAACTTAAGCCGACAGCCTGATGAAACTAACTCGAACATTAACATTGAGATTAACATGAATAGTGAGTGTATCCATGCAAAGAAATGGATAGACTGCATGCAGAGTAAGTCAACAATAACATAAACTGTTAATAGAACTGGAAGCAGATTGATATTAACATTAACAGTAGCAGTAACATTACTACTGTAGCTAACATTAACAGTAACAGTAACAGTAACAGCAATAAGTACAACAGTAACAAAACTGATGACAGTAACAGGAATCTAACATGTAATTAACATTCTAATAAAATGTAATACAGAGAATATACATAAGCTTAAAAATTATCTGTTTGTACGTTATGATACCATCATTCGTCATTCAAGTCATAGGCGACAGCAGTTGCTTTAACGTTAACATGAAGGTTGACACTTTACAGTGACTTAACATTAAGGACCTACACTCCGATTAACATTGGTCACTAACTGCCTGATACGCCGAGTGGTAGCTAAGAGTTAATTTGAAGATTAGGCCAGGTCCAGTTTAGGGTCGTCCTGGGGGCTTACTCCGGAGGGGCTTCTTCCTGGGGGTGAATGTCCTGTCCTACCCGCTCCCACATTGCTTGCCAATAACTTGTCAAAGGCTTTGTGAACTGATTGAACTTTTGTGCATGTGGCGATAATAATGTCGCCGCTGCAGAGCCGCACAGCCCGGCGAACTTCTACTGGACGCAGAGCCATGCGATTGGCGGCAACGAGCGACGCACGCCGCTGCCCCACAGCCAGGTGCAGCAGGGCCATGGACAGGACGAACGCATCGGCACCAATTTACAGCAAAATACGCTGGCGCCGGCGGCCACGCATCGACCCAGTCTGCCCGTTGCCAAGCCACAGCAGCAGCAGCAGCAGCAGCAGCAGGAAAAGCAGCAGGAGGAGCTGCACGATCCGCGCATCATTGTCATGCCCATATGCCCCGCTCTGCAGGGCCCAGAGTACAAGGCCGAGATGGATGCCGCGGCGGCGGCACTGGCCAGCGACTCGGATGGCGTGCGTCCATTGTCCGCCAGCGGACATCCGGCCTGTCAATTGTGCGGCGTGGGCATTGTGTAAGGATTCTACAATGATAATGCATTGATGTCTGTCTGTGTGCCTGCTCGTGTGTGTGTGTCTCACTGTGTGTGTGTGCGTGCGTGCATTTTAATTTGCTTTTATTTCGAAGTCAATTGTTTAAATTTATGCAGCGCACATGATTATTATGCAGACACGCCTCCAACACCTTGCGTCCTCTGCAACAGCATGCAGATGGTTTCCAATTGGATTACGCTCTCCCTCGCCCACGCCCCGCCAATTGGAGTCCAGTTGGCTGCCATGGGGAATACCATCATCATTTGTATTAATTTGTATGCCAATTTAATTGGCTGTCCATTGGCGACTCGGAGAGCTTAATTCGATAATTCATTATATGGACTTAACATATTTTATTCTGCATTTACCTTTATTATTCAACTTTACTTTGTGCTAACTGTATCATGAATACATTCGATAAGTAATCGATAATGCTGGACATGTCCGGGCAGACAAATGTCTGCAGTTCATCGAATAATCAATATTGTTGACATTCGGGATAGACTTCATTTGGATGTAGATGTATCTATTATTGATATCGGTTATCGATGGACTACTAGATTTTATGGAGAGACATGAAGGAAGCTCTTAAATAAAATATCAAAGGCAGTCCATAAATTATCAATTATTAATCGATTATTCGATTCAATTCAATTATTCAATTTAGGCATAATATATCATTTGAATGGACTTCATATAATACTCGATAGCATATGACTTGACTATAATAGTTGATAACACTTACTAAACTTATGCAAACTAACAATCGTTCAGCGTTAAGCTATATGACATAGCTCCTTTGGATGTCCGGTTAATATTCGATGGCTTTTTCAGCGGCGTGTTTGTGCGCATCAAGGACAAGAATCTGCACGTGGAGTGCTTCAAGTGCGCCACCTGTGGCACCTCCCTGAAGAACCAGGGCTACTACAACTTCAACAACAAGCTTTATTGCGACGTCCATGCCAAGATGGCCGCCCAGGCGCATCCGCCACCTGGCACCGAGGGCTATGTGCCAGTGCCCATTAAGCCGTAAGTACACCACACAAGCTAGATACCCTGTAAACACCGGGCGAATGTATAAGAGTCTCAGCAGACGACAATAAGTTAGGCTCACTCTGTATACCCTGTAATTTGAAAGGGGATAGAAGGAAGGACTTCAGGCTAAGCTTAGATTCGACCTTCAAGGTCGTTCATCGATAGAATATTCAATCAATAATTGAAATTTTGCATACAACTGAGAAGAGAATGCATTAAATTTCGCTTAGATTTGATGGACTTTAAGTGCGATTGGTTCACACTACTTTTGGCCTTTGACAAATTGATATGAATATGAAAAGAATTAAATGCGAATATGAATATTCATACGAATACGAACATAAAAATGCAATTCATATTTATTCTTCCGTATGCCAAAACACGTTTGACATTTCGACGCGATAGCCAAAAGAGCGAAGGGGATATATTATTTGTGCCCCTTGCCATTGTTTGCTTGGCACCAGGACATGCCCCCTTTCTCCCTCCCCCCCTCTCTCTCTCGCTCTCTCTCTCTCTGCTCTATGTTATCCCTAGTTACCAATTGAATGACATTTTTTGTACATCTGCTGTGGACATAAAAACTGACAACTGATTGCCGACGTGTCAGCAGCGAATATTTTTATTAAATGCAATTGCAGGCGAGCAGTGATAGCTGAAGGGGCGTTCGGGGCGTGGCCAGAGCTCTGGCTAGTCAGCGAGAAAAAATTGAATAATACATATACAAAAGTGGAGCATTCGCCGGGGCTGACATATGTTGCTGCCTGGGCCTCTGGGATTGGCTTGAACACTTCGGCCAAATCGCAACTTAATTAAAGGCCCAGCGAGAGCGAGAGAGACAGAGAGAGAGGGAATAGTTGATTGAGATTGACAATTAAAGCTCGGGCAATTAGAGATGACATTTCTTTGAATTAATCATGCGATCAACTCTGCTTTCCCCCCTAGGAACACCAAGCTGAGCGCCAGCACGATTTCGTCGGCCTTGAACTCGCACGGCTATGGCAGCAATGGCTATGCCAATGGCAATGCCACGCCCACTCCGGCACCGGTGAGTAGAATACGCGTTCTAGCTGTTGACACAGACCTGCATGCCTACACACAGACACACGCACACACACGCACTCACACGCACACAAATGCAAAGAAATCTTTTGACCCCGAAATGAAATACTTGAAGTTTCCCTCGCTTCTGCTTCTAGTTTAGCGTTTTATGCTGCTGCTGCTGCTTCTTTCTTTTTGTTTTTGCAATCAATCTTATCATGTTTGCATAAATTTCTGCTTGCGGCAGACGCAAATATATATATATACTGTTATATATGCCATATGCTAAAATGCTAAAAGAAAATGCAAAATGCAAAATACGAGAATACGAAACAAAAACAAAAAAGTTTCAAGGCAACGTGAAAATATTTCGCTGTGTGTGAACCAATGTACGAGGCGAAAGGTGAAGAAGAAGAAATTCAAACAATTTTTACGCTTCTTCTTCTTCTCCTACTTCTTGTTGTTCTTTTCTTTTGTTTGCATTTATTTCCTGGCGATAAAAACGACAAAATGGAAAACTTTTTGCATTTGTGTGTGTTATTTGTTGTGCATGTGCGTGCGTGCGTGTGTGTGTGTGTGTGTGTGTGTTAGTCTAAGATAATTCGCTTGTTCTTCTATGCATGCGCAATTATTATTATGTTTATTGCGAGCTACCCCTTCTCCTTTGAGAGCGCTTTGAACTGTGTGGGCTGCTGCGAGTCCTGTGGAGCTGCTTTGGGACAGTTTAAGCTGTAGGCGTGGCACATGCTTGAACTGTAATTGGTTCGGTACACTCAGAAAAAAGTAAATTCCCGTAGAGTGCGAGCATAGCTAGAAATGTTTTATTTATTAGATTTAATTCAATTCGATCGGGTCTCAACGAATCATTCGCCAAGTGCAGCGGGCGTGCATCATCGTGATGAAATGCAGCCCAGCATCCGTCAAAGCCAATCAATGCGAATTGGCCACTGTTCGCCCACTAAACGAGCCAAGCTGATATAAATAGCTAGATCATCAACTAGTTTCTCTTGACGCTGGTGCTCAGAGGTAAAAAGTAATTTCGAGCATGCGAGAAGAATGAGCCGAAGATGCGAAGGCAGAGGTCTGCCTCTGCAGACATTTTTGCGAAATGTGCAACGGCTAGCCAAATGGCCAAATAGCCATTCGGAATAGCCAAATGGCTAAACATGCTAAATATATATTTATTTTTTGGTGGCAAGCCTTAGCTGCTTGCTTTTTAATTCAATTTATTTTTACCGCGATCTATAAAAAACAAACAAAAACAGAGCAAGCCGCACAGCTGCAGTCGGACACAGTCGCAGTCGCAACTTTTCGCGCATTCAGTTTGCCTCGTCGACTCGCGTTCGCGGGACGCAGCCAGCGCGAGAGCTGCGAATCGAATAACTATATAGACATATAAACATATACATATATATATATATGCATATATAATATATATATATGAAACTCTACAGGCGAAGCTAAAGAAAACTTTGTGCAAAGTGTCTTTGTGCGGGCTCCCTTCAAAAAGAACTCGCGAATTAATTGCAGTGTAAAACGGTTTATTTAATCTTAATTAGCAAGTTGCGATTGCTTCCTGTGTTTCGTTGCATAACAAAACTTGATTTCTCTTACCTATCGAATTACGATTCTTCGACTCTATTCAACTCGGATTACGCTCTGGGATTATATTAAATTACAAAAGAAAGAAATATTTTTCTCCAAATTCAGAACTGTTTTCATTTATATTGAAAAGTATTTCTCAGCTATAAATCAAATTTTATTTTGCCTTTAAATTTGTTTTAGATTATTGTTTTTATAAATAAATAATTTATTTTCTGGTTTCTATTGGGCTTCAATTTTGTAATTTCCTCTTAGAACTAATTTGAGTTCTTATGCCAAGTATTTGTTGTTAGTGGATACATTCAAATCTAGCTTTTTTATATTTTCTCTTAGAGCTTATATATATATATATATATATATATATATATATATATATATATATATATATATATATATATATATATATATATATATATATATTTTTTTTTTTTTTTTTTTTTTTTTTTTTTTTTTAATATAACATTTCTTTAATTAACTTTGAGGAGTAATTCAACTAGACTTTGGAGTGATATTAATTTAAATATTTCCGAAATTTCTCTGAGACTTCGCATTTTTCTTGTGCTCTCATTTATCACAACCAACTCTCAGGCATTTGCCACTTTAAGAGTCAAGAGCTAGCTTTAGTTGGCGCATTGACCTTGACCTATTAGCTATTTGTAGCGCCCACACACACAAACACACATTGAGCATACGCCACGTATACACACGCACACTCGCACACTTTAAAGCCTCTCAAAGTTGTGAAATTTTTGCTGTGCATTTTAATTAACTGCCTTTATTAACTGTGCATCCATTTACATGCCATTGCCTGTCCGCCTGCCCGCCCGCCTGCCCGCCCGCCTGCCTGCCTGTCTGCCTCTTGTTGCGCCACTCCCCCTCCGCCCCCTCCATGAAAACACGCGCTCGTATTAACACATTAGTCCGAGCCAATGCCTGAGCTCGAGCCAGCGCCAGAGCCAGCCCTAGTGCCAGCGCCAGCGCCGGAGCAGGAGCCGGAGTCGATTGCAAGCAGTTGCCACGAGCTGCCGCTGCCGCCGCCGCCGTCGCCCACGCAGCTGCTGCAATTCGAGAGCGAGGAGCTGTTGCAGCTGCCACCGAGTGGCAGCCAAACCACTGTCCGACAGCAACAGGCCGCAGCTGCAGGCAGCCTCTCATCAATTTCGAGCGGCTCCTCGTCGTCAGGGCTGGGTGGCTGCAGCGCCGCCGCTCTCAGCCCCAGCTCCACACTCTCGCTGGACATGGAGCAGTCGCCCATGCACTCGCGCCAGGCATCGGGCTCCAGCACATCGCTGGATGTGGCTGCTGTTGATAATTATATCCCAGCCGCACCGCCTGCACCGCCCGCACCGCCGCAGAACGAGAATGACATGAACATGCAGAACAAGGGACATAATGCATATAATCAACTGCTAAAGCAGTACTCCCATAAGCTGCAGCAGCAGCAGCTGCCCACAAACAACAGCAACAGCAACAACACAAACAACAGACACAACAACACGGCCAAACCATTCACAACAACAACAACAGTAGCAGCAGCCAGCAATGGACAGAATGTTGCAGCTTTGAGTGCAACACTCGCTAATCAATTGAAATTTAATTCACATCAGGCAAAGCCAACAGCAGCAGCAGCAGCAGCAGCAGCAGCAACAGTAACAGCTACTGCCGCAGCTACAGCTTCAGCTCAGTCAGATATAATGTCAGCCAACGTGGCGGATGAGCAATATTTAATTAATAACAACAATTGCTTTGGCGACACCGCCCCCGCTGCCAGCGGCGCTGCTGCGTGTTCAGTTCCCTCTGCGGCAGCGAGCGGCTCCGAGCAGCCGTTCGAGTATGTCACCTTGACCGGAAATGTAATACGCAGCGTGCAGCCGCCTGGCAAGGGCAATGCCTCAGCCAGCTATCGGGTAAGTAAGCCGCGCCCCTTGCGCCCTCCTACCTCCTCCTCCTGCCCACTCGCTGCGAGCCAAGCTAAGTCAGCCAAGCTGAGCCTGCCAAACTGTTAAATGTTCTTTTTGATGTCTAACCCGCTAACGTCTGCTCTCATTCAATTGAATTGGAAGCGTAAGAGTCCAGCTGAGCGGCACTGTAGTTGCACTGTAGTGGCTGTCAGCAGTTGCTGCACAGCTACAGACCGAGATGGAGCATTCGTATGAAAGCTATAATAGTTGGAGGGTCTCTGGACAGTCTCTGAACAACCTGTCAGCAATTAGTGAGCCTTCATAGCTAGTATGCACTGCAGACACTCAGCTCTCTAATTAAATCTAAAATTCTCTATAGATTTTTGTGTGAGAGGTAGATTTGAGATATGAATTAAAATACTGCTGAGCTTAAATAGTGTTGAACTGTGGCAGCTATCTGTTTATAGAGAATATCATAATCTGAAATAAGGATAGAGTAGAATAGTAGAGAAATAGGAGTAGAGTAGAGCACTAGACAAATAGAAGTAGAGCTGAATAGTAGAGGAATAGGTGTAGAGTAGTAGAGAAATAGCAGTAGAGTAGAGCACTAGACAAATAGAAGTAGAGCTGAATAGTAGAGGAATAGGAGTAGAGTAGTAGAGAAATAGGAGTAGAGTAGAGCACTAGACAAATAGAAGTAGAGCTGAATAGTAGAGGAATAGGAGTAGAGTAGTAGAGAAATAGGAGTAGAGTAGAGAACGAGACAAATAGAAGTAGAGCTGAATAGTAGAGGAATAGGAGTAGAGTAGTAGAGAAATAGGAGTAGAGTAGAGCACTAGACAAATAGAAGTAGAGCTGAATAGTAGAGGAATAGGAGTAGAGTAGTAGAGAAATAGGAGTAGAGTAGAGAACGAGACAAATAGAAGTAGAGCTGAATAGTAGAGGAATAGGAGTAGAGTAGTAGAGAAATAGGAGTAGAGTACCTTTTTATCGGGAATATCATAATCAGAAATAGGGGTAGAGTTGAGCAGTAAATAAATAGAAGTAGAGTAGAGAACTAGAGAAATAGGAGTAGAATGGAGTAGTAGAGAAATAGTAGAGTAGAGTAGTAGATAAATAGCAGTAGATAGGGCACTAGAGCAGTACAGTAGATTAGTGGAACAATAGGAGTGAGAGTAGTGGAATAGTAGGGAATCATACATTTTGATCTTGTAATGACCGTAATTACAGTGTCTGCCAGCAATTATTGGTTTATTTATTTACTTTTGACTTTGATTGAAACTAATTTAAATTTGAATTCTGTTCTACTTTTCTTATATACAGCTAGAAATGGCCTTAAAGTGGTTCTTGAATGTAATCTAATTAATCCGCCCTCTCTCTTTTTCTCTGTCTCCCTCTCTCGGCGTGCTCAGGTCAATCAGGGCTACGCTCGTCCCTATGGCGCCTCTCAGGCGCCAACGGCGGCGCCCAAGTCCCCGGTGCCGGTCTCCTACCCACCTCAGCAGCAGCAGCAGCAGCGTCCTGCTGGCAACGCCTACGCCACTTTGCCACGCTCGAATGTTGGTCAACAAGGTAAGATGATGACGACGACAGCTGATGATGAGTGTTTGTCGCAGTCAGAAGGCGAATGGGTTTAGAAACCAGAAGCCAGAGAGCTGATATGCACCCCTCGCGCTCTCTCTTTGTCTCTCTCTCTCTCTCTCTCTCACTCTCTGTCTCTATCTATGGCAAGTGTTAGCTGCTTGTGTGGCCTCAACCCACGATTCCCCAAAATGTATTAAATGTGTATAAATCAAAACAAATTTTGTTGTTAAGCTAAAACACACAAACTCAACTTGTTTCTAGTCAAAATAAAATTCAAACCAAAACTAACCTCAAAAAAGAAAAAAAGAAAAAGAAAAATAGAACCCAAAAAAGTCTGCTTAAATAACAATTTTTTGGCAAAGGCGCAAAAATGAAATCGACCCGAGAAACAATTTTTGCTTTGTATATATGTCCCTCTATATATAAATGTCTGTGTCTGTGTGTGTGTCTATATGTTTAGGTCGCACTGTACAGAGGTACAATAGCTTCAACAGACAACAACAACAACATCAGCAGCAACAACATTATCAACAACAGCAGCAGCAGCAGCAGAAGCAACAATATAGAAACTCTTACCCAATTGGATCGAGCAATAAATATGCTACACTGCCTAACTATAATACACAGACTCAATCCTACAACAACAACAACAGCATCTATAACAACAATAACTATAATCGAGGTAAACAGCAATTGTTGCTAATGCAGCAGCAGCAGCAGCAGCAGCAACTGCAACTAGCAGCAGCAGCAGCAGCCATAGCAACAGGCTTTTAGCAGCATTCGCAGCGCGTAGTGGATTTAGTTTTTGCGATACTCGTTCGTGCTGTGCAAATGGGGTATATTAGTTTTTGTCTCGTTTGTCCGACTGTCCGTATACCCTTTTTGCAGCTTGCTTTCAGAGCGAGAGACTTGAGACATGAAATATAGTTTCTCGTGTCGCTGTGCCCCTTACTCTCCTGAAATGTAAGCTTAGGCATAACTAAAGCTTATATGCTCTAAAAGATATTTCTTATGATGCTGAGATACTTGGAATACAACATTAATTGCTTCTACTAGTAACTAGGACTAGTCTACCACATCTTATCGAACTTCTCTAGTTTCACCCACCTGGGTTGGTCACTGATGAGATACTAGTTCATATTTAATAAATAAATAAATAATCTATAGATGTCCAAGTTTAGAACCAAAGCGGACTTATTCTACAGCATTATTTGAAGGCTCATCTTTCCCAGTTTGTGCGCCCGGAACGAGTATCGAGCAGTCGGTGCCGCTCGACTGCAGTGTTCTTAGTTGCTTCTGTTCGAATTCGTTGCTGCACTTTAGTTAATTGCCACACACTCGCCACACTTGCAACACTTGCCACAAGCTTTGACTGCCACCGAATTTGGATTTTTTGTTGATAGCATCAAAATTCGAATCGAGTTTCTAGCAAAAGGGAAAGAATTTGTGAAGTAAATAAGTTATGACACGGCCAGACGGCAAATTACCAACGATAAGCGAAATAGCAGGGGACGAGAGTAAAGGGGGCGTGGCATTACAGCATTTCAATGTCAATGCAATTGCGATTGCAATGCAGCGCAGCGCTTCCGGCACATTGCCTTTCAACTGAAAGTCAAAAGCCCCGAAACCCAAAAACCAAGCACACGTTGCGTATACGTAATGCAGCAAAACGAAACAATTCAGGAACACATACACGCACACGTACACACCCACACACACATCTGAATGCGAATGCTATAAAATGTATTTCGGTTCAGCATTGCAACGTTGCAAAAACTGCGGTGGCCCCGCCACACACACACACACACACACACACACATACCCAACATTAAATGCAAGGCAAATATTAAATATATAAATGCATGTGTGAGTGTGTGTGTAGTGTGTGTGTAGTGTGTGTGTGCGTACGGAACACAGTGACTGATAAAAGCTCATGTCTAGAGTTGGGGTAAATGGCATGATTTCTGTGAGCATGCGTTTATAGCCAGCAGCCACTGTAATTGGTGCTGCTGCCAACACTGACTGCCAGCAGTTAGGCAACACCTGGCAGTACAGCATCAAGCATCTATCGAATATTCCAAAAGGAGCTAACCTCTGCCCCTATAGCCAGCGCTCACTGTACCTGCGATGCCTTTGCCTCACTCGCTGCACACACGAATTTTATACATTTTTCTTTATATAAACAGAGTCGAGGCACATATATAAATGCTGACATATGCATGTATGCACGTGTGTGTGTGTTTGTATATCAATTACGCCTGAGCATTGTTGTTGGCTGTCATAACGGAAATGAATTAACAGCAAATATGGCGGGCACAGCCAACGAATCCAAAATGGTAACAATGCAATTTATGGGTCCAATATTCTCATCTACCTCTCTCTCTCTCTCTCTCTCTCGCAATTAAAAATGCAATTATTACATGCGTAAAGGAAACTGCCAGCAGTCTGAATTGTAGCTCTTATATATATAACCTGTATAGATTTCAATTCCGAGTTGAATCGCCCTCAGCCTCAGCTCTCGCTCTCACCTTCCACCTTGACTGAGCCGAGTACAGCTTTGCAATCAGAAATCAAAATCAATCTCCTAATCAAAGCGTGAATCACGCACAACCGCAGCCATTAACCCAGCACATTTCTCTGGCTTTTTTCGTGCTGTGTTGTGTTGGCGGCATGCCGCTAAAAGCAGCTGCCAAAAGCCGCCAAAAACACACATAAAAACAAATCCAGTTGGCAAATCCCTCAGCGGGCCGGGGCGGGCAAGCAGCTGGCAAACAAATGTTTGTACTACACACATTCCGACACGCACGCACACGCACACACACACACGCACAACAATGTAAACGAAGGCAGATAAATTACCAGTCATTATTATCCAAACAGCCTGACATCCTGTGTGTGCTCAGCCTGCTTTGCACTCCATATTGATGCCTGTCTCTCTCTCTCTCTCTCTCTCTCTGTCTCGCTCACGCTCTGCGTCTAGCGTGTTCTGGTTTCATGCATCAAATGCCTCGAATTCCTCAAGGTCTTAGCGGAAGTCCTGGCCCATGCTTAGCTCCCAGTTATTTATTATCTTCGTTTTGTCTGGCTGCTCAACTATTCTGCTCGAGCAGCAGGAGAGCAGAAATTTATCTGAAATACTTCTATTTATATACAAGTACATACTATATACATATACAATTTTGATCAATTTTGGCTTGGCATTTCTTCTTCTTCTTCTTTTTTCTAGGTTACGGTTACCAATATACCTATTAGAAAGCCAAACTTAGAGCACAAATTGCAGAGTCCCTTTGTGGCAAAGCTGATGAAATTTTCGGAGATTCTTTTGGGAAAGCTTTCTAAGGCTACACCTAAATATATATTCATATATCTATATATAAAACCTTTCACTTATCTAACAGTTGTTTAATGAATTTTCAATAAATCATATCAGTTCTAAATCGATTCATGAATCTATATACCTGTGCACAGATGTGCACTATATGCTACATGAGCTATTTATGTAGTTCTCTCTAACTAAACGCTTCTCGCCTAACAGCGCATCAGCATTTGCCAATCTATCTAGATGCATATACTGTATACATATATGTGTGTGTCTCTATAACTCGCTCTACTTTGCATGCCAAAGGCCCATCTATATATATATATCTCTTTATATATGTATTCCAAGTGTACCAAGTGAAACTTTTTCCTTGGGTTCGCCTCTATCTCTCTCATTATGTTTATTGCGAACTTTGTTGGATATAAAATATTTGCTATAATAAGCGACTTTCTGCTTGTGCGTATGTATGTGTGTGTGCGTGTGCGTGTGCTGTTGCCATTTTCAATTTCTGCAAAATTACAGCCAATATGAAATTATGCATAATAAAAGCCAATGACTACCTGTCGTCGCCATTTTGGCTCTTGTGCGGAGACGTGAGAGCTCAGCGCGCAGTCCCCCAGCCACAGGCTCAGGCACATAAAAAATGAAAACACACACACGCACGCACACGCTGCGTCTAGCACACACACACATACGCACTTGTGCTCTCTGTTTATTGTTACGCCATGAAAATGGCCTGAAAATAAGAAATGAAAAATTTATTTGCCCGGGCAAACAATATTGTCTGTATTTCAGCTCTTTTTATATTGCAATGGATATTTTGTTTATGTTTTTTGATGTGTGACAGCGACGACGACGACAGCGACGACGACAACAGACCGATTACATACATACATATATGCATATACAGATATAGGTAATTGTTGCACACATTGCGTATACGCAACGTTCGCAGTTTAATCTCTCTCTAGACATAGGTCTGCAAAAGTCGTCAATTTAACGGTACGGCGTACACGCAGCATTTCCCAGCTTCAGCTACTACACACTAGGTGGACTAAATATATTCCCAGCTCTTCTCTATCGTTAATCAGTTTGATCTAGTTTAGACTCTCTTAGACTTGCAAACGGACGAATGCTTCACATCCCACTTGCTAGAGCTTGTTACTCGATTAGCTTTCAACTCCATCAAATTAGTTGCAGTCTCAGGCTGTGGCAGTTGGTTTACACTCCTCACACACTCACACACACATTTAGTATTTAAAATAACACTAATTGAACACACTTTGGAACTTGTTGTTCGTTTCTGTCTCGCGTCAGGAGTTGATACTTGGCATAAGCCGAGCTGAGCTGCTCTGCTAAGCGGCTTAGCTGAATTGTCCTGCCTCATGGGCCAGGGCAAGGGCAAGTGGAAGGGCAAGGGGAAGGGGAAATGCAAGGGCAAGGGCAAGGCAAGGGCCGTTTGCCTGTTGTAGTTGGTTTAGCTTCGCTTTGTTTTTCTGCTTTTCCGTTTCTGTTGTTTTTGTTGTTTGCGCCGCCTTTTGATATCTCTGAAGTGCACCGCCTTCACCTTCGATTTTGCTTCTGCTTCGCCGTCTCCGCCATCTCCGCCACCTCTGCCGCTGCCCCCACCGCCGCAAACGCCGCCGCCGCTTTGCTCAGTGCCAACGACTAACAAGCGTATGCATTTTATTTCTTTCTGCTCTTATATTTGCCTCCGCCCCGCCTCGCCCTCGCTCCGCTCTCGCCTAACTAACCACTGCTTTGCCCCAACCACGCCCCTCGCCCCCTTTACACTCGCGCGCAGAATTGGAGGCGGAAGGCTTGCAGCCGCAATACGAGGAGGAATGCTACGAGGTGGACGTCGAGGTTGCCTTGGCAGCCAGCCGTCGCTCGCATGGCAGCAGCTTCTCGTGGCCGCCGCCACAGGATGAAAGTCATACGGCACCAACGGCTGCACCACTCTATATAGCCCCACCCGAAACGCAGCACGTGGTGGTGGCGAAGCCTGTGCAGGAGGTGCCTCCGCTGCCACCGGGCAGTGCTAGTTCGCGCCTCGATCCGCAGCCGCAGGTGCAGCCTCAAGCGAGCAAGGTGCAGCAGGCTCCGCAGTGGCAGAGCTACTCGGCGCCGCAGCTGACGCAGCAACGCGTGCAGCAGACTCAACTGGAGCAAGAGTCGAGCTCGGACAGCTATACGTCCACATCGACAACCACAACAACCACCTCGGAAGAGTATCAGCGCATGTACGCCGCCCAGCTGCAGGCCTATCAAATGCAGCAGGCGTGCTACGAGCAGTCGGGCTCTGAGCTGGACTACCAGTTGGACCAGGACGCGCAGGATTATGCCCCGGGCAGGCGCAGTGCTCAGGAGTGCGTCGACTCGCTCTCAGCGCCATTGAGCACCTACAAGCTAATCGATATGGTAAGGGAGGTGACACCCAGTCCCGTGCCTACTCCAACTTCTACTGCAGCTCCTGCTCCTGCTCCACCTGCTCGCCACGTGGCGTTCAACGATGAGCCGGAGATCAAGGAGCTGCACACTGAGCTGGAGACGATTCCCGAGTCGGCCGAAGACCGCGAGGGCCTCATCATTGAGCAGCGCTGCCAGATACTCGAGAGCGAGCGCATGTTCCAGGCAACGCCAGAGATTAAGATCGAGATAGCACCCGTGCGTCAGCGCCCACCACCCTCCAAGATACCCAATCCCATGCCCAAGGAGTGGATCAATCCCATGATTCGTGTGCTCACCACAGCCCCGGAGGTGCCTTTCCACCTTGTCGAGTGTCCGTTCCCCAAGCCTTGCGATGATAACTTCGAGGCGGAGGCAGCTGCTGCCGAAGACGCAGCCGAGCAGGCCGCTCAACAAGCTGCAGTTGCTCCACTTCCCGCACCAGCTCCACCTCCACCTCCGGCTCCGGTTCCGGCTCCAGCATCAGCATCGGCTCCTGCTGCTGTAGATGCCTATGCCGTCCAGTTGTTACGCGAGTCGCCGCCACGCGGTAACCGACTCAGCCAGGCTATGGCTACAGCGCCGGAGTTTCCAGTTCGCTTAGCCCCGCCAGCAGCTGAGGGCGTTCCACTGCCCGAAGAAACCGTACCCTATATGCCGCCGCCTATGGATATGAAGCCGTACATGCGCGAAGATTACCGTCCAAAGAGTCCTTTCGTGAGCGCCTTGACCACCGCCCCGGAGCGACCCTTCGAGGGTCACTTCGACCGGGATGTTCCCATTCATATGATAGACCTGCCCACACCCAAGGAGCACCTGACCATGTGCGACGCCCTGTGCACAGCGCCCGAACGTGGCTATACGCCACTCAATCCCGAGAACGCGACGCAGCGCCGTGAGGAGGAGCAAAAACAGCAGGAGCTAAAGAAATATGAATTTCAGGTGCTCGATCATGAGGAGGAACTGGGCATCAAGCCGGAGCCGCCCGAGTCTGTGGAGTACTTCAAAACGCAGCCTCAACAGCAGCGCAAGTCCTCAGCATTTGCGGCCATGCAAGCATTCCAGCCGTCTCGCGAACCACTTTCCTCCAACGCCAACACCAATATCAACTCAAACTCCAACTCCAACTCCTCCCATTCCTCCACGTCCAACTCGAACACTGTCACCAGTTCCCTAACGAAAGAACAGAACGATCTTGAGTACCAGAAGTACTGCAAAGCGCAGCAGCGCAATCAAAAGCGACTCGACTACTTTCACAAAAAGGAAGAGGAGCTCAACCAGAATCAAACACAGATGAAACTTTTAGAGACTAACACGTCTAATTTGAATGCGAATGCTGCGAATGCTTCCTCTAACTCCTCTTCCACAGTCCGTCAGTCCAACAACATCAACAGCAACATCAACAGCAACAGCAACAGCAACAGCAACAACAATAACAGCAACAACTCCACCTCCAACTCAGCTTACGTCGCCCAAACACAGACCCAGACCCAGGCCCAGACTCAGGCCCAGACTCAGGCTCAGGCTCAGGCTCAGGCTCAGGCTCAAGTCCAGTCTCATGTCCAGGCCAGCAGTCGGTCCTCCTTTTCAGCCAGCTCCAACCTGACCTCCTCCTCCTGCACTACCAACCAGACAGCTGTAAATACCGCTTGCAAATTCGATGCTCACGAACTGATCGAGGAAACCGCCGAGGAACTCGAGCACTCTGAGGTACTATTTCCGCCACCATCCCCGCTTAGCCACCTGAAAGGTAAAGCCGTCCAGTCCGGTTTGCATAGGGCGGATGCCATACCCAAGTATCAGCGCAATTGGACAGTGCTGCCCACCCAGAGCCCCATACGCACACCGGAGCCACAAGAGCTGCGCGAGAATGTGCCGCTTGCTTTCGTAGATGCACCCAAGCAGCCGACGACTAGTGCCAGCTCAGAGACTGTGCACAGACCCATTGCAAAGGTTTCGACGGCATCGACGGCTGCTCGAGGCTCGATTGCCTCGATTGCTTCGGTGGGTAGGCCAGCGGTGCAGCCAGTGGTGCAGCCGTCGGTGCCCATCATAATTGAAGATCGATCGGGTCCAGTAACGATGGCTTTTCAATCACTAGATGAATATGAACGTCCCGATCAGTCGCTGACTCCTACTCGACCGTACACGCCCTGCTCGTCCGTCTGTTCGATGATCAACAAGCCGGCACCCATCATACCCTTCTATCAGACAGAGGAGAAGCTCTGCTTTGATGAGTGCCCAGCTACGCATGCGCGTGACTATGATCAACGTGCTGCCTCACCCTTTCCAGATCGCGCACGCTCGCCAGCGCCTGGACCTCCACCGAATCCGCTCTCCGCCATACGCGCGCCACGCATGAAGGACCCCTCGGAGTCTCAGCTGCTCTCGGTCGGAGGATCGCGTCTACAGGCGGGCTCTATCACCACGGGCCAGAGCTACCAGGGGCAGCTGTTGGCCCACTCCGAGCTGAGCTCGCAGTCGGCTAGCCAGAGCTACAGCCAGCAGCCGGAGAAGTTGACAGAGATGAGAATTGGCAATGTCAATGTGCAGCAGCGCGAGCAGTCCTCACAGCTGCAGGAACAGAAGCAATCACAGCTCCAAAGTCAAACTAAGACCCAAATTGGCAACACACAGATCGAACGCAGACGCAAGGTCACTGAGGAGTTTGAGCACACCCAGAGTGCCAAGACCATTGAGATACGCACGGGCTCCAGCTCCCAGACGCAGATAAAGTCACAGTCTCAATTGCAGTCGCAGTCGCAGTCGCAGTCGCAGTTGCAGTCGCAGTCGCAGTTGAAGTCGCAGTCTCAATTGCAGTCTCAATCGCAGTCTCAGTCTCAATCACAGTCACAGTCGGAGTCTACGGAGCGCCGCTCATCTTATGGGCGCACAGGTTTCGTGGCCAATCAAGCGCGTCGCCTCTCTGGCCTGGAGCAGGAAATTAGCAGCTTAACGACTCAGTCTCAAGCGATCAGTGCTCGAGCCTCAACTCTAGGCGAGAGCAGCTTTCCACAGCTGCGTTCGCCCACCTTTGAGGATAAGTTTCCTCTGAATCCAGCTGCTGTTGAGTCAAGTGTGCCCAACTATTCAGCAGGGTTGACTGCAGGCAACAAATTGCTCGGACCTCCACCTGGATTCAAGCAGCAGCAACAGCAGCAGCAGCAACTGCAACAGAGATCGGCCTTCAAGTCAACTTCCTCGACTCAGCAAGAGCAGCTGACCTCATCGCTAACATCAGCTTCAGCAATTACATCCGCATCTGCATCAACATCTGCATCAGCATCAGCATCAAAATCGTCGGCCAGTCTAACCAAAGCTTCTGCTATTACTACCACAACTAATAATCAAGCCTGTGCACAATTCAGAGGCTCTGGAGCCACGGGCTCCTCATTAACAGCTGCGCTGGCCAAGCTGCCAACTGCTTCGGCGCCAAAGCCAACAACAACTACAGTTGCGCCACCCGTCTTTCCGCCTAATCTAAGCGAGTTGAACTCTAATGTTGATGGTTCCACAGGTGCAGGAGGCAAGGGCGGAGCATTCGGTGCCACCTCGGCGCCAAAACGTGGACGTGGCATTCTCAACAAGGCCGCCGGACCAGGCGTTCGCATCCCACTCTGCAACAGCTGCAATGTGCAGATCAGGTGAAGAAGAATTCCCCATGCCTTTTCAAGTTCTTGTTGTTGTTTTTGTTTATTTGTTTCTGTGTTTTCTATTCAAGCGCATTAAGCTATCTGGAGCGAATACCAAGTTCTTATTGTTACGTATATACATTTAATTCCCCCCAACCCACAGCCGACCTGAGAGTTACTTCTCTGACTGTTTAGAGATCAAGTCCCAATTCTCTGCATGATTGCTAACCACATTCCTCGATTATATATACTTTTTGGCTGGCGCAGCTCTGATCAATCTCAGATTGCCTTTGCCATTGCCATTTAGGTCTAAGTCTCAAGCTAATTCCTCGCACGAACTGTAAACCCTAACCAAATTTCGTTGTTGTTTTTCGTTATCGTTCTATTATTCCCTTGCCGCAGCGCCACCTCCGCTTGCTCCGCCAATTAACTCGCATGCTAATCCAAATGCCACGCTGCCACGCCCCATTCAAAGAGCAACTGACGAGGATATTGAGACAGACGCCACAGCCATGTTGGCAGAGTCTATAGGCCGCATGGATATGGGCGAGCAGACGCCTGCCTTCATGCAGGAGGCAGGAAAGATCATCTCCAACATGCTGGAGGCGCGACTTGCCAACAGTGGCACGCCCTCCCACGCAGGCAGCAACTTAAGTCTGCGCAGCAACAGCAGCTCGAATCTGACAAAGAGTCCGATGATAGTGCGCAAGCGTCTCGACCTGGACGACTTTAAGCACATCGATCCTACACAGCCCGTGGCTCTACACCCAGTTGTAGCTGTGCCACAGGCGCCTCCGCCGGCTCCTGTGCAGCACCAGAAGCAGCTGCCGATTGAGCTGGGCAAACAGAAGGCACAGCCACAAGTGGAGCGTGTCGAGCAGACTCTGCAGCTCGAGCTGCCTGCACAGCATCCAATGAGCAAGATTCTCGATATCTGTGATAGTGGCAGGCCGAGCCAAGAGCAGCCGACACCCGAGCCAGTTGCCTTTAGAAATAATCTGAGACGCACGGATGCCACCCACGCTGCCGATCGTCGCTCCTATATAGAGCCAAAGCAGAACGCCAGCAGCAATAGCAGCAGCAGCAAGGATAGCAAGGATACCAACAACAGTCAAGGCGGTGCGCCAAAGTTTAGCGTTTGTGTTAGGGCATTGGGAGATGCTCAAGGACCCATGTCAGAGGAGAACGAGAAGGCCGTAAGTCAGTTGCTCAAGGATGGTAAGCGTCCAATATGCTGTCAGTGCAACAAGGAAATTACATCGTAAGTAGATCGTCTAATAGCCTCGCCTGCCTAACCCGCTACCCTTTGCATTTCCTTTCGACTCAATGCTAATACTTCAATCTACCATCCTTTTGCAGGGGACCCTTCATTACGGCTCTGGGTCGCATCTGGTGTCCCGATCATTTCATCTGCGTGAACGGCAACTGCCGTCGTCCGCTGCAGGACATTGGCTTCGTTGAGGAGAAGGGCGACCTCTACTGCGAGTATTGCTTCGAGAAGTATCTGGCGCCCACTTGCAGCAAATGCGCTGGCAAAATCAAGGTAAGCACTCAACTATAGCACAAGTCTCTAAGAGCTAAGCACCAACTCTCTCTCTCCCTCCTCTCTCTCCCTCCTCTCTCTCTCTCTCTCTATCTGACTTTCTTAGGGCGACTGCTTGAATGCCATTGGCAAGCACTTCCATCCGGAGTGCTTTACTTGCGGCCAGTGCGGCAAGATCTTCGGCAATACGCCATTCTTCCTAGAAGACGGCAACGCATATTGCGAGGCTGATTGGAACGAGCTATTCACTACAAAGTGCTTCGCATGCGGCTTCCCTGTTGAAGCTGGCGACAGATGGGTAGAGGCGCTCAACCACAACTATCATAGCCAATGTTTCAATTGCACTGTAAGTGTATTAAATATATATGCGTTTTTATACAAATGCCAATGGATTTGCTTAATCTCTTATTTCCTATAGTTCTGCAAACAAAACCTGGAGGGTCAGAGCTTTTACAATAAGGGCGGACGTCCCTTCTGCAAGAATCACGCGCGTTAAGCTCAATCACTGATCTTATTGTATATGGCTCGACTATGGACTTCAGGGATTACGCACACTAACAACCAACAACCTACAATAACCGACAACAACACCAGAACGATTAAAAAGCAACAACAGTTCTTAATTCAGCGTTGAAGCTTATTAAAGCAATTAAATGATGCCTAATTAATATAAATTAATTTCATTTATAATTTGTTTTCTTTGAACTGTTATCCTAATTTTAAAAAGAAATGAATGAAAATCGAAAATTGTAAACGACACGAAATCCAATTAGTTTTCAGCAGCAGCAGCATATATATCCGACTATCCACACCTTATATTTATATATTATTTATTGATCTTAACTAATCGAATGCGAAGATTTATGCTTATATATATTTCAATGTATTTCACAAAAGTTATTTAGTTTGAAATGAAAAAAAAAGTTGCTGCTCTCATGTCGCGGAAAAAGGATTTAAAATGGCTAATAAATAAATGTATATTTATAGATAATATATGCTTTACAAATCAGAGCGCAATCAGCATATTATTGAACTACTTAAAAAAAAAACTAAAACTGAACCTAAAATTTGTGTTGTAAACCAAATCAAGATTATCTTAATTGATTGTACTTCCTATTAAATTACTGTCAATAAATTTCGAAATCTTTTTCGCGTTAAATGAATGGAGTAAAATGTATTTAGTCGTAAGATTAATTTGAATTCAAAAACATTCCTTGACTCCAAGTTTCGGAAAATTGCATACGAAACCGAAAAAATACAGAAAAATAGAACTTCGCATGGCTCAAATGCTCAAATGTCATAATCATTTTGACCAGAATCGGAAAAATCAGCAAGTGATTGGCATTGACAGTTCATATCGTGGATTTTTCTTCCGATTTTCAAGTGGAATACCTTATTCGACGCGTATTTATTCGTAGTATCAATTTGCATTCAAAAATATTCCTGGACTTCAAAAGTTCCGGAAGAATGCAAACAAAAGCGAAAAAATACCAAAAAATACCGAAAATCACCAAAAAAATACTGAAAAAATACCAAACAATTAGGCAAGTGTTTGACTTTGGCAGTTCATATCTTGTGGACTTTTCTTCCGATTTTCAAATGGAATACCTTATTCGACGCGTATTTATTCGTAGTATCAATTTGCACTTAAAAATATCCGTGGACTTCAAAAGTTCCGGAAGAATGCATACGAAACCGAAAAAATACCAGAAAATACTAAAAAAATACCAAAAATACCAAAAAAATACTGAAAAAAAATACCAAACAATAAGGCAAGTGTTTGACTTTGGCAGTTCATATCTTGTGGACTTTTCTTCCGATTTTCAAATGGAATACCTTATTCGACGCGTATTTATTCGTAGTATCAATTTGCATTTAAAAATATCCGTGGACACCAAAAGTTTCGGAAGAATGCATAAAAAAACGAAAAATACCAAAAATACTGAAAAAATACCGAAAAAATACTGAAAAAATACCAAACAATTAGGCAAGTGTTTGGCAGTTCATATCTTGTGGACTTTTCTTCCGATTTTCAAATGGAATACCTTATTCGACGCGTATTTATTCGTAGTATCAATTTGCATTTAAAAATATCCGTGGACACCAAAAGTTTCGGAAGAACGCATAAAAAAACGAAAAATACCAAAAATACTGAAAAAATACCAAAAAATACTGAAAAAATACCAAACAATTAGGCAAGTGTTTGACTTTGGCAGTTCATATCTTGTGGACTTTTCTTCCGATTTTCAAATGGAATACCTTATTCGACGCGTATTTATTCGTAGTATCAATTTGCATTTAAAAATATCCGTGGACACCAAAAGTTTCGGAAGAATGCATAAAAAAACGAAAAATACCAAAAATACTGAAAAAATACCGAAAAAATACTGAAAAAATACCAAACAATTAGGCAAGTGTTTGGCAGTTCATATCTTGTGGACTTTTCTTCCGATTTTCAAATGGAATACCTTATTCGACGCGTATTTATTCGTAGTATCAATTTGCATTCAAAAATATCCGTGGACTTCAAAAGTTCCGGAAGAATGCATACGAAACCGAAAAAATACCAGAAAATACTGAAAAAATACCAAAAATACCAAAAAAATACTGAAAAAATACCAAACAATAAGGCAAGTGTTTGACTTTGGCAGTTCATATCTTGTGGACTTTTCTTCCGATTTTCAAATGGAATACCTTATTCGACGCGTATTTATTCGTAGTATCAATTTGCATTCAAAAATATCCGTGGACTTCAAAAGTTCCGGAAGAATGCATACGAAACCGAAAAAATACCAGAAAATACTGAAAAAATACCAAAAATACCAAAAAAATACTGAAAAAAATACCAAACAATAAGGCAAGTGTTTGACTTTGGCAGTTCATATCTTGTGGACTTTTCTTCCGATTTTCAAATGGAATACCTTATTCGACGCGTATTTATTCGTAGTATCAATTTGCATTCAAAAATATCCGTGGATTCAAAAGTTCCGGAAAAATGCATAAAAAACGAAAAATACCAAAAAATACCAAAAATACTGAAAAAATACCAAAAAAAAATACTGAAAAAATACCAAACAATTAGGCAAGTGTTTGACTTTGGCAGTTCATATCTTGTGGACTTTTCTTCCGATTTTCAAATGCAATACCTTATTCGACGCGTATTTATTCGTAGTATCAATTTGCATTTAAAAATATCCGTGGACACCAAAAGTTTCGGAAGAACGCATAAAAAAACGAAAAATACCAAAAATACTGAAAAAATACCAAAAAAATACTGAAAAATACCAAACAATTAGGCAAGTGTTTGACTTTGGCAGTTCATATCTTGTGGACTTTTTTTCCGATTTTCAAATGGAATACCTTATTCGACGCGTATTTATTCGTAGTATCAATTTGCATTTAAAAATATCCGTGGACACCAAAAGTTTCGGAAGAACGCATATAAAAACGAAAAATACCAAAAAATACCAAAAATTCTGAAAAAATACCGAAAAAATACTGAAAAAATACCAAACAATTAGGCAAGTGTTTGACTTTGGCAGTTCATATCTTGTGGACTTTTCTTCCGATTTTCAAATGGAATACCTTATTCGACGCGTATTTATTCGTAGTATCAATTTGCATTTAAAAATATCCGTGGACACCAAAAGTTTCGGAAGAACGCATAAAAAAACGAAAAATACCAAAAATACTGAAAAAATACCAAAAATACTGAAAAAATACCAAACAATTAGGCAAGTGTTTGACTTTGGCAGTTCATATCTTGTGGACTTTTCTTCCGATTTTCAAATGGAATACCTTATTCGACGCGTATTTATTCGTAGTATCAATTTGCATTTAAAAATATCCGTGGACACCAAAAGTTTCGGAAGAACGCATATAAAAACGAAAAATACCAAAAATTCTGAAAAAATACCGAAAAAATACTGAAAAAATACCAAACAATTAGGCAAGTGTTTGACTTTGGCAGTTCATATCTTGTGGACTTTTCTTCCGATTTTCAAATGGAATACCTTATTCGACGCGTATTTATTCGTAGTATCAATTTGCATTCAAAAATATCCGTGGACTTCAAAAGTTCCGGAAGAATGCATACGAAACCGAAAAAATACCAGAAAATACTGAAAAAATACCAAAAATACCAAAAATACCAAAAATACCAAAAATACTAAAAAATACCAAAAAAATACTGAAAAAATACCAAACAATTAGGCAAGTGTTTGACTTTGGCAGTTCATATCTTGTGGACTTTTCTTCCGATTTTCAAATGTATTTATTATTTAACGCGTATTTATTCGTAATATCAATTTGCATTCAAAAATAGTCATGGACTCTGAAAGTTTCGGAAGAATGTAGACAAAACTGAAAAAATACCAAAAAGTACCAAATAATACCAAAACATACCGAAAAAATACCAAAAAGTACCGAAAAAATACCAAACAATTAGGCAAGTGTTTGACTTTGGCAAATTCATATCTTGTGGACTGTTCTTCCGATTTTCAAATGGAATACTCCAAAAGTTTCGGAAGAATGCGTACGAAACCGAAAAAATACCAAAAAATATAACTTAGCATGGCTCTAACTCGGGTATTTGTGACCCAAATTTCTAATGTTATATCATTTTCGATAAATACTTTAGAGGTCTTTCGATTTGCATTCAAAAATATAGGAGACAATTGTAATTTATCTATGTGGAGAATTTGCCTTTCCCGATCTCCCATGGCTCTGGCGAATAGTCGCATATGTTAGGTATCAGTTCCTCTTTTCAGAGTCCATCTTCAGCCTCGGCTTCTACTACTAGATGGTTTGCAACTGAGTTTTCTTAAGTATGCAGTTAACTGTAAGCTGTGACGCTTACTCGGTACAGCGCACAAGCAACTGCTGTGACGTATTTCGTGAACGGCTCAAAAGTATGCAGTGGATTTTGCTTGACTCGACACACGCACAAGCACACGCATACAGAAACAGAGAAGAGAGCAATTTCATGCTCAACCAATTTTTGTTGTTTGTTCATTTGGCATTTTCCGAGGCGATTTTCATGCCATTTTCCTCGCCAATGGCAGAAGGTGTCAATTTCTGTGTGTTCGCTCCACATTTTTGTGCTGGGTGTTAATCGCCGGACCCAACTGTCAAAGCCTACACAAGTGCCCGGCCCGTGGCCAATACGCAAGCTTTACGCTAGATTAAGCAGCCCATACGACTATATGGGAGTGGGTCAGGGAGGGGGTCGCACTACCACGCCCTTTTGTTGCTGAGCTCTGGCAGGCGGAAACGTAGAGTGAAAAAAAAAAAAAAAACAATTTGCGGTTTTCGTGGCATTTTATCAACATTTCATTTTTGCAGATGTTTTTGGTTTTTAGTTTATTTTAGCCGGCAGCGGGCTTCGAGTTAATATTTAGCATATCTATATATATACTTTATATAGAATACATACATAGTATTTTCTAACTGTATTGTACTTATGCACGATCCGTGTTAGATAACAACTGCGCTACAATTTCTATTTAGTTTAGTTTTATTTGTTTCTCTTTAATTATTATTAATTATTTTTATTTTATTTTATTTTATGTTTGAAACGCATGCAGAAATCAGTTTTCATTTTCAGTTTCCGTTCGATTCGTTCCATCGAATATGCGCGCAAAATTTGTCACCGTAGCGTTCCGTTGCGAATTTACATCAGATTCATTGAATATATTTTATATAATATATATTTGGATAGTGGAGCAAAAAATCTAGACTTAATGCATGCACTCGAAATATTTACAAGACTTTGATATATTTGTAGTATTTATGGGATTATGGATTGGTTGCTCGAATAATCTTCTTCTAATACTTTCACATCTATATAGATATATATAAGAGTTAGTTTCGCAGCACTCACTTATATGCTATACAAAAATAAATTCAACACATTCAAGTACAACAAACATATAGTATATATATATATGTATCTTAACTAAATGCCGCTTATCTATGTCTAGATATCAAAGTTGTTTCGTGCTATCATTTAGGAGCAGAGTTTCCTTCTATTCTCTTTTAGTTTTCGTATCGTACAAATAAATACCTTTGGGTTAACGAGTGTTTCAGTTTAACAAACAAAAAAATAGGCTTTAAACTTGAGCTGAGCAGCTGGGCTACAGGTGCGCCAATATATCGATCTGATCGAGCGTGTTCGCCTGCCCCGCAGTCTGTGGCTGCGCTCTGTTGGTCGCATGCACGTCCGCCTGGGAGATGGTCACAATTGTCACCAGATCGCCTTTGCCCTTGGTGGTCGACGTCGTCGTCGTCGTCGTCGTCGTCGCCTGCTGCTGCTGCTGCTGCTCCTGGTTTCTGGCTTCGATCTCCACAATGGCCGAGGTGAGCAAAGTATTCGACTGCAGCGCGCTGTAGTCTGGCAATTGCTCGCCGGACAGCTCCGGCAGATCCTCATTGGCCAGCAGCCGGCCCGAGGGCGCCGTCTCAATGGTCCGCTCGACCGAAGACGGCGTGGCATTGCGCGACCGATAGCTGGGCGGCAAACTGTATTCCGAGCCGCCCATGCTGCTACTGATGGTGCCGCCGCCGCCCATGCCGGCACGCAAGGTGCTCAAGGGAGCTCTGGAAAGAGAGGAGATTGACAAAGATTGGGACAAAGTTAAACAACGAATAAAGCATATGGCCACACATGAGACAAAGTCAATGGAGGACATTTGTATCTGTATACATGTCCAGATCTGTCTCGGTCTGCGTGTTTTGATTTTGTCAATTTAAATAACAAAAGGCGTTTGGTCAATTGTTGCCAGTCGAGTCCGTAAGTCAGGCTCGGGTCAAAAAAGCATGGAAAATGGAAAATGGAAAGATATTTTCCTCTGTTTGGGCCCAAATGCAAATTGCATAAAGCAATTTGAAGTATGTAAAATTGCATTTAATTGTTGCCGACAAAAGATTTCAGAATGCGTAAGGAAATGCGAATGTCAGGCATACTAAGTAAGCAAGGACTCTCATCTATCTCACTCGCTCACCCCTCGCTCACTCTGTCTCTTTCGTGCGCCTATCTCTGGCCAACAGGCAATTTTCACAGACATTCGACTCTGGTACCTCCGTCTTTGTTTGTTTAATTGACTTGGCTAACAGCTTTGCCTGGCAATTGCTTGTGCCTTTCTCTCTCGCTCTCTCTCTCTCTCTCTCTCTCTCCTCCAACTTCTCTCTAGGCTTCGCTCAAATCCTGGCCCAGGGTCTGGCCTATTCTGGCCTGCCTTTCGCAGATTGCCTTTTAACATACACTCGCTCTGCCTGCTTGTTATGCATCGCAAACTCTATTTCAAGTGTGTGTGTGCGAGTGTGTGAGGGATGCGTGTGTGTGTGTAAATATTTTGTAAAATTTCACAGATTTCTTTGTTCGCATCTTACATCACATTTGAATATGCCATCACACACACACACCACACTCGCACACTCCTGCGCTCTGACTCGCTGCCACACACACTTTGCATAAGTTTTTGCTTTCCGACATACTTCTCTGGCACTTTTTGTACCCCTTGAAAGGAACAGTTCGGAGCGGGCATATTAGATGGGCAGAAATTCCTAAAAGTCTAATGAATATTATATTTCCACTCCCCGTTACTCCTCCCATTACTCTCATTTGTAGTCTTATCATCAAATTAAACGGTTGTCCAGTTTCAATATCTACAAGTCGACTATACTCACTCTTTCTCACTCCCTCTCTCTCCCTATCTCCCTCTCGCTCTCCCTCCAGTTGTCTAGCTAAAATTTGAATTATTTTCTGCTTTCTCTAGCTTCTACGGTCTGCAGCCAGCTCGTAAGCTCCTTATATGTATTACAAAGTCCTTGCCGTTTCTGTTGTCTTTTCATTTCCATTATCGGACATAAATATTTGAGTGCATGTGGCCTTGTGGCGTCATTATAAACAAATTAATTTGCCATAAATTTGCATCTGTCTTCGTGAATATATTCATGAGTGGGCTGCTCGAGCACTGTGAAACGCTGTGTGCCCACCAGCGCGTGAATTTCCGGCCTCGACTTTCAGTTTTTTGGCTATTCGATATTTCAGTTAGCTGGCAATAAAAAACTAAACTTTTCTAATTAGTCAACATTGTGTGATCAAAGCAGCAATTATACTGCCGCCCCTCGCGCTGCCTCTCGCATTCAATTGCTTCCAATTTATGCCCCAACTTCCTTGTCCTTGCGCTTAGTATTTCAATTGTTTGAAGTAAAGTTTCTCCCTCAGCCTCTGCCTCTACGCCGCCTCCTGCTGAATTCAATTAAGTTGCAAATGTCACGCGCCCAACTCGATATCAAGCAAAAATCATTTCGAACAACAAATTTAGCTATTGACAGGCTTCGAAAGTTGTTTAGAATAAACTTTTTTCTTTGTGGTGGGTGGGGCGACCCCAAGCAATGTGTCAATGCGGTTGGCACCCAGCAGCAACCGCGCAAAGCTAAAAACCACCAATGCTCCAGCCGCACCCCAGTCAACCACCAAAGCCACCCAGTCGCCCACACAGCCCCCAGCCGCCCCAGACACCCAGACACCCAGCTAAGCCCTCTCCTCCTGCCGTTTCGCACTGTGCGGCGTTGTTGTAAACATTTTGTGGTTGCAGCGCCAAAAACTTTACAAATAATTTACGAGGGGTGTGCGAGCCTGCGAATTTACTAAGGTCTAGCCTTAGTAGGAGGGGAGAAGAAGAGTGGGGAGCTGCGAGAGTAAAGCATTGCTAGTCAGGGCTGTGGCCGTGGACACTCACCTCAGCAAACTGCCAGCATGAGATCGATACGTGGGCGGTGGGGAATTGCCACGCACTACTCCATTCTGACGATCGCGATCCAAAAGCAAAAGTCTGCAAAGGAAAATTCGAGTAGATAATATTAGTAAATGAACAATTTAAATTGGGAAAATGTATTCAAATTTTGGAGCTTCTGTTATTCAATGGGATTGCGCGGCTAAGAGATAGAGTCAAGTCCGTGAAGAGTTGGTTTGCTTTCTGTCTGAGTTTGAAGGAAGCTATATAAATTCTAAAGTACTCGATAACTGTGCAAGATCTATGGCTATCTTATAGACAATGGACCAACTCCAGCTTTCTCAAATCTAACCCTATATAAAATATTGGCTGGAAAATTGTTCATAAGATTCAGTCGGACGGTTAGCATGGAGCCTGATCCAGAATATATACGTCTACATGGTGGTATGTGCCACATTGTTTCAATGCTGTCCAGATATTACAAAATATAATTATTATTAAAAAGTAGCCATAATAAAAGCAAACTTTTGCAGCACTTTTGCACATGAAACCCTCCCACAAATGGGTAGAAAGCAAAAAACAAATGGTAAAAATGTCTGACAGGAAATTTTGTAGTCCAGTGTGTAATTACATAATGCAATTAATTGCGCAAGGACATGCGAGCGGATGCGGTTAGCCGAGCATGTCCGCTGCGCTGTCGTAGACACGAGAGTGAACTTTACTCTACTACTCCTGCAGCAGGAGTCCTGCCTGCTTCCTCCACTCACCTGAGTCGATATTCCTGCATGCTGGCCTGGTAGGAGGGCGGCGGTGGTCTATGCTGAAACTCCGGATAGAGCAGGCCATGGGGTGCACCGCCTCCTCGCGTGCAGGGCCTCCTTCCGCAGCGGGCCAGGTCGACGCTGGTGCCCAGGCCCAAGCCGAGGCAGCTCTGACCACCGGGCGCCGTCATTCGCCAGGCGGCGCCGCTCACTGTGACCAGCACCACGCCCACTCCTTTAAAGAGAGAGAGAGAGAGGGAGATTGTGTAATAAATAATATTTTAAAATATGAAATATGCACGCCTGAAGCCTGTCTATATGAACTAAAAAAGGATCTATGAGTCCAATGAGCTATCCAATGTTCTTATACTTATGTACTTATATGCTCTTATACTCTTTCACACTTTTACTCTTCTACCCTCCCTCTCTCCCCCTTGGGAACTTATACAGAGCCGGACAAATAAAGCCCTATGGATTTGGCCTGTTCGGCTATTCAGGAGTAGTACATAAGAGAAAGATAATGATAATTGACATTGCAAATTTTCAAAAGTGAACTTTGCTAAAATATAATAAAAAGTTAAAGCGATTTGTAAAAGTTGCTGTGGCTAGCTCTCAATTAAGTGTTTGTTCACTGCAATTGCGCTGCTCGCGCTTAATGAGACGTCAAATGCTGTGTGGGCGTGGCAGCTGGCTTACAGCAATCGAGGGGTGGCCACCAGTGGGCGCGGAGAGTGGGGAGTGGAGTGGGTATGCAATGGTCAGTCTTAATCAGGGGGCACAGCTTCCACAACTTCCACTTTCACTTTCGCTGCAGAGTCGTCGAGGCTTTCCTTTTGACAGCCACAGCTGTGGCACGGCCTGTGGCACGGTCAGCGACACAGCTGCTGGGGCCAGTGGAGCATGGCATCATCTGCTGGCGACGCAGCCAAAACCCTCGGCGGAGACGGGCTGAAGCCCACAGCCGGCAGCTGATTAAAGGCGGCAATAAAGGTGAACATCATTTTTATTAGACGAAATTGTCGCTGTTGTTGTTGCCGATGATTATTATAATATTGTTGCTGTTGCTATTGTTGTTGTCGCACATTTTCATGAGCAATTTGCGCTCCTCAAGCTGAACGCACAGCGACAAGGTAAGGCATCAAATAAGTAAAAGTGCTCAGCTGACAGTAGACGACTCGAAGTTACCCTGATCCATGTGATCTACTGTGATCTGAAGCAGAATGGATGGCTAGAGACATGAGAGAGACAATATAATATAATATAATACTCTCCCCCACGTATCCAATCAAGTACAGACTTTCATTTTCCAGCTGGCTTCCCATTCTCTGCCTGCCACACAGCTTTCATGTAATCCTCATACCCTATGCATCAATTTTGGTTAGGGTATTGGAAAAAACGCGAGTAATTTGTGCGTTTGTTATGAGTGTGACAAGCCCAGGGGGAGGGTGGAGCCGGGGCAGACGATGCCTGCCGTGTCTCCATTATAGGCAACATGTGTTTAGTGGAGAGGCAGTCGCTACTTCTGCTGCTGCTGCTGCTGCTGCTGCTGCTGCTGCTGCCTTGATTGCCATTAAATTATGTAAAACTTTGCGTTACAACTCAACAATTTTTGGTAATTGCCGCCAGAAAATGGCGCAATGTCACGCTTCGAGTGCCCAACTAAGCTCCAAACTAAACTAAAAGCGACCGGCAATTGATTAGAGCCCCGCATGCATAAGTAATGCTCATACCCAGACCGAAAACCAAGCCCAAGCTCTAGCCCAAGCCCAAGCTGTTCGTAAGACGCAGCTCGGAACTTGTGTCGCCGACCGCAACGTGTTCGCCCTGCACTTGGCCCCGCTTCCAGTTACGTGAGTCCACAGCGAAAAGCGAACAAAACAGCAGCGCGAGAGAGAACCCATTGGGTATGACTCACGAGTGTGTGGCTAAGCGAATGCGAATGATTCAATCATAGAAACGCTGAGCACAGTTCATGGAAACTCAAAGAGTTTGCAATTTGATTTATGCTCAAATTTCATGTTTACCTGAAGAGAACTTGGAAAGCGAGCTCGAAGAAAAGTAGACTGAGATTAGACAGAGGCTTGAAAGCGAATATGAAAGAGCTAAGCAAATTCATAGCACTTCCAGTCTGATTTATGTAATCTTTCATTCCTGCTCGAAGGAGATCTAAAATAGATACATTCATTAAGATACAAGAGTAATTTATAAGTGAATGACATAACTGGGCTGAATGGACATGACTTGAGGCTGGAATTATCGCTGTGTGAGCTATACTAAAAATATATATTGATATTCAGGACCCACACACCAAAGGAAAGTCGAGAGTCAACTAACAAACTGAAATGTGTTCAAGCAGCATTATTTATGACATTTACATATTATATCATTTGGCCATGTGATCTAAATTTCTATGCTATTTAGATGTTAACTCGAAGCAAACAAACAAATCTGTTCTTTTATCAAAAGCAAATGGAAAGCACATTAGATGTCATGTAAGGCAATTTGCTTGTGTGTGTGTGTGTGTGTGTGTGCACAATGATCTAAGAGCACTTGCCACAGATCTATATAGATGATAGACTAAACACACCCACACGCCCATAAGCATAGACAACCACAAGCAATCACAATGTTTACAAGCTAGCTGCAGATATATCTCTCTCTTATCTCGCTCTCTTTGAGCCCCCCCCCCCTCACTCCCCTCTGCTTAGCTCTGCTAAAAACTTTGTAACCGGAACTAACTGCTCTGTAAATATTGACACATTTTGTGGATGGTCTCTAACAAAATTTGTTTGTGCTTACAACTGGGTCAGCAGCAACAACAACAACAGCAACAATAACAGCAACAACAATTGTCTGCTATAATTGTACAGCAATAACAACAATAACAAATTGTGTAAACCTCGCGAAAAAGGCGACAAAATGTTTTAATGCCATTTTTGTAATGTTTTGTTGGCCATCAATTGTTCGCCTTGTTGTCTCTCTATCTACACATATATGGCCTATAAACGAGCACACACACACACACACGCTTACGTAACCTTATTATACGACTACAGTTGCTCTTACTCACCAATCATTAGCAGCGCTGCAGTCAGATGCGAGTTGGACGGCCCGGCCAGTCCTGTGGCGCCCAGGGCCGCGCCGCCGAGGGCGCACGCCACGCCCCCTAGGGCTACGACGGCTATGAGCGCACGCAGAGGCGGCCCGGCGAACCATTGGCCGCAGCAACCTTTGCCCGAACGCTCCGAGGGAGATCTGGAAAGAAGAAGAGAACGGGAAATCCTTTTGTTAGTTTTTCGGTTTTTCCGGCTGCAGCTGTTGGGAAAATTTCAAGGTAAGCGCAGGTGGGCAAGGTGCAGCATGAGCTGGCAGCTGTTTTGTTTCGTGGCGCGTGCAAATTGCTCGAGCCAAAGAACCAAACGACAACCGGGCGAAAGGACAACCGGACGACAGGACATCAGGCCAAGCAAAAGCGCAGCAGCGCGAAGACTGAGCGAAGCAATTGTTGTGGAATGTTTTTTGATTTACGAGCTAAGGCAACCAAAAATGTTGCGCAACAAACACAATAAACCAAGGCAGACGAACAGACGACGACGATGAGACTACGAGGACGATGAGGATATATGTATGGGCTGGGAGACGGAGGAGGAGAGAGAGGGAAGGCTACGGGTTGCGGATGGCCAACAGCGTAGAATATTTTGCGCACACGAGAAAAACCAGCAAAGGACAATTTATGTGACGCAGACGGCAGACAGAGGGCAGCCAGCGATGCCCAAGCACAGTGGGCTGAGAGCCGGTGAGAAGTGCACGAAAATGGAGTGAAAAGAGCGAAAAAAGTTAACTGAAACTGTATAAAGTAAATCTTTTTCATGACAAATATTCAACAAATAATAACCAAAGCACAGCACAGTGGGGCGCAAAATGAACTGAATGAAAATATATAATATATAAATTGCATAGAAATGTGCATATATTTACTTACTCTATATAATATTGCACATTGAAAATAGACTAGAATGAAACTAGAAAATAAATGAAAATCAGTGGGCTAAGATCGTTGGCATTGCCAAGACTTACCCTGGCTGACAGTTGACAGAGATGTTCAGGTATTTGCAACCACTGTGGCAGTCAAACTATTAAGCTACAATTCCATTGCAAATTGTAGCTGGCTTAAGTGTGATTTGCGCCACTGTGCGCTAAGGAGCACAATGACGATGTGTGTGCGTAAATTCATTAGGACACAGCTACAGACTCCGACTCCGACTCCGACTCCGACTCCGACTGAGACGGAGACGGAGATGCAGACGCAGTCACAGGGGCGGGCAGAGATACAGACATCGAAGGCAGCAGTTGGCGTGAGGCAGAGATTCGTTAAGGACACGGAGGCAAAGCCAAGGCAAGGGCAAGGCAAGAGCAAGCCAGGAGCCAGGAGCCAGGAGCCAGGAGCCAGGCAGAGGCGAGGCTGGCCGCAATTTCTTTATGGCCGCAGACGCTGCTGCGCGTTGACAACCCCTTTTCAAGGGCTGAGCTGGGGGCTTGCCAAACAATTAGACGCCAAAATATTTATAGGCGAGCAGCTGCGACCCTTGACCCCCGCTCACCCCCACTCACCCCCAGTCGCAATAGGACGCTGCCCACTTTTGTGTCATCGAAGCAATTTAAGTAGACCGAATGATAAATTGTTCCAAAATTACGTGCATAAAAAGGCAGCCGGAAATTTATGTTTAATAATTTGATGTTGTCGCCCGGCGAGGATTTCGTTGGATTTTTATACGTTGCGTCATTAGGAAAGAGACAGAGAGAGAGAGAGAGAGAGAGAGAGAGAGAATTGGGAAAGGGGTATGTACGCCTCGGGCTATGTACGCTCGTCAGCCTAGCCCGGTGTCATGCGTGTGTGCAAAGCAGGTAGAGCAGGAGACACCTTTTATCAGCTGTCGTGTCATCGGATGATAAATAACCTCTTCTTAGCGCATCCATCGCTCAGCAGCTAAGGGAAATGAGTGCGCAAAAAGCAGCTAAAGGAATTAAATAAAACCAAAATTCATTCAGCTGTGGCGGCTGACGGCGACATTTCTGTTCTCAAGTCGAAAAGCAGCTTCATCATGGGCTTAGCGAGAACGATTTCAATAGAATGGAATCATTAATAGCGATGGAGGGAGAGCAACGAAGACGAGAGGAGAAAGAGAGAAAGGAAAAAAGAGCATGAGAAGAGAGTCTGAGGAGAGAGCCAATCCCTGATCTATCTTAGTTTAGCCTTAAGTGGGACTACGACTGGGCTGTAGCTACGAGCTTATTTTATTCAAATAACTTTGATTAGGCAATCAAATGCCACTTGAAAACTTTGCTATAGCTAAGAAATTGATGCTAAGGCTTTTACTTTCTAGTTATAAAATCGTATTAAAATGGAAATTGATTCCGGCTGCGCGGGCATTTGGCGCTTCGATTAGCGCACACGCCAAAAATCCATTTGTGAGCAAGTTTTCTGATTGAAACTATAAATATATATGCATATGTATGTATATATATTGGTACCTTGTACATCCATGTGCATGTCAATATATATTTGATGGCTGCAATTGCAGTTTGCGATGAACTTTTTAATCAATCTTTGCGTTTATTGAAATGAACCGAACAACAACGCGGGCTGGCATTGGCTTTTATTTTATTTTACTTTTTATTTTGTGTTTGTGTTTTTATTGTGCATTTTCCCATTTATTCGAGGGAAAACTATAAAATTGCTTAATCAATTGAAAATTGCGCACTCGCTGTGTAAATGTCACGCCGACGGCCGGAAAAGCTGACATTTAAATGAAAATCAAGTTGCAAACGGGCAAAATGGAAAGTTTCTCATTTTATTTAACGGTGCGAAAACTGTGTCAATGCTGGCAAATTACAATTACAAATTGCAATTAATTAATTAAAATACATAAAAATTAAAATGCAGATTGTCCAACTGATTGAGAGACTCACTGAGAGACTGCCTCACTCAACTGCCCGCCTGAGCTGCCCCTGAACTACTTTAAGGCTTACGAGTGACTCACTGTATACACTATATAGTATAATATATATATCTATATGTATATTATGTGGCTGACAATCGACAATGCGCAGTTAGGCGATTGCACAACACCTGAGTTTCACCTGCAATTAGCGTCTGTTCACTCATTCAATCAGTCAGTCAGTCAAGCATTTAACTGAATCCTCAATTTGAATTCAGTTCGCATTTAGTTCTGCACCATCTGAATCCAATAATGTATCTGTGTCTGGTATCGGATAGCTTATCTATATCTAGAAACTTATCTGTTTCTGTATCTGATATCGGATAGCTTATCTATATCTAGAAACTTATCTGTGCTTCAGATACATACATTACTCTGTTGTCTGCTTTAATGCTAATTTGTTGTTAATCAATCAACCAGTTTGTTGCTGTCGCTATTGCTGTTGTTGCAACAGTGTGTGGCAGCGGCTTCTTTGTGCTGCGTGTTGGGTCGTTGCCACCTCAACAGGGGGTCTCTTGCGCTGTCTCTGTGTCTCTCCGTGTCTGTCTCGCTCACTTTACAATTCTCTACTTGAGAAATTCATGAATGCTTAGAACTTGTGGCTTTGCGGGTTAGCTGGGCGGGGGCTGCCTAGTCAGAGGCAAGTGGCCGCAGGGGCTGAGGGAACTGGCCTCCTCTGCACTGAGGTACGGGCATTATGCAAAAGCGAAACCAAAGCTGTGGGAAATCGTCAGCGTGCAGAGCGCAATTGATGAAGCTTTGCCACATCAAAGCGAATGATTGACATGAATTCCATAAAGATATTCCAATATCCATCATGATGAGTGCAACGTTTCCTCCCAAGCTTCAAGTTGAGCAATACCGAGTTCATTTAAAGTTGTTAAATGTTCAAAATTTGCCATGAAATTTCTCTCTCATTTTCTCTCCCTCTCTCTCTCGCCCTGTTTCTGTTTCTCTCTTTTTCTTTTAACAATGTTCATTGATTCTCTCTCTCTCTCTCCTTGTGTTTCTCTCTGTCTCTCGACATGAAAGTTTCAAGATTTGCAGTACAAAAGTTCGCTTAAGGTCTCTCGCTCTCTATGCACAAAAATCAGCGACTGCCGCATAATTAACACGTTTAAAAGCAAAAGTGGCCGTAGGAAAAAAAAACAGGTGAGTGAAAAAACTGTGAAAAAAGCTATGAAAACTTTGCCAGACACACGAAAATTGAAGCAGGCCAATGGGGCCAGCAGAGAGGGGGAAGAGAAGAGAGAAGAAGGAAGAGGGAGAGCGACTGGCAACGAGGTGCAAACAAAAACTAATTAAATAACGCTAAAAAGGAATTCGCGCAGAGCAAACGAAATGTATTTTATTTCGCTTCTTCTTCTCGGTTTTTTCTTGAGTAAATAAATTAGCGTAAATATTTTATTTATTTGCTTTTTGCTTTCATCTTCATTTCCAGCTCGTTCATCTGTGTGTCTAGTCTCTTCCTCTCTTTCACTCTTGCGTAATGCGAAATTGAATAAAATTAAAGAAATGCAACGAATTGTAATCGAATACGCTTACACTGCAAGAAATCAGTCGGCACAGATAAATGAATCGAAAATGAATTGAGGGCAAAGGCAAAGAGATCATTGAGATGATCGATTAATGCAATTGCAACTCAAGATAATCTCTTATACAGGTATGCTTAATAGATAAGCTTCTCAGCATAGTTCCAGCTGGACAGCAGCATTTGGCTGGTGCCAACACTGTCTCTACTCTAGGTAGAATTTAGATATTTATATGCCCATTTGCGAGCTGTTATAATTGGGCAAAATATAGCCGGGCTTAATAACATTGGCACATTTTCGGAGCCAGGCGAATGGGGGAACAAAGCGCATGGAAAGCAGCAAATTAAATAATGATTTTTCACAAGACCAAAAATAAAACAGAAATGCTGGCCCACAGATGAATGGCTAGCTGAATGGACCGATGAGGCCGGCTGACTCGGCTGGCTCGGCCGGGCTTGGGCTTTTTTGGCTTGGCAACAATTTGAGCTGACAAAGCGTTTTTATAGGTTTTTGTTTCGGCTTTGGTTTGCCTGTGGAGTTGGAGTTGGAGTTCGAGTCGGAGTTTGAGTAGGAGCAGGAGTAGCAGTTGAAGCGTGCTGAGGCGAGCTGAGCTGAGCTGAGCTGAATTGGGTTTAGCATTAGATCGCTTCACTAAATGTAAGTGGGCGCTTATAGCGCGCCAAAACGAGCCTCAGCAAAAAGCAGAAAAAAACCCATTTTCAACTTTCAATCAAAGCTGCCTCCTGCCACGCCCTCTCTTCCGCCTAACACCCGCCCGGCCCCACAAACTGTAACCATAATTACAGAGCGCTTTTCAACTTTACCGCAATTCTGATTTGTAATGGAGTTTTTTCTCTCTCGAATTTTGATTTTTTTTTTTTTTGTGTCTTTTCTCATTGTTTCTTTTGTTTGGCTTTTGTAATTTGGCATGAAATTAAGGCACCTTGATTTCTATTTCTATACTTTATGTACCCTCATAGCTGTGTGTGTATGTGTGTGTGTGTATGTTTGTGTAGCTAAGTGAGCTAAGCGAATTGTGTTTGGGCTAGAGCGAGATGCCGAATCGCATATTCTGATTAAATAATGAGCAGAGCTGTTTTGATTATGTAGCAGGAGGCTAAAGACTTTAGCTTAAGCTGAATTTACAATTTTTGTATTTTATTTTTCATATTTCTTACATTTATTATATATATATATTATTTTGACATTCTTTGATTTCCCATTGCACTTTCTTAAAATATATATTTATATAGATTTTTTTTTTTGAATAGAAGCAGGAAATATGACCAAGCGGGCATAAAGCCGGGTTCAGGTGTTCTATTAAATTTCATGACAGCTTTAAAAACTTCTAAGAAAAATAGAAGGCAAGAGAGGGAGAGGGGGGAGGGCGCATCATGTCCGTCTGCAAATGTTGTTTAAGTATCTGCTGAGAGCTCCACATATACAACTTATAAATCTGAGGCTGTCTCACTCGCACCCGAACTAGCTCTATACCCCTTTACCCGGTCGCTCTCTGTCACTGCTTTTCGCTGTCGTTCCGTCTGCTGCTTGTTCTGTTTTCTTTTGTGTCTTTTGTGTGAGCTAACGTAAAGTGAGAAACCCGGTAGCTGGTTAGCTGAAGCAGGAGACAGACGAACCACCGAACCACCGAGCATTTGTGTCGTAGAACCTGACATTCACCCAGTCTTAAAACGCAATCTAAAAATGAAAGCAGACAGCTATAAAAAAGCCAAGATGCAGAAGAGTGAGGAATATAAAAAGCACCCAAAAGTTGAGTATCCAAAGCAAAACAGACAGAAGTCACGTTGACTTTTGTGTACTTAAAGAGCGGCCAAAACATTATTTTAGAGTCAACAGCAACAACAACAACAGCAACAATTTCACACACAACTTCTGACCTACTAACTCCAGAGACGTTTAAAGCGGGCACAGCTCGAAGGGGGCGTGACAAAACTTGGCCAACGTAAAGTGCAAAACGCTTGACGCTTGACTGACGCCAGAAAGCGTCGAGAGACCCGAGTCTAGAGACGCGCGTCGACTCCAGTTCTGTTCGAGCTGCAGTTCCCTTTGCTGCTGCTGCTGCTGCTGCTGCTGCTGCTGCTGCTGCTAGTTCCAGTTCCAATTCCAGTTAAAATTGCAGTTGTTACACGCCTCAGAGTTTTAGATTAAAGTGCCAGTGGGCGTAACATACGAACACACGACTTTGACAGGCAGACAGCGACAGGGAGAGCGAGTGAGGCAGGCAGAAAAGGAGGTAAAGAGAGAGAGAGAGAGAGAGAGAGAGAGAGAGAGAGAGAGAGAGAGAGAGACAGACACAACACAAAGTTGAGTTGTTAAACTACGCTAAATGCTCAACAGATTGAGTGACATTTGCTTGTGCTTGTACCTAAAGCTGTGATAAATTGATAAACTGCTTAAGGCTTCTTGGCAGAACCTTAAAGTACACAGCAAAAACATTTTCAAGCAATGAAATCAATTCGAATAGTTAAGCTCACAATAGTATTCAAAGTTACTGAGCACTAAAATTAAGCATCAATTTATCAAATCACTAAAAAGTAACTTAAGCAACGTTTGCTTAAAGCTCTACCTTAAGCTTTAGGCATATAAACTTTAATCCTTAAAGCTCACTTATATTCATTCCAAACTCATATTTCACTCCATTTATTTAAGTTGACTTCCATTATATCTATATCAAATTGAAGCTCATAGGTAATGTTGCTTCTAGTATTCTTTAAAAGATCTCCAAGTTCTGCTGGGTATACGAGCTAAGCAACTTGCTCACGCCTAAATCTTTCACTTTGCGACTCAATGAGCACAGCTTGACAGAAGTTCAAACTGATCTTAGATAGCTTTCAGCTGGTGTCATTGCAACTTGAGGCAGCTGCCAGTTGGCAACGAAAGGTGCCGCAGAGTCTAGAAAAGAGAGAGAGAGAGAGAGAGAGCGAGAGAGAGGGGCCACAATGTCTTGCTATCTCTTTTTTCTGGCATTGTCGACTCGTAAGTGAGCTTAATGCCCGCGTAAAAGATTATATGGCAAAGTTGGCGCTGTCCAAGCCAGAGAACGTCGTCGATGCACAATCGGCCCATAAAGGCAAAGACAAAGTTTGCCAGCAGCGCGACGCGTTTATTGCCAATTTTTGAATGCATAAAACGCAATCAATGCAAGCTGCCCGCCCACGCGCCCACCACAGAGAGGGAGAGGGAGAGGGAGAGTGGAGGGAGCGGGGGCACAGAGGGAAAAACTCGTTGGCGTATATAGGGCAGCATGCCAAGTGTAAACTATGGCGATGCAGACTTGGCGACTGCATCCAGCTGCCAGTTGCCAGCTGCCAGCTGAAGCGCCCTTTCGCGCATATAAATATAAATGCGCATATATAAATACATTAAGCTGTATCCCTGTGTGTGCGTGTGTACACTGAGAGAAAGCCGAAACAAAATAGAAATGGGCAATACAAATGAATTAGCCTCGTTGGAGTATAACTCAATTGAGTGCAGCAGACTCTCAGCTATTGACTGGAGCAATGCTTGTGTCACAATTTCTTGCAGTGTATTTATATACAGAACTGTCTACGATCTGCCCCACGTACTCCCATGCATCACACATAAATGTCACCCACACACGAGCGAGCGAGTCAGCGAGCCAGCGAGCGCGCGCTGCAAGTGTCAAAAAAAGGCAGCAGCATTGGGATTTGGACTGAGGATGTGGACTCCCAACTGATGACAACAGCAACAGCAACAGCAACAACAGCAACAGCAACAGCAAACAACTTGCATTGGGCTTGAGGCATTTCTAATTTGAGATCCGTTTCTAATTTCTGGCTTTTCATGTGGCACAGCCAGCGTTGGCGATGACGATGGCGGCCGTGCGGCTGCCAAAGCATCCGGGTTGGCAATTACTTTTACATGTTGCCAATGCGACAGCAGCAACAACAGCAGCACCACCAGCAGCAACATTAGCAGCAGCAGTAACAACAGCAGCAGCAGCTACCACAGACGCATTCAGCATTCGAAAGAACCGCAGCCAATGTGGCGCACACTCACACACACACACACATACACACACACAAAGGCGCTTAAGTGGCTACGTCATTAGGCACCAAAACGCCGCTGCTGCCGTTTGCTGCTGCTGCTGCTGCTGCTGCTGCTGCCTGCTGCCTGCTGTCATGTTGCAGGCGACATACAGTGGCTGCCAGCATTAGACGAACTAAAGTAAACTCTGCCACAAGCGAACAATTATTCAACTGCGCACTAAGACCGAGCTGCCTAGTGAAATGTCTGTTTCTACGAGTCGACACGAAGCAAACTGCTAGACAGTTCTCATGGAGCTAAGGAAGATTTCCTTACATGAGCTAAAGGTTGATTTATGTATTGTACAATATACAAGCACTAAATGCAAATGATCTGCTTTATATGATATTCCAACTAGCATAGCTCAAACAGGCACTAAAGACATCTATATCCACTTATGGCACTGCCATGTTCATATGCTGAATACACATGATTCTCTATATATGAAATTGTCTGTACTAAGAAATGCATTCGAGTAAATATCCTATATAAGATGACAAATCTATATGCAAAATATGTAATCAATTCGAATGTTCTCTCATATAAACGCTCTAAACCATTTATTGTTTAAATAATCAGACATCTCTGTCAATTTTCTAGTTGACAATGCTAAAATATATATATGTTAATTATATATGCATTTTTAACTTGTGAAACTTTTAATTATGTACTCAAAGATGTGCTGAGTCTTGCCCCTAGTTCTGCTTTGGGCAGATGCGAAGAGCGAGCTATGTTCGCTAATGGCGGCTTCACTGTAGCTAAAGCCAAGTCTTTAACTGCAGCTATCTGTACGAGTCGTGTGTGTGTGTGTGTGTGTGTGTGTGTGCACATAAATTAAATTCTTAAATTGCTCGTTAGCTCATCATGAGGTTTTGGTTCATTCATTCATGCAGTTGTCGTCGTCGTTTCTCTCGCAGTTTCTATGATGGGCAACAATAACAATAATCATGTTGCTGCTGCTGCTGCTGCTGCTGCTGCTGGCGCTGCTGTTGCTGTTGCTGTTGCTGCTGTTGTCGCCGCCGTCGCCAACAAGCAACAGCAACAGCAACAACAACTCGTTCGCTCGCTCTTGGCCATTATGTAGGTCATTTCAATTTGTTGTTGCTGTCGCTGTGTGTTTGTCGCTTTGGCCGCTGTCTTTGTTCGCTTCGTTTTTATTTTTCGCCTCACAGTTGTTGCCCCACTTGCCACGCCCCCCTCCCAGCGTCTCGCCGACTGCTCGCCTACAATTTTATGATTTCACTCGGATTCTCTATGCGCTTTTAATATCAACGCGTTGGCATCTTCCACAAGTGATTTAATTTAGCACCAAAACTCAATTCTCTCTGGCATTCTACAACTATTTAGGCAGGGGCTGGGGCGTGGGGCGTGGGGCGTGAGGCGTGTGGGGAGGGGGTGCCCCACACACACACTCAAATGGCTAATATATGGAGCACATATAATTTAGTATTATTTAAATACTTTATGCAAGCACTTAAAGACTTCGGGGCAGCCATAACACGATTATGAAACAGTTTGTCATAAAGAACGCGATATATAATGGATATCAAATATACAGATATATATGTGTAGCGATATATATCCACATAAATTTCAGCCATTGTCTCGGTGCTTTTGTGAATCATTTGGTCTCGCGTTCCCAAGAGTTCTTTATGACACAACACAAAAGGTATCGATTGCCTTTATGCGAAATGCAAGCAGCGCTGATTTATCAGTTATATGTATATGCATATGTATGCACACATATGTATACATATATAAGGGCAGCTAAGTAGACTCTTTCGCAGTCTTGATTTACGTCTAATGAGTAAGCTTCGAGCTGAATTTATTTCATTTTAGCGAAATTCTTGAGTGCAGAGTCTTTGTTGAAATCCCAGTTAATCGGAAGGCAAGAAACAGTTCGAGCTCCATTTGACGCATCTGCAGATTTATCTTCAGCTTTTTGTTATTGTTATTAATTAATTTATTATTTAATTTGCTTTAATTTAACTTGACATCATCTTTTATTTGTATAAATATTTTTGCTTTGTTGACATTTCGAAAAACAAAAATAAATTTGTTTTACATTTAATTATTCAATATAATTATAGTTAATATTGTGCACGCTTCATTTTCCTGCATTAACCCGAATTTGGGCAGCGGGTTTCATAAGACC
This sequence comes from Drosophila mayaguana, assembly GCA_037075325.1. Lineage (NCBI taxonomy): Eukaryota > Metazoa > Arthropoda > Insecta > Diptera > Drosophilidae > Drosophila > Drosophila mayaguana. Next base: position 443,253 of record JBAMCG010000016.1, on the reverse strand, counting down.
TCGCGAGAGGGTTTCATGGAGACCTTCGCATCTTCGCGTGTGTGTGTGTGTGTGTGTGTTTGGCCGAGGCTTAGGTAATTATTTAATTTGTTGTGCTGGAAGTCGTTAAAATATGTTTATGACACCTACTGGAATTTCACAACACGCCCCTCAGAAAGGTGGCGCAGAGGGGGAGGCGCGCTCGCGGACGGGTCGGCAGACGAGGTAATCGAGGTAGTTGGCATATTTGCGGACATTTATCAGATGGAGCGAAGGCCTAATGAGAGGAAAAACCTCCGTTAAAGGGGAAACTTACAGTTAGGGAAAATTAATTGCACGGCGCGTAGAGGGAAAAGTTTATCTAGATATTTGTGTCATGTAATTGCAGATAAGCGCAGAGACAGAGAGAGTGAGAGAGAGAGAGGGAGGGAGACAGCATCGCTCAATTAAAGCAAAGCAATTCAATTGGAAAACTACAAATTGACTTTGCAATAAGCCCCAAAATGGAAAACAAAAAATTAAAAGAATTTCTATTTGAGTTGAAGTCAACTTGAATTCGAAGACAAATGCAAAACCAATCAGAGCCAACAATTTGAATTATGCAAAAAAGCCTTGGCAGCGGAGCGAAATTCATTGAGGGGCTAGAGGAACAGATGAAGGTGATGTGGGAGCGACTGACAGATACTCAGCAAATGGCAGGAGTTGCTGCTTATTAAGGAAGAAGATAGAAGGGAGTGAGAGAGAGAGAGAGGAAGAGAAATAGAATTAAGGAAATAAGGAGCAAATGAGAGGAGTTGCTGCTTAGTAGGGAGAAAGAGATAGCGGATAACCTGAGAGAAGCACACATAGAGGGAGGCTGAAAGAGACAAAGAGATCTAACAAAATATTCTCATTCTTCATGGCTATCAATTCTTAGAGGGCATCTCGTGAAGCCTTCTATCATACTACTCCTCTGGTACAACGCTGTCCCAGGGTGTTCAAAACTATGCAGTCAGGTCTAAACTTCTGCTTCTTCTTGTTCATCTTCTACTGTTGGCTGGTTCCGTTAGCTGCTGCTGCTGCTGCTGCTGCTGCTGCTGCTGGCCCGAAGGTCAACCAAAATGGCCAATAAAATGAAATTCCAGCGCTTCGCCAATAAAATAAAAATGCAACCCATTTGAAGTCGTTGACAAATCGCTGGATGGAGTGAGACGAGTCGAGCTGGGAGAGCGGCCTGTGGGAGGGAATCACAAAGTTTGCAGCCGTCATTGTTCTAAGAGTGCTTTAGTAGTTTTGTGGGCGTGGCAGCGTGACAGCGCCAGCTAACTGCAAATGTTATGCGTGAGGAAGACGCAGAAGAACGAAAATCGCTCGACTTGAACGCTTTGCTTTTTTTTAATGATACCCTAGAAGCCATTGAGAATGGCTATATTAGTTCTGGATATACACGGAGGTAACAATATAAGCGCGTAAGACTAGAAGAGCAGCAGGAACTGATTGGCCCATATAGCTTTGTCTGTGCACATTGGCGCAGGGGAATCAGAGAGTAGAAGAGTGTGAGAGCATGAGACCAAATGAGTATAAGTATGAGTCGTAAAGAATAGAGGAATATATGCGTAAAGTCGTATAAGAATGGAGGAAAATATGAGTAGTGACGTATAAGAATAGAGGAATATATGAGTAAGAATAGAGGAAAATGCAAGTACTTAAGAGTTGGGAAGTCGGTAAGCATAAGAATGGGATGAATAAACTAGGTTGGCATAAGAGTTGAGTAGTATAAGATGAAACCAAATAGCTTTAATATACCAAGATAGAGTATAAGTGTGTTCAAGTATGGTAAACCACTATTCCTGGGATGAATAAACTAGGTTGGCATAAGAGTTGAGTAGTATAAGATGAAACCAAATAGCATTAATATACTTAAATAGAGTATAAAAGTATTCAAGTAAAGGAAACCATTAATCCATATTCTTTCTAGTAGGCTCTGCTGCACGTAGGTCTAGTGTAAGGTATTTCTAGTCGTGCACTCCCCACTAGAACACGCTTAGCCTCAGTTCTTTTTTCTCCAGTTTGTGCAATTTGAGTTTCTACTCAATTTTTATTTTTTTTTTTAGGAATTTCTGTTGTTGTTGTTGCCCAATTTGATGCGGCGGATTTGGCGTTTGTTTTTACGACACTCGAATGTGGGCGTGGCAGCTGAAGCAGAAAAAAATAGCAGAGGCCAAGGCGTTCTGCCATGTAAAGCGACATTTCTTCAGCTACTTTTTTCGATTTCGAGCAACGTTCTCTCTGCGGTTCTTCTTTTTGCCGCTGCCGCTGCTGCTGCTGGTGCTCCTGCTGCTTCTGCCGGAAATTGCTGCCATCGATATGCTGGCCAGCAACGCCCCCACTCACAGCCACGCCCCCACCCTAGCGACTCCCACTTCTGGCAGCCAGCACAGACGACACTTTGGCAATTTATTTCGATTGCGTCTCGGAACTTGCTACGGTTTGTCCTTTTCGCCAGGACCTCCTCCTCCTCCTCCTTTCCCTCCTGCTCCTGCTCGATTTGCATAAGCGACAGGCAACCAACCAGCCGACCAAGCAGCCAGCCATGAAAACAACACGAGAAAAAAGTCAAACTGACGGAGCCCAACTGACGGCATGATACTTGCCCTATGATATGAATACGAATATTATCAAGGGGAGGATCATATCATCATACCATTGCAAGTGATCTGCGAAATTAATAATATCCACAAATGAAAGGTCTCTCCTGAGTACAAAATCTCTACAAAGTCGAAACTCCCTTCCCAGTCCCAAATCTGCTAATCCAAAGTCGCTCAACTCCATGCGAAATCTTATCGTAGTTAGATATTTATAGCCCCCTAGCTATTCCTATTTAAGGACTCGAGTTTCACTTGGTCAGCTGTGTGAGCTTTCTAAAAACCCAATATGCTCTCTCAATGCTGCTCGAGCGAGCATTCAAATGTGGCGCGAGAAAAAAGGCCAGATTAAGCGCAAATACAAATCAGTGCATAATTTTTCTATTAAACATTTTCCACTGGACAGGCTTTGCAGTTGTGGCCGTCACTCTCTCTCCCCCTCTCTCTCCCACACACACACTCCTGCTCTGTGCGTGGGTGTCCACCTGCTCGAGTTTTACAGCTAGGTCACGTCCTGTGCTCCTACTGCTCCACGAGTCGCAGCTGGCCACGTTCCATTTGCCGCTCAGTTTTCAATCTGTTCGCATTTTATTTTCAATTTTTTTCGGCACGGACTTTAATTTGATGTGCAAACGCTTAGATGAGATATTTTTATATTTTTCTATTTAGGCAGCCCTACCTGCCCGCACCTCCCTCTTTCACTCTCACTCTCTCCCTCTCACCCTCTCTCTCTTCTGCCACATGCAAATTGTGTTTTGGTGCGCGAAAGTCGCGCCACAAATGAAAAGCAAAAGTCGATTGAAATGAAATACACGACACCAAATTAAATGAAATACGTGGGACAACATTTTGCGAGCTCTGCTATTGTTGTTGTCTGCTTTTTATATGTGGTAGTAGTATGTATGAATATCTGTCTGTCTGTCTGTCATACATATTCAATAGCAGCAGCAAATGCAAATTTGCAAAAGTCTAAAATGGAAAGTGAACAGACGCAGCACAAAAAAGATGGAACTACACATACATAAACATATCACACACACACACACACACACGCTCCTATGCAACTTTTGCTTTCGAGAATGATCAGAATACGAGTGCGATTAAGTCGATATATACATACATATATCTGCATAGATTTAAGCGCTGCGAAATTTGAATCGAAAGCGAACAAAATACAAAACAAAGCGCGAATTCGATATTCGCAAGGCGAAAGCAAAGAGTCAGCTGGAAAGTGCTTGGAGCGGAATATATATAAACTGATATCATACATTGATTTGGAGCTGAGGATTACCATTAAATATATATGTACTTGATACATTCATGTTTATAGATCTGCAAAGCAGTGAAGACTCTGCTTTAGCTCGGGCCAAATCAGTTATACAAATTCCAATGGGAGGCAGGCAGCGGAGGCGTGGTCAAGTCGAAAAAGCAATAAATTTGAAATTGAAAATCAAATAAATTGTGGAGCCAAGCACTTTTTGTAGCATCGGCAATATTCGCAGACATATGCATAAATGCGGGCAGGAGCGAGCTGCGGCGAGAAGGAGGCGAAAAAGCCAAGCAGCTTGAATGCGGCTGAAATTATGGTTTGGGCCAACGGCGTGTCGATGATATCAAATATCGAATATCAAGTGCTGTCCATAAACAACTTGACCTTGCGCACGTACCCAAAGCCAAAGCCAAAGCCAAAGCCAAAGCCACAGCCAAAGACTCGAATTGGGACTCGCAGTTGGAGCCAAGTCCATGCTGAGTGCTCATCGGTTACCCACTCACGTTCACGCTGGTGGCTAATATGGCTGACTAGTTGGCTGGCTGGCTGGCTGGCTGGCCGCGACTACCCGACTGGCAGCGGCTATCCCGTAATATTTCGAGCAGCTTGGCTAAGCGCAGAGGAGCGCAATTGAAATGCCTCTGCCTCGAGGCTAAGCATGAGCTGCCGAGGTTCCGCTGCCTTGCACTACATCTGTGCCCAGCTGACAGCTGAAAGTAGTGTGGGGTATCCTCTAGTCAAGCACTCGCTGGCTGACTCCTGCTTGCCTTCCATTTTTTCGTTTGCCCAAAAGAGAAGTCAATTTGTGGCTGTGTCGTGAGTCAGCCAAACTGGCAGCTCAAAGGTTTCGTTCACTATCTCTCTGTCTTTGTCTCTCCCTCTCTCTTCCTTCTCTGTTTCGCTTTGAGCCAATAATCGTTGACCAAATATCTGTAAGTGTTTTCTGCACGCAATTCAGCTATTGGCAATTGCCGCTCATATTTCTTGCTTTATCTCCTCGACTGTCTGGTGTGAAAATTGCAATTAGTATTGTTTTTTGCCCTCTCTCGCTCTCTCTCTCTCTCTCTCTCTCTATTGGGCTTTGTTTTTGTGTAAAGTCTTTGCCAAGAACTGGCCTGGCCAAATTGGTTTGCAGTTCAGTTTTTACCACTACTATTTAAAGATACGGACATTTATATATATATATATATATATATATATATATATATATATATATATATATATATATTATAAGTGCTCATTATAAATGTGGCACAGTCTGCCTGGTCATTACGTCGCGGCATACGCCCCTTTTTAATGCTCGTTTAATATTATTATGGTTTATTATTATACTCGCTCAAAGGTGCACAGAGGGCATATTGGTTTGCCGCCACTCTAGCTGCATGCTCGGCATTGCAGGCAAATATGGTGTATACACGATTTATATGCCAGGTATACAAATAGGTTTATCAAAAATCATACACATATCTCTTATAATAGATCTGGTACTACATATATATACCATCTACAAATATGTCAACCATCTTGAGTGAGTATTGATCGGTCTCTAGTTAGCTGAAGAGTTAATCAATCAAATTCAGCTCGATTTGTTGCCGCAATGAGCATCGTGCAGTCGGTTAGACCTCACTTTTATACCATTTTCATAATTTGCCGTTGGGAGCTGTTGCTGGAGCTTTTAAAGTGCGTTTGGCAACAGGGCAAATGGCTTTCATCACACTCAACAGCATAAATACCTGCGATTGGCATATGCCAGAGATCGTTAAAGGTCCGATGCCTGCTGCATTAATGTTAATGCTTCATTATAGACAGACAGACACAAACATGAACATACCTGAAATGACAGAGAGAGAGAGAGAGGGAGAGGGGGAATATATAATGAAAATGTTTTAATAAAATTTCTATAATTATAATTCAGTTAATACAAATTTGATGTGGGGTGCAGACATAATTGGTTGGGGATGGCTAAAGTAATTAGCATTTCGGAATTCGCTTTATCTATCTTTATGAAGTGCTTCACATGATAAGCTCCATAAGGGTAAAAGTCCGATAGAGGCTGTGCAACTTTATAAATCCTGTTTTAGGTAGGACTTTACTCGAACTATTCTCTACAGTTTTTGATTGAGTGTCTTGAAAGACTCCTGTTTTCATAGACTCATATACCAAGCGAAGTCTGGCTTTTGTTTCCATTTAACAACTTCTGTCTTGCTGATAACTAAATTCCCCATTGACCTCCAATTTCAATTGCCTACCTCACAGCAAAATAGCATTTCCATAAATCATATTAGATATATAAGAGCTTTATACAAATTTAAGGGAAATCAACTTTTCTATAGAGAACTCTAGCTAGAATTTGTATTTCATTGTCAAATATATAAATTTGATAGTCCCCCACATTTATAACACATGGCTTGGCAATTACGAACGCCCCCATTTGCTAAATATTCAAAATTTATAGTTTCTGTTTCAGTTGCTGTTGTTGTTGTTGTTGCTAATGTTGCTAATGTGCAAACGAACTCAATTACGCAGATAAAATAGTATCGGAACAACCACCAGCAGCAGCAGCAGCAGCAGCAGCAGCAGCAGCAGCAGCAGCAGCAGCAGCAGCAGCAGCAGCAGCAAGTCGAAGGAACAAGAAACACAAGTCATAAAAGTGCGCATAAAACGCAAAAACTGATTGAGAGCTATACATACATACACATATATAGATAGCACATACAGTCCTTCTACGTTGGTGTGTGTGTGTGTGTTAAGGGACATCACGCCACAACACATTAAAGGAAATTGACGCGGAAACGAAGCGAATAAAAACTACCCAAGCTAAACAGGAAACCGTGGAGGAGAGCGCGGCGGAGGCAGCAGGAGGTCCAGTTCGCAATAGCAACAATGTTCAGCGCACACGCACTCACACACACACACGCACTCACACACACTCTTATACTGATAAGGACTCCCATACACACAGAGTCATTGCTCACTTCATTACGCATAATTTCCTCTGCGCCTTTCATACAGTTTCTTCTGACAGTATATCACAATGAAGCAGAGAGGGAGTGCAAGCGAGAGAGAGAGAGGTGGGCAGAGAGAGACGGAAGAGTTATGCTGGAGAACTGAGCCAGCTACAATTTACAGCTTGCGCTTTTGGGGTTGGCCTCAGCGGTCAGACGCGATTGCCGTAATGTCGTCAGGGCTCCGATGCGATGAGTGCTGAGCTCACCCAGCTGGCATATTGGCATATGGCGAGGGCCGGGTATATCAGCGCAGCAATTGCTGCAAAATTATATGCGATTGCAGTTTGTCGATAAGCGAACCAAAAAGAATTACGGGTCATGCGGGTGATATGCATAAACATTCCCAATCTTCGCGCTGGGGCAGGCATCAGGCTTGAGGCTGACCAGCGCCCATAAACCTCGTCGCCAGCACAAATGGCACAGCCGAAAGCAGCTAAAGATGAACGAAGAAGAAGAAGAATACATATGAAAAATGAGAGAGGCCAAGGCTGCAGCCAGCTGCTGCCAATGAATCGCATTGCATTTCAGTCAAGCGTCTGGGTTAGGCTTCGCTTCAGGTTGGGCTGGGCACTCGAGCTGAAGTTGGCTCTTGGGGCTTGGGTTTAGGTTTGGGTCTGCGGCATCATCACCAACAAACCGCAGCTGCTGCGCGAGATTTGCCAAGAAAAACAACAGAAGATTGCGAGAGTAGTCAGTGAACGACTCTAAGATGACCTGTAATATCTAAAGCTCAAGGTATATACAAGCTACTCACATATCTCCACTGCGATAATCTGTGTAGAGATAAGAAAAGCTGAAGCTTTTACTTTCTTCTACTTCTGTCATCTTGCAAGCATGGCTCTATAGCGAACAGAGCTAGAGATAATGAGATAACGATCTGATTCTGTGTAACCGATGCCAATTACTGATAGAACTAAACACAAGAAGAGAGAAGACTCAGCGGATTCGCAGCTCAGACTCCTTCTATAAATCAAGTAGCATAAGAGCTATCTTGCCTCTAGATATTTGGCTCTTGATACCCTATAAAGTCCAGAGCGGTGTTCTGCCTAGGTGAGATGGTGCTGCTCGCTTCCCTGGGCAGTTTTTGTGCAACAGAAGCCCTCTGCCAGTGTCTGCCCCTTCCAGCGGAGTACAGGGTATACGCAATGTAAAATAAAAACAGAAAACTGTTTACAGCGCTTGCGGTTCGCCTTGAGTGGAAGCCCAAAGGCGGGTGCGAAAAACTCGCACGCAAGTGTGCGTTTAATAGTCTTGCGGTTGAGCGGGATGAGAGTGATTGGAGGCGGGCGCAGGAGGCTGGGATCTGGGAATAAGACAGCGTCTATGCAGAGCTCCTTAACTTGCAGAGTACACACACACACTAAGCCACACACACACGCACAACAAAGTGGAGCGTCGAAGCGACGAAGATGACGACGTTTTAGCTAGAGAGCGGGAGATCTGTGTGGAAGGAGAAAGTTTTCTATGCTGAAGGGTGTTGTGTGTGTATGCGTGTGTATGTGGTTAGTGTTGTAGTTGTTGCTGTTGCTGCTGCTGTTTGCTTTGGTTTTTCCTTTCTTTCACTTCCACTTGTCTATTACTTTTGCTTCTTTTGTTTCCCAGCCCAGCAGCTGATTTTTACTCTCGACGCTCTTAGTTATTATAGCAAATTATTTGTTTTGACTTTAGTTTTTGACGTCAACGTCAACTTTGCTATTTCTGTTGCTGTTGTTGTTTGTGTTGCTGCTGCTGCTGCTGCTGCTGCTGCTTCCCAGCTGCTTCAAATTACGTCCCTTTGTTTTGTTGCGGTTGCCGAGCGACGTTTTCTCATTTTTTTCGTCTTGGGCAGCTCGTCAACTTTTGTTTTTGTCGAATTTCGCATTTTGTATTTTCGCTAAGCTTAAATTAGTTTAGCTCGAGCTCATGGCAGCAACAGCTCACAGCGGCTTTGCTCACTAATTAGACGGCGAAGGTGAAGCCTCGACTGGGAGCAGCAGCTGCTGAGGGCAGCTCAGCGGAGGAAGCACTTTGAATCAGCGAATAGTGCAAGTTCCTTATGGAAAGAGAAGCCTCGAACTAGATCTGTGGGGAGTGAGAGCGGCAGGGAGGAAGATGGATAAAGTGAGAATCAGGTAGAAAGGCAGGAAATATATCAAGACGGAGAGAAATGGAAGTCATATAAGATACACAAAGAACTGTGGACCGAAAGCAAAATAAAGATATATACACAGAGAGAAGGGAAGTATCCGACTGGAAATGCTAAGGAGAGATAGATGATACCGAAAGAAGCAATGATGAAGATATAAATATAAATATACCCAGAATTAATAGAGGACTGTTTCCCAAATATAACTCAACAATTGCTCAATTCTCCAAGTCGCATCGTAAATAGATAAAAGTACCCTTCTGTTCCATGTTGCTATACTGCAAATTCATTCCTTTAAAGCGCCACCCCGTAAAGTATTTCTCACAAATTTTGTTTTCTATTTGCTCCATGCAAAAGTTGCGCATACGCAGCGTGCGCCAAAACCAAACAGAAAGACAAATGTAAGTGGATAACGGTTATTGTAACTCTTGCTGTAACTGCTACTTGAAACTGTGTAACTGTGACTCTCCTTCTCTCTGTCTCTCGGTCTCCTGTTTGTGTTTCTGATTTTCATTCCGAGCGCAGCTGTGGCTAGTGTGTGTGTGTGTGTGTGTGTGTAATTATGAGCAATCTACACGTAAAATTTTATGAAAACACAAACAAAAATGAGAAGAACAAGAACAAGAAGAAGAAGTAAGGCCATAAATTGTAAATTTTATTTGCGAGCAGGATTACGCGTGAAATGCGACAAAAGGATGCGAGGATACACACACACACACACACACACATGCACGCTCTGGCATAGCTTCCAAAATTGCTGCTCCTCTTCTGGTGGTGGTGCTGCTGCTGCTTCTTCCTGTTAATGTTTTAATTAATTTGTAAAATAAAAGCGCTTTGCCATTTGCTCTGCGAGCAAGCGAATCGCACAGATTACAAAAACTTTGCCAGCTCCAAAAAAGTCGCGAGTCAAACAATAACACAAAGTGTTCCGCAACACCCGCCGGGTGGGGGTGGCGCCACGTGGGGTTGCTATTGCTGGGTATCTGCAGTCGGATCTGTGTGCCAAACAGATTTCTAGCAGACAGACAGCCAGACAACGTACAAATAAGGTCTTGCTCTTGCTCTTGGTGCTGCTGGCGCTGCTGATGCACAGAATCAACTGCGAGCAAGTAGCCTGCCCTATGTGGTGGAGTGGCCGACTTATAGATATCCTGTCTTCCAATTCATGTATTTATAAACTGCCTAACTTAGATATATATTAAACGGGGGAGTCTGGGAAGTTATTGTCCGAGGAATGCGCATAAATACCGAGTTTCGTATCGCTTCATCTGCATGTGGCATGCGGGCTTTTCGTAGCCTTCACTACTGAGGGATCGTAATAGATAAGCATGATAATACTTGAGTTATTCTCTTAGACAAATACTCTTATACTCTTATCAGGCTCTACTGCTAAAGTTATGCTCATATTTTAACATATTCGTGTTACTACTCAGAGGAGTCTAGTCTAGGTCATACTCCCATGCTCAGCATCAGAATCAGCACAGTCTTACGCCCTTTGACTTATATATCTGTGTACTTTTAACTATCCACGCTCTTATTTATCTTATACTGTCATATTATAACGCACTTCTACTCCTACATACCATACAACTCTTTTACTTACTCCCTGTCATGTGTACCTCCGCTCAGGAATTCCCCCATTTACCCAAATCCACGCCCACAAGCTAATATACCCTAATTACCCCTTTTCAATGGATTCTAGGGTATTGAAAACTGATTGCACTTTAAATTGAAATCAGACGCGTGGTTCGCGCACACACTCCCTTTCCCTCGTGCCACGCCCCCAGCGCCTTTTTTGGTAGTTGATTTTTTGACTCGCTTTTTTCTGTTGTTGTTTTCCGGCTCTTCGCTCCCCTCGCGCATTTTGCGGTTGACAGTTGACACAGTCCACGGGGCGGTCCAGTAGAGCAGCGAGCAGGAGACAACTCCAGACCGAAACAGCTTTCAGCGTCTCTTTCATTCTCTCTCTCTCTCTCTCTCTCTCTCTCTCTCTTTCCTTCTGTGTGTGTCTCCCTCTAGCAATTGGTTTAAATTTTACAATGTTTAAGCTAAAATGTAGCCATTAAAATGCGCTTTTCGCTCCCGCCGCACTGCTCCTGGTCCTGCTCGTCCTGGTCGGCGTCGTCGTCGTTGTCGTCGTGGCTGTTTTTCGGGGCTTTTCCGCGGGGTTTTCCGGCTTTTCACATTTTCGCGCTCATTACAATTGCGCATTTTATATGGCCATTTGGTATTGGATTTTAAATATTTAAGCACTGCATTTGTTGTCGTTAAGCGTTAATTGAAGTTAAACCAGACTCCCAAATTAGCCCCAAAAACAAAACCCCAACAAGCAAGTAAATTAACTATGAAAACAAAAACAACAACAAAAACTAAAAAAACAAAACAAATGTAAATTACGGAAGGCAACATTTAAATTAAAGTTTTGCATCAACTTTTCCTCCACTCGCCTGGCAGACATTGAAATATCGAATGGAAATGTGGAAAAACTTGAGCTAGTTGCGTGAAATGTTTGATGGGGAGAACTTGGCCTCTCTATGAAGCGATATAAGGCAATGAATCTCAATTCGCAACATGAAAATTTCATTGCGACTTGGTCAGCTTGAAATGGAGCTAAAGTTGAGTCAATTATCAGCATTAGAATAGCGGATTAGATAGACAGATAGTTTGGCTGGGAGATAAATTGCCAGCAAAACCAGCTTAGACGTGTTTCTCTTTCATATTTACTTTAGATTTTCATAGCCCACTTGTATTGGGAAGTCTTTGCCTTGCCCCCTCTCTGAAGGCTTTCCTATACCTATACAAAAGGCTTTTCAATGCCTACCTAATACATCTAAGCGTCTTCTTAAACATCTGAAATGCCTTCTGAGTACCGACTGTCTTTACATATTTCGGCTGCCGAAACAAAGGTCTAAATCAAGCCTGAATTTCTAGTTTTCCCATTTGCTTTTCCAAGCTTAGTCTTGCGCCCTAGTCGAAACCTCTTCAACTCTTTTCTAATTTGTTGTTAATAACCCAATTCTCTTTCTGCGGAGCTTCGGTTGCGTATTTTGATGTTTGTCTTCAGTCGAAACTTGTGCACTGTGGGCTTTTCACTCATTTTTAAACAGGCAACGACGAGTCAGTCAGATCTATTCAAATGATGCCCACCTACTGGCAATAAAGCCACAAAAATAAAAGCCAAAGCCCAAGCCAAAGCAAAAACAAAACAAATCAATACGAAAAAACTTTCACCCGTAAAAGGAAGCAGAGACTGAACAAAATAAAAACTGGTTCGCAATATTTCTCATATTACCTCATTCAAAAGTGAGTTGAGGCATAAACGGGGACGGACAGAGAAGCAAGAGAGGGAGATTGGGCAAGATCGAGAGATATAAAGACTTCATTAAAAACTCTAATCAATTCTGCGCGAGTTACGAAATACAGTCAAAGAAATGTAAAACTGATTATGATTGCATTTACAAAATTAATTAATATCAAAGAGAATGCACAGCAAATGAATTTACTTTAAAGAAATCAAGTCGAAGCAAAGCAGTTTGCTCGAATTATGTGAATTGTATATTGCCTACATATATCACAATATTATTTATAAATGTTTGCATTGCTTTATTTGGCATTGAAGTGAAATGCGTAGCACCCACACTTTGAAATATTTCGAACAGTGCTTCAAAATGCGGGTCAAGTTGCTTGAAATACCAAAATCTCGAATCTGAAATCTGAAATCAACAAAATTCCAGATTGTAAAGTTTTTGCTTATTGTGAAAAATGTAATTCGATAATAATGCAATGGACTCTGATATGAGGGACGAATAGAAAGAGAGAAAGAGAGAGAATGAGAGGGAGAGAATAGTCCGTGCAGCTATGTAGACATGAGCCTATATAAAATATCTATATCTAACTATGTCTCTGTACGCAGCTCAGAAAATATACATAAGTATTCTTTAAGTTTGATTTGATTAAGCTTTTCTACAGCAATCAAATATTACAAGGCAGTCCAGCTTGAAGGTCTAGCATTCAATATACGCATTTATATATTTGCAACAAATTTTGTAAGTCAACAAACTGGCTCTGGCTCTGGCTCTGGCTTTGGTTATGGCTTTGACTCTGCCTCTGACTCCGTCTGACTGCAACTGGCAACTGGCAACTGGCAACTGGCAACTGCAACTGGCAATGAATGCCTCACACGCCCCGCTTTGTGTTTTTGGGTTCAGTTGAATGCACAACAAGCCGCAGCAGTAGCCGCAGCAGCAGCAGCAGCACTCAGTAACCAACAGAGAGGGTATACGAGCAGAAGAAGCAGCAGCAGCACAAACAGAGTCTCCACTGCTTAGCCATAGCATAAATTATTGGACTTTTGTTTGCGGCAGCGGCAAAAAAAAAAAAAAAAAAAAACGCAAATCGATAACAAAATTGAATCAACTGGAAAATGTATAATACACTGAGCGAAAGCGAGGGGGAGCTAGGAGTAGGAGGAGGAGGAGAAGAGCTGTCTACATATCACAATTTTATACATTTATTTGCATACGCATATTTATTTATTTATATGCTTATTTACGAAAAATGATGCTGGCAGGAGGCGGGGCTCTATTGTATTGCCACAGCGCGACTGGAGAATGAGTTGAAAAAATATGAAAATAATTCTCGTAATTCTCATTTGCGTTTTTGCCTTTGTCGGAGGCCTGCAAACAGCATTCACAATGAGCCGATTTTTTATTCTTCAGTGGCATTGAACTGTGCACAAAAGAGAAAGAGCCGCAGCCAGTCTGACAGGCAGCCAATCTCACAGTCTGCCAACCTGGCCTAAACGCTTAGCCAAGTCTCATAATGGCCATTTTTCGCAGCGCTCAAGGCCAGTGCCAAAGCAGTTAAGATTCTCTTATTAAAGCCTGCTTGGCACAGTTCCAAAAAATATGGAAAGAAACGCTAATTAAAGCTTAGACAAACAAGTTAGAATGTTGCAATGCGTACTGACTGTGGGATACTCGCTTGGGCCACACAATTCTCGAAATTTATCTTCGAAATTACAGGCTTTGTTCCCCACTTTATAGGGAATTTTCACATATACATATAAGTAATGTTGATCCCCAGTAAAACCAATTTGTAAAACCAATATGCCCGTTTGCTCACTCTGCCAGCGCGTATAACAACTAGTTTCGCAGCTTAATTTCTTGGCATTTCGATTGCGGTTTGGGGTCTCTGTGTCAATCATCACTTAATGGCCGAGACACAAATCTGAAATCCTAAATCCCAAATTCAAACTCAAAATTTCAGCTGCAATTGAATAGAGCGGCAACTGAACAGACTGAGCTGGAGCAGGAGATGGAGCTAAAGCAACAGATTGTCAAAGAGTTGTCTGCCTTTTGGCATTGGCCCTGGCGACTAGACACGCGTTCAACTTCTACATCCATCTCCTTGCCTCTTCCTCTTCCTCTCCCTCTCCCTCTCCCTCTCTCTCTCTTACTTTATCTTTCTCTAGATTTATAAATCTAGCTCTCTCGCTCTCTCTGTCTGTTGGCAACTTGTTTTCATGTCTCGTGTCTCAATGCGTTTTCTATTTGCTGCTGCTGCTGCTGCTGCTGCATTTTGCCGGCTCATTGCAACCTGGCCCAAATGCATTTTCTATGCAAACAACAATTGCTGCAGCAGCAGCAGCAGCAGCAGCAGCAGCAACAGCAACAGACAACCGCAATTTGATTTTCTGCTTAAACAGCAGCCACTGTGCACAGTGGTGACAAACTGCGTGAATCTATATCAATTCTAGAGTATCAATAAGACTGCCAGTAAGAGAATTAAAGAGTATCTGAAGTATTATATATTGTACTTCAAGTCAAAGACATGAGTATAAAAAGGCAAAGAATAGATGGATATATCTCCGATTATCCAGATAAATTGAGCTTGAAATATATAAGGACATATACAAGAGAAAACAATTTCTATGGTTTCATATGAATATTTTTCTAGACTGAGAATGTTTTAGGAATTAGATGAGCTGGCATTTCGGCTGATAATACAAAGAACAATAACAATAGCAATGGTAATAACAATGGCAATTATATTGCTAACAATAATGGATAACATAAACTGATAATAATGGTGACATTAATACGATAAGCACTGTTAACATATCAGTGATAATCATAATGATAATGACAATGACAATGGCAACGAAAGCTGACAGCGACAAAGATACTAAAATCCCTGATAGTAATGATAATGATAATGATAATGAAATAGAGATGATGAGCGCTAATTAACAACATTAATTTATAATGATTATCTCTGTAGATGCTCTCTCCACTTTTCCAGATCTATTCCAAGTGCAGAGCCACTGTGGCCATTGTGCCTGTATGCCATGTGTGTCATCTATGTGTGTGTGTGTGTGTGTGTTGGCTTTTCTTTGGTGACGTTGTTGTCTGTTGTCTGTTGTCTGTTGTCTGCATTCAAGCTCTGCACTTGGCCAACAACAACAGCAACAACAGCTACAAAAATAACAATGTGAGTTTTACTTTATTGGCTTTATTGACTTTTGTTAAGTTCTCGTCTCGCTTCGCTTCGTTTTGCTTCTCCGCGTTTCGCATCGTTGTTGCAGTTGTTGTTGTTGTTGTTGTTTGTGTGTGTTTTTTTCGGTCTCTCTCTATCTGTGGGATGCGGTTTGCTGCGCCAGTCTCTAGTGCCAAAAGCCGACAAGTTATTTAGCCGCTTTAGCTGCTGCTGCTGCTGCTGCTGCTGCTGCTGCTGCTGCTTGTGGTTGTTGCTTGTTCTCTTATAAAAATAAATAAACCCAACACCCGCAAAAAAAATAAATAAGTAAAGTAAAATCAAAAAGAGCGAGCGAGATGCAGCGCCATACTAAGCCAAGAGGCTGCAAAGGACCAACAGCAAAAACTGGAAAGTTGTTTGGCCAGTTGGCAGCGTGATTGTCATTTGATGGGAATACGTATATATATGTGTATATAGAGAGAGGGCGACGTATTGCTAGATCAATTGTGCAGGTAGAAAAGTCAAAAGTTAGCTGTAAATGCTTGCTCCGACAAAAAAAACTGTGTCAACTGTGCGCAGCGGCAATAGAAGATGCGTGTCTGCCACCAAATGCGGCAAGCAGCGCAAACTGGATGCCAAAGTGCGAATAGCAGCTACACAGCTACACACACACAGACGACCACACACTCACACACTCACACATACACACACACACACACACACACACACACACAAGCTGCGCGCACAGCAGCTTCAGATTCTGCAACTCGAAACTTGGTTTCGGTTTTCCGTTTGCTTTTGTTGTTGGGTGAAATCTGGTTTTCAGTTGCTTTAGCTGACTTTTAGCTGCCAGCTAAATTGCTTTTTTTAGCGCGTTTTTGTTTTTTTTTTTTGCATTTGCATTTTGGAGTTGAATCATCCACATCGATTCCAGGCGCGTAGCTGGCAGATACGTTTTTGGGTCTTTCAACTCGCTAAGTTTGACAGATCTCAAAACCTGTTTTCGAGTTTCTGACTTTTCTGTTTTCAGTTTTCAGTGTCAACAAATTAGTTAAAGTGCCATAATTAATGTGAAATACTTGGCATCTAATGAACTCTTAACTGTATTACGCGTCTCTGATTTACGAACGTGTGCCTGGCCTCTTAGCCAGCCACAAATTTACCTCAACCAACCACTAACGGCTTTCTGAGATACGTTTCTTTTAACCTCAAAGATACGAGAAATGCGAAAGTGAAAGTGACCGAAAACTTGCACTCAGCACAACACAGATACATCCACACACATCTGTATCTGTATCTGTATCTGTGACCGAAAACTTGCACTCAGCACAACACAGATACATCCACACACATCTGTATCTGTATCTGTATCTGTATCTGTATCTGTATCTGTATCTGTATCTGTATCTGTATCTGTATCTGTATCTGTATCTGTATCTGTATCTGTATCTGTATCTGTATCTGTATCTGTATCTGTATCTGTATCTGTATCTGTATCTGTATCTGTATCTGTATCTGTATCTGTATCTGTATCTGTATCTGTATCTGTATCTGTATCTGTATCTGTATCTGTATCTGTATCTGTATCTGTATCTGTATCTGTATCTGTATATGTATCTGTATCTGTATCTGTATCTGTATCTGTATCTGTATCTGTATCTGTATCTGTATCTGTATCTGTATCTGTATCTGTATCTGTATCTGTATCTGTATCTGTATCTGTATCTGTATCTGTATCTGTATCTGTATCTGTATCTGTATCTGTATCTGTATCTGTATCTGTATCTGTATCTGTATCTGTATCTGTATCTGTATCTGTATCTGTATCTGTATCTGTATCTGTATCTGTATCTGTATCTGTATCTGTATCTGTATCTGTATCTGTATCTGTATCTGTATCTGTATCTGTATCTGTATCTGTATCTGTATCTGTATCTGTATCTGTATCTGTATCTGTATCTGTATCTGTATAATCCATTAGTATTTTAGCATCTTAAGCTGCATTTGTATCTGTATCTGTATCTGTATCTGTATAATCCATTAGTATTTTAGCATCTTAAGCTGCATTTGCATTTGTATCTATGTCTTCTTAACTACGGCTGCTTCTACTGTTGTATCTCTTGCGCTGTATTTTTGTATCTCTTAGCTGTATCTTTGCCTGTCTGAGTTGTATCTGCAACTGTTAAAGTGATTTTTATTGTTGTCACACGATTTCCTTTTGCTCATATGTTTCGTTGGTTGCTTCAAATTTGAATTTAAAAACATTAGAAAAATGTCGAGGGTGAACGACTCTCAGATATCATGTAATTTATGCGGTCTATATATACCCTTTAGGATCAACTCGCTTTTCTTTCATGTACCTATGAGTTCCTCCTTCCATCATTCCCTCTCCCCTTTCCAATGCAGCTGATATACCCTATCAGTCTGCGCACAATTCGTAGAGGGTATGGATAAACAACAAGCATAAACGATTTATACGTTGCGAGCGTAGTTCGCTTCAGCATCACGTTTCCTTTTTTATTGCCGTTGTTTTCTTCTGCTTCTTCCTTTACTTTATTTCATTTTTATTAAGTATCACAGTTGCTGTTGTTGCTCTTCTTCTTCTCTTCAGGGGCGCTCTCTGCTGTAACTTTGTGTTTGTTGTTATTGGAGCTGTTGTTGTTATTTAATGATTTAAAGATTATGCACGCTCCGCCGGACACGCAGCCGGACAATCGTCTGCCCTTTTTATGGAAGGGGAGCCACAAAAGGGCCTCAACTTCAGTTTTTCAACTCCTGCCAAAACTTTCGCTTTTTTTACACCTTTTCTCTCCCCATCTCTGCATGTTCCTCTCTGTCTCTCTCTCTCTCTCTCTCTCTCTTTCCCTCTCGCTGTCTACCCCTCATTCTCTCTTGGCCAAAGTGAAAAAATTGTGTAAGAGCATGTTAATTTGAAGCGAAGGTTGAAGGCGTTAAAATTGCAGATAAAACGTCGCGGTTTGCCGGACTCAAAGATTCGTTGCGTTGTTTACCCAGAGAGATTTGGACAGTGATTCAACTTGACTGGTTGTGAGTGTGTGTGTGTGTGTAGGCTTGTATTAAGCTGTTACAGTTAGAACTTTATACTCAATATGTAGAGCGAGAGGGACAGAGATATTTGCTTAAGCGATTCATTATGCAAAGTAAATAATTCATAAGGTACTTTTTTATTCAAATCAAATTGAGCTGATGGACTTTGGTTGCGGCAACAAAGGGATACGCATGTTGTAGTCAACTAGAATATACCCTGTAAACATGCAGAGTGAGTACACTTCTCAATCTCAAACCGTAATATACTCAGACTATTGCATGGGAATCAAAAGTCAAATCCAACAACTGTCAAACTAATATACCCATTTCTCAGCCCGGCACTAAACGGTACACTCAATATGCATTTTTGATTTCACATGATGCCCATTGGCAGCTAATAGAGCACAGATACAAATCGAGTAAGCAAATCATCTCGAATGACGCAGAACAACATCAACAGCAACAATGAAAACAATTGAGCCCATTTTTAATGCACATTTAACGTAATAAATATGCAACAACTACGACTGAGCGAGACTCGCCTCGCCTTGGGAGTCTCTAACGTGCTGTTCGAACAATGAGGATGATAAACAAACAGCAAAACTGTTTAGTTTTGCACTTGGAGAACAGATAAAAACACAATTAAAGTTGAGCAACACGATTTGCTCTTGACTCCAACTGGAAACTCAATCGTCAAAATGTCAAATGCTTAAGTGAACCTGCGATAGCTGTTTCAGTTGGTTTTTGACTGGAATCAAAATTATTCAACTAAATACAGATTCATTCCTGTATACAGATTCCCCATAGATACATCAACTGATATAGATACTAAAGCATTCCTAAATATACTTTCCATATATTCGTTTGAAGAGATACAATCAGAAATATAGATAAATATATAGGTATACTACGAGATATAGATATATTTAGAAGATTCATTGGCGGATGCACTTCGAGACATGGACGCATTCATAGATACAGATACAAGCACAACTAAAGATACAATTGGAATTGTGCAGTCATGTGAAAACTGGTTTCGTGATTCTCTGCTCTCGAGCAGGCCGTAGATAAATATTTATAATAATAAATGCGTGGGAAAAATAATAAAAGGCATATAGAGCAGATACACGTATCCATATATAAATGTATATAGATACATGGTATATAGCATAGCATATCTGTCTCTCTCTTTGTTTTCCTTGGAATAACAAGTACAATAAAAATCGCCAGTCAGCGAGAACAAAAGCCCCACAAAGCACACACATACACACACACACAAAAAGCACACACACACACGCACACCTATTTTACACATAATTTTCGTACCTGGGCAAAACTGTGATTTAAGATCTGCAATTAGAGATAGAGCAAAACTCATTATAATCAAAATGAGTTATAGAACGGACAGACGAAGAAAAAACTATAGTAAGCTCAACTAACAAAGAGACACTACACTGTGAAAAAAGACATAGAGCATATGGAATAGAAAAAAATAAATTACAATTAGTGAGACTAAGAATTAGCTAACAGAATTTTGATTTCACTAAGATTGTACTCGATCTCTATAATTTCTCTATATTTTTTTCATAAGAGAATCGAATTGTATAGCCTAAGTTTTACTTTCATGCTAGGGCCAATATTTTCTCGCTGTGTAGCACAAATAACAAATAGAAGTAATAATAATAGGGAAAATAATATAAAGACTAGGCCTGAACTCTTGACATCAGCTTTAAATTAGAGCTCATGTTTTTAATTTTCATTTCTTGGAAACGCTGTCAACGCCAGAAGATTTAACACCAAAATAAACGAAAGACGAGCAAGAAGAAGAAAAAGGCTCAGTCCGGCTTGTTACAAGGCCTGGCTCTATTTTTTCGTTGCTTTTTTTTTTTTTTGTTTTTTTGGCTTTGAGCTAAGACTCAAATCATGCAAGAAATTTGTTACTGACATTAAAATTACCATCATTATAATGTCTGTTTGGCTCTGGCTTTGTCAGTCTGTCTCTCTTTGTCTCTCTCTCTCTTTCTCCCTCTCTCTATTACCTCTCTATCTCTTACTCTCTGTCTATTTCATTGGCCGGCCATGGGCGACGTCTAACACGAAGCAGGAAGACACTTGGCACCGGCAAAAAGCGATGTGCGGTAATACAAAATGTCGAAATAGACATAAGCAACAACAACAACAACAACAACAACAACAACAACTACTACTACTACTACGAACAACAACCAACAATAACAACAGCAACAAACAACAATTTGAGCTCTGCAAAACCAAAGAAGAAAACATGAAACATGATAACGTGAGAAGTTTCTAATGGGAGAACAAGTGTAGCACACACATGACATACCCTGTAAATGTTGCTGCAGGCAGCGACGTAACAGTGTGGGCATGACGTAACCTGTGATACGTGACTTATATCTAATCATGTAACGAAAAGGAAATGCAGGCATGCAATGGACTAGAATTACGTAATATATTTCACGTAAAGTAAATTTCAATTGATGCTATGACAAAAAGGAAATCTACCCAACATAATTGATGTCTATATACAATGCAAGCAAACTAGATAATAAACCATATCTACGTAGTGCCCTGTTAGGAGCCAAACGTAATGTGCATCACGTATAGTATGACGTAACACAGCACATCAATTCGTCTCTTTGCTATCTACTCGACTCCAGGTAAACAATAAAAATTGCTACGAAAATCTATTTGTCCCCTCCTTAGCATCGAGCCCATATAACCCCACGGCCATCAATATTTTCCAATGGGGCTATGCCTGAAACACGAGCGCTTGAATGGAAATGAAAATGGGCTTTGGCTGTGATCGATGACGGCAGAGGTGAGAGTTGAAACCGAAGCCGTTGCTGAAGCTGAAGCTGAGGCTGAGGCTGAGGCTGATTGATAGCCAAGCAAACAAGCGGAGAAACAGCTGGAACTGGATATGGAGCTGGGAGGGGAACTGGATCTGGAACTAGAAGTGAAACTAGTAGAAAATCTAAAAGACAACCGAATAGACCTGCAGACAGTAAGAGCAGTTAGTGGAAGTGGAACTGGAACTAGATCTCAAAGTGCCAAGTACAATAGTTACATAGATAGCAAGACTTCAACTTCAGTTGACTTGAGCTGGAACTGGAACTGGAACTGGAACTGGAACTGAAACTGGAACATGAACACTCACCTGCGCATGATGGGCAGCGGCAAGGTGAATCGTCCGTCGTTCATCAAAGGCGCTGCTCCTGGCAGTGGCACCGTCGATATCACCGGCGCCAGCAGCGGCACGGGTGCAGGAGGCGGAGGCGGTGGCAGTGGTAGTGCAGCTGCCGCCGCTGCTGCGCCCGATTGCGGGGGTGGCTGCAGAGGCGGTGGCGCAACGGCGCCTCCTGGCAGCGCACTGTAGGGCGGCGGATAGTGGGCGTGGCTATGCAAAATGTCCGGCAATAGAGCGCGAGCCAAGCCCAAAGCAGCAGGATGCGGATGCGGATGCGAATGCGGATGCGGATGAGCGTGTGAATGCGGATGCGGATGTTGCAGGTGCGGCGGTCGACGCACGTGCGTAGGCGGCAGCTGTTGCTGTTGCAATTGCAATTGCTGCTGCTGCTGCTGCTGCTGTTGCTGTTGCTGCTGGCGACGTTCGCGACGCTCGCGTCGACGTTGCTCGCGTGTGCGCAACTGTTGCTGCTGCTGTGATTGCTGTTGCAAGTGCAACTGTTGCTCTAAAGTATTGTTGTTGTTGTTATTGTTATTGTTGTTGTTGTTGCTGCTGCAGCTTAGATCATCCGTCTGGCATTCGGTTGAGGTGAAAGTGCGTGTTGCTGTGGGCGTGGCATTCACGTTAATCACCTGTACACCGTTATCAACACTGGGCACATTCAGATTCACATTATCATTATCATTATTATTGGCATTATTATTATTTGCATTAGCATTATTATTACTATCATTTAACTTATTTTGTACACTTGCACTAAACACTTTTTTGGTTGCTGGCACACAATTATTATTGATGGCAACAATGCTGTTGTTGTTGTTGATGTTGTTGATGTTGTTGTTGCTATAATTGCAATTGACAACACAAACATTAGTGTTGTTGTTGCTGCTGGACTCTGCAGACGATGTTGCTGCAGTTGCTGTTGATGTCTGCTGATTGTTGTTGCTGCTGCTGCTGCTGCTGATTGTGTTGTTGTTGTTGTTGTTGTTGTTATTATTATTGTTGTTCACCTGTATTGTGAGACTTGGCTGTTGCGGACAGAATTTGCTAGCTGTTGGCAGTATTGCAATATTGCAAATGCCTTTGGCATCGCTATTGCTGTTGCTGTTGTTGCTAAGAAAAATGCTGCTGCTGCTGCTGGCAGCAACTTTTGCTGTCTGTGTAGCTGCTGTTGCTGCCGTTGCTGTTGGCGGCTCTGCAGCCACATTCAAACGCATCGTCTCGCTAGCGATAGCTCTTGTGTTATCGTTATCGTTATCGGAATCGGAATCGCTATCGGTATCGGTATCGATATCGTTGAGCCGATGCTCAAACAAACTTTCACTTGCACGAAATTCGGCATACAAACGTTCGAGTTCTGCCAAACATTTGTTGGGGCGCAGCGCGTCGGAGCTCAAATTATTGTTGCTATTGCTATTGCTGTTGTTGTTGTTGTTGTTGGTGCGCCCCCGCGACAACCACGACGACAACTTGTGAATGTTGCTGCTGTTGCGGTTACTGTGATTTCTGTTAGTATAATAATTGACGCCACTCTGCACCTCAGTTGTGCACGCGCCGAACGTACTCGAGAGACTGATCGTCGCTGCCGAACGAAACTGGCTTGAGCAACCACTGGAAGAGAGCAACGCTGCCGACGTCGCTGCTGCTGTGGCTCTCTCAGTTGCTGTTGCGCGCTCTCTTTGAAAGCGACTGCGACTGCGACTGCGGCTGCGGCTGTGACTGCGCTGGGTTACTGCTGCTGCTTGCGCTGCTGCACAGGAAACAGGTTGATTGACCTGCACTCCGACCGCGGCTGCGATGTCGACGTCGACTTCAACTTCATCGCCTACTGCAACTGTGCCTTGTGTTTCCTCGCTTACTCTTTCTGCTGTCGTTGCCATTTCTCGCCCATCGCCGTCGTCGTCTTCTTTGTCGCCGTTTTCATTGATAATGCAATTCGCTTTGCTGTCGCTCTGGCTCTCTGCACTTTGTTGTGATCTTGCCTTCGTCGCTGTTGTGCGCATTTGCTTTTGACTAGTTGCCGTTATTGCTGTTTCGGTTTCTTTGTCGTTTATCGCAGGCGTGAATAATGCGCAGTTCTGCAAGCAGACAAGGAGAATGAGCGAATGAGTGAATGAGTGAGAGTGAGTGAGAGAGGAAGAAAGAGAGGTGTCAGCTTTGCATTAGTCAAATGACAAGATTTAAGTTTCAAGCGCTAATTAATGTTAATTGCAGAGGGATTAGCCACTGGCCAAAAACAGAGAAGCAAAAAATATGATAAAGGTGACAGCAGCCACAAGGACAGCAACCAGCAGCCAGGCCAGCCAGGCAGGCGCATAAATGTGTGCCTAATTGAATTAATTAAGCCAACGCATAAACATAAAATCGTCACAAGTAATTGTTGTTGTTGTTGTTGCTGTTGCTGTTATTCCTGCCTGGCGTCTGCATGTTTGCTGATAAAGTTATTGCTGCCTGTTCCTGCTATTGTTGTTGCTGAGGCTGTATGACTTACTCTCGCTCTAATGCCCACACACACACACACACACACACACACACACACACACACACGCACGCACGCAGAGAGAGAGAGAGTTAGCAGTCAGTCTCTCGCACTTCTATCTCACTCTCGCTCCACATCTGGCTTACTGTCAGATATGAGCGTTTAGCGTGCATTTTGTGTGACTTATCGCGCTTCAGCCATTTTAATCTTGCTCTGCTTTGCATATGCAACATGCTCCAACTACTCCATTTGACTCTAAGGCCGCTGCTATAAATTACAAGACTGCCTTTCCACTCACACACACACATTGTCTCCCTCTCCCTTTGCCCCACGCCTGGCTCAATAATGGCGATGCGCGCTTAGCTTTTATTTTGTGTGTGGCGGATCGCGTCTTAGCTTGCCAAGCTTTGCTTTGCATACGCAACAAGCTTAAGCTACGTTTGACTTTAAAGCTGTTTTTTTAATTTATAGCACACCAACTCTTGTTCTTATAGTCCCCAATTCACACACGGCGTCTCACTGCCTCTGCGCAGTCTTGGCTGAGCCTGCGGCTGAGGCTGTTGGTATAATTTATAAGACGCCAGCTCTTGCTCTTATAATCTCTTCCCTGCGACTCCTCCTTGCTTTGCTCTGCTCAGCAATTGACTCTGTAGCTATAGCTAAATGTTAAGCTGCAAGGCTGTTTTTCTAATTTATAAGAGCTGCAGCTGCGCTCATCTCCAATCAGTGCACATTACCAAAAGCCAACGCGACCCCAAATACGACAAGATGTGAGAGCCGAATAACTGTTAGTGCGTGTGCCTAGCTGAGTGTGTGTGGGTGTGTCGAGTGTGGGTTCTAATTATGTTACGCTGTGTTACTTGCATTAATTACGTCACAGAAATATAATGTGATTTACTGTTAGCTCAACTGCTGCTGCTGCTGCTGCTGCTGCTGCTGCTGCTGCTGCTGCTGCTGCTGCGGCTGACTTATTGTTCTAGCTGCTGTTGGCTTTGTCATTGTTGTTGCTGCTGTTCTTGTGCAATTGCGATTGCTGCTGATTGCTGCAGCACGCCCCCGCCGGGCCCCGCGTCTAACGGCGTCTGGCTGCAAGTCAACTTTCATAATAAATGTCTAGTCATGTCAGTTCTTTCGTCTATTATATGCACATGGCTAATTTTGGAGGTTATGTGCCAGAGTTGCCTGCACTTTAAACTGGTTTCCCTGTGGTTTTTCTTTTCGCAAGTGCCGCGCGGCGGAGGGGCGCATGGTCGGGGCATATCTATCTGGCGTGCAACCCCCTGAGAATTGTCAATCGATTGCAACCCCTAACTCCGGGGGCTCGCTCAATTATGACGAGAACCCTGCTCTATATTTATGTAAAGCATAAATATGGAAGGGCGCATATGGCACATGTGCACTGCGCGAAAAAGCGAGCCGAAGCTACATTCCCAATAATAATTTTATATAAATAAATTATCTTCGTTCCTTATGTGTATATACTCTGTGGATGTTTAAAAATTATATTATTGTTCATTCTTAATTCACTTGTATACGTATTATTTATTAATTTATTTGCATTTCTCTCAGTGCATGCATGCGCAGCAACTATGTCATTTACTTAAATACATTTAATGCTTTTCTCTCCTTCTGTATATTGCCTTTGTTCTCTCTATCTTTGCTCTGTTCATTGCTTTGTGGTCAATTTTCCATTTCGCTGACAACAGAATAAAAACAAAATCATGATAACATACGAGGGATAGAGACAAAGCGAGGGAGAGAGACAAAGAGAGAGACAAGAGACACAAAGAGATAGATGCATATATTTTAAATGCATATTTACGCTCTATGGTAGGCACTTCGCTTAGCCCTTCCGCCTAACGCTAACGGCACCCGCAGTACACGCCCACAGCCCACAGCCCACAGGCCGCCGCCTGGTATCGATATCGATACCAATTACGCTGAATGCGACATCTGGCGCTCTCTTATCGAAGACGCGGGTCGGCACTCAAGTGCCTAAGTGAAACATTAGCTCTTATCCGAGTCGCAGTAGCCGTCAATGGGGGCTCGATAATGGAGTTCTATGGCCTGCCCCTCCCCTCCTCCGTCGTCATGCCCACTCACCAGGCGTCAGCCTTGACATCAAATTTGATGGCGCCACATTTCGCCTCAAGTCGAAGTGCGTCGAGCGAGCCAAGGTGACAATTTTACGAGGCGCCTAGCCAGGCAGCCAAGCAACAGTAGACAGGCAGACGGTCGCCAGGGTTGTCATTGCCATCCGTAAATTGAACAATAGCTAATAATAGATATGAACAGCTATAAAGCATAATAGCGCTCTGCTCATGTTTCGGATATTGCGAAAGAGCATAAGGAGAAACCCGATTTAAGACCGACAGCTCCAGTATGGTATATTCATTTCGATTACATGTCAAATTTGGTAAAACATATCTAGCAAATCGATATATATATATATATATATATATATATATATATCGATCCGCAAAAAGGCATCTGATGTAGTTTTCTGTAGTCTAAACATCTGAATATCTGACCAAGCAGTGAAACTTGGGTGACTTTTTAACAACGATAAATCGATATTTATCGATAGACGCTGAAACACTTACCTGCGATATATAATCATCCGTGAAGGAGGGCACCGGGCGCTCTGCTGGAACATTTGCCGTTAGTTTCTTCGATCGATCTTCATCGTCTTCGTCTTCGTCTTCTCGAATTTCGTTTGCTGGGGATCGTTGCGATCTATCACATTGTAGACTGTAGTTCGTCGGCAGCTGGGCGACGGTTGCCAGGCTAGCCCTGGCCACGCCCACGCCGGATACGCCCGTCTGGTAGAGGGAGTCGTAAGAGGGCGGCTCCTTGATCGCCGTTGCCGTCGAGGAGCACCACTGGATAAGCGTGTGCGCCGGACTGCCATAGTAGCTTGGATACGAATAGCGATTGCGATGGCTCGCCTTATTGAAGCTGGGGAAAGGCACGGGAGGAGCGGCGGCTACTGGTGTTGCAGGAGGCAGTGCAATTGTTAGGTGATCTCTCGTCTCGTAGCTGCTGTGGGACTTGCGCAACTTGCGATTGAGTCGCTCATCCTCGTCCTCCACCTCCACCTGCGCCTCCTCCTCGTCGTCCTCCTCCGAGGTGGAGCTGCCTGCCCGATCGTAGGGCGTCCATAGCATTGAAGAGAGCGCCGTCTCCACATCCGGCGGTCGGTGCAGCCGCTGTACGGCCGCTGGCACGGCCATTGCCTCCAAAGTGGGCGTGTTCCGTTCCATGTGGGACATGTGGGCCGAGTGGACATCGCGCTCACAACTTGAGCAGCTCCTCCTTGCGCCGAGCCGTGTCAATGGTCAGCCGCATGCTGAGCCTCGACTCCAGACTCTACAAACGAAATAGAATCGGACTGTAGCGAATTCGTATAAACTTCAATTAAGTGAGAATGTACAGTGGTCAGGATGATATTCTAGAACTGGAAATGATGGCCCCCGAACCCCTGAGTAAATGTCTATTTATATATCTTAAAATTAAGATATAAGCATATGATAATTCATATCCTCGTTTCCTACATTTAAATGTTTACAAATATCTTATATAGTTGAATTTAGTGTTTGCTTTTTTCTGCCATTTGATGTTTTCCACCACTGTGCAAGAAAAAACTTTAAGCGAGCCCTTTTATTTTCCAATTTGATAAATTGCGATTAAAGCAGTTAAAAATGCCCAAAAGCAAAAAATAAAAAGACAGCAAAACAAAATGGAAAAAAAGTTGTAGGAAAATGGAAAATGGAGAATGGGAAAGGAGACACGAGACACGAGACACGAGAAGAAAAACAAGCTTCCGTTTCTGTGGCCAAAATATATGCAGAAAAGTTTGCGAACCAAAAACTTTTTGGCAGCCTTCCCATTTGCCCAGAACTGCTGGGGGCGTGGCACGCAGACACACACACACACACACACACAGATAGCGTCGTAAATAGTTATATATACCTAAATATAGGCTGCAGTCTGATTCGGTTATTCGCATTAGAAAAAGTTTAAAGTCGACTGCCAATTCGACTGAGCAAATGTGGCCCAAACACCCAGCGGGCATTGAAATGCGGAAATACTTGCTCCATGGACGTCACTTGAAGCTGAATCCCCCAACTGTTGTTGCTGTTCTTGTTGTTGCTGTTGCTGTTGGCTACAGCTGCAACTTCAGCAACAGCAACATCTATTGGTTGCTGACGAGGCTCCTGCGGCGCATATCAAACTCTATTTCTAATAGAAATCAAGCAAAAGTAAAGTAAGTCCTGGCACTGCAAGAAATCATGATTTGATTTAAGCAAATTGTCGAAAGCATTCGACTGGGATATACCCTTAGGCCTACTCAGAACTGCTCCCATTGAGCGACAGAGGAACTGGAATGAGAACAATTGATTCAGGGTCGGGATATGTTGTATCCAACTATTTGTAGCTTTTGCCTGTTTTCCTCATCCTCTGTAAGGTTTCCGTACAGCTTAAGCTCCATTTAATTTCAATTTGAATTTGACATATGTTGATTATACGAAACGAAATAAACTACTTTGACCCACTTAGAGTCGAGGCACTTGTCACGCTAGGGGACAGCGTGCAAACCTAAAAACTCCAACTCCAACTCCGATGCCGTTTCCAATTCCGACTCCGATTGCCATTCCGAATCCGAACTCCAACTACAACAGTAATTCAACTCGACTTTTGGGTGTTTGGGTGCTCCTGCTGCAGCTGCTAAGCTTTATGTGCTGCATATCCTAAGGCGCTTTGGCGCTCCATTTCTTCATACAGTGCGAAACATTGAGAGTGCCTAAACAGGGCATATTAGCTATCTTTGAAGTCAGTCCGAATATGTTTATAGAATAATTGGGGAATAAGGTATTCCATCATGAACGTAGATCAGCATTAGTTCTTTGTCAATGTCAGAATTTGAGAGTAAAGTAGTAGAGAACAACGTATGCTCTGCTATAGGTTGGTAATTACATAAATTAGACTATAAGACTATAGACTATAGACTATAATGAGGGATAGTTATAGGTACAGGAATTAAGGACAAAGAGTGCACGAGTATAAGAGTATACGAGTATGAAGAATAAAGGTATAGGGACATATAATAAGCATATACATTTCCAGCTTAGCAACTCCTCCATCCACGTCATCTAATATATAAGTATTGTCTAAGCCGTATGCGTCCGATAACTGGAACTGGAACCAGTAACCACATGCTCAATGGAGAATCTCAGAGCTTAGAGACTCAAAGCTGGGAGAGTCGTATAGCCGTGCACACCCGACTACGAGACTCTTGCTTATTTCCTGTTTGCCAATTCTCATGTCGCTTGTGTGGATAGCTTCGGTAGCTTCTGCCTGGCCGCCCAGCTGAAGCTGATGTGTTTTTTTATGCCTAAATAAAGATTTGTGTTAGTGTGCTTCATTCTGCCTCTGTGGCAGCAGCAATTGTTGCTGAGCATTGCTGGCCTTCATTGTTGTCATTGCCCATTGTTGTCCTCTGAGAAAGGAGAGCCACAGACACAGACACAGGCACAGGCACAGGCACAGCCACAGACACAGGCACAGCCACGGCCAAAAGGCAGCACAAAAGGCGCCCACAAATTAATATCATGTGCAACAATTGTTATACTGTATGCGTGTGTGTGTGTAGGTGTGTGCGTGTGCGTCTTGTTATGTGTGCATGTTACCTACTTTTTGTGGGCTTTTAATTAACAACAAGTTTGCGCCTCGTACAATGCAAACAAAGTGCCAAAAGCCAAAGCCTTGAAATTCTCACAATTTTCCACAATTTTTTCCCTCGTTCGCCATTTTCTTTGTGCTCATTTTTAGCAGGCAACAAGAAGAAGAAGAATGATGCAGCGGCTGAAAACCGAGTGCCTCAAATATTATGAAATAATGCCGCGGCTTTAGCAACGCTTTATATACAGATTATGTGCGGAAATACCCCTTAAGGCGCATGCGGCTGTAGCTGGATGTAAATTAAATTGGGAATTAACTGGGCTTTCGCCTACACTGAGCGAAAAAAATGGGAGAGGCTTCGCTTGCTGAATTAAAGCTGCAATCTGTGGAAATGGGGAAACTATTGGATATTTGTATTTCTTTTGGCAATGTGTAAAAAGTTTTAAATTCTGTATGAATTCAAATTTATTTTTTAACACTTGCTGCTGCTTTTTTTAATTCAATTTATTTCACTTTTTTTTTTATGATGTTTCAGAGGCCAATCAAACCATTTTCAAAGACATCATCAGCCTTACTTAGCTTCAAACTCAACTAAAGAACTAATCTCAAAAACTCTAATATACTTTTTGAATTACTTTTAAGATTTGAGTAGAGCAATTACATACAAATTTCTCGATCTAGCTTTATTTGAACTTCATTGTCATTAAATTCGGTAATTTAATTGGATTTCACTTCCTTTTGTGTGCGTATTTTTCATACATCTACCCTAATTTATATGTTATTTTTAGAGCAGCGGAATCCAATCAATCTGCAGGAGCATAAATTATGAGGAGGACTTCCTTAAACAGCGGCAATGCCCCTGCTCCGCACTCTCGCCGCTTATTAGAAAAAAAGCCCCTACCAGTCGTGGCAAATGGCAAATGGAAAATGGAAAATGGAAAACTCAAATGCTGGCAGTTCGCAGTTCACAGTTCACAGTTCGCTCCTCGTCAACCGAAAATTTGAACACATTTTAACTAGCAGAAATTTGTGTTGGCCAGAGAGACGTTCGGTGAAATGAATGCGGGGAAATCATAAAAGCAAATAAGAAAGCTGAGCAAAAATGTAAGGGAAAATCAAATACAAATACTTCAAGGCAAAGTTCTGTCTGGAGCAAACTCGACGACTTTAAATATCACGCAGAGGAGCAAAAAGAAAAATAAATAAATAAATACATACAAAAAATAAATTCAATGAAAATTATTTACGTAAATACATTTTTTATTTGCTATTTTCTCTTTTTTTCTATTTGACTTGATGTGCGCCTGACGAGGAGAGGCGGGCAAGGGAGCTCAACTTTTTGCTCGCAAGCATATGCAAAGAAAAAAGTTGCTGGCAAATTTTCGGGCAAGCAGGGGATAAATTTGGTGCCAGTATGTTTGGAATGCAAACAAATTTTATCTAATTAGAGCGACACGTGTTACGCAGACACCTTTAGCTAGGCTAACCAGCAGCTCTTCTCAGTGATTCTCAATACAGAGCTTCAAGTTGAAATTCAATTGAAATTGAATTGGAATATAATAATCTACAAGTAGACTCAACTGTTCTCCTAAATTTGTTATGGAACTTTCTGGATTTCTTTTAAAGCGACAGCAGCTCCTCTCTGCGAATCTCATAGCTCGTTATGTGCAAATTCAACATCAAGTTCAGCTTTATCTAGTCTACTCAGCAGCTCTTCTTAGCGCTTCTCATTAGCTTCAACTTCACCTACATTCCTCTCTTCTTCTTTGCCATTCTCTGCGCTTCTCGTAATACCACATCAACTCCCACTCCCAAGCAGAGCTACGTCTTCATCTTATGAGCTGCTTTGCATTGATGACGTACTCGAAATGCCTTTTGATGTCCCCCAGTCTGTCAACCCATCCCCGCCTCCACTTCCCTCAGTTCCATCAATTCCCATGCTTGTTTTGCATTTGCCAGCTCAACATATTCGTAGGCGTTTCTGTTTCGTAGACTCCATCTACCACTTTTCCTGCTCCTGCTGCTGCTGTTGATTCTGCTCTGCCTGTCAACTGGCTGTCAAGTCGTGGCATCTGCCTCTGCTCCGAGTTCTGTGAGTGTCGCGTGTCGAGTGCCTTTTGAGTTGTTTGTCAATATGTAGACCATTATTCAATCAATATATTGACACACATTTTCATTTGCCAACCTTCTTCGCCATCTCTCTCTCTCCTCCCTTTTCTCAGCCCTGCAGCGAAAAAGCCGGCCAAGTGCTAATCGCAAACAAAGTAGTTTTTGCTCGACTTCCATTTCGATTTCGTTTTTATGGCTTGGGGCGGCTCGGGCTCTTCGATTGATTCCTTCGTGCCTCGGCATGCCCCTCCCCAGAGGCCTCTATTTCCGCTTTAACTATTTGTGCGTCTAGGCCGTGCGGTGTTTGTGTGCCCTACCTCTTCATTCACAGCGACCTCCACCTCCTCTCGGGCGTAAGCCTCCTTCAAATTGAATTTGAGGCCCTCGGTTTTTGTGTGTTCTTTCTCATTATTTGCACATGCGTCTGTCTCGCGTGTTTTCGCTTTCATTCTGAGTTTATTCTCACTATACCCTGAACCCATTGAAAGTGGGAAAACAGGCTATATTGTTCTCCTTGAAAATGTATGTATCAGGCAGAAGAAAGCACGGCAAGCAATCGAATTTGACCAAAGTGAGCTATGCAAATATGTCAATTGTAAAGTTTATTGTTTTATTTTTAAATTTCAAGACACTACTAGTGAACGACCTATTTTCATAAGACATAACGATGTGCGGAAAGGGAAAGTCCTGCGAATGCACTCTTGAGGAGAAAGTTCTTTTCTTTTGCGTTTGGATAATAGCAAGTGGATTTGTTTCCGCGCTAATGATTGGTTCACTCATCCCAAGTACGTATATACAGTTATATGTATCTAACTGTAACTGCTAAGGAAAATGGAACAACTCTCTTATCCACAGTTGTTATTAAGCAAAGGGAAGAACATTTGTGGTTTTACATTGCCCTCGTGGTACTCGCCGTTATTGAGATGGTGGCTGGGAGTTGTATGACCGTTGCATATTATAAAGTAAGATTTAGCAATCTATATGCTGAGCCCCTGAACCCATTTGAAAGTCGACTCATGATACTTGCAATGAATAAATGAATTCTCATATATACTAGATAGATACATGTATTGAAGACGATTATTCAGATTTTTTACACCACACCCCCTTCGCAAATATACACACCAGATTAGGAAAATACATCTACAAGAAAAGTTAGGTCTCGACTAGAGCACTACTCTTTGTTAATTTTCTTCCTCTTTTCAGAAAATAGCCTGGCTGTTCTTGGTGGGGCTTGTGTGTAGTTCCCTTTATCCATACTGCGCGTTTGCTTTCGTGGTTCCGCTGAGTAAGTCAGTCGTTTTATCCAGATTTTGCTCGGCTTTTCCGCGTGATGCGTGATCTTATGTTATTAGTCCATCTCTTACAGTCTTACGCTATTCTTTACTGCAAAATTCTTTATGTTTTATTATTCTTTCATTTCCTTCTTTCTCCTTAGTTATGCACATCGTTTTTACAGTGTATGCGTACCAATATTATATCAAAATGCAATCGGAGGCGCTAAATTAAAATTTCACCTGATAGCGCTCCCTTCCGTCGTAAAGGATCTCGCTGGGACCATTTTAATATACATATATAATTAATCGAAGTGTATCATAAAATGTTGGATGCTAGTGAACAGTTTCTCATTTTAATTACACATACACATGACACGATTCATCATATGATAATATAATTGTATGCGAAATAATTGGTTGCGATCTATTGAAATTCCGAAAAATAGTCGCAAACAAACCTTCTTAGTGAAGTAGAGCTTTATTTACGGCCTCACCATGAATCGCTGTCGCAAGCAGGACAATAGATCTCTTCAAATCGAAGACGAGCTCAGCCTTGTTTAAATGGGTATCTCCTAGTCGAGCGGTCTCTACTAACACATTCAATAAAATTCGACCTAGGTGAGCTATGCAAATTTGTCATATACATAATATATGTGTTATTTTCAAATTGCTAGCGTCATTTCCTCACTTTTCCTGTGTAAAAATGGGGTGCGACTGCACACTTGAGTGCAAAGTACGGTTCTTTTGTATTTGGATAATAGTAAGTGGAGCTGTTTATGCAGGAATGTATATATAAAAGAGGCTCAGAATGAGAAGTAAACTCTTTGCGTGGTTCACGGTGTTGCCTAGTCGAACTCGACCAGAGCACTTCATGTTCATTTTCTTGCTCTTTCCAGAAAACGGCCTGGTTGTTTATGACTGGACTTGTATGTAGCTCATTCTATCCATACCTTGGGTTTGCACTCTTGATTCCGATGGGTAAGTCAATCGTCTTGAGTAGTAGTGTGTACACAGGCCTATATATTATATTGTATTGTATCCAACAATGATGTATATAGCGACTCTTGCAGTCCTACTACAAATCCAAAATCCATAAATCCATAAAATCAAAAAGCTCTAAACACTAAACAGACATTTGAATTTAGCTGCAACTCAAGTCGCAATTTCAAAATTCACAATAGAAAATGCTGCAAGTGCAAGCATTTAGAACGAGCATTCAATTAAACTTTTTGCCAGCCGGCTCTTTGGGGCACCAAAATAAAGAAGAGGAAGAAGAAGCAGGAGAACTCTCGACTTCAATTAACCAACTATAAACAAGCTGCCAACTGGCATAGGGGCAACTAGCAGCCTGCAACCTGCACAAGGTAGTCGCAGCATTAAGAGCTAGTCAGAGCTTGCCCCGTGCCACCTGGACTGCCTGTGAGCTTACCTCAAAATGCAGGGCAAAGAGGACTTTAACTTTAAGTCGACTGAGCGAAACTTGTTGTTTATGCGTTTTGTGTTTTGATTTTGCTTTTATTCCTTCAGCGAGTGCAGCGCCGTTGCCACTTGCAACGTGCAACAGCTTCAATTAAATGCGCCGCGGGCTGGCAGCAAATGTTCAGCTTCAATTTATGCCTGCTTTGGCATATTTGTATTCAGCGGGAGATCCCGCACTAGCACGTTGCCAATGTCAAGGCCGTCGAGTGTGGCAGGTGGCAAGCGCGCTTACAGCTGCAGCAGACACACTCACGCACAACAGTTGGCTTTGGGGCTAACGCGGCGTATGCATAACTTTTGGCGTTTTGTCGTAAGTCGGCACTGAGATGAAATTTCCTTCCGATCGAGCGACTTGTGGCACGCGCGTCTCACTTGGGCTTGCGGCTGCTGCTGCATGCAACGCGTAACGAACTGACTGGCTGCCAAACAAAGCGCCTTTTGCCAAACGAACTTGACTTCAGTGGAAAGCCGAAAAAGGCAGATTCCAACAAACTTTTGGTGAGTCGGCGCAGTGCGTTGCACGTGCCACACAGCACACGGCACGCGCCACACGAGTGGCGCCAGCAGCCTTCCAGTCGCGGCCAGCCAAATGTTTGTTTACATTTTGCACAAGCAGCAGCAGTGGCAGCGGCAGAGGCAGCGACAGCAGTAGTGGCAGCGGCAGCATGTGGCAAGTGTGCTGCTTGTGCCCCATCGTCAATTTATGCTTTGCCTACTTTCGAGCGGGCTCTGCTAAATGTTTGAAATATGACTTGCAATTGATGCTGGACGAACGTAGGCAATACTTTGCCCAAATAAAAGTCCACATTAATAGCACTTGCCACATGCCACACAGGAGTCCCAGTCCCGTCCTGCCTGCGCCTTCGCTGCTCTCTGCTTGCCTGACTGCAGTTTTGCTGCAAAATTTGAGCAACAAGCTTGTTAAAAATACGTGCAGAATATTAAACAGATACCAGACACATGCACACACGCACGCACACGGACACACACGCACACACACACACACAGCGGAGCTGCTCCTTGCAGCATGCAATGCCTCATACATATTTATAGAGTTCTTAGGGCTATGCATGTCATGAATATTCACACTAATTTGCTGCCAATTGAATTTTGACTTTTTATACCCTGCACCCATGGAAAATGGGAAATCAGGGTATGATGGCTTTGTTGACATGTATGTAACAATCGGAAGGAGTCGTGGCAGACCCCATGATAAGGGCGACGACCTGAGTCTAGACCTGTTCTTCTGCCCGTCTGTCCGCCCAGCCGTCTGTTTGAGCACGTTGGTCGCAGAAGATATAAGAGCTAGAGACTTTTAATATAGCTCTTACATTATATAATTGGATTTATCGCACCACTTTTGAGCTAGTTCGCAAGTTCACTAACGCAAGTCGACATCGGGGGACTTTGGTATATGAAATAATTCATATTTTTAGTTCATGAATGTTTTAAGTTAAATATATAATTAATCTAGATCTGAAGGACAAGATATCATTTTGGAACCATTGCCTTTTTTGGCCAAAGGCTTAAATCGGATAGATGATTCAGATTTTATACTGAAAATCCATCTTCGATTCGACATAATTTAATTTACATTTACGTATCTAAAGTATAAGATCGTCAGTTGATATATATGTATAGATATATATTCCAAGACTTTAGAGCATTTGGAGTTAATGAAAGCTAATAAATTTAGCTCAACTCTAATGCTTTTACAGCCCATTTTCAGAACTAAGCTGAAATTATTTCTTATCTCTCAATTACTGTTGAAGCTAAATTATGAAAATTTGCTTTGTGATAAAAGTTGTAGAAAATTGTTCGCATTTAAAACGCGCTCAACTTGCTCAACACCTAGCACACTACCAAAAACACACACACACACAGGCTATACTCTCATACACACACATACTTGAGCAGTGGGCATAGCAAATTTTTATTGGCAAAACTTTTTTAATTATCATTAATGAACATGAAGTGCGGCTCTCTGGGGCATGTGCTGACCGTACGGGCAGAGCTATAACAACTACAGCAGCAACAACGACAGCAGCAGAAGCAGCAGAAGCAGCAGGAGCGGCAGCAACAGCAACAACAACAACAACTTTCGCATTTGCAATTATTTTAATGTTCAATGATGTTGCAACTTGGCAGCCATCGCAATGATTTATTGCCTGGCAGCTCGCCTCAAGTTGCCCGTTCCCAGTTTTGAGTTTGGCTGCGACTCTGGCTCTGGCTTTGGCTTTGGCTTTGGCTTTGGCTTTGGTTTTGGCTTTGAATTGGGCTTGGGGCTTGAGAAGGCACACGCCATTCATTGTGTGAAAGTTGGCAATTAGACAGTCAGTCGCTGAGGGTCACTGCGGCCGGTTCAGAGAGGGCAGACGGGCCAGAGGGGGCCCCTGGTCACGTCAAGCTGATAGTCCATGAAACAACGTTTATGTCTAATGCATTATAATGCCCGGCCAGCAGATGTACTTGTGTATAAGTTTTATGGGCTTGTCGTGCGCAATTTTTGGCTTGCATATATATACCCTTTATTTGAGATGCAAGGGTATATGCAAGAGTAAAAACAAATCTTGAGGCTCAGCTCTGAATGC
Source organism: Drosophila mayaguana (assembly GCA_037075325.1). Classification (NCBI taxonomy): domain Eukaryota; kingdom Metazoa; phylum Arthropoda; class Insecta; order Diptera; family Drosophilidae; genus Drosophila; species Drosophila mayaguana. The sequence continues at coordinate 405,894 of JBAMCG010000016.1, read as the reverse complement.
GTAAGCTTAGGGTATATATATATATGGTATGGTATCGTATTGTATTGTTGACTGTTTTCGAGTTATGTCACAGACATTTCGTATACTCTGCGCTGAATCAGTCAAGCTCACGCCAGAGCACGCACGCTGGGTATCATGAAATTATTTTCAATTGGTCAAATAGAGTCCGTAATCTCATATTTTGCAGGATATTCGCAAGCCAAACGTGCACGGACTTCCTCCTTCCGCCTTTGCGCACCCCGAAAATGGGTCATAGAAAAGTGAGTAAATTCCAATTAGTTAACTGATTGAAATCGATTTGATGTAAGACATAAAACACGACTATTAAAGGGCTCATTGAGTGGAACCACCATTTCAGCATTTCAGGCAAGCGCTTGATGACCTGTAACGGGCTCTGTAAATAATGAAATAAGATACATAATGCATGTACAGCAATATTTACATGATTTATATGCCAGCCGCAAAAACAATTTGCGGCCCAAAAGCCTTGCTCAACTAGACAACTTGGTCGAAATTGGAATGCATATACACACATTCGATATCATGTCAATTTAACATATGTACATATGACACAGATGTGCATGTGTGTGTGTCCATGCAGAGGCCTAAGCACGTTTAGATACACAATCACACGCGTACAGTTCGGCCTATCTATAGAGTCCATGCAATTGCGCGCACTTGCCACAGAAACCCCATTTTCCATTTGGATCTTTACAGCCCTAACCTTGTCATAGCGGCGTGAACCCTAAAAAAGGAAGCAAGGTTGGTCCAGCGAGGTTTGCCCAACTAAAAAACTCCCTGTATCTGTATCTGTATCTGTATCTGTATCTGTATCTGTATCTGTATCTGTATCTGTATCTGTATCTGTATCTGTATCTGTATCTGTATCTGTATCTGTATCTGTATCTGTATCTGTATCTGTATCTGTATCTGTATCTGTATCTGTATCTGTATCTGTATCTGTATCTGTATCTGTATCTGTATCTGTATCTGTATCTGTATCTGTATCTGTATCTGTATCTGTATCTGTATCTGTATCTGTATCTGTATCTGTATCTGTATCTGTATCTGTATCTGTATCTGTATCTGTATCTGTATCTGTATCTGTATCTGTATCTGTATCTGTATCTGTATCTGTATCTGTATCTGTATCTGTATCTGTATCTGTATCTGTATCTGTATCTGTATCTGTATCTGTATCTGTATCTGTATCTGTATCTGTATCTGTATCTGTATCTGTATCTGTATCTGTATCTGTATCTGTATCTGTATCTGTATCTGTATCTGTATCTGTATCTGTATCTGTATCTGTATCTGTATCTGTATCTGTATCTGTATCTGTATCTGTATCTGTATCTGTATCTGTATCTGTATCTGTATCTGTATCTGTATCTGTATCTGTATCTGTATCTGTATCTGTATCTGTATCTGTATCTGTATCTGTATCTGTATCTGTATCTGTATCTGTATCTGTATCTGTATCTGTATCTGTATCTGTATCTGTATCTGTATCTGTATCTGTATCTGTATCTGTATCTGTATCTGTATCTGTATCTGTATCTGTATCTGTATCTGTATCTGTATCTGTATCTGTATCTGTATCTGTATCTGTATCTGTATCTGTATCTGTATCTGTATCTGTATCTGTATCTGTATCTGTATCTGTATCTGTATCTGTATCTGTATCTGTATCTGTATCTGTATCTGTATCTGTTTATATCCCCCTTGGCCAGTTTCAATGGCTTACACGGTATCCAACCAGAAACCCGCCAGCATTTATGTATCTGTATCTGTATCTGTATCTGTATCTGTATCTGTTTATATCCCCCTTGGCCAGTTTCAATGGCTTACACGGTATCCAACCAGAAACCCGCCAGCATTTATGACATATGCGCGCCAGGAGAAGAGTCGGAATGGGCGAGCGGTTGTGGCAGGTGGGATGAAGGAGGAAGGAGGCGGTTGTCAGAGGGGTCGGAATGCCACCCCTAATAAGCGCCAGTAGCACGCGTTTTGGAGCTGGGTTTTGAGCGCTGAACAGTGACTGAAGCTCCAGCTGCAGGCCAAGGTTTTGCCTTTGATGGAGACGCCACCATTGTTGCCATGTTGCCCCGTCGACTCAGCCGTAGTCATAGCCGTAGTCGCAGCCACGTAAATGACTGTATCCGTATCCACAGCTACGCAACCGCACACACACACAGAGCACACAACACACCCACTCTATATATAAGAATGGAGAGGGGGCTGGACAGATGGGCTGCTTGCACCGCGAAGGTAACCCGTAAAATGGAATACGGCTGTCTGAGGTGAGCAGAGGTGTGGGCTGTGCGGCAATAGAAGCGAAAATGAAAGCCAAGAATTGCAATAAAACATAAAATTGCTGACTTCCTATTCGTTTGCCATTTCGGTTTCGTTTTCCCTTTTAATACCAATTGAAAGTGCAAGAGTAGGGTATATAGAATCTACGTTCACGTGAGAACTGAGAGATATCAGTTTACCGAAGGATGCAGACGCATTTCTCAAATATCGCTAGATGTCAAATCTAAATCGAAAAGCAGGAGACCTATGCCTCGTCTATATAAATGCATGGTCACATTCTTGTATACCTGAGTACAGGGCATCAGCTAGTCGAGAATATCCAACTAAAAACTCGTGCTAGTGTTTTTTGTTTGTGTATTTCCTCGGGTTTTTCTTTAAATGTCTGGGGTATTGTGCGCCATAAGTGCGTGTGGGTTCTGCTGGGGTGTATGGTATGAGTGAGTATGTGTGTGTGTGTATGTGTGTGTGTGGCTGTGCGTGCTGTTGTTGGCTGCGTCAGGGCCAAGCTGCGACCGCATTTTTTCTTATTTTTTATTAGGTTTTATTTGATTTACACTTGTTTTCCGCCTGCGAGCTGCTGTGCGCGCATGTGTGTGTGTGTGTGTGTGTGTGTGTGTGGGAGGCGGGGAAGGCGTGTCGGAGTGGGCGTAAGTGAACGCTTTCTGGTAACCTGCGAAGCAAGTGCAGCGCTTACTCATTTCCCTAGCATTGCGACTGGAAAATCACTTGACATGATCTATGCAGCATTCGCAAAGCGGCAAAAGGGCAAACCGAAGATGTAAGTCGACTAAACTGCGAGAAGTGCTGGCAATTGGATTATGTGGAAGGCTTTCAGCTATTCAAAGTAGATGCATAGAGGTGCAAACCTCTATGAAATCGGAAAAGTTCCACTGATTAAGTGTTGTGCATTGCTCAAAGTGACCGAAGCTGAAGCAAAGGCTCAAAACGAGTTAAAGTGCTGCAGCTTTAATCAAACGAAAGTTACACTGCGAGCAATTGGGGGGGTCTGAGAGACTGGATACCTGAGCAATAGCACTAGAGAAACAGAGTAAGACAGAGATTAAGGCACTCAGAGACAGAGAGAGAGAAAGACACTGGAGAGGGATAAATAGATATGCCATTTTGAATGTAAGTGAAATTTCACTTTTCAATTTCTCGGCAATAACATTTCAGCACTATTTTCGCAGAGTGTAATAACCTGACGTGCTGGCGTGCATTTTACGATCCATTTGCAGTTTCCAACAGGCAGAATTAAACGCAGCTCGCTGCGCAAAGCTAAAGTACAATTAATTAAGCACGGACTGCAGCAAAAAGGATTTTAATTAAAATTTTGTCCAAGCAGCACAAGCGATTCTCTCATTCTCTCTCTCTCTCTCTCTCTCTCTCTCTCTGTCTCTCTCTCTCTCCCTCTGAGTGAATTGGCTTTCATTTGAATTTCATTTAATGCCTGAACTGCAATTGTAAGGCTTTCAATTGAAGCCGACAAATTTGTAATTGGCAATATTGTCGGAGCATCGCAATTGGCCCAAATGAATTTGATTGACTCTCGTTTATTGGCTCTTACCTGGCCATTGAGGCCTCACCTTGACACAGTGAGCGCTGTTGATCCGCCCGTAAAACATGGCTCTGTGTGGCTAAGCAGGCGAGATAAGCTTTATTAGTTTATGCACACTCAACCGGAATCCGGATGCAAATGCGGATAAAAAGCAGCTAGTCAAAAGGTGTTTACACTGGCGAATAGCTGTGCTCCGGTTGAAATTTCTATAGCCACTTGTCGCCCTCGAGCCTTGCCTGGTTTCTGGTTTCTGGTTTCTTGGCCTAGGTGTTAATGAGTGCGATAAGCTCAAGATTAAAATATACATAATTTAGCATGTTTGCCTCCTGCGTGGACTTTCAACTGTGCTCTTACGCTATGCATGTGTCACTCTCGCTCGCTCTCGCTCTCGCTCTCGCCCTCGCTCTACTGCTTTCCCTCCCTTTCCTTGGGTAGGTGTCTGTTTTACTCTACTTACTGGCCATTCAATAACAATAAATTCTGAGAACATATGTTTGGGCCCTCATGCACAAAGGCCCCAAAGGCCCCAAGGCAACAGCTTAACTTACGACCAGAATTTCAACTCGAGATTCGATTCGCATCGATTGCTCACAAAATAAATATTTGAATGCAATTGGGAAGACGCAAACAAATGCATTCACTCGAATATACCCTGATCATTAATTTTCCGAGTGAATCGAGAACTTCATACGATTGAGCTTTCGCTGACTTTCTCACTCAACTTTCTCATAATGAAATTAACTTGTTCAAATCTATTGCATTTCAGTTTCCCAATCCCTGCAGCGGAAGTGTCCGAGCCCATTTCTCAGACATTTTAACTGATTTATCCTTTAGTTTTTGGTGTTAGTTTCTTTGGAATCAACCGATAACTGCAGCTATCGATCGTTCACTTTCTTTACTTTCATGTTGTATTTAAATACGAATTTTTTCAACCTTTTGACCTGCGTGCGCTCACCTTTAAGCTCAGCGCAATCCATACATTAGCCCCAAAGACAAAAACACCTTCACACGTCACACACTCAAACACACACACACACACGCGAATACATATAGGGGGAAAGGACTCTGGTCACGATGGGATTAAGGTCAGAGCTATAAAACATGCAAAAGCACTGGCTAACTGGAGACTGCAGTCCTCGCACCGTAGTCCATCACACACACACACACACACTCGTACGTCAGCCAGACATGGGGAAGCAGCACACGGCGACACGACCTGCTGCTGCAGCGACTAACCAGGTGAGCTGGACTTTTTATTAGTTTAGCATACGAACTTCCGAACAGGTATACAGTAGCTGCAAAAAGTATGCACTTAAATGAAGACCTATGACGAGTAGTTGAGGAGATCAAAAGCGAATGACTGCAGTCATCTAAGTGAATTATGTAAAATTCGACACTACCGAGACACTACGTAGAACAACTGTTCTGGGAAACAAAGTGCTATTCAACAGAGTCAATCTTCAGTTCATTTTGATAATTGTAAATATAAATAATTGATTAGTAATCAAACAGTTGCTGATTGACAAGTTAGCCAAACATCTCAGTCTGTAATCATATATCATGAATCAATACATTTTCAATGCATCCCATCTTAAATCGTCTAAGTCCGAACCAATCCTCCATCTGCCATCTTCTATATCCCATCTCCTATTTACCATCTTCCATTTTTAATCTTGCATCTCACACTTTTCATATTTGTTCACTAATCTCCAATCTCTAATGAGCTTCGATGTATTCACTGTATTCATTGTGTTCTCGATCTCCCATCTCCAATCTTTGTTGTGCGATCATCCATATCCCATCTTAAATTATCCATCTCCCGCTTTTCATATCTATTCACTAGTCTCCAATCTCCCATCCACCTCCAAGAGCAACTCAATGCTCACAGTTCCTTTACATTTATTTGCCACTGTAGTTCTTGTGTTTGCTCCATGTTGGTTTACCGCACACTCAATTGGGTTGTCCTCTGCAGGTCTTCAATTTGGCTTTGTACGGCTCACTGGCTGCCTGAGCAGTTAACTATTAAGCTGGGCCTTGCTCTGCAAAAGGTCTCCTCGCGCTGCGCCCATAAATATGCAACAATGTGTTCGCAAAACAAGCTTTGATGTCTTTTGCCAGCAAGATATTTTGGACACGGACAACGGACCTGCACTTCTTGTCATCTGTGACCGCACACAAGTACACACACTCGCAGAGGAAGTGTTGCGTGTTTCGTCCATGTTGAATTCCCATGTTAATAATATAAATGATGATTTATGACCCCCGAGAGCCTCGGGCAGCTCTGAAGTCAATCGGCTCTTTGAATTATTGAGCAAGCTATTGCCACATGGATATCTTGCAACTTAGTTGGCAATTATGCTTATACGAAAGTGAGAGTGCACTAGCCGAGCATGCTTAACCACCAGATACCCTGCACCTTGTCAAGCTGTGATATTCCAATCAATCTTCGATAAGAAACCGAAATAGCGATCAAACGAGAGCCCAAATAAGGCAGCAACCAAGAAATTACCACTGAAGTACACCCAACCCCAGCACTGGCAGAGGGAGAAAGAGAGAGAGAGAGAGAGAGAGAGAGAGATTGTTGTGAGGAATCCAATGGGCACATCGAAAAACGGAGCTGGTAGTGCTGTAGCCGTACTCTGCAGTCGGTAGCGCCGGTCTGACTTATTCGTTTGGTGAATTTTCAAAGCAGTTCGAGGCATAAAAACAAACAGTCAACTCTGCAGAGATATATTTACTATGTGGTTAGCAAAAAAAGCCGCAGGAGCTCGGCTTCGTGACCTACAAAGTGGTTAGGTGGCAGACACCCAGGCCCTATTCCACTTGCCGCTTGCTCCAGCTCGCTTGCTCCAGCTCATTGGCAGCAAAAATGTATGCAAACGAATTAAATTGGCAGGCTGACTGGCAGGAAACCAGAAACGAAACACAGTCGACGACGCGAAGCCCGGCTCCTGATGATACTGGGCCAGAGCAAAATATAATTACGTTTTTAGATTTAAAAATTAAATATTTACATACTCACACGCACGCACACACATACAGAGACGCACCCTCGCTGCTATACATAGCATAGCAGATATAATATAAACAGGTATTTAATAAACTTCTCCCATTTTGGACTCTCAGTTATAACTAATATCCAATATTTATTAATTTACGCTCTGTTCACGGTGCTTAGAAATTTGTTAAAAACTTTTCCTGTTTATTCCGTGTACTTTTTTATTAATTTGGCCCCATTGAGATCCATTACAGGGGAAGTAATCCACGTTACGTTCAATTCTATTATTTATTTATTTTCTCCTCTCATTTGCTTATAATATTGGCACGAGTAAACGGTAAATATAATCTGTATAACTAAAGATAAGAACGTAAAATTGAAGAATAATTAATAAAACATTGATTATAATTAATTCTAAAGAATTGAGTAAAACTGTATTCAAAAATCTTTCATTGGAAAGCTTAGGCGCATTTATATATACGGACAAACGGACAGACAATGTAGTACAAAACTACATCCAATATCCTCCTTACCTGCGGGAAAGATGATAAAAAACGCAAAGTATGGGAAAATTGAGCTAAGTACAAGCCCAACCATAAACAACCAGGATATATTCTAAAAAGACCAAAAATAACAAAATTAAAAAGGGAGCTCTAGTCGAACCTGCTCGTCTATGAAATACCGTGAACCCAGCGAAGAGTTTTACTCTACTTATTCTACGAATCTTTTATACATACCCACATACGCAATCAGCACATACGCTCACACATACATATGCCCACACATACATGCGTGGTTCGAATGCGATAGAGGCTTCACTATCAGAATCTACTTATTAGATAACTTTTGCGGATTGGGAGATACGAGATCGCAGCGTTCATACAGACGGATATACAGATATGTACCGAAAATAAAAGTACTGGGTCTGCTACGGCGCCTCCTGCCTGTTTCGAATTTCGGATGGGTTCACGGTATGGAAAGCACATGGATTGTTAACTAAACTGTTTGAAGTATAGTTTACTTTATAAAATGCAATGATCATTATTACACCAGCGACGAAGTGAACACAGCTAAGTGCGATAAAGACAATTGTCCACACATAAAGCTCCCCTTTCTTCGGGCTTGTAGTTTTGGTTGAGCTGTATTCAGAATCAACAAATGTAATCGTCGTCGGAAATTCCAGGAAGACGACATCACAGACAATAAACACTGCTGCAATGATCACTGTCCAGATGCAAAAAAAGCGCACCTTGTCCACCAAACCACATTCGGACGATCCCATGCTTTAAATTTATGAAAACAGGCTAATATAAAAAATAAATCCAATGAAAATTATCGTTGACTAATAACAACAAAAAACAGTAGGAATTTGAAAATATCACATATAGTTTGATAATGAGTACGCTGACATATTTACATCGCCTACTTATGTAGGTCGATTGACTTCAATTCAATTCAATTCAATTTATTTCACTTCGTTGCTAAAACTTCAGATTTTTCTGAATGGTATCTTACAATAATTTAAGAGTTGATTGGAGCTTTATGGAACTCAGTGCTCTCTGATATTCTAGGCACTGCGCTTCCCTTGCTCATACCCACACGCACACACACACAAACGTGCTATGCTAACTGCTAACAGACGGGCGGACAGACGGTTAAAGCTAAATCGATTCAGATTTGTGTATTAATCAGTTTAAACTTCCATCTCTTGCGAAATGGAATGATCGATTGTTATCAAAAGAAAGTAATAGCGCTCTCTCTCTCTCTCTTTGTCTGTATCTCTCTTTCTGTCTCTCTGGGCGGACAGACGGTTAAAGCTAAATCGATTCAGATTTGTGTATTAATCAGTTGAAACTTCCATCTCTTGCGAAATGGAATGATCGATTGTTATCAAAAGAAAGTAATAGCGCTCTCTCTCTCTCTCTCTCTCTCTCTCTCTTTGTCTGTATCTCTCTTTCTCTGTCTCTCTGGGCGGACAGACGGTTAAAGCTAAATCGATTCAGATTTGTGTATTAATCAGTTGAAACTTCCATCTCTTGCGAAATGGAATGATCGATTGTTATCAAAAGAAAGTAATAGCGCTCTCTCTCTCTGTCTCTCTTTGTCTGTATCTCTCTTTCTCTGTCTCTCTGGGCGGACAGACGGTTAAAGCTAAATCGATTCAGATTTGTGTATTAATCAGTTGAAACTTCCATCTCTTGCGAAATCGAATGATCGATTGTTATCAAAAGAAAGTAATAGCTCTCTCTCTCCTTGTCTGTATCTCTCTTTCTCTGTCTCTCTGTCTCTGTCTCTCTCTCCCTCTCAGACACTCACGCTTCCACTGTTAGCAACTTGAAAATATCTTTAAGCCAACGAGTTTGATTGTGTTCCAAGTGCCACACACATACGCATGCATGTTCATTGGCATAGAAATTGGAGCCAGCGGCCCTATTGCGCCAACACATCTTTTGCATTAGCCAAAAGCTGTAGTGTGTCTCGTACTACACACTTTTATCCGCATCGACTCATTACATGGCCTACAGGTGGGCTTCCTTTCCTAGCTGTTTTGTTGCCACTCACTTATTCTTTGAGGTGCTTGCCTATCGATAGTGGGCAGGCGGATAGTAAACGATAGTGCCGTCGATAGTTCTCCACTGCTACTTGACACAATTCCTTCTTTTGGTATATGGTTCACAGGTGACAAAGTCGTTGACGGGGACATTAGCAACTAAAATTGTGACGTTTCTGCCCCCGATTGAGCGCTTTGCATCGATACGTGCTCCACCAGCACCAGCACCAGCACCAGCCCCAACACCAGCAGCAGCGAAAAGCGAAACAATAAAATTTGAAAAGCGAAAAAGAAAGCTATGTCAGACACACCAAAGTCAGAGCTGTTGCAGAGTTTCATGCATTCGCACCCAAACCAATACAAATGCCAATACCAAGTCAGCTCAAGAATCGTACAAAATGTTGATAAAGCTATCGACACTTGGCGGTGCCATGGATACCCTGTACCGATTCATACTTATGTATGTACATAAAAGCTGGAGTCCTTGAGTGAGCGAATATCATTTGCCATAATAAGTTCAATTCTAGAACAGATTGTGACGCATGATGCTACGTGCTATCGGTAACTAATGATATGCAAGAAATCCACATTTCTTTTTCATATGTACTCAGTATCTTAGTTATTGTTATCGATATTGTTATCGATAATGCACAGATTGAGAATTCAGTAATGGATAAAACAGGAAATTTTTCTTCGAATGCTCATTAAATATGCCCACATGTTCTTATAACCAGGGTATGCGCAATAAATGGCGTGGGCGTGGCTATAGAGTGGGCAAGTGTGAAACCAAAATGGTGGGAAAATTGCAGTTTTTGCAAAAATAAAGTCCCAAAACTTGCAGAGCTGGAAAACTGGATGTCAAATGCAAATTGACAGCTTTCAATATAAATTTCAAAACAATCGCAGCGCAGAGGCATGCAGAGAGAAAGGGGAAAGAGAGGGTAGATATAGCAGTGTGCGTAAAAGATAGAGATAGAGAGAGAGAGAGAGCCAGAGAGAGAAAAAATCAATTTGCTTTGGCATGTCAGGTGTATACGAGGTTAAAAAAATGTAAACCAAGCTCAAATTACAAGCGACACTTTTAAAATATTTCGCAATTCGCTTTGCAGAATTCGAGTCCAATCGGGTTGACAGGTTAAATTAATTAAATCAGATTTATTCGAACGCATGTGAAATGCTTTTGATGTGGTATCTCCATCTTGACCAGATAGTACACTTCCCCTCTCTCCTCCCTCTCACTCTCTGTCCCTGTCTATCTTACTGTGTGGTTGAGCACATTTTCCAAATTAGAGTTTTGCGGTGCCTGCGAAATATGCCTTTGCTTTAGCTCTCGCCTCGCTTGGCTTAGCCTCGCTCGCTATTTGTTTATGAGCCAAGAATTTAAGCGGTGTGCAACGGCATTTGCATAAATGAATTTTAAAAGAGTTGCAGCTTATCTGTATGCCAGCTAGCCTGAGAAAAGCTTGTATTAAAAAGCAGCTTGAGCTATTATAAATCGAGTGTTGGGAAATTGGGAAATGGGCTCAAGTTCAAATGCCAATGTCTTCGCCTTGCAGTCTGCTTTTCTTTACTCGTGCCAGGTGCAAGTCTCTCTACTTTGGCACTGGCGCCCACTTCACCCCCTTCGGGCCGGGCATAGCCTAAGCAGAGGGCATGCCTGACTGCTACCTAACGACCTGCACATGCATTTTTTTGTGAACCTAATCTACCCCATGTGCTCTACAGAACAGCGAACGCAAATTGTGCATTATGCGATTAAGGGCAAATTAGACGCAGCGTATTGATTTTTTTCAAGAACTCAAATGCAGAACAGCCCACAGGAATCGCCCTGGACAGCACCCAGCCCCCTTTTGGCCAAGCCTTGAGTTATGGATTTGTAATTACGGAATTAGTAGTTCAATGGCAATGCAATTGACAGTTCTTACGGCAATGCCAGCCATAAGCAGCAGCAGCAAGAGAAGGGCCCCTGCTCTACTTAAACTTGGCAATTGAACTTTGTAATTGAAGAAGCGTGGAAGGTTTTTGCTTTTTGCACAAATTTGTATAACTAATATGGAGAGTTTGACAATTGCGTTTAGTGATTAGTATTAGTATCACCACAAGCTGCCAAAGCCAATATACCCTACTGACACTTGTCTCTGCAGAATATCACATCAATTATCGAAAGCTTTTGTTGTAAAAATTATAAATGTTAACAAATTGTTAACAAACAAATCGAATGTTTTTTTTAGTTAAGCAACAATGAAATATTTCTTTATAAAAAACTCCCTTTGGTGTGTAAGAAATATATATAAAATATAAGCGCTTTCCGTTCGAGCGCTTCTCGAGCGAGACGCAGTCGCCCAGCCATGACGGGCATTATGGGCGTGGCAAGCAGCTCAACTGCTTTATTTCCTCTATTCGGAAGCTGCCTTCGAAGACTTCCGCTTGGTAAACAAAATAGAATCAAGATGTTGTGTCACTTGTTGTTGTTGTTGTTGTCGCTTTTGTCTTCTCTTGTTATTCTTATAATCGTGCATATGACCCTGTTTAATACAGTTCGCTGCGCAATTATGCGTTCGTCTAACATTTTCTTAGCCTTCTGACTTTTCTAAGCCATCTTTGACTTACGACTACCCAAAAGAAACAGAAAAGAAGAGGGTGTTCAGAGCATTTTGGAGTTTTGCATAACTTATAAACAGAAACTGATAGATATATATGATATACATGATACATATAAATGAAAATATATATATGTATTTAATCTAAGTCTTTCTTCTATGCTTTTCCTCTAGGTATTTCTTCCAGGTAGATATTTCTTCTAAGTAATTCCTCTAAGTATTTCGCTAAGGTATATTCGCTAAGGAGAATTTCCTTTCAGTATTTCCTCTAGGTTCTTAGTGCACTTCTCTTTACTTCTGTTTACTGCACTGCACGACTGACTGACCCCCACCAGGCCTGGGCGACTGAAGATGCGCTGCAGCTGCTACCCCTTATATAGGTCGACTTTCACTCAGACGTCAGGTAGAGATCGTTGCAGCTGAGCTATAAGTGACCAATAGGAACAGACTCTGCTGCTGCAAGCATTCTAACTTCGATTTGCTTAAATATAAATACGAAATGAATACTGCTGCATACATAGAGACAACTTGAACGATCTTTGATGGCTCTGTTTCGTCCTTTGCCATTCTTAGGTACACAGCCAGAGGGACAAACAGAGAGACAGACTGTGAGGCAGACAGAAGACAGGGAAAAGAAACGTGACTTTCTTTTAAATAAATAAATGTGTATAGATATATATGTGTATAATTAGACAAATGGTTTACAAACTGTTAAGTAATTAAACAGCCCAAAAAGAGCTGAAATAGAAAAGTTGAAAAGTTTTCAGCGCTTGGCTTGTTTGTTTTTGTTTTTTTAGCGAGCAAAACAATTTGTTAATTGACAGCTTAAAATTTCGGACAAGAGCAGCTGAGCCAAGGATTCAAATTGTCAAATGACAATTGATGGCTAAATAAACGGCGACTAATTGGCATTGATGGAGTCGAGGTTGAGGAGGAGGCATAGGCGAACGCTAAGGCAAAGGCAGTGGGAGTGGGAGTGGGAGTGGGAGTGGCATGGGCTAATGCAGAGGCTGTGGCGGAAACAGCTGGTCGGCAATTTGCCAAATTACTTTGCGGCTATAAATCAAAGCATCAAAGTTCTATAAAACACAGCTCCCCGCCTAACCCTCCGTATCCTGTGTGAGAACTACTGAGTAACTAACTGAGAACGTGGAATTCGTCTGTGGAGAGCCGCTGTCCCTGGACAGCTGTCAAACTGCTGAGGCAGAAACTTACGACACCTCATTAAATATGCGGCACAGAAGTTCCCACAAAGCAGCTGCCAACTGTCAGCCAGCAGATACGAGATCCTTGGCCAGGTGGAGCGCTTCGTTTTCAATTTGGCCAACTCAGCGGCTCATTTTGATGCCCTGGGAGCCATGGAAAATGTCTGATTGGGGCATATCGTGTTTGTCTGAATTGTTTCACATGAGTATAAGAGAGAGTGAGAGAGAGAGTGAGATAGAAAGAGAGAGAGTGAGAGAGAGAGTATATGAATATACGATTATTTCAGTTTATCTTTATAAGCGTTACGTTAGATTGAAGCATAAGAGAAGTATTTCTCTTCATCTATACAAGAGTATAAGAGTTAACATTAAGAGTATAAGAGCATGATCGAGAGTGAGAGAGAGAGTATATGAATATACGATTATTTCAGTTTATCTTTATAAGCGTTACGTTAGATTGAAGCATAAGAGAAGTATTTCTTCATCTTCTTCATCTATGCAAGAGTATAAGAGTTAACATTAAGAGTATAAGAGCATGATCGCATAGGAGTATAAGAGAGTAGAAACACAATCATGAGAAATATGCAGTTCTTGTAAAAAAGTTTAAGAGCATAAAACAGATAAATAAATCAGGCATCATAGGGTTGGTATGAGAGTAAGGGTATCTCTGAGTCAGGCACACCCGACTGGAGCAATGTTGGCCCTTTTTTGTTTTCTTTTTAATCTCGTAAGTGTATGTGTCAACTTTTCTCACTTGGCTTGTTTGTTTGTTTGGCTTACGCACAGGTCCCTCCAACCAAGGGGAACCCCCTTGGAGTCAATGTCGAGTCAATAAAGCACGGAAATTGCCAACAAAAGAGCCACAAAAGCAACTGCAACAACAACTGGACCTCATTTGTATTGTTTTCTTCTGTTTTCTTTGTATATTCTCATGATATTCTATTATTCATTCCAATTGGTGTGTGTGTTCGTGAGTGTGTAGTGACTCCTTCAAAGGTATATTTTTCATCAAGCTGGAGCTCCGCGCTCTCCGCTTCATCTAACAAAAAGGTCACTGAAACTTTTTTGCCGGCCAAGCCTCTGACTTTGCGCTCGTTTATTAGATTGTCCTGCGGCCCTGGCACATCAAAAAGTTGCCAACGGCTGTTTTTGACAAGTCCCGTACTGCCCTGCCGCTCACTCCCTCACATCCTGAAGTGCCGTCTATGTTGGGCGGGGGCGTGTCATAAACATGACAAAGTCGTTTTGCCCTCCCACTCGCCCGTACTCTATCCATAATCTATATCCCTCCCCCTCTTGCCCCTCATAGTGCGTTCATTATGAGCGAGTTCCTTGAGGACCACAAAAACTTATCGCCAACAACAACAACAACAACAACAATGCTAAGGCGAGTCAGTGTGGAGTGAGAACTCCAGCGAAGCCCATCAAGCTCGTATTGACTATGGAATAAATGAAGTGCGCTTAATAAGAGGCTAAGTAATTAATAGTGGGGCTCTTTAAATTCGTTTAAGTACAGACAACAGTCCGACAAGGAATTACTTAAAGCAATTATCGGCTCTGAAAAATTGAAACTAATGCAGTGTAAAAGCCTGTCAAATGTTGCCCAAGATAACTTCGAATCAAATGCATTTAACTTAAATCTCCAACTCTATGTTTGTTCAAGTTCGTTAAATTTGATTTGAGAGACGTAAAGGTCAAAACCTGAGCTTTTGATTTTTGAAGTTGTGTAAATAAAGCTGTTGAATTCTTAAAAACAAATTCACTGTCTATGCATGAATTTGGTTTGTGTTTTGAGTTGAGGTGAAAGGATCTTCTGCTGAGCAGTTTAAAGTTTACCTAGTAAAAATAATCAAAAATGATATAGATAAATGAATGTAAAATGAATGAATATATATATGTATATGTATATGTATATTGCTGATTCCCCCACTAAACTTGATTTGAGTTTCTCAATAAAATCAATTCGAGCCTGGGTCATTTCTTCATATCATTAAACTGATTAGAGCTACGATCTAGAGATATCTTCCGCTTTAGTCAACTTGATCGGTAGACTCAGTGCATATAGCAAGGTAGTTTCTAGTGACAATTGAACTAATGCTTGTTGACAGATTTATACACTTAGCACTTAAGCCAAAGCGCCTACTTGCCGATTCCTTGAAAGATTTATGGCACTGCACTAGCTTCTGCTTAATTATGACAATTAAATTAACATAAAGGTCAAAAGCTCTCTTAGAACATCACTTCAATTAGTTAATTGCTTTCTGAAACTGTAAATGTATTTGAAATCTGTCCCCATATTAAGCTGTCTATTCCTCCCACTCCCACTCCCACTCCTACTCTCTCCTTCTCTCTCCCACTCTCGCCTGGCATTTATGTTTAATTATTGGGGGGCAAATTACATTCGATTACCTCTCAATATGTGAGGGGGATCGATTGAGCGACGCAAAACTTGTTGTGTTGGCCAACATTTTGGACCACGGATATGCGGAATGCCGGGTGGAAATGTAAGCTCGTTGGCATTGTCGCTAATTGAAATGCAAATATTGATGAGTGTTAAGCAAACGAGCCAGCTGCAGAGCCAGCCAGAGAGACAGACAGACAGACAGCGAGACAGCCATCCAGCAAGTGAGCTTGCGAACGCTAATTTGCACAATTTTCGTTTTGTCGCGCGCCGCATAATGCGCCGCAAAGTATGCCATAAAATGCAGTGCAGGCAGCAGCTGCTGCTGCTGCTGCAAATTTGAGAGTCAAGTCGATGCCACGCCCCTCCACAGCGCCCCTCTCTCACGGCACGCTCACTCGAATGCCTCGACAGCTGGCAGACAAATTGCAGACTGGCAACTGGCAACTGGCAAGCTGGCAGCTGGCTAAATGCTTCCCTGAAGCACCAGCAGCAGTGCTGGCACATTTAGCCAATTTCCAGCCAGTTTTAGCTATTTTTAATTGCTGTGTGACAGTCATAAATGTATTCCCTTCATTTCTATTCATTTATATGCTCCGCCTGCTTCTTCTTCTTCTTATTTTGTCATAATTATTCTCTATTCAACTCTTCTGATGTCCCCTCTTTTACCCTCCCCTTTCTCTCTTATATCAGTCAATCTCTCCTCATCTATGTTCTTTTCTGATCCTTTTGACTTTTCTCTTTCTGTCTCCTTTCGTTCTTCTATCTGCTGTCTTTTCAGCTCTGCTTTTTACTCTTCTCTCTATTTTTCTCCTCTCTTGTCTTCTCTTCTCTTTTACCCGCTTCTACTCTCTTCTTTTCTCGCTTCTCAGCCTTTTTATAACTCCTTCACTTTTACTCCGTTCTAATTAATGTTTCTCTCCCTTTTTTCTTCTTTTTTGATTTTTATTATTTTATTAATTTTTCTCCTAGTTTCATTTACTATCTCATTCCTCTTATTCCTCTCTTCTCTTCTCCGATAGAGTCAGCTGGCTGCACTGTTAAAGCCGATTCAGCAGAATTTCAAATTTATTCAAATCAACTCGTTGAGCGAAGGGGGCGTGGCAGGCACTGTCTGTAACAGTTTCCATCACGCTACTCCCAGTGTGTGCGTGTGTGTGTGTGTGTGTGTGTCGAGCAATGAGCAACTGAATGAATGATTCAATTAGGCATCAAATATTTACAGCAGACGTTTAAATATTGCGAGAGCGAGACACGATACGACTTTGGCTTGGTTTTCATTTTGGCTACGGGCCTCGGTTACGGCTTACGGCTGTACGAATTACGAATTGACGGCTTGAAGTGAGTGCCATTGGATTTGCATTGGGGCCACCGCTGCAGTTGCCTGCAGAGCGGAAAACTTGGCTCCAACAAAACTTATCTAATTGGCCCCTCAAGCCCATTTGTACGCAATAAAAAGTAACACAGGAAAGTCAAATTGAAGATGAAGTGCACTCTCAGTTATACGAAGATAGATTGGGCAGAGAATCTCTATGCCCCAAATCGCATTCAAATATATCCAAATACTTGATCACTTATTGTTCTAATAAACTGCAGCTAAATCTGCATCAACTAAATCAGCCTTGAAACGAGCTAACAAAACTTAAAGTCAGCACAGAGACAGACCGAGGGAGAGAGACAGAGAGATAGAGAGAGAGAGAGAGAGGGAAACAGAACTATAAGCAAATCTAGCGCAATGTGACGAGTGCATCGAACACAATGCCCCGAGTTGTAAATAAATAAATAAATCGTGCATTGTTTCGCTAGAGCAAAGGCAAATCGAAATCTAAATCCGAATTCCGTTTTCAATAGTTCTTCCTGCAGATTTATGAGTTTTCCTGCCCCCTCTCTTCCTCTCCCTCTCTCTCCGTGTGTGCAATTTCAATAGTTTGATTACAAAAGTTTTTCAATTGAACATTTTTGCATTTTTGAGCTCAGCGCTTGACAGGTTGAGCGACTGCTCAGGTTGCACGTGGCGTATGCGCAATGTTTTCGCTTTAAGCATTTACAAATATTAAATTAAATGCACTATATATATATATATTTTTATATATATGTATATATACTTATTTATATATATGGAATGCAAGTCTTTCACAGAGTTTCCCTCTATTTACAAGTTCTCTCCGAGCTGCCAAAAAAGTTGTCGCCGTACTTAAAAACAAAAAATAGAAATACAAAAAATATTTTCATAATTTTTATCACGATTGTAATTCTCGCCCCAAAAGTTTTGCATTCAAAAAGTTTGTTGTATATTCGAGCTGGAACTTTTGCAGGCAGGCGTCAGAGGCATAAAACTTTTCATGCTGACAATGAGCTTCACAACAGATTTCAGAGTTAATTTCCGCAACTTTCGCTCGTCGACAATAACAATAACAATTTGGCGTGCGAATACACATTGCACGCACTGTTGTTAATAACCCTAATTATTTTTGAAACGATATAACAGCCTGCTCATAATTGGCGCACTGCGAATTTCAGCAGCTTCCTCTTTCCTCTTCATCTTCATCTTTTAGATATTTAGCAGCCTTTATTAGATAACTGAAGCATTTAAAGTTGCGCCTCTTCGACTGTTCGACTGTTCCTCCGCTTCCTTCTTCTCCCTATCAATTGCTCAAAGCTGAAATGGATCTTGTTGACAGCCAAACAATGCCATTAATCAAGCTGTCTCAAGGTGCACTTCAACTAGCTAGCTCTGGTCCCAAGACGGAGGACACAGTTTTAGTTCTTCATTTCAGCAGGAATATCTATTAAAAGAAAATAACTCAGCGGCGAGATACTCATGAATTCAGAAATGTATATATAAGCTGGAACAGCTGAGACCATTGCCAGATATAGAGCCAATTAGCTCCAAGGGAGGCTACAAAGCAAATAACATCGAGATAAACGCCTATTTCATAAGAGAACCAGCTGTTACTTCAGAAATAGAAGAGAATTACATTTTGGAACAGAACAGGACAATCTCTAGGGCTGCCGTCTTCATCTTTCATATCTTGCTCTTAAAACTTACGTTTACATTTACATTTATGTAATACAATTTGCATCAGCCTTATATTGAACTAAATTTGAATTTATTGAATATTTTTATAGTCATTCCCATTCCATTCAACACATACAGCCGCCTTCTATGGCCCTATGCGAGGTATATGGCATGTAGCTAAAATCCCAAGTCAAGCTGTGCACATGTCACACACACAAACACACACACACACACATATGCAGCGACACGGCGACAGTTTTTGCGCCAAGCCAGGAAAACAAGAAAAAACTCAGCTAAAATAAGCAAAAAAAAAAATAAAATAAAAGAAAAAACACAACGATTCGGCCATGTGCTGACAGCGATAAATTCTAATGCCCGGGGTCGCTGATGCCACGCCCCCAGAGCGTGGGCGTTGCCATGGACGAAAGCTGACCAAGAGGAAGGCCGAAGCATGAAAAATGCTTCGCATCCGGGCACGAGAATGTGAAAGCAGAGAGCAAAGTAGAGCAGAGCAGAGCAGAGCAGAGCAGAGGAAGGAGGCTAACTGAAATTTGGGCTTGTATTTGGTGTTTGGCTTTGTTTGTGTGGCCAAGGAAATATTTTTAGCACGTGTTTGCGTGCTGCTGTTTCCCTCATTTTCTGGCCAGTCTCTATAGTCTCCACATCCATCGCCTCCTCTAATCACCCGCCCCTCCTGCAAGCAGCCAGAGCCAACCACATTTGTCACTTTAAATGCAATTTGACTTGTGCCCAAAGCGCATAAGTTTTCCTACAGCTACCAGCAATTTGTCCTGTCTTGTTTTGCCCCGATGGGGACATACAGATGGGGGAATGCCGAAGGACAACAGCACTTTTTCGCTCGCGCTCAGGATGTGCCATACATTTGGGAGCACTCCACAAAATCAATTCTAAAGTCGAGCCATCCAGGTGGCGAATATATTTATTGTCTCTGCGGCAAATGGCTTTGCGACCGATTCATTCAAGCATTCACAGCTTCCATCTCATTCATGCAAGTGTATTCATTCCGAACTTATTATCAAACTGATCTTACTCCATTTATTCATTTGGGGTGCTTCACTTATTCTTGTACTGGAATTACATTCATCATTGGCACTTATTCATTCATTAATTGAATCACTAATTCATTCACTTATTCAATCCCATTTATGTAGCCTCACATGCTCCATATTTGTAATACTTTATTCTCCTCATTCATTCTCCTCATTCGTTCATTTTGATTCATTCATTCACAAATATTCACTTAATGCTACGAATGATATTTGTTCATATGCATATTTCTGCATTGCAAGAATCCATTCATTCATCACTCCTTCTATCCATTTATTAATTCTCATTCGTACACTCATTTAGCCATTCACTAACGATTCATTACTCATTTACCCCCATTGACTTACTCATCCACTCAATCACTCAAACATTCATTCAATCCCGAATCTGCATATAAAATTATTTGCGATTGCTACGCCCACGTCGACAGCTAATGAGCTGCTGCTCCATCTATTGCTGCTGCTGTTCCTGCTGCAGCTGCTGCTCCTGCTGCTGTTGCTGTTGCTGCTGCTGCAGTCAAGTGTTAAAACCCAAATAAAAAACATCGATTTGCATCAATTGTCTGCAGCTATCGAAGCAAACACAATACGAAAGAGAGAAAGGAGCTGCAAAGGTGGCTGTCTGATATTAACGGCTTTATGTTTCGGTATTGTTGTTATGCTCCTTGTTATTGTTATTGTTGTTGTTGTTATTGTTGTGCAATGAGCCGGAAATGTCTTCATTATGATTGCATATGGCACCGACTGCGTGCCAAACGGAAACGGAAGCACACGAAAATTTCTTTATTATTGTTGTTGTGGCTAATGGATACTCTGTATGCCCATGGGGGATAGAAGGGAGATTAGTTCTGAAAGTCAATATATTTGCTTATTTCTTAAAGTAAAAATGAGCAGAGGTGGCACAAGTTAAGGGAATGCATGAATGTAATTGCCTTAGTGGAAGAGTGAATAATTGTATTATCTAGTTGTAGCTCTGTATAGTTCTTCCATTACCTCTCACATCTCTATCTCTCTCCCTTGCTCTCCTTCTCTCTATGCTGTCCTCCTGGTCCCAAACTATGTCTTATCATCTATATACATCTCCTTAATGCCTCTATGTCTGTCTAGGGTATCTACCAGCCTGGCAGCCACAGCTCGAGCACTCCCATTTAGCCTCCTCCCATTGTGTACCAGCAGCACGCTGTAGTTGCTGTTAATGTTGCTGTTGTTAGGGATGCGTACGAGCGTGGTAATTTGCTCACATGTACACAATCTCAGCCAGCCAGCCATTGGCTAAACACACCCACTGGGTCCCCTGCCTCCCCCGTGCCACGGTGCGTATGAATGATGGCTGAATTCATATCAACTGACAGTTTATTTACACAAACGCCATCATTGCCAACGCCTGCAGGCGCCCGCCGGCCGTCCGTCCGCCTGGGCCGCAGGCGAAATCACACACACACACACACACACACACACACACACACACACAGCAACACAGGCACACACACATAATCGGCGTTGAGCGTGTGTATTATGAAAAATTGACTGTGATTTATGCAATTATGTTAACAAAATATTTACTTGGCCACAGAACTGATTGGCCAAGACACATTTGGGCCCAGCCTGCGGAGCGATTATTAAAAATACATTAGCACGCAGGTCGCTTCAGCAGTGAATGCTAAATTAATTACTGCTCTGGAAGCTAAGAGTAAATTCGAGGCTAAGCTGAATATGATTTAATTAATGATATTATATATAAATACGAATAAACTTATTCAATTTAAATACTAACAATAATTTATTAAATAATGTTAAATACAACTGGCCAAAAGCGACTTTACAACTTTTGAGCAGATTACACTTATAAATATATTTATATGACAATAAATATATATGAGTTTATGTGTGTGTATGAAAATCAAAATAAATTATAATTTTATTACCAAAACGGATGCGAAAAACTTTTGCCATTTCCCCCCGGAAAATGCGCTGGCAAAATACGAAGAAAAAAGTAGCAAGCCAAGTTCTGATGGCCATTTTCTCTGTTGTGCTTTGGTGCTTGTGGGGCAGTGCTCATTACCTTATTGCGTTTGCCCACCCACTGGGCCACGCCCCTGCCGAAATTGTGGGCGGCGTAGGTCTGTGCCTTGTTTGTGCCTTCGAAATGAACGGAAAATGGTGAAACTTTTAATTGAAACCATAAATTTTGCTCGCTGGTTTTCTATGCCAGCAGGAATTTGTCGTGCGGCGTTTGCCTACTTAGCCACCAACAAGCAACTGTCGAATTCCTGCCCCGCACCCCACCCCACCCGGCCAAAGTGCCCTGCGCGCCGCGCCCCCCACTCCAGCCCCGTAGCGAACTCAAGTGCAATTAGCGCCGAGCAGGCATTGCACTTTTGACCAGCGGGCCAACAAGTTAGCCAGGTAAACTTTTACATAATGAGCAGCACACACACACACACACACACACACACATTGCTACCTTCGCACCTGAACACTTTACAAAATCAACCAGAATTGTTGTGCTAATGCAAAGAATATTGTGCTCAACTAGATTCTTAATTTTCAGAAATAGATTTCACTGTATTTCCATTGCTTTTCTTTCCCTCTTGCAGATAAATAGATTAGATTAAATTATATAACAAAAAGTGCTCAGCAGGTGGAAGCTCAATTCAAGCAAGTCCACTTTCACACTCTAATTAACTGGCGCACACGCATTCTTTTCGGACAGTGTACTGCGGCACAGTGGTGCAAAAGTTGTTCAAGTGAGTTGCGCCGAGGCACTTTGGATATTTATGTCAAGCAACTGTCGGTGTCGTCGAATGCGCAGCCGGAAATGACGAATGATTAAAAGTGGGCGTGCCATAATTTCCGCTCAGCTCGTCATGTGTGTGTGTGTGTCTCTCTGTGTCTGTGTGTGTGTGTGTGGCAAACAGGAAATTGCAGCTGAGCGAGCAAACGTTGCATATAATACGTACATATTCGCCTCGAATCGAGCCAGTTACAACTGAGTCGCTTCACATTTCACATTTCACAATTCACAATTCACAATTCATACTTTCTTCTTGTTGCCAGTTAATTGAATTTTCAGAGGGCCAATCGAACGAGTCCATTCGCATTTGCCAATACATCAGCCAGCGCCTGGGAGGCGGGCAGACCAGATTCATATCACGCACTCGCTGTTTGCTGGCTACGGCAAAAAAGAATTCAATTTCCTGCATTTAAATGGCTTTGCTGCACAACTCCTGCCACATTTTGTTGCATCGCCGAAGTCCCATAAAATACTACATACAATTTCTTCAAATTGATAACTAAGAATCTGTTGAGTTGGGGCTCAGAGTCGAGCAAGCAGCGACTGAATTAAACTGAACATCGCCTTGAGCTGCTATTTTAACAATCTAGGGATTATAATATATATGCACAACGCTCTGCTCAGGATCTTATTTAGCCAATCTATTTACTTTTATCGAGTCAACGAACGTGTCTCTAGGCCTTAGCGAGACCCACGATTGACTTCGCTCGTTATTCTAATCAAGCAAACGGCCAAACGATATGAATTTTCTTTTGAAAAACTTTCAAAATATTCTCAATTGCAAACGAACTTTATTTATAATAAATTTGAATATAAACTGCATTCCATATAACTGAATGGACGACATATATCTATAAAAGAAGTCAATTCCAGCTTCAACTGCAAACGCATCTAAAATTTCAATTTCAATCAATAAACATGAGAAAAATTCGCTTGATGTGATTGAAACTAAAATTGGTTTATCACCAAAAATTAAATTGCTGTCCACATAAATTTAAAATGAGCTTTAATGCCTATTCTATGCACAAACGCAGCTAAATTCATTTTTACCTATTTCTCTTTCTGAGGAGCTTATGGCGATGTTTGCTCATAAGCTGGCCCCAAAATGTAGGCAATGAATTTTAAGATTTCACTCGAGCTTTGATTCTGCAAGTGCGTTGCAAAAGCCTGAAATATTTGCCAACCAAGAGGGAGCACGAACAAATTATTTGGGTCTGGCTAATATTTCAAATTGTAAAAGCCTCCTCCACTCGACGCCAAAGGAATATTTTGTGTGCCACTTTTGCTATTGATTTTATTTGGCATATAAATGCGACGTGTGCTGCTCATATTTTTCGCATTCTTCTTTTTTCCATACCCGCTCAATGAGTGAGAGGCGGGTGTATTGGCTTCACATGCTGTTTGCCTCTTCACTAAAGTTACTAGAGGGAGATAGAGAGAGAGTGAGAGAGTGAGAGAGGGAGGAGGAGAATCGATCAAGAAGGTTTTAGCTCACTTGCAACTCTGTGCGAACGAGCATGAGACAGTTGAAAGCGCCCACTGTAATTTTCATGCTTAGTTTTCTTTTTTCATTTTTTGCCACAGATACGCCTCATATTCTTCCTTTTTGCTGTTTGTCGGGGGATGGCAATGGCAATATTTTCAATTTGCTAAATGGCGCAGTCAGCCAACTGAAATGCGGAACACACACATATATAGATATTTATATATATATAAATCTATATACATAGACAGCTAAGTATGGGATATGCATGTATATGTGTGTCTGTGTGCCATGAGAAGAAAAACCACAGCAGGCATTTTAATAATTCTAATGCGAGGTTTTTTGAGTTATGAATGCGCTGTCCATATATATTTCGTGGCTTGTTTTCTCTCTCTCTCTCTCTCTCTCTCTTCCTCTTTCTCTCGCTGTCTCTCTGTAACATGAAATACGTGCCACTGATTCGACAGGCAGTTCTATTGATAATCGATAAGTCCCAGCAGCAGCGCCTTTCATTAGGGCAGGAAGAAAGGGAAAGGGAAAGGGAAAGGGATAGGGAAAGGGAAGTCAACTTTTACGCGCTCAAATTCAAATGATTTATGGCAGACAATGACTATGCTAACAATAATAACAACAACAGCAACCGCAATGGCAGTAGCCATAGCCATAGTTGACGTTAGGCGAATGTGCCGCTTGTTTACTTCCGCCGGAAGTAGACGTTGAAACATGGCGCCGCCGCAAATAAATGCGTGTGTGTGAAACCCGCTAATGCGAGAGAGCGGGAGAGAGAGAGAGGGACAGAGAAAGAGAGATCACAGCAACAAGCAAGCACCAGCATCGACTTCATTTCGGGCGTCACTAATGGCGCGAATAATAGACAAGTTCTTAAAGGCACAAATACACACACATACATATACACAAACAGCTGCGGGGTCGCTTCAAAAATTGATTAAGTTCCAAGTACACTTAACAGCTTCATGTTAATGAATCTTTAATAGTTTGTTGACTAACAGATGCCAACATAAGACAAGCAGCCCAGAGTTGTTAAGTGTGCTTAGTATTTTAATTTTAAGCTTAACAGAGCTATGTAAAGTAACAGGCAAAGGTAATGCTTATAATGTTATCTTCTGTTAAACAGGATTGAATTACTAACACTAACCGTGGCAACTTCTCTGACTACCCTCGCCACCACACACATTCCGTATGGGAGAACACACAAGAAGCGAAGGCACAGCCATTTTGTTTATATGTTTTGAGTGCTCGATGATTTAGTGCGGTGAACGCTTAAAATTTTAATGCGCATAATTTATACGTTATTACGAACACTTCATTTTAGGCGCTTCGTAAGCCCGTCGACCCCTTCGAAACTCGCAAGATTTTTGGCAATAAATTCGTTTCGCAAGCATCGCAAAAAAAAGGATCAAAAGAAAGGAAAACTGTGTATGGAAAAAGAGCAGCGAAAACTTTTGTTGCTTAAGTAAACTTGAAAAGTTTTCGAGACATAAAAGTTTCTTCTGAAAGTCACACGAAACTTGAATGCAATAAATCTGAACGCCACTGCAATCCTAAAAAAAATCTGTATAGACATAAAAAATGCAATCCGTTGGCTCTGCAGGCCAAATCCGTTAAAGCCAGAAAACTACAAATAAAAAAAGAGCAGCGCACATACGTTAAACTTTCAACGCGCTTTCATGGCTGATAAATGGCCAACTGGATCGCAAAATACAAGCAACGGATTCGTGATGCCATCCGAACGTAAAGCTTGTCCTAAAAGAGGAAGAAGCCACAGCAACAGCAGCTGCAATGCGGAGGCAGTTGACCAATACTTGAAATTCAAATGTTTGTAGCAAAAACCATAAGCATTGAACCAAAAATGTTAGACTATTTTTCCTCAACTGGAATCCAAAACAAAGTTCCATGGCTGGCATTAACTTAACAGACAATGCCTGTAACTTTAATTGAGAGCAAATGTCAACGTTAACATTGGATTTTAATGTTAGCATTATTAGTGCATAAATATATATATGTATATTCGCAAGCATATATAAAAATGCATACATACATACATATTGCACATATATGTATAGCTGCTTACATTGACATAACCACATACATACATGTACATACATTCATGCGTGCAGCAGTGCTGTCAAGGTCATTTACTCAGCAGTTGTCATTCCCATTCTCTTTAACTCCAACTCGCTCAAATCTGACACAACTGTTGTCTCGCTCGCACGCATACTACTGCATGTCACATTTCGCTCGCTCGATCTGTGAGCTCAACGCCAGGCTTATGCGTCGACTGTATATGCATACAATGCATATGTGTATGCGTAAGTTTGTATGTATGTAAAGCGTATTGTTAGCAGACTTTTGAGTGGGCTGCATAGTTTATGCTGAGCTAATTGAACGGCAAGTTTGCAGCCAGGCAAATGGGTCAATTGCCTCAGGTAAATTAAAGTGCAACTCTGCTCAAGTCGAGCTGCCTGCGAATCTCAAGTGAGCATAACGAAATTGAGTAAAATACTAACGCATACCCTTGCCTAACTGCATTCACATGTATATTACAAATTTAGCAAGTTTGTCAAGTATTACTTACCCCCAGAGAGTGTTTGCTTCTAATTCAATAATAACGTTCATTGATCACTTGTCACTTGAGTTAACTCTTGGCGAGTATCGATCCTTAACATTTCCAACTCAGCTTAACAGAGAACTTTAACAGAATTGCTAACAGAAAGCGAATGCCAATCAGAAGATTAGGAGAGCGAATTCAGCAATTGAGTGGGAGTAAGTGAGAGTGTAATCTGTGATCAAATTCCACTCAAACTCTGCGAGTTTGTAACTGTTAAATGTAATAACTGACAAAGATCTCTTTGTAAAACACATTGCACGCATAAAAACACAACACTTTTAAGCAATGTATACACACATATGTATATATACATAGCTGCACATAATATTAGGTATATATATAATTTATTAAACAGATCGAAAATATATTTTATTTTAGCACTCCCAGCGAAGACGCGACGAAACTCATACTGAGTTGCTCTTAGCGATGGGCAACATAACGATAAGTAAAATCGCTTCGAAATTTATATGATATGCGACTAAAAGAATATCGATATATATGTCTGAACATATTAAGCTACAGCTTTAGCATGCGAGTGGAGGGTATTTGAGTGTGAACTTTTTGAGTGACTTAAATGCCTATTAAAAGTTTAGTTCATGCAGTTTAAAGTTTAAACTGTTTGACAGAAGAGTGCGCATGTGCGTGTGTGTATTACTGCTAACGATACGAACTTTTGCAACTGTCAAGTTAGGAGTTCTCTGCTTTGCAAAGAGGGAAGTGTGTATTAGCATCTTAAAGTTCCAATATGGGTTGATCAATATGTATGTATATGTATATGTAAGGCGATATTTATTAAATTACATTGATTGGAAGTCCCAGTATTAACATAGCTTTTAAGCTACTACTGCTAGGTATTGACCAGTCGATCAGGCCCTACTATAACTTTTACTCTATTTAAGTTAAGTTCGTTCACAGCTCAGCTCAACTCAGCTCAGGTTTAGCTAACGGCACCTGCCTTGCCTTGGCTCGGCTTGGCTGTGTAGTTAACCTAGTTAGGCTCTGCGCATCAAATATAATTTGGCTGATGGAGCGCCTTAAATGTCCTTGTGCCACATGCTATATATATGTATATATAAATGAATATATATAGGTATAGAGAACGAGTATATAAAAAAGCAGGCAAGAAGAAGAAAATGAAAGAAAGATGCCTTATTTTTTGCGCAATTTTTATGGGCCTGCTCATCTGTCTCTCTGTTCGTCCGTCTGTCTGTCCGGCTGTCCGCCTGTCGTCCTCTGTACTGGGCTTTCTTTTTCATTATCAGGCTGGCAAGGCAGGCTTAATTGCAATGAAAGCGCAGTTTCCTGCTCGCAATTTGCAGTGCGCCATGAAATATGCAGCATTATGGGGCACCAGCCCTTTTGAGGCTGCCACCAGCCCCAGCCACAGGCCCAGTCAACGCAGCTCTTAATCACATGAACGACACATCAACTCAATCTGTGTGAGACCAGGTGAATGATTGCAATCGCAAAAGGAGACCCATTTGCTCCTTTCAATGAATTGCAATGCATTCATCATCGTCGTCGTCATCATTTTTACTATAAATTTTTTTATTATTATTATTATTGATGTGGCATAGCTATAATGAAACAAGCATTACTGAGCAGAGCTGTAATAAAACAAGCATTATTGCCTACCTAAGAAACTTGCTCATTATTAATTTTTTTTTCATTGTCATTGTCATTGTCATTGTCATTGTCATTGTCATTGTCATTGTCATTGTCATTGTCATTGTCATTGTCATTGTCATTGTCATTGTCATTGTCATTGTCATTGTCATTGTCATTGTCATTGTCATTGTCATTGTCATTGTCATTGTCATTGTCATTGTCATTGTCATTGTCATTGTCATTGTCATTGTCATTGTCATTGTCATTGTCATTGTCATTGTCATTGTCATTGTCATTGTCATTGTCATTGTCATTGTCATTGTCATTGTCATTGTCATTGTCATTGTCATTGTCATTGTCATTGTCATTGTCATTGTCATTGTCATTGTCATTGTCATTGTCATTGTCATTGTCATTGTCATTGTCATTGTCATTGTCATTGTCATTGTCATTGTCATTGTCATTGTCATTGTCATTGTCATTGTCATTGTCATTGTCATTGTCATTGTCATTGTCATTGTCATTGTCATTGTCATTGTCATTGTCATTGTCATTGTCATTGTCATTGTCATTGTCATTGTCATTGTCATTGTCATTGTCATTGTCATTGTCATTGTCATTGTCATTGTCATTGTCATTGTCATTGTCATTGTCATCATCAATTTTCTTATTGCTACTCAAGTAAAAAAACGAAGTTGCCTACTTTCGAGCGTCTTTCCTTTAACCAATTAGCAACAGTTGCAAAAGTTAAACATGCTCACAAGATCCAATTAGCTGCCAAGTTGAACAACTTAATGCCAAAGTTAGCTAATTAATTTGCCATCTAGATGTACATATACTAAATGTTTATATGTATGCACACATATATATTTATGTATATACCTAGAGTGCTCTTTAGATTTAATTGAATGAATTGCATAAGCACTTTAACGTGAACAACAGTTATTGTCCATTATGCATTTATAAATAATGTATGCGTAGGGTATATAGGTCCTGTGTTGGAGTGTGTAACAGGTTGATAAGAGAACTACGCCAGCAGACCGCGAGCCCGTTGAGTAAGTTTGTAGAAAGAAAGATCATCGAAGACTCATCATAAAATTTATTACTTATTGCCATTCCAGGATAACTCCCAGTCTAACACAATTGTTAGTAATAGGAGGCGTGGCATGTGTGCTTGTGGGCATGTGGGCATGTGGGTGCTATTGGGGACACTGCCCATTGATAATAATTGCATCGAGAGTCGCTTTTCGCAGCGCTTTAATTGGAAAAGTTTTTCAATTTTAATTAAAACATTTGGCTTAATGCAAAATGCAGTCCAAATTAAGCACAATGTTCAGCATTCGCACCACAACAAGCGATAGCAGCAGCAGCAACAACTCGAGCAACAACTGGGCCAAAAGCAACAACAGCGAAGCCGCAGCGAAAGTTTTGCAGGCCAGCAGCAAAACTACCAAAAACTAAACTCAAACTCGAGCAAACTCTCCATCTCCCTCTCTCTCTCTCTCTCTCTCTCTCAGGCTCTCTGTCTCTCTCTCTCTCTGCTCTACTATCTCCCTCTTTTTAGGAGATTTAAATAACTCCATTTGCGTTTACATTACTCATACGCCTCGTTGCCTACTTTTTTCACTGTTATTCATATATCACTCACTCTCTCTTACTCTCCTTCTTTGTTTCTCAATCTTGTTTATGCATTTTATAATCTCACATAATTCTTTGTTTTAATTTGACTTCTTTTCCGCTCTGCTCTCTCTCCCTTTTAGTCCTTCACCTTCCTGTGAGGTCTTTCTCCCTTTCTCCCTCTCCCTCTCTCTCGCTCTTTGTTTTTTCATTCACATCTTTTTTTCCCTCCCGCTCTCCCTTTCTCCCTCTCTTCGTCTTTCTTTCTCACACCCAATTCATTTAGTCATAAATACGCATACGCCTCGTTCTCCCACTTCTATCAATCATTACGCCTAAGTCTTTTTTACTTATTTTGAAAGTTTTTGGTTTAGCCATGAGGCATACAGGCTTATACCATTTACGCCACGCCCACACACACACACACGCAATAAAGAAGACAAATAGTTGTGTGTAATTTGCTTGTATGTCAGAGCGCGATTCGCATATGTCAAATGTCAAATGTCAAATGCTGAAGCTCTTTGCGGATTTGCTCCTCTTTTTCCTCTTCTTTTTTGCACGCCCGGCAAAAGTTTTTTGCAACCATAAATTACGATTACAATCACAATTTTTGTGTTTTTTTTATGGTTTTGTTGGTTACATTTCCGCTTAGCCAATTGTCATTTGCTATTTCCGTTTCCGCTTTAGCCACTGACTGACAGTTGAGCCGAGTCTAAGCATTTAAGTTCAAGCCAAACATGTGCAAGATTTGCACAAGATTTTCTGATTAATGATGCCACCCTATTTCGCTTCTCCCTTCTCTGCGATTCACACTTGCAGAGGCAACTTAACAGGACATTCAATCAAGCATGATTGAAGGTCTATGAAATCTGCTCTTATAGCTGAGTCTACAGACATTGAACTAAGCGTAAACCAATCCCTTGTACCCTTGAGAGCTAGCTCAAGGTACTATTTTATGCTCAGCTCAATTGCACCGGTCAATCAGTAATTCAATCAATCATGCAGCATAGGCTTTTATCTGTCATCTAATATTTTGGCTAATACTTGCAGTATGTATTGAAATGCATTTCGGTAGATACCAACTCCATCGTATTCGTACATCAATCAAATAGTAATGCAATCAATCACTCAATCAGTCAATCAAGTTAAGCTGTTGCTCAACAAACGCTCAGCTAGGCACATTCAAGAGCAAGTCTCGTCTGAAATGCAAGTGAAACAAGGCTCAACTGATTGAATGATTGACTGACTGACTGACTGAATGCCTGACTGACTGAATGACTGACTTGGCTGTCTGGCAGTTGGCTGAATTAACACTCGAGTCCTGCTCAACTCTGGCTGCAGACACATCGACGCACGCTCCACTGGGCAAAGAAAATATTGTTGCACAGCCACGCCCACAGTCGCCAGCCCCCTTTGCTGTTCAGCTGCGGAAACTGTAAGCAGGAAGTTTGCGCTTGTTTCTGCTGTTGCTCGTACTTTGGACTTTAATCA
This sequence comes from Drosophila mayaguana, assembly GCA_037075325.1. Taxonomy (NCBI): domain Eukaryota; kingdom Metazoa; phylum Arthropoda; class Insecta; order Diptera; family Drosophilidae; genus Drosophila; species Drosophila mayaguana. The sequence continues at coordinate 374,560 of JBAMCG010000016.1, read as the reverse complement.
GTCAAAATGTAGCCGCAGCTAATTAAGCCGAGGTCCGAGCTAGACACATACATATATTTATTTATATACAGATATATACATATATATCTCAGCTAATTAAATGGACTTGTTGGAAATAATTTATTAATTTCGCAACTGGCAAATCGCATTTGGGTTCGGGCACGTCAGCTTTTATTTGCGCAAACCGAAACATATTAAAAATTTACGGCTCGTTTACTGCGATTTGTTCAATTAAGTCGATACGTTAGGCTCCCCATTTCTCTTCTCTCTTTCATTCGCTCTTTCTCTGTCTCTCTCTCGCTCGCTCTTCGAAGTTGGTTCTCCAAGTTTGAGGTTTTCGAGCTCTGCCACTTTTAATTTTCTTCAAGTTTATTTGCTCGACTCCGCTGTGATTGCTGCTGCGTCCTTTTGCTGCCTTGCCAGCTTCCTCTCTGTGTCCACCTCTTTCTCTGCCTTTCTCTCTCTTCGTCCCCTCGTCCCTTCCTCTTTTTAATTTTTATTGAATTGGCTGTGCTTAGACTTTGGAGTTGGAAATTAAACGAGCGTGGTTTATGCTTGCTTTTGCTCAAGTGCCACTGATTGTGAGACGGAGTGAAATTTAATCAAGTTTACCCACTCCTTGCCCCTTGTGGCAGCAAAGGGTTGCACGTGCAGCAGTAGCAGCAGCAGCAGCAGCTGGCTACCCCAGAGTGGGGAGTGCAGGGTGGGCAGTGGGGTACACAGAACAAAGAAAACATGTCTCAAGTGGCTGGCCATTCACTAAACTTTAGCTGCTGCCCCCAAAATTGTGGCATGAACGCCATTTGCACATGCTTGCAACATGTTTTTATATTCTTAAAGAAAATGTTTTATTGTTATTCCTGATCAGCTTGGCAACATGAGATCCCATATAATAAAAACATTTAATATTATTCAAAGTCAGAATTATTAAGACCCTAAGAGTCTAAGAGCATAGCTACAGAGTATTAGAATTAGAGCATTAGAGCATTAGAGTATTAGAGTATTAGAGTATTAGAGTATTAGAGTATTAGAGTATTAGAGTATTAGAGTATTAGAGTATTAGAGTATTAGAGTATTAGAGTATTAGAGTATTAGAGTATTAGAGTATTAGAGTATTAGAGTATTAGAGTATTAGAGTATTAGAGTATTAGAGTATTAGAGTATTAGAGTATTAGAGTATTAGAGTATTAGAGTATTAGAGTATTAGAGTATTAGAGTATTAGAGTATTAGAGTATTAGAGTATTAGAGTATTAGAGTATTAGAGTATTAGAGTATTAGAGTATTAGAGTATTAGAGTATTAGAGTATTAGAGTATTAGAGTATTAGAGTATTAGAGTATTAGAGTATTAGAGTATTAGAGTATTAGAGTATTAGAGTATTAGAGTATTAGAGTATTAGAGTATTAGAGTATTAGAGTATTAGAGTATTAGAGTATTAGAGTATTAGAGTATTAGCGCCGCCTCCTCCGCCAAGTATTGTATCAATAGAGCTGAATGACAACCACGAAATTGCGCGTAACTTGGCCCAATATTTGACCAATATGCCAAAGTGCGTATACGCCGTGTTGCACTGCACAATCACAGACGTGTGTGTGTGTGTGTGTGTGTGGGTGTGTGTGTGCGTGTAGTGCAGTGCACTCAGCTTTACAAAAGCGAACTGACTCCGCAAACCACAAATATGCAAACAGCCAGCTGACTTCCCATATGCAGTCGACTCGCTGCCCAAGTGGAGCTGTCCACATCAACGTAATAATTGCAATAATGCGAATGCCGACACTTGCGGCCAGCACAAACAACCAACAACAACAACAACATTAAACCAGGGCAAAGGATGCGAACGTGATGGCATTTATCTAAAACAGGACACGAGTACGAAAGCGAATCACGGTGTACGAAAATAAAGTAAACAACTGTTTAACAACACTGTTATCGACAACTATCGATATATTTATTAGAGTTCTAGGTGTTTAGTCTTTAGTTTAGATATTTATCAAGAAACTATTCAAGTATTATGAAAGGCAAATAAGGCCAGATAAAAATCTAGTAATCCAATAAGAATGCGTGGGAAGTTCAGCAAACTCCACTCGTGACACGCGCTCATCTCTAGGTCCCAGTCCAGGAATAGGGACAACAGCTACAACAACTTGGATGAGGATAACAAGAGCGAGGACATCATCAAGCTGAACGCTGGCCTCTGCGGCTTAAGGTCGCTCAACCTCAACTTAAGCAAGACATCAGGCAACAGATAATGCGCTCGAGCGCTGCTGTTCATCATGATGATAAGCACGATAATGATGATGCACATGATGATAATGGCGATGGCGATGGCGATGACGATGATGCGGACAATGATGCAGCTGCTCGGGCACAAACTTGAAATGAATTTGCATAAACTTTTAGCACGGACAAACAGCAGCAAGCCGAACGGGCGAGCCGAGCGAGGGTGGCTTCAATAGTTCAAGAAGCTGGCTAAGCTGCACTGTATCAAATTCTGAGTTGAGAAAACTTGCATTTGCAGCTGTGGATCGAATCTGCTGTATTATAATTTGGCATGTCAATCGTATGCAAGGACGTGAAGTGTCCTTCGAACGCGTCTTCTTCAGCTCTTCGAGCTGGTGCAACTCTATCGAACTACCCTCGCTGCCATGCATTCTCTACTTTTCGGCACACAGAGCCAAGAAGCTCAAGTTAGCTAGTGCCACGCCCCCTTTGACGCCCTCCATTCGAGTCGTTGTCGTAAATTGAAATATGCTTGTCAGACGCGCAGGTGAGTGAGTGAGTGCGAGCGAGACCAGGCGAGCAGCTGAGCAGGTGAGCAGGTGAGCGAGCGAACAGGTAAGCTGAGACAAGGCAAGGGCCAAAAAGCTGGCAACGTTCTGCTTGATTTTTGACAAGGGTTAGAACTAGGATGCCTACAAACCTTGTCCTGCCTTGTACTGCCCTTGTTCTGCCCCACCTATACCTTTACGTTTACCTGCAGCTCTGCCTCTTCTCCGTCGTCTTCTTCATCTTGCTGGCTGGCAAAATGACTTTATTTGCAATATGGAAATATTTTTCATTATGCTGCCAGCCTCTGGGCCAGCTCGTAGAGCTCCACTGCCGCAGCCTGTCAATCGGTGTCACTCAGCAGTCGCCCTCGCCCTGTCTCCCTCTTGCACACACAACATGTCTCTCTCTCTCACTCTCTCTCTCTCTCCTTCTCTTGTCTTGAGTCTTGCCTTGTGGAACTTGTCTTGACATATTTTATGGCAATATTTTTGATACGCCCTGTTAGACACAAGTCTCATGTGTGTGTGTGTGTGTGTGTGTGTGTGTGTGTGTGTGTAAATCATCCACTTACATTGCAATTTTGCTAAACAAATCAACTTTTAAGCCGAAAAAAACACACACGAGAAACGCTTCAGGCCTTCATATAAAATGTGCAGAAATTCTAAATTCTTGAAGATCCTTCGCTTTCAATTCAGGATTATCTTCAGTTTTTAGTAATCAGTTATCAGCTATCATTTATTATCTTTCTCTGACAATTTTACCTAGTCTATTTAACTTCCACTCGAATGCCTTCACTTGGCTTTATCTCAGCCGCTGCAGCCTCTCGGCTATTTGCTTCATGCAAAGCATAAATATGGCCATATGTGCCCCGCTAGCTCCCCTGCCCAGCCCTCCCCCACTCCCCCTTCTCCTACCCACTCTCACACACTCTCTCTTGGGGCACATGGAATGCGCACTTGACTCTGTAATGTTTGCTGTGGCTGCTGATGACTCTGCTCGGGCATCCCAGGAGACACCCACCCCTCCTGGCCCCGCCCACTCTGGCCCCACCTCCCGCACCCCCGCACTGACACATGTGTGTCGAGTGGCTGGCAAAAGAGAGCGAAAGTTGAAGCAGTTGAACAAACATATTTGCCAGCTGCTCAACGTCTCCCATTGAATGTGCATCTGTCCGCTGGCACTTGATGCCAATTCAGTTAAAGCGACACCTGGCGACGAAAAAAGCGAGTCACACTAATCCAAAGTTCATAAGCAGTTATTGAGTACGGCTACAGAGACAGTAGGCGAGAGTTGTTCAAAAGTAGATAAACTGACGACCTTGACTCGCAGTCCTCTTATCGAAAATCGAATATATCGATAGATAGTCAAATATAGGCACACACACATGTTTTTATAGATAATGCAAGGAATGCATCTATTTTTGATTAGATTAATGGAAATCCTAGATTGCAATACTTTTATTATGGAATATGCATTCTATTTATCGACAAGCTATCGATATGTATCGATCCGTGTGGTGACCAATTAGAATTTTCTAATCTAATAATCGAAATTGTACGATTTCCGGGTATTCTTTATAAATCTGCTAATCGAAATGGGCTTATACCTTTCTTGGGCCTTGAGCAATGAGTTTCATCGCCATGGCATGGGAATGAGAGCAAGTTGACTAACTAACTCCAGAATTCTCGTTGCCAAATTCACATTTCTCTTTGTTGTTTTTGTATTTGTAATAGCCAACCTTTTTTACATGCCAATTGCCAGGCAGGGACAGCAATTACGCGTATTATCCTTGCGATTCCAGCTGAAGATGTAAACGCAAACAGAGATACAGAATGAAGGAGAGAGGGAGAGAGGGAGGGAGAGGAGGAATAGGAGGAATAGGAGGTGGGTCCAGGTCCAGCGATAACACGGCATTTGCTTAAACAAGCATAAATGCAAAATGCTATAAAAAAGGGCGTAGAAAAGGAGAAGGAAAAGAGGAGCAGCAGCAGCAGCAGAGGAGAGAGACGGAAAAAAGTGCTAAAAGAATCGCTGCCATTTTAATTTGGCTAAGTAGCGCCAGTGACAGTGACACAGAGAGCAAGAGTGCGAGAGCGCGAGGGAGCACCAGAGAGGGAGAGGAGGAGACTCAGACTAGGAGCGAGACAACTGCCGAATACCTTTGCTGGACAGAAATAAGTAAAGAGCAAGAAGAAGAAAAGAAACGCTAATTTAATTTTAACTTTGCTGGGCAGCTGTACTACCCCCAACACCTATCCTCGCAGCCTAGTGCCCTCCCCCTCCTCCTGGCCATCTCTCCGCTCTGCTCCCGCTCTCTTTATCTACTTTGTCGCATTCTCCTTTTGATTCCGTTGTCAGCGTCTTTTGGTGCTTCATGCTTGTGGCACACTTTCCGGAACGCATTAGCCAGCTCTCCCCTTCCACCCTTCCACCCTGCCACCCTTTCACCGCCCTCCACATCCCCCTCCCCCTCGCCCAACTACAGCGAAAGAGTAAAAGTAAAATATTTGCTCGGCCATTGCAAGTGAGCAGCGCTGATTGCGCCACTAAAATGAAACGAGTTCCTTTTGCGACGATAAGATTTTCAGCTCAGGCTGCAGCTACACAGGGTCTGCAGCCCCTCCTCTTCCACCCGCTTTCTAAACTCCATCCCCCTGTGCGCCTTGACCCGCCCGCGATTTAATCACACTGAAGTTTTCGGCCATTTGCCGCTGGCCATTTTATTCTTTCCGTTTTATACCGTCTACATTAACAATGACCCAAAAGGGGGATAACAAAGTTGCGGAGGGTGTGGGGAGTGAGGAATGCGGCCCGATGAGGAAGATGCCTGATCTCTGAATACAATTCATTATAAGCGGACTGTACTGATCAGTTTACGCTCTTTGTCGACTTAAGTTTTCACTTGATCACATTTAACAGCAGTTAGAGCCCTTCTATGCGATTTTCATAAAATCAAGTAAGTCGATTCACCTAGAGTCATTGTTGTCTCCTTCTCCCCCTCCCTCTCCCTCTCACTCTCTATCTCTTCCTCCTATTTCTATCTCCATATCGAACACTCCAGACGCACCCTTGGTCGTGCATACCCGCTTGGCTTCACATGCCAGATGGAGGTAAGTCTATCTTATGGCCAAACTTTGTAAGTAGCTTTAAGGCAGTTGGCACCTACGCCCACAGTTAGCCTTCGCCTGACAATCGAAAGCAATTTGCCACACCCCTCACGGCCCCGCCCCCGCCCCCGCCCCACTCAAAGAGGCAACAAACGCAGGCAACCCCCGGCTCAACGTCGATGACCAAATTCGTATTCACAAAGCATCCGATAAGCATAACAGTTGTCGTCAAGTGAGCCGCCGGCAAACACCTTTGCCCAGAAGCTTGGAGCTGAATCTCGAATTTAGCTACGGAGACAAAGACGGAGACGACGCCGGAACTAGAGCTGGATCCGGGGCTGGAGTTGCAGAGGGGTTGGGGAAGGGATGGCAGCAACAAATCGTTGCCAGCTGCCAGCGACAATAAAACGTTTTACAATGTAACTAAGGCGACGACATGCCACTCCCCCTGCCACAGTTCTGGCTTGAGGTCTGCCTTGCGTCTGGATATTGAATGCTGCCTCTCACATGTGGCAATAATGTGCGAATCGCTTGCTTTTCACGTGCAACAAAGTTAATAATTGTTTATTGCCACAGCGGCAGCTGCCAAATCCGCAGTAGGTGAAGTTTCCATGTTTCCAAGTTTCCAATGAAAATGAATACACAATATTTTTATTTTATTTTATAATTTATTTTACATAATATTTATTTTATTTTTATGTTTTTATTATATTTTTTACTATATATTTTACTTCTTTTATTTATATAAACGAAAATAAAGAAGAAAAGCTCATGAAAAGCCAGCGTGAAACAATATAGCTAAAAATGTAGCTAAAAACATAGCTAGAGCCGACAACACTGCTTGAAAAGTCATCAACAGCTGCTCAAAGCTGCAACAGCAAAGCTCTAAACATATCGATAGCTGCGATAGTTTTAGTACGTGCCAAATTGAGTATGCAGGCAGCACTCAGTGATGCGAAAGCTCCGAATAGCGCGCTCAATTTAAAGCTCGACAAGAGAAAAACCAAGCACCGTTACACACATACACAATTTATTTCATTTTTAATAATATTCTCATTATGGAAGCTTCGTTAAGTTTGTATTATGTTTTTTTTTTTTTAGCTTCCAGATACAAATATATTACATTCAGTTGGTTATGCCTTTTTCATGTCCCCGGCCAGGTCAACGCTAACAATCGAAACAAGTGTGCGCCTGCTTGAGATACTCATTATCTTGTGTGGTTTTTATTACTATAAATATACAAAATATACATATATATGTATACGTACATATATATATACGCGCGTGATGGTTAATTCTGTTTCTTTGCTTCCTCTTTGTGTTTTAGTATGAACAAAATTAGTTTGAAATAAAGTGCTTAAGCTACAACGTTGATTTGGAGTTGATTTTTCTTCGCTTTTTCTGTTTCAAAACGAAATATAAACATACAAAAATTCCAGCAAAAACATTTTACCGGGAGTAATAGAAGGAGTACAAAGATCATTAATCGAAATATATATAAACGGCTTTTCAAATTGTGGAAGAAGTATACATTTATATATGTATATAATTAATATCGAATTGATTTATAAAATTAATTCATCTTAAAACTAACTTGAACTACGCGTGTTTTCATTTCCCTTCTATTTGTATTCATATTTTCTGCTTCTTTTTTTTTACTTTTTCAAATCGATTTTCAGTCTAAAGTTTGAGTTTAGGTTGAGTTATTTCGTGTGTGATATTTTGTTTTTCTTGTTTCTCAGAGGATTTGCTTGTTGTTGGTGCCATTTGATCAGTTGATTTCAAATTAGCCGGACTTTACATAGACTATATGGTAACATGTAAACAAATTGTACATACTGGAAGAATTCTTACAATATACAGTACACATATACATATACATACACATACATAGAAACATACACAAACATACGTACATATATAGAGTTAACAACAAATTTTACATCATGCACACGAGATATATAAGAGGCTGAGCTGACAAAACCAACTATCCGACTTAACAAAAATTATATGTATAGATATATATATGTAAATATATATATGTGTAAAAAATGGATTTGATTTGATTGTACTCAAAATCGTTTAGCTATTATTTTGGCTATTTTTTAATTTGTCATTTCTTCGTTTCATATATATATTTTTAAGCTTTATATATTCTTAAATTCAAAAATTAGTTATGCTTTAAAAACGTTATAAATAGTTCAATAAGTTTAATTCAACTTTTTTGATATATTTATATTCTTTTAAATAATATAAATCAAACAAAATCTAAATGAAATCGAAAGTATATTTTTTATATTTTCTAGCTAACAAATACAAATTTTTGATTTTGTTCAATATTTTTAAAAATTAGTACTCAATTTCTGTTTCTTTTTTTTTTTTTTTTTTTTTTTTTTAGTTGAATTCCCCATTATTTTGTTTGCTTATTTATTTTATGTTGAAAATATGTTTTATTTTCCTTTTTGTGTACAAAAGAAAAAGAAAAAACAACTTAAGTTTTCTCCATTTGTAAATTTTTAAACACATAAAATTGAAAAATCAAAAAATTGTTTACTAGATTTGTTCTGTTCTCAGTTTGGTGTTAGTGTGTGCGTGTGTTTTAGTGTGTGTAGTCGTATATTTTTGTGCGTGGGTGTTTGCTTCTTCTTCGTGTAAGCTCTTCGCGCTTGGCCCTGTGCTGTAAGCCCAGTTCTATAAATTTCCATCATTCCGTTTCCCAGCCGTTTCTACAGTTTGTTAATAATCCGATTTTTGTTGTTATTGCTGTTGTTGTTGTTGTGGTTGTTGTTGTTCTTGTTATTGATCTTAACTCTTAGTTTCTACTATTTGGCATGGCCATTGCTGAGCACCGCTGGCAAAACATTCGCCTGCTGCACCACAGCATTGATTACATCGATTTCCTTCTTGAGGAAAACACCGCCTCCGCCTCCGCCTCCGCCGCCGCCTGCGTTGCTGCTGCTGCTGTTGTCCTCCTGATCAGATTGTGCGTTGGATGAGTTCGAGTTGTTTGGATTGTTGTCATGGGATATGTTCCGCTTGCGCAGACCGGCGGCAGCAGCATCCACCAGGTTAGCGGCGCTGCTGGTCACCTGGCCGGCAGCCAGCTTTAGCTTGGGGAACTCGATGTCGCGCATCAAATCGTTTTTAAATTCAACGATGCCGCTGACGGTTTCGGTGACAGTCTTATCAATAAATTCCTCAATATTTTTGGTCTCCGCCTCTATCTTCTCCTTCAGCTTGCTCGACAACTGGTCCATTTCGCATTGATCATGCGGCACAGTAACCGCGTCACGGGCGGACGTCAGATTTGGAGTTAATGGCGGCGGCTGTGTCTTCTGTGAGTGCTGCTGCTGCTGCTGTTGCTGTGGGCGTGGTTGGAGTATTAGAGGCTGGCTATTTGGTTGTTGTTGCTGCTGTTGTTGTTGTTGTTGTTGTTGTTGTAGTTGGTGTTGTTGTGGTATTTTGTCATTACATTTAGCATGCTTATCAAGCTGCAGCTGGTCCTCAGCAGCCACATCCTGCTCAGCTTTGAGATTATTCTGAGCCGCCAGCAGCGGCTGTGTAGCAACAGTCGTCTGCCCGCTCCTGCCACTGTCAGCCGTTACTTCCGTTCCGTTGGAGCGCCGGGTCCGCTGCTCGCCGCGTATGAAGCGTGGTAAAATAAATATGGTCACTAGTGAAATAAGATGAAGGCACAAATAAAATCTCAGGTACAATTTGATGCTGCCCTGCAAGCGTGAAGAGAAGAGATCAGATTAGACTAGAAGCCACAACACTGGGCTTAGCTCACCACAGACATACCATAAATTCAAGCATAACAAATGGGAATGTGGTGTAGCCCATCACGATGCGCGTTGTGATGCAGGTGAGAATGTCGTAGAACATGCGCGTAAACTGTGTGCTCTGGAATCGGTAGCGGAGCATGCGGCGTGCTGTACGGCCCGCCGTTACCATCAACGCACCCGTGGCAAAGGTTAGATAGTAGCCCGGGTAGAAGCCATGCCACACAGCGCTCAAGGCGAATGTCAGCAGAGTGCCATACTTCTTGGGCACCCGCTCGTAGACGAGAGTGCGCAGCCAGCGGTTCGTGCCGCAATTCCAGTTGTTGATCGCATCGCGCATATTGGAGGCGAACTGCAGAGCAAGAGAGATGAATTAGAGCTATTTCCGCACTCCGTGTGCTGCGACTAACTCACCTCGAATGAGAGCACATTTATGTTGGATATGAGATCCCATTTGGCATTGCCATCCTTGTCGTAGCCGGTGAAGCCCAGACCCGAATTGTTGCATATGGCATCGGCGAGGAGCCATGCGTGATAATACTTAAAGCGTATGCAGGTGGTTGCCATCATGGCATACCACATTTTATAGGGTATACTGTTGCCATCGATAAAGTCATCCTCTTTCATATTCTTCACTGGATATATTTTAACAAACTTCATAAATATGAAGGCGCACACCATGCTACCCAACACTTTGCGTATGACCGTTTTCGTCGGAGAAGGCTCCACCACCAATTCGGATCTGCCATTGTCCAGAGTGGCCTGCAAACAAGAGAAGGGCTACATGAGAGCTAGGTGTACATTAAAAATGATAGAGCCGAATAGAAGGAGAATCAATTCCTTAAATAGAGAGGATGGTATAAAATATGCGTCGAATGCGATGTCAGGGGGGTCATAGGGCTTCCACAATCAATACTTATCTACTTATCGTTCTTCCTTAGTATAAGGAGAGACGAGACCTAGAAGGACTCAATTTCAAGTTTCTACATAATCGGGTCCCATCGCCAATACTTTCACTAGGCAGCATGAATGCAAATGTGTCTAACCCCGCTCACTGAATGAGCCAATTAGCTCTCTATCCCTCTCCCTCTCCCTCTCCCTCTCCCTCCTGTGTCTATCTTGCGCACTTACATTGCTCGTCGGACGCTTTAACAGATTGCAGCCCTCGACAAATTCAATGTAGTCCTTGTAGAAGACCAACGGTCCGGCCATAAGGCTCTGAAAGTGCCACACATATGAAAAGTACTCCAATGCTGAAGGCATTTTCCTAATCGCATGATATTGCTGAGCCTTTGTCATGTCCTGCACATTAGGAGAGAGCAAAAGTCATTAGAATTGAATTGGAATTTAAATGGCACAACTCGCACTCACCTCGTCTTTACGGACAAAACCGTCGTGTATGCTGAAGGCCAGGCTGGTGACCTTTTGGGTGATGATCATCAATGGTCCAGTTATGTCCAGTGCATACGACCCATAATCGTAGATCTGACGCATTAGGTGCACACACAGCAAATAGCCCATGGCAACCAGCAAGACGCTTCTGCAAGGAATAAATTCAATTGCAATTCCAATAGCAACTGGTTCATTGATATGCACTTACCTCTGAACAATGCGCGGATCCTGTGTGCGTATGACTATAAAGCATATGGCCGGCAATCCGGCAATGTGTATTGCCTGCTGGCCAAAGCAAAAGTAGCCAAAGGCCAGGCCAAGCGAAAGGGCGAAGACATGGCGCACCTCATAGGAGACCTTCGACGGATGCAGCCACGAGCGAAAAAGTGATGCCAGGAAGAGCGCCGATATTTGGCAGACTAGGAAGTTAACCTACAGAGTAAAGCGAAATAGATCTTATTAGATTGATTTACGATTAGTCGGAAAAGTTTAGACATCTAGAACATGTTGTAGATTAACAATTGATGCCTTTCAGTTTCTGAGTGCCTAACTATATCTTACAAGTTCTACTACATACTATATATACTATATATTTCTATATATATATAATATATACACAGCACCCTAACTTGTTTTGTTGTGTAATTTGCTCGCATTTAAGTGTTCACAACTGCGCCTACAACGTTCATAGAAATTTTCCCATATATCAAATATGTATATATATGTATATAATATATATATTTGCGAGCTGCGGTCGGCTCGCTTTGCCCTTGATCACGATCATAGAGAAACGCGTGATTCTCGCTTCGATCAACCCGTACAGTCAGACGACAAAGGCCTTGGCCATCATTTGACTTTGCTATGCAAAAGCAAATGCATCCAATCGTAATTTCTATGTATTCCAAGTGATATTTATATACTTACAATTGCGAATTTCTTTCTTGAATTTCTTGGCAAGTGGAATAGGTTTTCAATATTAGTCAGATAATTGAACTAATTTATGAACTCAGGGAATACTATACGGCAAAATAGTACGATTCAAATCACGTTTTCCATATTCAATATATACTACACAAAGAAGTAGAGCCACAAAAGTTCAACTCGTGAGTGATCGATAGCGTTGTGCTATCGCTCGCATGCTCTCGGTACATTTCTATAGCATTTTGTGTGACACCATTAAAGAGCTGATAACGATGAAAATGATGAGGAAAAAGGCCCCGACGAATCAACCCGTTAACTACTATAAACAGTCAAAGCTAATTCATTGTCAAGGTATTTTGTGATAATAGATAAACCCCACAAAGCCTTGAGGCGGATGTTCCAAACGCTATCAGCCAGTGACTGCGTGCGTTATCGGCTCGGAATTACACTCCGGACGCATTTGAAAATCAGTGGGAATAATATAAGTATGTTAATAAGCGGCTTACTTATACTTGAGCGTTATCAACGACAGAGAGCATTTCAAGCGTTATCAGCAAGAAAACAAAGAAATCAAGAAATATACATATTTATATTATATAAGAAACTCAATAAACTCGGCCCAGATATGTCAATGAACGGAATATAGATGAAGGTTTTATTCTATTTAGAATTTAACCTCTACGTACATTTTTAGCTCTTTTCCTTAAAATATATCATTCAAGAACTGCTGAAATGAACCAACAATCAAAATAACAAATATCCTTAGGGTATGAATAAGCTGCGATTTATTTGAATTGGTTTACAATTTAGGCTAGGCGTGTTGTAATACTTTATTTTTCTGCATCAATTACGCTTGGCAGGGCAGTTCTTGACCTGATTCCGACGACGGCATTTCCCAGCCTGGATATCGAACCAGCTGCCCGACTTGCAACGACGTACCACTCGCTTACCTCCACGACACTGATAGAATCGGCGACAGTGGTTCGCATCCTGGAGGAAGATGCCATCCGCTCTCTGCTCGCAATCCTCACTGGAAGTGCTCACCAAATGTAACAAAGCCTTTTTAGCTCCAGTTAAAGGTTTTTCAGCTCCTGACAAAAGATTTTTAGCTCCTGAAAGAGGGCTATCAGTCACAGACAACACATTCTGTTTGCGACCTCTGGTAATTGTTGCTGGTGGACAAGGAGTTGTAGTCACACAAGTAGTTGTTGTCGCACAAGTAGTTGTTGTCTCACATGGAGGAGTTGTGGTACATGGAGGAGTTGTTGTACATGGAGTTGTTGTTTCACATGGAGGAGTTGTTGTACATGGAGGAGTTGTGGTACATGGAGGAGTTGTTGTACATGGAGGAGTTGTTGTACATGGAGGAGTTGTTGTCACACATGGAGGCGTTGTTGTCTCACATGGAGGAGTTGTGGTACATGGAGGAGTTGTTGTACATGGAGGAGTTGTTGTCACACATGGAGGCGTTGTTGTCTCACATGGAGGAGTTGTTGTACATGGAGGAGTTGTTGTACATGGAGGAGTTGTGGTACATGGAGGAGTTGTTGTACATGGAGGAGTTGTTGTACATGGAGGAGTTGTGGTACATGGAGGAGTTGTTGTCACACATGGAGGCGTTGTTGTCTCACATGGAGGAGTTGTTGTACATGGAGGAGTTGTTGTTTTACAAGGAGTAGTTGTCTCACATGGAGGAGTTGTTGTACATGGAGGAGTTGTGGTACATGGAGGAGTTGTTGTACATGGAGGAGTTGTGGTACATGGAGGAGTTGTTGTACATGGAGGAGTTGTTGTACATGGAGGAGTTGTGGTACATGGAGTTGTTGTTTCACATGGAGGGGTTGTTGTACATGGAGGAGTTGTGGTACATGGAGGAGTTGTTGTACATGGAGGAGTTGTTGTACATGGAGGAGTTGTGGTACATGGAGGAGTTGTTGTCACACATGGAGGCGTTGTTGTCTCACATGGAGGAGTTGTTGTACATGGAGGAGTTGTTGTTTTACAAGGAGTAGTTGTCTCACATGGAGGAGTTGTTGTACATGGAGGAGTTGTGGTACATGGAGGAGTTGTTGTACATGGAGGAGTTGTTGTACATGGAGGAGTTGTTGTCTCAATTGGAGGAGTTGTTGTCACACATGGAGGCGTTGTTGTACATGGAGGAGTTGTTGTCTCACATGGAGGAGTTGTTGTCTCACAAGGAGGAGTTGTGGTACATGGAGGAGTTGTTGTCACACATGGAGGAGTTGTTGTACATGGAGGAGTTGTTGTCTCACATGGAGGGGTTGTTGTACATGGAGGAGTTGTTGTACATGGAGGAGTTGTTGTACATGGAGGAGTTGTTGTACATGGAGGAGTTGTGGTACATGGAGGAGTTGTTGTACATGGAGGAGTTGTTGTCTCACATGGAGGAGTTGTTGTCACACATGGAGGAGTTGTTGTCTCACATGGAGGAGTTGTGGTACAAGGAGGAGTTGTTGTCTCACAAGGAGGGGTTGTTGTCTCACAAGGAGGAGTAGTTGTCTCACATGGAGGGGTTGTTGTCACACATGGAGGAGTTGTTGTCTCACATGGAGGAGTTGTTGTTTCACATGGAGGAGTAGTTGTCTCACATGGAGGGGTTGTTGTCTCACAAGGAGGAGTAGTTGTCTCACATGGAGGGGTTGTTGTCACACAAGGAGGAGTTGTTGTCTCACATGGAGGAGTTGTTGTCTCACAAGGAGGAGTTGTTGTCACACATGGAGGAGTTGTTGTACATGGAGGAGTTGTTGTACATGGAGGAGTTGTTGTCTCACAAGGAGGAGTTGTTGTACATGGAGGAGTTGTTGTCACACATGGAGGAGTTGTTGTACATGGAGGAGTTGTTGTACATGGAGGAGTTGTGGTACATGGAGGAGTTGTTGTCTCACATGGAGGAGTTGTTGTCACACATGGAGGAGTTGTTGTCTCACATGGAGGAGTTGTTGTCACACATGGAGGAGTTGTTGTACATGGAGGAGTTGTTGTACATGGAGGAGTTGTGGTACATGGAGGAGTTGTTGTACATGGAGGAGTTGTTGTCTCACATGGAGGAGTTGTTGTCACACATGGAGGAGTTGTTGTACATGGAGGAGTTGTTGTACATGGAGGAGTTGTTGTCTCACAAGGAGGAGTTGTTGTACATGGAGGAGTTGTTGTCACACATGGAGGAGTTGTTGTACATGGAGGAGTTGTTGTCTCACAAGGAGGAGTTGTTGTACATGGAGGAGTTGTTGTCTCACATGGAGGAGTTGTTGTCACACATGGAGGAGTTGTTGTACATGGAGGAGTTGTTGTCTCACATGGAGGAGTTGTTGTGCATGGAGGAGTTGTTGTACATGGAGGAGTTGTTGTACATGGAGGAGTTGTTGTTTCACAAGGAGGAGTTGTTGTACATGGAGGAGTTGTTGTCTCACAAGGAGGAGTTGTTGTACATGGAGGAGTTGTTGTCTCACATGGAGGAGTTGTTGTACATGGTGGAGTTGTTGTCTCACAAGGAGGAGTTGTTGTACATGGAGGAGTTGTTGTACATGGAGGAGTTGTTGTACATGGAGGAGTTGTTGTCTCACAAGGAGGAGTTGTTGTACATGGAGGAGTTGTTGTCTCACATGGAGGAGTTGTTGTCTCACATGGAGGAGTTGTTGTACATGGAGGAGTTGTTGTCTCACAAGGAGGAGTTGTTGTCTCACATGGAGGAGTTGTTTTCTCACATGGAGGAGTTGTTGTCACACATGGAGGAGTTGTTGTACATGGAGGAGTTGTTGTCTCACATGGAGGAGTTGTTGTCTCACATGGAGGAGTTGTTGTCTCACATGGAGGAGTTGTTGTACAAGGAAGAGTTGTTGTCTCACATGGAGGAGTTGTTGTACATGGAGGAGTTGTTGTTTTACATGGAGGTGTAGTTGTCTCACATGGAGGAGTTGTTGTACATGGAGGAGTTGTTGTCTCACATGGAGGAGTTGTTGTACATGGAGGAGTTGTTGTCTCACATGGAGGAGTTGTTGTACATGGAGGAGTTGTTGTTGTTTCAGATGGAGGTGTAGTTGTCTCACATGGAGGAGTTGTTGTACATGGAGGAGTTGTTGTCTCACATGGAGGAGTAGTTGTCTCACATGGAGGAGTTGTTGTACATGGAGGAGTTGTTGTCTCACATGGAGGAGTTGTTGTACATGGAGGAGTTGTTGTTTCACATGGAGGTGTAGTTGTCTCACATGGAGGAGTTGTTGTACATGGAGGAGTTGTTGTCTCACATGGAGGAGTAGTTGTCTCACATGGAGGAGTTGTTGTACAAGGAGGAGTTGTTGTCTCACATGGAGGAGTAGTTGTCTCACATGGAGGGGTTGTTGTCTCACAAGGAGGAGTAGTTGTCTCACATGGAGGAGTAGTTGTCAAGCAAGGAGGAGTTGTTGTCTCACATGGAGGAGTAGTTGTCTCACATGGAGGAGTAGTTGTACATGGAGGAGTTGTTGTCTCACATGGAGGTGTAGTTGTCTCACATGGAGGAGTTGTTGTACATGGAGGAGTTGTTGTCTCACATGGAGGAGTAGTTGTCTCACATGGAGGGGTTGTTGTCTCACAAGGAGGAGTAGTTGTCTCACATGGAGGAGTAGTTGTCAAGCAAGGAGGAGTTGTTGTCTCACATGGAGGAGTTGTTGTCTCACATGGAGGAGTTGTCGTTTCGCATGGGGGAGTTGTCGTTTCGCATGGGGGAGTAGTTGTCACACATGGAGGAGTGGTTGAGCATGGTTGCTCGGAGTCAGGCGCACCAGCGTCTGCACCTAAATGAATGCGAAGGGCCAAACCCCTAAAATTGAAGCAGTTGACTTGGCTGGATGTTTTGCACGACTTGCTATCCTCGTCGAACGACTGCCCAAAGTTACAGCTGTGATGTACAGGTCGGCCGCGGGTGCAAATATAATATCCGGCACATCTGGTGGGATCCGCTAAATGGTAGCCATCTGCAACGTTGTTGCAGCTGGGTCGCAACTGCTTTTTGTCAGCAATGGTGGGCTGCAAGGAGACTGCGACAACAGTCACCAGACCAACAAGGATAACATTTGCTGCAAAAATACAGGCGGAAGGCCATTATACGGATTCCTCATGACATTCTGTTTCACTTACAAAATTTCATCGAAGGAGTCTCTGGACTTGCTCGAAAGGACGACTAGTTGAAGTGAGTTACTTTACCGCTTTCGACTACCAATGGATGCAGTAAAAACTTCAGAAGTGTCTTTTATACCCCACCAGAACAATTGTCGCCAACTCAAGTGCCTTACCATACCATTTGGCTAATTGGCAGCATTCAATTTGCTGTGCAGACAATGTTTATCGTATTGACTATATAAACATTAATATGTAGATAATGGATGCCACAAATTGTAAACCATTTGCATGTAGCTCTAAGCACAGCTGCACTTGCACTCTATACTCATTGCAATTTTTAAGAAGGGGTGTATGAGAGGAGTTGTGTGTATTATATTTATATACATATATGTATGATACAAACTATATTATGGGCTTAAATATTGGTGTTATTTTAATACAACATTCAGTTTGGAATTTTACTAAATATTGAAACATCTTCATTATCTATAAATTACAATTAGTTTACGTTCGGTTCCCATTCATATAGCGAGAATCGAGATGTTGGTTTAATTCTAATTAGAAGTTATAAACAAATTTCAGTCGATACGTTAAATAATAATAAATAAGTAAATAGCAGTTACATCAGATAGATGAATTTACAAGTACCTTTATCTATAGTTTTGCTTCTTATCTCTTGGTACACAACTTCTCGTTTCAGCAGAGAAAACTGTATGTATTTGATAACATAAGTGTATTTTACAATATCATTACTGCGTCAATTACTGCGTCGCAAATGCCCATGGGTTAAAGGCAAAGCCAAGCGGGGCCTGATGTAGTCCAGACTTGTACGTCATAAAGATTAGTGCTAGGTACAACTCTCTCTCTCTCTCTCTCTCTCTCTCTCTCTCTCTCTCTCTCTCTCTCTCTCTCTCTCTCTCTGTCTCTCTCTCTCTGTCTCTGTCTCTCTGTCTCTGTCTCTCTGTCTCTCTGTCTCTGTCTCTCTGTCTCTCTGTCTCTCTGTCTCTGTCTCTCTGTCTCTGTCTCTCTGTCTCTCTGTCTCTCTGTCTCTCTGTCTCTCTGTCTCTGTCTCTCTGTCTCTCTGTCTCTCTGTCTCTGTCTCTCTGTCTCTCTGTCTCTGTCTCTCTGTCTCTCTGTCTCTGTCTCTCTGTCTCTCTGTCTCTCTGTCTCCCTGTCTCTCTGTCTCTGTCTCTCTGTCTCTGTCTCTGTCTCTCTCTCTCTCTCTCTCTGTCTCTCTTTCTCCCACTCACTCACTTCCTCTCCTCTCTCTCTCGCTCTCGGTATTAAGCAGTCTGCGATTTCATACAAAAGCATAATACACACAGTTCAGCCATTTTTCCATTCTTTTTCCCAGCCGGAAAAGCCGCCTCACCCACGCAGCTTGCTTGCATTGTCCGTGCAAAGGTCATCTATATGTATATCTCTCTATATAGTCTATCTCGTCAAGCTAATAAGCCATGTTTCATAACAATGCAAAGGATTGTGTTGAACATCCCATTAGAGCCAAGTGAATTAAACGGTGACAGACTCACTTATAGATATCTGTACACAGCTCGTGGCTGAAAAGAATGCCAGCTAATGGCAACTGTGACTGTGATCTCCGCAATTAGCTTTTCTGAGATCGTTTACCTGCTATTTTAGCCTTTCCTCTTTCCACGCCTGCTTTTCACATTCTGCTACTACCATCTATATCTACACAGCGTTATACTGATGGGTGATTTCGTTAAGACATTCACCGTGACTAGCGCTCATCTCTATCTATTAGTTTCTCATTCTTCTCCTAGTTTTCACTTTCTTCGCCTTTGTTCGTCCCATCAAAAGCTTGCTCAGGCCGGCTTTAACCACTTGAAACGCAGCCTGCCTCCCTCCTAGATTGCTTGGGCTCTTAAATTGTTGCATAGAATTTTAGATGCTTGCTGCCAATAGAAAGCGTCAATCAATCACTTAACTTGTGTGAATGACTTTGCTTCTTTTGTTGCAGTGCACACAAAATAAATAATGAAAAAATTAGAATGAAAACAAGGCATAAAGAGTTAAATTAGATTCGGCCCCTGCTTTGCACTTTGTCATTCACGCAATGGACTTTGTATAAATCGCCAAATTTCAGCATAGCCCAAAAAAAATATCAAGAAATAAAGGTGGCGTGATGACTATAAATAAACATGAAAACAATAAAAGCAACAACAATCACATTCTGTGTGATAAAAAATAAAATAAACAGAAAAAGGTTTTAGAGTCTGCGCCAAAGCCCAAGTGCACACACGTAGATAAGGGCAGAAGGTTGTATAAAATAACGAGCGCATTACGCATTTTGTGATTTCAATTACAGCTAGAGATGGAACTATCGCTGGAGTAACGGAAATATAATTAAGAATATAAACTATATATATTAATTATATTTCAATTTTGATTGGTTCTAGGCACAATACTATTGGTGCAGAAAACAAGCAGAGCTATAAATATATATTCTTCTATATGAATATATACTTATAAAATAGATATACTTAGTGGCGCCACTTGCGAGGCAACAGCTGACAATTGGCAGCTAGCAAGGCGCAAATAGTCAACAATTCCAAAGCGTAGAGCACACACACACACACAACCTCAAGGTCATACACAAATATTAATTTCATATTATTTATGCATGGCAGAATACGGCAAAGAGAGAAAATGTACGCTCTCGCTTTCTCGTCAGCAACAACAGGGAGAGCAACTGGTTGGCACGCATCTCTAGAAATCATTTAAAAGGCGCATTTGCTCGCACGTGTTGCGTTTAGACTCACACAAGTTCATGTTGTGTTGCTGCGCACTTGACTTTACATTCATATACATATATTGCATATATATATATGCACAGAGAGTAAGAGAAAAAGAGAGACCACCGATTACAACTGTAACTCGCTCTCTTCTTGAAGACTTCACCGCACTTGAACTGGTTCGTTCAGGTTCACATGTTCACCACTGTTGCTGCGCATTTGCCTTAATATATCGAGTGCGACGCATAATTGAATACAAAGAAGACATTAAGAGAGTAAAAGGGTGGGTGAGATATACTATGTATGTATGTATGTGAGGAGAGACAGAGGAAGAGAGAGAGAGAACTTGCCGGCTCTTTTCGATGCTTTTAATTTGCACATCTCAAAAGACATTTATTGGACTGCAACAATTGGCCAATTTGCACTTTAGACAGAAAAAATAACAATAGTTCGTGCTTATTTGCGTGCTTGGCTTTGGCCTTCGCAACAATTTATATAATAAAACTAATCAAATATTCGGTGCTGATGATAAACTGGTAGACTGACCGATTACACCATACTACGTAGAATGGCGTCACAACACCCACACATACACACACACACGCACATACATCACGACCTGCTTGCGAATCGAAATGTGTCACAGCTCAAAAGAAGAAAAATAGTTAATGTTAACTGTTTATAGCGAACAAGCACCTCGTTCGCAAAAAAAACACCCTGTGCATGAGTGTGAGCCATGGTCTGTAGTAGAATCTGACTCATCCGACGAGTACTCTCACTCTCCTTCTCTCGCTTTCTCTGTCGCACTCCCTCAGCTGTTGCCAATTCTTTGTTTACAAACAAACATCATCACTTTAAATTCAAATAAAGAACAAAGTTGTTAGAGCGGTGGTTGTTGTAGTATAAGACTCATATTTTACAGTGGGCTGACATGTGGGGGATTAGATCATCAAAAGAAAAAATGACGAGAATTTGAATTTGTTAATACGTTAGCCAATTGCTTGCACTTCCACACATACACATTCGTTGCGCTAGATTAGTTGCCTACTAAGCGCCACTCGAAACAGATTCAACAAGCCCATATGAGTGCTCCATAAGACGACGTAAGCTCAGTAGTAGTACGCATACACATTATAGACACTCATATATATGAACATATATAGGCACGCAGTTGCTGCAGTTAATCGCATGCTCTCCGCCTCTCTAGCTGCTCTCATTTGATATTGCATATCTATGCAGCTAAATGCTTACAGTTAATCACACTCTCTCGGGTCTCTCAGTTGATATTGTGTTCTCACGGTTTCATTTATGCAAATGCGCGCGTATACACATCTCTGTGTATGCATGTGTGTGTGCGTGTCTGAGAGTGTGGGCTAAACGTGTCGCCTCGTCTGTTGCAGTCTCAGCTGTTTGCTCAATTGGCAGCGCTTCAAGTGTTGTGATTAATTCGCAACGAACTCATTCAATTACACAATTTTATAAGATGATGCACACACAACATGAATGAAAAAAAAAAAAAAATATATATATATATATATATATATATATATACATACGTTCAGAATTAACCAGCAAATCAATAATTTCTGCATTCATTAGATTGTATAACCAAAAACATAAATACATATACTAGAGATGGCTGAGGTCCCTTTCGTGTCACGACATTCACCTCAACTCTAATTGAGTTCCACATAAATTGCGTGTGTACATGATTTCACAACAATAACAAATAACAATGGCAAAGGTTAATGACAGCTTGCTGAGGCGCAATATGCAAAGAAAGTAGAGTGCAAAAAGTAAAAAAGGAAAAAATCAAATCAAATGCCTAATTAGAAAACAACAAGGAGCAAGTTCAAAGAGTGGGCGGGTTAACTGAATCGCACTTGGAAAAAAACGACTTCGATTATAGGCCAAACAAAAATCACTGTTTAGGCAATGACATGTTGCACGTGCCTTGGTGCGAGCAAGATGGCAGGAGGAATGGAGGGAATGTGGCAGGTAATTTATGCAGCCGGCGTTTAGCCTTCAGCTCCCGATGGCGTAGGGTGAGGCAATCCTTGTATTCAACAATTAAATGGAGCCCGTAACAACAATGTGGATATACTGGTTTCTTGCATGCAGTAGTTGGTTGTTTGTTTTGTTTTTTTAAATATGTGTATGTATGTACATACACACATTACTTACCAAATCAACAGACAGCCCAACCATGTCGGCTAGCCAGGAAAAAATGCGGCTGCCATCGTAACAATCATTCTCAATAAATTTGGGCGATTCGAGCATTTTGAATTTGATTTTGTGGTACTCTCTTTTTGCCTTTATTTCTTCATTTGGAACACAGTTAATTCACAATTTAGCGCGTGGTTGTGGTTCACAATGAGAGAATTCCGCCGTCGCGTTCCTCAACAAATTACGGAACACTATAGACAATTTTATATTTGTGCTTTGTTGTAGCTTTTTAGACTTGTATGAATTTTGTGCAATAATTCCTTGATTGCTCTGCATATATATACATTTGTATATCTATTTATTTGATAATCGCACTATGCGTGCGTCAAAAAAATAAAAGGCGAATGTTCTCTTTGCGTCGCGCTCCTCGCACTTACGACCGACCCGATTGGAAGAGAGAATGTTACTGCGAGCAAATTCTAGTTGAAATGTTTCCGATGCCGAAATCAAAAACGAAAAAAAAAATAATAATAATGTACACACACATGTGTCTGTAGGTGTGTTAGTGAGTAGTCAAACTTAAGCCTAGTGATTCAATAAAAAAGTATCCATTTCGAGTAACTACTATTTCAATGGCATATAAGAAATGTATCGAGTGCTTATGCGTATCTACGTAAGTACATGCACACATCTTAACATTAGCTCACACTGTTATTAACAGCAAACAATGTTCTATAGCTAACAATCTGCTCGAGAATTTATCTTCTATGGAAAGAAATGGTTTATATAGTTTACGATAGGAAACAATAAATATCATGTGAAAGATTTTTAACTGTGGATTCAGTTCTAGATTTTGATTTGAATATAACAGCTGTACTCTGATGCTAGATAAACGAGTACTGTTAGCTGTATCAAAATATAATCGATACTTTGCTAAATAAAAAAACGATTATAAGAAGCCGCCAAAATTAATTTTAATTATATTGTTAATTATTTTTTATCCATATAAATATCTGAAAAATAAGTAACCCAATAAATTTATGAAAGTTGCAATTGTTGTTTTTGCAGTTGTTATGCTGCTATTAAAAGCATGTTAATAATAAACGTTAGGTTGGATTGGTCCATATGGGATGGTTATGATGATTAATTATTAATGGAAGTTAATTGTAGTCTTCTTCACATGCATTTTTATTATTTTGCTAACAAAAACTGCATCTCATTTGTAAAATCAACTATCGATATTTCGATTGTTATTGTCAGCGCTCATGTTAAGAGATGTAACGTTAACAGTGTTGTTGACATTGTGGACTGTTTTATTAGGGATTGCGTCGCAAGCAGGGAATATGTACTAAATGAGAATTTAATTAAAAAGAAATAGCTTCTATACCAAATAAAAATAGATAAAAGTCGTGTGGAAAACTAGCAAATTGAACGGAAAGAAGTATTTATAATGAACATATACAACAGACTGCGCAGCAGAGAACATGGACTGGGTAAGGCGAAAGTAAAAACAATTTTTTTTTTGGCGCCGATCACTCCTTGCGCGGTTAAATCGAGCGCCAAAAATAAATTACTTGTGAGCTAAGAAATTGCTAAGTAAATCGCGTTGAAAATGTTGTAATATGAGTTATTGAGATTTTGCTGAGTGTGCGAAAACAAATTTGGAACGTAAACAAAGCGCAAACGTATTTAAAAAACGTTTTTACAACTAATCCAACTGCCATTGCAGCCAATGATTGCTCCTATGACTTTGCGCTGCAACGTTTGTGCGTCTACAAGCAGGACAGCTGGCGTGGCATTGCGCCAGCCAACTACAGTCCCGACTTCAACCCGGAGCCGCCGATATTTTCAGCGAAGTTCGCCAACTGTGATGGCTATCGACATATTCTGGCTATAGCCAACGAGGATGGCAAGATTGCGCTGCAGGACACGACGGTACGCAACCAGGAGGCGGAGGAGCAGGCACTGAGTGCCCCACAATGCCACTACAATGCGGTGTTCGACTTGGAGTGGGCGCCGGGGCAAATGCGCTTCGTGTCTGCCTCGGGAGATCACACGGCCCGTCTGTGGGAAGTGTCCGGGTCTGGCATACGGGGTCTGAACTCGTACGTGGGTCATACCAGATCCGTGAAGACGGCCGCCTTCAAGCGCACGGATGCAGCCGTCTTTGCCACAGGAGGGCGCGATGGCGCCATTCTGATCTGGGACATACGCGCGAACCTCAACGTGGATCTCACTTCGCGTGTGGACAACTGCATCTACAGCGGCCACACGGGTGGGCCGGGCACGCCGCAGTCGCAGCGGAAGCAAAGAACCAGAACGCCCAAGATGACCAACCACAGCAGCAGCAACACGTCGAGCAGCATCACGGGCTTGGCCTTCCAAGACAACGACACCCTGATCTCGTGCGGAGCTGGCGATGGTGTGATCAAGGTCTGGGATCTGAGGCGCAATTACTCGGCCTACAAGAAAGAGCCACTGCCGAGGCACAGCCTGCCCTATGCCGGCTCCTCCACGTTCAAAGGATTCACCAATCTCATAATCGATGCGGCGGGCACGCGGCTGTACGCCAACTGCATGGACAACACGATCTACTGCTACAACCTCGTCTCGTATGCTGCCAAGCCCCTGGCCAGCTACAAGGGCCTGCTCAACTCCACGTTCTACATCAAGAGCTGCCTCAGCCCGGATGGCAAGTACTTGCTCAGCGGCAGCAGCGACGAGAAGGCCTACATCTGGAACTTGGACCATGCGGCTGAGCCGTTGGTTGCCCTCGCTGGGCACACAGTGGAGGTCACCTGCGTGGCCTGGGGCTCCACGCATGATCGTCCCATTGTCACCTGCAGCGACGATGCCAGGCACAAGATTTGGCGCATTGGCCCTCAGCCGGAGAGCCTGACCGCAGTCGAGCGAGCGGAGCTGTTTCGTGGACAGTCGACCTATGTGAGGGAGTTCGGTGGGGCAGCCAAGGGCAGCGCCTGCTCGCAGCACAAGTACAATCTGCGCGACTTGGAGTCGACGCCGCGCTCGCTGAAGCGGCTCATGGAGCAGAACGAGCGCACGCCCAGCTCCGTGGAGAAGACAAGCATCAAGCGTTCCTTCCTGGAAATGCTGGGTGGCATTGGCGCTGGCAGCGATGGCAGTCAGCAGCTGGAGCAGCCGCAGCAGAAACGCACCAAGCTCTTTGAGTCCCGAGGACGTCGCTTATTCGCAGCCAGCAGTCAACCGCAGCAACAGCTGCTGCTGCCTGGCATAGTAGAGGAGGAAGCGTCCGCCGCGCCGTCCAGCAATCAGGAGAATGTCCAGGAGCAGCTGGCAGCCCCTGCGACAGCAGCAGCTGCAACCAAGCTGTCGACGCCTTCGCCTTTGAGTGAGCTGCCGACGAATCACATCGCCTACAACTCGCCGCCCACGACGTCTGCTCAAGCGGCTGCCGCAGAGGCAGCTGCAGCTGCAGCTGGAGCCAGCTCAGGGAACTCTTCGCTATCGCCACCCTCACTGGGCTCGCTGATCTACTCGCCCACCTCGAACCTGCCGAACTATGTGCTGGACGGCGAGGCACCGCACCTGGCCATCATGTCGCCCAAGCGGAAGGCCAAGGAGAAGGTCGACTGGCTGACGAAGATACGCAAGCAGAAGCTGATGAGCCGGGGCAGCCTGACGCTCAGCGAGAAGATGGGCATGGAGGACGCATCGCTGGATGTGCTGGCCTCGTCCCCGCGTCTCCAAAGCCTGCGCCACTCCGAGTGCAGTCCCCGCCTGCAGGCGACGCCCAGGCGGCGCATATCCCACTCCGATAACAATGCGCCTCATCTCCGCACGCCCACCTCAAGCAGGCGAAACAGCGAGACGACGCTGCTGCGCTTCTTCAGCGTGCAGCGCAGCGGGAGCGTGACTGAAGCAGCCGACGCTGTAGAAGATGCTGCTGCTGCTGCCAGCCAAGTCGACTTGAATCCCATGTCCCCGCCAGCTCCTGCACCCGCTGCCGCGAGTCCCCTGCTGCGGCACACGCCCAGGGCAGCCGTCGGCAGCGACTGACCACCCGGTAGCCAGGTGATATGCCCTCTCCCACTTTTGTACAAACACGAATCCCAAATACAGCCCTACCCAGCCCTATTCCCCTTACCGATCCTCTCAACTGGACATACCTTAGCCTAAGTCTCTATGTTAAGTCTTTCCCTCAGCTTAAGTCAACGAAATGGCCTTTTACACTTTTGTACAAAACTAAATATAATACCTTATATATCGTATTTGTAATCTATATAGTGTACCTAACGTATATATAGTCTGTATAGCTCTAAGTTCTCCTGACATGCATGCGCTTATGGCTGGGTCAAGTTTACTTTTAACGACAATAAAACTGAATTTGTTTTTGAAGTTAATTCTGAGTTGAATTTTCTGTCTGGCTCCTCCTTCTTCCGGCCGGATGCCGATTTTCAATATCTGCCCTGCGGAGTTTATCCCAGTGAAACAATCAATAAAAACATTTCATTTCTTCTTTTTGCTTAACTAGCTAAGGCAGCCATAAATCTGAATTCTGTTTAACATTTTCCAAGCCTTAAGAATTTTCCGTCAATTATTGCGATTTCTTTGTGATCTTTGGGTCGCCATTCGGTAACTGTGCTTGCTGCTCCTTCTCGCGCTCCTCCTGCTGCTGCTTCTCCAGGCTGCGCTTCTGCTTGACAAGCGCATTTAGCTTGATGATATGGCGGATATGACGTGCCACGCCCACCAACAACACCAGGTGGCACACGTGCAGGACGACGCTAGAGAGGTTGGTGCTCGGATAGGTATTGAAGCTGTACTCGATACCGCCCAGGATTAGAAAGCGTACGCCCACCGAGTAGGGCGTGCACCAGACCAGGTAGGGCAGCGAGTGGAAGTACCAGACATAGAACTGGTAATGCAGCGAGCGGGCGCAGGCGACGCCGATGAAGTTGCACAGGAAGAAGGGAAGCAGAGCCAACTGGGTGCAGTGCTCGAAGGAGATTTCGTAGTGCTTCCGCTTAGGCTCCCTGCTGATTGGGGCAGGGGGTCGCTCTTGCCCAGTGGCGTTCTGCAGTCCCTTCTCGAATGACTTCAGGAAGGACTTTTGCTCCGCCGTTAGCTCCTCCTCATCCTCCTCCTCCCTGGCGGGCTCCAACTGCTGCGCTTGCTCCTGCTGCTGGGACTTCTTTAATTTGCTCCTCTGGTGTGACTTTTTCTTAGCAGCCTTCGCTTTTTCCTTCTCCTCCCGGTTCTTCTGCATTAGTTGGGGCAATATAAACTGCTGCACCGCGCGCAGCTGCACGTAGCTCTTGAAGAACGTCCAGGTATACTTGGCGAAGGCTATGAGCAGTAGCAGGTGCAGTCCCAGCAGCGCCAAATGAAACTCGCGCTGCTCAAACATCTCCCGACTCAGGAATCTATAGTTCACAGTCCACTTGTGCTCGAAGATGCGACCCAGGTCGAAGCTGCCACGCAGATACTCCACGGGATGAGTGTGCAGAAAGGGATAAGCTATCACCAGCTGCACTAGTCCGCATATGATGAGGTGCGCAATAGTCAAGAGCACGCCCAGGTTGGCCAGGTAGAACAGCAGCAGCGCCGGCGCAAAGAGCAAAATGTTCATCTTAACGCCTACAGCGAGGCTGTAGAAGATGCTGCCCGATATCCAATGGCTATCCAGGAATAGATTGAGCGATGCGTATAGCAGTAGCACGGCCACGGGATCGTTGAAGAGGCGCAGCACATAGATCGAGTGTATGCGATAGGATGTAAAGGCGCTCAGCACCAACAAGTAGGGCGGCACCTTCCGACTCTTGGCGTATAGCCGCAGAGCGAGGCACATTTGGAGTAAGTAGATGCCGATGTATATGTACTGGGCCAGGCGCACGTTGCTGCCGTGGGCCGTCAAGTAATAGAGTGCAGAGTATATGTAAACAAAGGCTGCCGGATAGACCAACGGGCCGGTGTCACCTGCGGAGGATTCAAAACATGCATAGTGAATGTAATTCAAATCACGATGTTCGCGGGCAGAACAAAGTCATCGAATCAGCTAGTTATCGAAAATACCAACTCGTGAGCTCTTCGAGCTGTTCACGTGTTCAGTGACTGCCAAAATATCAAAGTGCAAAAACTGAGCGACAGAGAGAGAGAGAGAGCACAATGTGTGTATTAAAGCATGGTAGCTATTACGACACATTAGAGATGGCTGCCTTACAGGAAACACGACTACTATATCATAATAAAGCTCTTTGATCCTACAATATTTTACACTATTCAATTCAGCGGCAATTGAATTAGTTCAATTACGCGTTATCCCTATCTCTCTACAACAGCTGTTTAGCTGGCGGGCAACATCGTTTTGCGAGAACAATCTATCGAACACATGTGTGAGCTCGTGAGCGAACTGTTTACGCAACCCGGTGACTGTCAAAGTGTCAAAGTGAAAAAAATGAGAGAGAGAGAACACTTTGTATTAAGCAGCATGGAGGTTATTACGGCATGTTGTTAGAGCTGGCTGCCAAATAGAGAGAGAGAAGATAAATAGAGTTTAACTATAACAATTAATGGACAAAATGATTTCGTGTAAAAATTTATGTGTTTTGCGCCAACTGCCGTTCAAGGGCTGCTGCCGTCAATACAACGCCACACTGCTGTCCGGGCGGTTGGCCAGTTGGAGGACGAGAGCCGCTGCCAGTTCAATGGTTGGAGTTGCTACCTCTGCCTGGCAACAGAGGGCGCCACACCAACGGCAGCAGCAACTACAGCAACAGCAGCAAAGGCGAAGTATCTTCAACTCGAGTCGTCTGAACGCCAAGGACTACTATGCCACACTTGGCGTGGCCAAGAATGCCAGTGCGAAGGACATCAAGAAGGCGTACTACCAGCTGGCCAAGAAATACCACCCGGACACGAACAAAGACGATCCCGACGCGAGCAAAAAGTTCCAGGAGGTGAGCGAGGCCTACGAAGTGCTCAGCGATGATCAGAAGAGGCGGGAGTATGACACCTATGGCCAGACCACAGAGAACATGAATAGGCAGGGTGGTGCGGGAGGATTCGGAGGCGGCGGCCCCTTCGGCGCCGAGGGATTCGCACAGAACTGGCAATTCCGCTCGACCATCGACCCCGAGGAGCTCTTCCGCAAAATCTTTGGCGAGGGCAACTTTCGCAGCAACAACTTCGACGACTTCGCCGACTCGAAATTCGGCTTTGGTCAGGCACAGGAGCTGGTCATGGATTTGACCTTCGCCCAGGCGGCGCGTGGCATCAACAAGGACGTCAACGTCAACGTCGTCGACCAGTGTCCCAAGTGCGCCGGCTCCAAGTGCGAACCGGGCACCAAGCCCGGGCGCTGCCAGTACTGCAACGGCAGCGGCTTCGAGACCATCTCCACGGGCCCCTTCGTCATGCGCTCCACCTGCCGCTACTGCCAGGGCACGCGCCAGTACATCAAGTACCCGTGCGCCGAGTGCGAGGGCAAGGGCCGGACAGTGCAGCGCCGCAAGGTGACGGTGCCCGTGCCCGCGGGCATCGAGAACGGCCAGACGGTGCGCATGCAGGTGGGCAGCAAGGAGCTCTTCATCACGTTCCGCGTCGAGCGCAGCGACTACTTCCGCCGCGACGGCGCCGACGTCCACACGGACGCGCCCATCTCGCTCTCCCAGGCCGTGCTCGGCGGCACCATCCGCGTCCAGGGCGTCTACGAGGACCAGTGGCTGAACATCGAGCCGGGCACCTCGTCCCATCGCAAGATCGCCCTGCGCGGCAAGGGCCTGAAGCGCGTCAATGCCCACGGCCACGGCGACCACTTCGTTCACATCAAGATCGACATCCCCAAGAAGCTGAGTCCGCAGCAGCGCGCGCTCATAGAGGCCTACGCCGAGCTGGAGGAGGACACGCCCGGGCAAATCAACGGCATGGCGGAGCGCAAAGACGGCAGTAAGAAAGCAACGTAAATACTTTAAGCTCCCAACTTTTAAGAAAACCCATCCAAAGCAAACGAAAGAGCAGGAGAACGCAGATCTGTATTTGCAGCATCCTCTTTATGATATTTTAAATATAATCTCATGTCTACAATCTATGCGCTTATAGATCGATTGATCGGGCTCCCCATTTCAGCATAGCTCATGCCTAATGCTTCGTTTCCGATCGAGGAAATAGCCCACTAATGCAAATCGATTCTAACCTAATGGTGGCCCACTTCAAATATGCCCTCATAAAGAACTAGATCGTTCAGTTTACGTAATTCCTATTTCCGTTGGTCACTTTATACCGCCTAACGGAAGGGTGACCCAACAGTAATACCTCCAAAGCTAGCTCCAACAGTCCTGCGCTCGCTAAACCTTAACATTTCCCGCTAACAGCTCCATCAATTATGTTATTTAACTTCCCTATTGCTTTGCTTCCAGCGCAGGTCCTAGCAAAGCGAGCGGGGCAGAAGGTAGAGAAGGAACAGCCAAAGGAACTCAAGGAGGAAGCAGAGCCACAGAAGCAACAGCAACAAGCACAACGAAGGACGAAGAAAGCGAAAAGTCCGAAAGACAAACAGGAGAAAGTGGTGGAAGCGGCGGCGTAGGCTTCCTTAGCAAACTCAAATCCTTGTTCAACTGAGTTGAATTTGTCTATGTCTTGTTATCGATATCTATTTTGTAATCGCCAATTGACCTACAAATGCCTTAATTTTTCATTCTTTTAAGTTTTGTTATTGTATAGTCTAGGGTCTATATATATATAGATTACATTATGTGGAAACAAATCCAAGAAAAATACAACCAAATTGAAAGTCGACGTTCGCCTTGTTATCGATAAGTTTTTTTTGTGTTTACCGTTGCTTAACTAAATGCAAATGAACGGAATCTAAAAGTCCAAAAGAAAGGGAAATTGGTTAATGATAACTATTGGGGTAGGGAATTTTCGTTGATGGGATAAGGAAATATGCTACCAAGGGCCTGTCTTTTGCATAACTTCCCTACTGTTAAAGGGGCAATTCTCTTTAACTCTCTCGCGCGCTCTCTCTCTGTTTTTTTTACGGCTGCCTGGTTTCCAAAAATAAACGAAAAGAAAAATTGGGAGGAAATTTACTTACCTCGCAGCAGCGCATAATTTGTGGTGCCATTCAGAAAGCCTTCACATTCCTGAAAATATGTGAATTACAATATGAATAGAACCACCCGCTCTCTCTCTCTCTCTCTTTCTTTCTTTCCCTCACCTGCATATAGGCAACCCAATCGATCTCGGTGTAGGGCACATGCTGAATAACCAACACGTTGATCACCGCCTCAGCCAAAACAATCAGCAGAGCAACAATCGGCAGAGCCGACGGATCTAGAGCCAAATATCGAGCGTACTTCCAGCTAAGGTATTTTTCCTTGAACTTCAGCAAGCTGTTAGCCGTCTTTTTACGCCGGGGCTCAACACGGCTCTGGCCTTTCGGCAATGCCATTTCTGTGACAATAATTGAATGAATTTTCCGGTTAAATGTTCCACACACACTTACTCAGAGCAGTGGACAGAAAGCAGCTGTGGGCACCCCAAAAAAGGAGAAGACTCGATAGGAGCGGACCGGTTATTAACAGCGCGCAAAAATTCAAATTAGATTGAGTTGTTTTATTTAAAGCAGATTATCCTTTTGCTAGAGAGTTTTCCACGTAGTAAAAGCATTGAAAGTTTTTCGATGTGTCGACCTGAACAATTATTGACGAACGACTCTTAAAATTAAATTTTACAGCCACTGCTGCCACAGAAATGATCAGAAAAAAAAACAGAGCAGCTTTTGTTTCGTGTCAGCTATCGATTGTAATGATAAACGATGTTTAATTACCAGAATGAGTAACTCAAACAGCTGCTAGTGCTGAATAGTGATGATAGCTCGTAAGGCGCCAGTTGCTGATAACATTTAAGATTTGAATTTACTATTGAAATGGTCTTGAAAGAAAACAATGGGAGAATCTTTAATTTAGTGTTTCTTTTTTTTTTAGCCTTCGTTTAGTGGCATAACCCAGTTTGTGGGGAGTTGCTATGCCAGATTAACGGCTCCATGACCGGTTGGCTATCAGCCATTCAGGCTCACGGATTCACTAAGCCAGGTCCACATGCAATCAGTGATGCGAAAACACACGCTGAGGGCAACAGTTAAAGCAGGGGCGGGCTCCAACATCTCCCCTTCCATCTACTTCAGCGATTCATGTAAATGTTTTGGCCATTTAAAAAAGTTACAAGCACATCCTTGTATCACTCTCTCCCTCCCCTTGGCCAATTCACATGCAGGTTTTCAGCACAATTAATTGACAACCTGCGAATGCGAATGCTTGTATACGGATAGTGCTGAGCAGCGTTTTCTGAAAAAGTTTTATTAACATATATTTTTTTCATTGTATTTTATTAAATATATTTTTTAAGCATATTAAAGCTAAATAAAAATTTACTAAATATAAAGTAGATAAGTAAGCTAAAAATGTATCAATTAACTTTCAGCTGGAAAAGACTAAACTGACAGCGCTGCTATACATGTTGAAAGACAGTACGAGAAGGATCCAAGTTTGAATGGAAGGAGCATGAGAAGAGTAAATTAAAAATGGCTTAAAGTGCATTGGTCGATAAGAATAAAGAGGGAGAATGAGTATGTGTGAGAGAGAGAATGGGCTCTAAAAAAGGCTAGAACTCTAAGCTGTCAGCACTGATGCATTTTTAAATATTTTCTGGTCATTTTTTATCTGTACTTTTTTTGCAGTCCTTTTTTGTGGTGGAGTACACGTTCACTAATTGTGCCCAGTGCGCCGTGTATTTTCGAAAAAAGTTGACAAATGGCATGCAAACTGTTTTCCCTGTCCCATGTCCAGGTGAACTGCTCAAATGGCACTGCAATTATGCCAAAGGGCCAGCGAGATGGGCAGTTAGTGCGAGCGAGCTAGCGCGAGGGGGAGTGTAAATTTCGTACGGATTTCGAGAGAGCGTGCAGAAATGAAAGGGAAGGAGAGAGCGTTTGTAAGGAATGCCATGCAAAGGGGTTTTTATATTTCAATAAATGCAACCGAGGAATTTAAAAAGAATTTAATTTAAGCTCGACTGCTTACATTTTCAATAAGCTCCAATAAATCAGAACCGAGATGAAATTCACAAATATCAAATAGCAAATATCAATCAAATCAACTAAAAACTTCTTTGGGGTTAATTAAGTTTATACAAAATGACTCTTGCAATTGCTCATGTATTCGAAATATAATTATCTACTATAATATCAAAGTACACTTTGATATATGTACATATGAACATATGTATGCATGTACATGTTTATATAGATATATTCCTTACCAGACTATAGTAAATGCATTTCACTTTTACTATATATACATACATATGTAGATACATACATATGTATCCAGAGATAAATGTGAAATCGATCGCGATCTTAGTTATATACAACGTACATCTATAGCTATGAGCGAGAATTAAAGCGTCGGTTGGCCCTAATCGGTATTTCTTTCTTGACAGCGTCTGCTGTCAGAGCCTACGCTGGTTATCATTTAAAGGCAGAGTTTTAATGTAGTATATACATACATATGTACACATATTTATTCATATATTATAGAACTAAATCGGTCATCGGCTCTTATCAGATAATATATATATAGATAGACGCATATATGTATTTATATATACAATGCACGTACATACATTTGTTTGTATGCACAATGGGGGGCTTCTCCATAGATAACTCGTATTATAACCCACTCAGTGCGAAAATTGTTCATTAATCAACATACATACATACGCTCATACATACATATATTCGAGTATATGCAGACATTCATATGTATACATGTGTGTGTACATGTGTAGGTATTTGTTATCAACAAAAAACAAAAACGAGAAGAAAAAATAGCTGATAATAGAATCTAGACTTTTACTGTAGATTTACATATATACTTACATACATATGTATGTCTATACACATGTAGTATGTATGTATGCACTTATAACGCAAATGTCTGATTATAGCAGACAATCATTTTAATAGTTGCCCATATAGAACTTTGCACTGGCCATTGCTATATATAAACACACACATGCTTACGTACATAAGTACATACATATGTATGCATTCATATATATTATTAATAATTTATTAATTCTTGGCTTTGAATACAAAATGAGCTCGCCACTTATAAATGTAACAACAATAAACTGTTAATAGGCACACCCATACAGGCTGCATATTCAGTGCCTATGTGTATGTGGGTGATAAAAGGCGCAGACGATTAAAAAAAAAAAAAGAACTGTAAGATGACTGTGATCCGTTTGAATACCCGTGGTCCATCCCATATGCGTGTTTGTTTAGTACCATCTCACTCGCACTTGCTCTCGCTGGCCTCTTCTATTCGCTATTTTCGAGCTTTGTTCTTATTGTTATGATAGGCAGCAACAATTGCTTTTACTTTTGCCTTTGCTTTGGCACTTTGCTTTGTGTACACACACACGGTGAAGGAGACAAAGCGGCCAAGCAAACAAACTGTTGATAATTGAGCAGACGCTGAGAATGCGAACGTTGCAAAGCACTAACAAACGCACACACACAACAGGCAAACACGCACATACTGATACATACATACAAAGTTACACATATGCATTCAGCTAGATTCACGCATGTATAGGCCAACGTAGAACCTTAAGCGTAGGATGGGCGAAACGCAGAGTAGCGGGACAATTTAAGAGTTCAATCATATCAAGCGTCGTTTTTGTCGCGCCGTGTCAATGTTGTTGCTTCTCTTCTCCTACTTCGCTCCCTTCTGATATGTTTCACATGAGCACTGCACACACGTAGAGATGTAGAAAAAAACTAAACAAAAAACATAAATACATACATACATACATATGTAATAAAAAAAAAAACAACAAATAGCAACGAACACACAAATGTGATTAGGCAGCTATGACTTATTAGCTCCGCTACAGGCCGTCATATAGTCATATAGAAGTGTTATGGAAATAGACAAATATGAAATGAATGAGTATTGAATGGTTTCAAATATTACATGAGTAATCAATATTTACTTTTTTAGCACAGGAGGAGTGCATTTTAAAAAGCAAAATTAACCTTTATTCACATAGATACATACATTCATATGTACATATGTATAGGCAGTAGCGCATCATATTGTTATTGTTGCTGCCGCTGCTGGTCGACTGCCTGTTGCTGCGCTGCTCTCATTTGCCTATGTGTGCTATCCCGCTTGTTCTCGGCTATACGTAATAAGCTTACTGCAACTGTGTGGGTGCATATGAAGAGCGCTACTCGCTCACACGCATACACAACTACATGAATATCAAGCACAACAACAATATTCGTATAGCTTTCGTGCTGTGCTGTTTACGACCGACCGACCGACCGAGCGACCGACCAAGCAGTCAGCCAGCCAGGCAGGCAGACAGCAGCTGGGGCTGATTTCAGTTTGATTTTGTCAGTGGCCGTGTTCGGTTGTTGTCGGCGAGTTAACGGGACGCGCCTACCAAAAGCCGCCTAAAGCCCAGCTTTTACTCAAGTCTCGAGCCACAAGCACAGAGCCGAGCAGATAAAAGAAGCAGAACTAAAAGTGCTTTTTTTTTTATTTTCCAAATTCGTTTCGTTTAATTCGTTTTTAGTTGTGTGATTTATTATTATTATTTGTTCTGGTAAATTGCTCCACAGTTTTTACACATATAAAAATAAATTGTCTTAAGACAGCACGAAAAAAATATGTATATATTTATGAGAGAACGAAGCAAACAATAACAATATCAGAAAATAAATACAAAATAAAATCTGAAAAACATTTTGTTATTGCATGGAAAATTACTACAAAAAATTTCTTGATCGTGTTTCTCTCTATCTCTCTCTCTCTCTCTCTCTCTCGCTCTCTTTTTATAAACGCTTAAGCAAAAGCAAAGCCAAAAAACAACATGAATTAAAACAGCATAAATTTAATTGACCGGCAATATGTGTTGCTTTTTTTGTATATACATATATATATTTTTATAGATACATTCATATATGCATTTGTTATTGTTTTTGTTTTTGCTAAAATTCGAGTGTTTGTTACGCGCCAAATGCATTTTTGTATTCTATTTGTGTGTGAGAGCTCTGTTGCCCCACAAAGCTTTAAATGAAAATAGCATTAAAATACCAACAACAGCCAAATCTCTCGATTAAATTTATAATCTTCAGTAACATAAACTGCTCACACGCACAAGCAAAACTATTCGAAAACGAAAAACGAAGAATTGGACAGATAAACAAGTAGAAAAAAGACATGCATATGTAAATGTTTGTGTGTGTATGTATTTACATGTTAGCGCATAGTATAAGACTGAAAACTAAAAACTCTTATACTGTTTAAAATTTCGATCTGCGCTGCGATAAGTGCAGTTTCCAATGACAATAACGGTTGCTTCCAAAATATTCATGAGCTCTTATAATTACAGTTGAATATGCATATATGTATGTATGTGTGTAGGGCAGAGTTGAAGTTAAAATGTTAAAAAAGTTTATACTATAACACAAGTAGAGCGCATGCAGCATATGCATAGCTAATGTACTTGCTGCACAAGAAGAGATCAACTAAAACTCTTATATTGACTATTGCTAAGTGAAGGCGCTAACAAAACTAATGCTGCAAGCTTCATTATCTCTTACATTTACGTTTTCATGTCCTTTTCCACAGCGCGTTATCAACGTTTTTCATGTAAAAGACACAAACAAAGTTGCAGCTGTTATCAGAGCCGCATTTGTATGTATGGAGTACATTGTTCATAAACAAGTAACAGAATCAGCGTGTGGCCATCTTATCAGCTACGTAAAAAGAAAACAACAACAAAAGGAACTCTAAAAGCGATCTCAAAAGAACAAAAACACCAGAAAAAGCGCCGCCGTTAACAACAACAAATAAATGTAAAAGAAGAAGCAAAATAAGCAGAGCAACAAGAACAAGTATAACTGTTATTAGGTGAAGAGAGAATCTACAGACGTTTCAGCCTGCTCTATGGGTAAGAACTTTATTGATACGAAAACAATACTTATATAAGGTAAAATAAGAGTGTACAATAAAAACTCTATTAACCTAAAGGCTAACGGAATGAATTTAAATTACAAATATTTACATAGATATATGTTTATTTAAGTATGTGTATCTACATACATACATATATACAGAATATCATTTCTTCATATTCTCGAGAATTACACGAGAATCCTTGCCAGCTCTTTCCATTTGCATTTCTCTTGTTCTTTCTTGTTCTGTAAATTTTGACTAATTGCGTATTCGTGTATTCGTGTATTCGTGTATGTGAGTGTGCGTCTGTTCTCTTCGAAGAGCACTGGCAAATGCCAAACAAGTCAAATTGGAATTGCCCAAAATTGTGCTAAAATCGGATTGCAACTGACCAAAAGTCAAATCCGAAGTCAAAACTTGATGAGAACTGCAACTGATTGACAGCTGCAGAAGAAACGAGGCGGAGGCTGGGGGTAGCATTTACACCAGGAGTCTACTCCCGGTCAGCCATTCAGCCTTCCCTCCCTGCTTGTGTACATACATATATTATAAAATTGTGTGTGTGAACGAGCATTGGAAATGTGGGCAAGGGCAATCTGATTGAGCACATTCAATCCGCTTTCAGTATGGCTGTAAAATTAGTCAAGTTCTTTCGCTTGCGTTGAGCGTAAAAAGCACGCGAAACAAGCCAGAATATTATCAGTCGGCTGTACCCGACTGCATGCTACGCGTGCACTCGTCGCTTAGCGAGCTAAA
Source organism: Drosophila mayaguana (assembly GCA_037075325.1). Taxonomy (NCBI): domain Eukaryota; kingdom Metazoa; phylum Arthropoda; class Insecta; order Diptera; family Drosophilidae; genus Drosophila; species Drosophila mayaguana. Next base: position 336,782 of record JBAMCG010000016.1, on the reverse strand, counting down.
AGATCTAAAGCTTGACTTTAAATATAAATATGTATGTAGTTAAATATCCGCTAATATATTCAAGTGTTGATAGATTTAGAAAGTCATACACCCCAATTTAACACACACAACGCGTATGACCCGAAGCCAATATACCTGCTTTGAGTTTGCGAACGAGCATAGAGCAAAAACAACCGAAAATTTGTTGAGAAAATTTGCCACTTGACCTACCGCACTCAAATCTAAATTAAGCAACAAAATTTTTACGCGTTCTCTCTCTCTCCCTCTTCCTCACTTCTTTCGCCGTTCATTTCATTAACTCTTGCAATTCTACATACATACATACACACACACATGCATGCATGTGTGTTTGCATGTGTGACTGTCGACATATGGGCAAGTGTCAGCAGATTCTTCATTTCGCTTTCAGCCGTTACTTCGCAGATGCCCAGCTGAACACTGTGCAAAACAAGGGTATATTAGCGAGTCGTACTGTCGTTTACTGGGTATTTAATTGTGGGTCATTTGACCCTTGAATTTCTTTGTTTTTGTTATTGCTGACCTCTAATCTTGTTTTTCTGATATTTGTTTGTGCTTTCCACAAGTCAACAAGTTGACCCAAATTTTTTATGTGTATTGTAGGCTTGATTATTTAGATAATCAGTAAAGCTTCGAGTTAATGGCAATATTGAGTTGCGGAGAAACCTTTCAACATGCTTTCAATTAATTAAGAGCAACTTTTTAAGCTGGATTTTCAATTAGCAAGAACTCGAAAAAAAAAACAAGCAAAGAGCAAAAGAAAAGCTTTTAATCACAGCATTTGCAATGTTTTGTATTATCAGAGTGTACTTACACACACACACACACACACACACATGTACATGCATATTACAAATCATAAATTAAATCCGCAATCAGGTGATGCCATTAGTTTTTGTAGCTGGGAGACACACACATACATGCACACACAGTTGTTATGTGCGTGCAAGTAATTATAATTTGCAGTAAGCTAACATTTAGGTGTGGGAGAGAGAGAGAGAGAGAGAGAGAGAGAGAGAGAGAGAGAGAGAGAGAGAGAGAGAGAGAGAGAGAGAGAGAGAGAGAGAGATAGAGACGTGTGAGAGTATAGTTGGTATGGTGTTGGGTAGGGTTAGGAGGGGATTTGTTAGGGCAATGAAAGCGCAAAACAAAAATACAAATACAAAACACATAAGAGCAAAATGGAAAATATAAAGAAGAGAGAAGAACTGAAGCAGTTTATGCCAATTATGATATCAATTGTTGCCATGCCAACAGCGCAAGAGAGCGCGCCGCACATACATATGTACACAGATATTGCAGTTGAATAACTGTTTTAATTTTTTTGTTATACAAGTGTATACAAGTATGTATTTTTCGCGACTGCTTTTCTTCTGCTCTGTTGCTAAGTTTGCTATGTGTGTGTGTGTGTGTGTGTGTGTGCGTCAGTCAGACACTTGAACTGCTGGAAATCTGCCTTAACTCTATTTTATTGAATTGGTAGTGCGTGCCCCTGGGAACACCGAAGATAAATTACTCAATAGGTTATTTTCAATGGTCATTAGCCGAGCAATGTTTTTCGTTTATGCTGAAAGTTCTATTGGCTTGCTAAGGAAGGGGGCGTTGCATGCTGCATACTGAATGTTGCATTTGCATCGAAAGATGGCAACTCGCTTACGTTGCTTGCACTACTGTCATTTCTATGGTCGCAAATTGAGGTGAGTGAACTTGCATCAGTAGCAGCAACAACAATAGCCAGAGAAACCAACAACAACAACAGCAGCTTACCTCTTGGGTGACTCTCCCAGCCACCTACACAAGTTTCCAACATTTTCCTCTAGCCCGCAAAAACTGAAAATCTGATAATGAAAAAGAGGAGTCCCATAAATTTATCATTCAATTTGCACTCTTTACCTTGCATTTACTCACAACTTCGTTATTATATGAATGCTTGTAAGAGTCTTATAAATAAGATAGGCTTTGCATTCCTACCAACTGGAATGAACCTGTGGGTATATGGGTTTTAATTCAGTGAATGCAACGGGATAAGTAGACAGAAGGAGGCGTAGTATTGATCAGGGATTGCTGTCTGCATGGCGTAATAGAATCTATACAAACACAACTATAAGAATAAGAATGGGCATAAGAGTATGCGAGTAATGAGTATAAGAGTATGCAAGAAAATCTGTAATCCGCTTAAAATTATCGGCAAAAACCGATAACAATCTTCATTTATTCAATTATATCTCTCACAAAGTATTTGTAGATACGAGAAAAAAGTAGATAATCATTATTAAATGTTGGCTAGAGTATTTGCTAGTCGGGCAGTGCCTAGTAGATGCACTTCCTTCTGCCGTCCTCCTTCATTATAGGTATTCCTCGTTTTGCTGTTGCTTTCTTTGGTTGCAGCTCGATTTGGGCTTTTATTTTGGCTTTTGTTTTTGTTGGGCTTCAAAGTTTGCTTTTAATTACGCCATTTTCACTCACCCGCCTCCTTCCCTATTACAATTGTGGTTTATATTCTGAATATTTCCCTCAGCTTTTAGTTTTTCCCAACTCGTTTTCAATTAGAGTTCCCAAACTTTTTGCGCTTCGTGTTCCCAATTTTGGTGCCTTGTTTATGGCAAAGCGATTTGCTGGCAGAGGTGCGAATTTAGTTAATGAAACGAAACACTTAATTGATTGCCATGCAAATATCGAATACTTGCTGTAGGTGCTGCTCGATCATTGCAGCAGGTGAGAAACGAGTAATCAGGTATGAGCACTGCGGACTGAGCAGTGGGAGCAGCAGGGAGAGACATAGGAATAAAACCTGATATCGCTAATCAAGATTGATTGACAAACCATCGAACAGCTATAAACATTGTGAATTATATATTGTTAATCTAATCAATTTGGGCTTCACTTGTTGTTCTTATTGCTGTTGTTGTCTTCGCACCTGGCAACAGGCACAAAAATATCAGCAGCCGAATAAATAAAGACAACAACAAAAATCACCATATATCTGCATTCTCATTGTGTGAATAATACATGAATTATATACTCAGCCATTAGTTAAAATTAGCAATTTAATTAAAGAAATTTAAATAACAATTTGAGGAAGTGCAATTTTTATAAAATATATGACACTTTCATTTATTATTATTGTTTATTATGATTATTATTAGTTTTTATTATTATTTTTAGTTCTAATTATTATAATTATTATATTGATTTTACCTTTATTTAAAAATATTTTTTTTTGTATATGTATTCATTTAGTTTGGTATTTAAAGTAAAATATATGACACTTTCATGTATTATTATTGTTTATTATGATTATTATTAGTTTTTATTATTATTTTTAATTCTAATTATTATAATTATTATATTGAATTTACCTTTTTTTACAAATATTTTTTTTTGTATATGTATTCATTTAGTTTGGTATTTAAAGTAATTGTGTAAATGGGAATCAGTTACAAATAGTTCGGCTGCCACTTGATCTATTCCATTGGCCCCGAGTGTGAGCCCATGTGTGTGTGTGTGTGTGTGTGTGAGTTGGGTGCGCTACATCTTGCGTTTTATTTGATCATTTCGAGTAAGTTTAATAATATTCTAAATGGACTTGAATTTGCGAATGAGTTGATTACGCAGCTAATTGAAGCATTAATGCTTAACTCAGGTAAAACGAAAATTCAATTAGTTGCTGCCGTCGCTTGCTGCCTGCTCTACCTGGGGGCAAGAGTGTGGCATGTGGCAGGTAGCAGGTGGCAGCTAAATCAACAAGCATACGTCAGAGTCATGTGCCCGATCACAATGTCCAAATGAGGTATATTGGCTTCAAGCAATGTGCTCCTGCAAAATGGAAACACTTTTGACTTGTTAAGAAATAAACCTATTTCTGCCCTGCGTAACACTCGAGTTAGGTGCATGCAATTTGGGTATTTCCGACGGCCTGTTACACATTTTCTCTTGGCATTTGGCAAGTTTTCGAAATTGTTTTTAATACTATTTGCATTTCTATTTTCGACTCGCGTGACTCGTTGTTTATGTCTTGCAGCTCGAAAGGAAGGCAACAACATCGGGAAGAGGAAGAATAGGAACTGAAGAAAAGCTATGTATATAAGAGCATATATATAATTATATTTAAATTAAATAATTGTGATGGTAGATACAATATTGAGCCATTCTCCTGCCAGCAGCTGCCCGACTGTTTTCGACACGTTGTCAGCTGGGCAGGCCATGGCTGCAACAAAGGATGCAGGAGGTGAAAGTCTTCATTTACTGTTGGCCACAATTGCAAATATGAAAAGTTAACAGAGATAGGGCGTGAGCGGGTGGAGGGGGAAGGAGGGAGCTGGCTATCTTTGCTGCCTTTGACAGCCAGACAGAAAGGCTTTGTGCGAAAATATTTACAATTAAAGCGAGCGCTGTTTTAATTACACTGGCCAACATGATTTATTACCAATAAACAGAATTTGCATTGCATTTGCTCTCTCTCTCTCTCTCTCTCTCTCTCTCTCTCTCCCTCTCATGCTCCTGCTCTCTCCCTCTTGTGGCTTGATATATTTGTCTTTGCATTTGGCAAATGAGGCAGTTTATTTCGATACGCATTGCTATTTAGAATGCGCAGCTGTGCTGCCATTTAAACTAGCAATGCAGCCAGCGACTATGTGTCTATCTTTCCGTTTGTCTGTCTGTCTTTCAGTCTCTGCGTCTCTTCGCCTCCCTGCCTCGCCTCTCCCATTGCCCGCCTCCCGCTGCCGATAAATCAATTTACAAAGTAGCGACAGATGTGCACGTTGCAGCAATTGAAACAATGCCAAAAACTATTTGGTGCAAGTGCTTATATATACACTTATCCTATATATATACATATATATATATTCTGATTTATCAATCAGCTGCTGATGCATGGGCATTTCAATTGTTGGCACATTGAAATGCACGCACAAATTTCTCAAATGCTTTGATTTTGGCGATTGCTTTCCCTCTCCTCCTTCCATCCTGCTCAGTGCACTGAACCAGCGGAGAGTTTATTATATATATTCTATATATGTATTTATGTATGTATTCTGTAACAATAAATCTCTCTCATAAGCATGGTTGATATATTTGCTGCCCTCTTACTACCCTGAATGATGGACTGAGCCATGTCAAAATGTCCAGTGACTCTCCCATTGAGCAAGCTTTCTGGCTCGAATTGAATTTCACATTTGCTTATCGCTTCCCCGAGACTTGAGAGTGTAAATACATGATATAGACAAAGTGAACTAACGAATCTATGGAGTTGTGTTATTAATTAAGCCGTTTTGTTGCACAATTTGTTGTTTATTAGAGAGTCATTGAACCTGAATGCAAGGTAAGAGCTATCAAGCGTTAGTTAATGTAATAATGACAAACCGCAGCAGTAATCAACAGCGCTCATTGAAGCTAGCTCGCCCTCTGTGTGCGCTCTGTCTACATACGAATTTGTATATTAATATATAAATATATGTGTGGCCAAAAGTGTGCAATTTACGTCAGCGCTGCGGTAGCCACGGCAACAGTCGAAATTAGCAGCAATAAGTGCGAACCTAGCATTATTTGTAGCCCCTCTCGGCTTGCGCTGCGTATGCGCGATATGACAGTTACGTATACGCAGCGTGTGCTGCCCGAAGGCACACACACTCGCACCTGTCTGCGTGTGTGTATATAAGTGAGTGAGATTCAAAGCTTAACTTGGATTAATTACCACTAAATGCAATTTTATTGATTTTGTATGCCTTGCTCTCAAAGCAAAAGGGAAATTTATTTTTAACCTTTATTAAATAAATCAAAGTGAGACGCATTAGACTGCCGCTAATCTTGTATAATAGTTCATGTGGCATATACTGCGATCGGGTCACATTTAAGCGGCAAACGTCTATGTATCAGAGGCAAATTCAATTAAATTCAGGAGGGAGAAGGAGGCGGTGTTACGTATACGCACTGTACGACTGCTCAAGTGATTATTGTCTAGCCTTTCTTTTATATCGCATTTACAAATTATTTTGTATTTTATAAATGATACGCGAAACGAGCTCAGTGCAAGCTTTCTTCCCTTGCATTATTAGCGTCGCATATTCATTCTGGGAGGGAACGGCGACCTCGTAGACTGGCAGCGTGACTAGAGTCAGGCCCAGAACTTTCAAGCCGCAGTGTCTGGCAATGATGACCTAAGTGAGTGAATGCATTACCGAGTTTGATGAGGGCTCTGCCGAATGGACTCACCTCGGGCACCAAGGACACGCCGACGACATCGGCTCCAATTTTGCGCAAGAAGCGCTGCTCGGTCGGCGTTTCGTAGGCGGGGCCGCCCACGCAGGCATAGACGCCTGTCTTTATGCGGCCATCGTGCCCGATTTCCTCACTGATTTCCGTTGCCTTGGCGAGCAGCATCTCATCGTAGGCGCCGATCATCGAGGGGCGACGCGGGCCAAAGCGCGCGTCATTGAGGCCAACCAACGGGGAGTGGCCACCCCAGCTCAGAAAGTTGACGTGATCCTTGATGGCCACAACATCGCCCACATTGTGATCCACATTGATCGCGCCCGCAGAGCAGATAGTAAACAGGTACTCGACGCCACACAGCTTGAACATGCGCACAGGTAACGTACAGCTGCCTATCGGGTTGCCTTCGTAGCTGTGCATTCGTCCCTGGACAGCGATCACAGTGCCGCCCATGATTTGGCCCACGAACAGCTTGGAGATGTTGCCGTGCAGTGGGCTAATCGGGAAGTTCGGTATGTCCGTATATTGAATTACCACCGAGTTCTCGACCAAGTCGGCCAGCATGTCCACGTGCGAGCTCAGGATCAAGCCGAACTTTGGTTTTTTCTCCGTTCTATTGATTATGAAATTCGCCATCTTTTGCACATCGTCGAAGCTGTAGAGTTCTCCCTGTGGCGTCGCAATGATGTCCTTGGGCTTCGCATTGGCCTCCTCCTGCAGCCGCTTCTCGATCAGCAGCTTCATTCGACGTATCTGCAAAGCCGTCTTGAGCGCGCAGCAATCCCTGTTACACATTTTGATATTGCGATTCATTTTGGGACCGTTACTGGGATTCGCGGGGCTCAAGACGCTTGAAAATTTTGCTCTTCAGTTAATATAGTTTTTCTTGCTTTCTTTAGTTACATGCTCAAATTGAAAATTACAAAAATTTTTGACATAAGGATGAGCAACTGCTTGGTTAGCGTATTTCTCTTCGTCTTCATAGCCATTAAGGAATGAAGTTGCCTCTTTGAAGAAACTTTACCCATAGAGGAAAGAACTACTTGAGAATGAGCAAGAGAAGTACAGAAACTTATTTTGCTTATTCCCAAAAGCCGATCTACTCAGTTCACTCTGCGAGCGAGCACAAATGTCGCTCAGCTGAACGAACTCAGCGGCTCTTTCGGCTCTGGCTTCATTCTCTGGCCCTATAAGAGGGCGAGCCTAGGGCAGAGTTGATTTAGTTGGATCGCTGATCTCCTGCTGATTGGTCGCAGTGAAGTGAAATTGTGTTAATTACTAATAAAGCATTTTATATACTAATTTATTGATAAATATTAACTATTTAAAGTATATTTAGGTCACTGATTAATGTTTATTATTAAACAAATAATATTATCTATACGAATATTATTAGATTAACAAGTAAACAGGCAAATTATTAAAATAATAATTATGGTTGTTGAACTAATGATGATGATAGTGATCATTATGATGATTATGCTTATTATCATGGTATCATATCATGTGGCTGATCTTCGAATGTTAGTAGTGATCGTTGATAATGATCAACATACTAATGATCGTCAGCATTAAAATAAGTGCACTTTTAATCAATGTACGATCAGTCTAGTTAATCTCCATCACAAAGATCATTATGATTATTTTGAGTTTTATGATTTTTGTAATGCTTTGATATTACTTAGCAATGGAGAATGTGTTAAATGTCTTCCGCTGCTTTTAGTTAACATATTTCATTCAGATTTGAAGTCTCCTCCATTTTCGTGCATTTCTGTCGATGTCTATTACGTGTTTACTATTTGCCTTTCGTGATAAACAAAAGCTACGTCTCAGCGATTCCAACGTCGGCTCGGACTTGTAATTTATATCATCGCATTGATTATAATCTCTGCGGTTTGATCGCAGCCAGCGCAGCGGCACTGTCAACAGCGAGTGGTTGGCGAACGTGACTTTGTAGGCGGCAACAACAACAACAACAACAACAACAACAACAATAGAAAACCAAACAACTACAACTACAGCAACAACACTGCTCAAATAACAAAGCGCTGCAAAGTTTTCTATTTCAGTTTTGTTGTTGCTTTGCGCTTCGGCTTTGTTATTGTAAAATTCATAAATTTATAGCGACGGGCAAACGCTTCAGCGATTCACTCAGTGCCAGCGACTCTGATCCGCTGCCCACTCTAAATATAGCTATGTAAATATGTGGGCGTGGCACAGCCTTCAGCCACGCCCAGTCGATCTGTCAAGCAGCAGTCACAATTTCCAGCTGCGGCTGTTGACAGATGCGCGCCGAAAAAACCGCATGAACAAAAAGAAAAAACAAAAGCAACAACAAGTGAAACTGCTTCAGAGAGCACGACTATGGAGATACCTTATATATATGTATAGAGAGAGATACTCGTTTCGTGCTACAGTCATAGTCAGTCAGTCATCTTGTACCTTTGCAGAGCTACAGAGTTGTTCCTATATGGTCTTATACGGTATTATACTCCCTATTCTACATTGAGAATAACTCTCTGTGGCTATATCTTCACTTATATATATATGCAACTATAAGTTTGCTGCAGACATAGGTGAGTGGAAAGTCACTACACTGAAGCCAATATACTCTCTTTGGCCTCTTGCTATGGGTGCAGGGCAGAAAAATGTATAAAAAATTTGACTTGTGGCGTTGACTGTTGACAGATTGTTGTTGCGGCATCTGTTGTTGTTTATTGGTTTACCCTATTAATTAGCAAAGAAATAAGTTATAATGGCATCCACTGGCCAGCAGCCAGCAGCCAGCAGCCAACACCCAGACAGACAACCAACGACAACAATTTGAATTGTTTATCAGGCGGCCACATGCATTTTGTTTATCCCCACAGAGAGGAAGGGCGAGGGCGAGGGCGAGGGAGAGGGACAGGGAGAGAAGGGCAAACAGAATGCAAATGAGGCTGACTATAAGCATAAATATTCTGTGTAGAATCTAGCAACAACTACAGCAGCAGCAGTAGCAGCAGCAACAACAATAACAACAACAATAGAATGGCAAGAGTACCTTGCCTGATATTCAATGATGTCGGACAACAGGTCGTATGCTTGTGTTTTCACTTAAATCACGTATACGCATGGTAAACATCTGATTGGTGCCAAAACAAAAGATAGTGCTCGAAATAATATGATTAATTGCGATCTACGTGTTTCATTTACGTGTTGCATTTGCACACAAAAATCCTCTTTTGTTCCACTTGTTTTCACATGACTCACAATGCACAATTAAGCTGCTTATTAAGGCTACAAATAACACAAAGGAATATTTAATATGTAAATATATATAAATATAAATATATATATATAAATATAAATATATATATATATATATATATATATATATATATATATATATATATATATATATATATATATATATATGTCATGATATACATACATATGTCAGTAAACGTCATTCCACTTCTGATGCATGCTGAACTCAACTGAGTCATCAGGCTCTCATGTCTCCGTTCTGAGCAGGAGAACACCATGTGCCATCCATGCCATTGCCTTCAGTTTAATATTATAGTAAGGACTGGGTGTTTGCTAGTCGGTCAGCTGCGGCACTTCCTTGGCATAATCTAGCTTTAGCTTTATATGATAACATCTCATTTTATTTACCCCAGCTAACATTTTGGTCTCTCTGCTGTTCCTCTCTTTGCAGTTATCTACACTCGCCAGACGTGAGTGAGAGTGATTTCGGCCAGGCGGCTCGCTGATACCAATGAAAGCCAATGCAAACAACAGTTGCAATTATTTTAGTAGTGCATGCGGAGAGTCAAGCGTTGCTAGAGAACAGCTGAAGAGGAGGGTGAAGCGCGCGCATCGCAGCCATACGTACAAGTGTTTGAATCATAATCCGTTAACGAGGCTCAAGCTGCCTGCGACTGCAGCCTCTGTCTGAAGTTTAGCTGTAAAAGCAGCTCCTGACCAAGAGCCGAAGTTCAAGTTGTTGACGTTTCTGCCATTTACTCTGGCTCTGGCTCCAGCTTAGTTGTTGCCTCTCGTTTCGGCGACCGCCTGTTGCACAAAAGTCAAAGCCAAGGCAGTTGCCTTAATTGCCCCGACAACCGCAGCAACAGCAACAGCAACAGCAACAGCAACAACAGTAACAGCAACAATCAGCGAGGAGAGTCAAGAGACGTTCCGCCGAAAACGAAATTCTGCAAGTGAAAATTTACTTTATAATCAAGTGAGAGAGAGGGAGCGAGGGAGAGAGCAGGAGGAGAGAAATCTAGATTGTGAATGACAACGAGTCGAGCAGCTCCTTTAGCTACAAAGCAGCCAAGCTGACTCCGACGAGTTTCCTTTACAGTAAAAAACCAGTAACTGGAACTGGAACTGGTATTCGTCTACACACACACAGACACATATATATGCAATATATAATATTATCAGCGACTCAGCACACACGCATATACACATACGCACGCACACACACCAATGTACTGGGCTGTTGATTATTACGCGGAAATGGGACAAATCTCACAAGATGTAAGTAAAATAATGATGTATTTCTAGCTATAAGTATTACTACTTTAGATTTTCGAGACTTCTTCGATTGCAGAAGAGAGAAAATATAAGAAAACATGAGAAAATATAAAAATATAATAAACTAATATATATCGAGGTAGTTCAAGCAGCTTCCAGGTCTTGTCTGAAATATTTTCAGAACGAGAGTGGCGCTATCTCTGCCGCAAGCCAAAATGATTTTGGTCAACCCAGTTCGTGTGCTAATTTTTGCAAATTTAACTAATTCGGCTTAGGGATCGATCCATAGGCTTAATACGAACATTGATGCTTAGCTCCCATTCAAAATTGTTCGCATTTATTACAATTATTTCGCTGGCAATGGATTTGTGTGTAATTGAGTGCCACAAACTGTTGCCACAGACGGTTGCATGCAGAGAGGGGAGAGGCAGGCAGAGGCTGTGTTTGCCACGTGTAAATCGAATAAACGGCTCTAAGGGAAATCAACATTCAAAATGAGCTGCTTTCGCCTGTTTGGTTCGGGCTTTCGTGTAATTCATGAACTAATTGAATTTTTGCAGATTGCTGCGGGCCAGTTCAACTCTCTGTCTACACACACACACACACACACTCACAGCTAAGTTGTGCAACCCGAGTCGAATGCGAGTTTTGTTTCATTATAAAGTCTAGACTAATTAGAGATACAAATATGTTTCGCATATCATGTCAAAATTGTAGTTAAATTAATTAAAGCCAGCAGCGCGTACATCTGCTTGCCTCAGATGAGAGTGAACAGAGGGATTGAATGAAACAGAGTGAGACAGCGAGAGACTGAGAGAGAGAGACAACTTGCATAGATGCCCTTTTGTATTTTTCATTTAGCTGCTGGCAAATAGTTTTGATGGACAATGCGGGATTTGGCTTCAACAATATTAGCACAATATAGCAAAAAGGAGAGGGAGAGAATAAGCTGAATCCAGGTGGATTTTCATTTAACATCAGGAGAAATTCTATGAAATAAAAGTTTTAATTGAAGGAGAATAAATTGAGAACTTCAAACTATGCGAATACTGCGCAGTTTTTATGCTGATTTCTATCTCATTACACTAAAGCGCTATATTGTCATTTAATATAAATACATATATGTGCGTATGTGAAAGAATTTAGAATAAAATATTGTGTAGCCGGGTGAAACTAGGTCAATTCATCTGTTGCATAGGGAGAGCCAGACAAAGATAGATGTATATACAGAGAGAGAGAGAGAGAGAGAGAGATATGGAGAGAGAGAGAAACAGAAAGACTGTGAAAGTAGAGAGAGAGGGAAAGATTTAGAGATGGAGGAAGACCCTTAAAGATAGGATAGAAATGGAGACTGAGAGATGGAGAAAACTGATAGAGACATAAGTACAGACAGGAGGATAGAGAGGGAGATGGCGGGACAGAGAAGATGAACAGGGCAATCTCTTTAGATTATCGTTTTCGTTATTATGCTGCCCTATAAATTCTAGAAAGTCGATTTTCATTAAGAATTAAATGCTAAATAAAATCAAATTGAAATCTATTTAGAAAATTAGCTTTCACTTTGTATTCTTATAAATCAGCGTGGCATATTTGGCTGGCATTTACGAGTCCTTAGAAAAGTTTATATACTCAACCGATTCAATACAATAAGAATATAAATTAAAATATGCATAAAAAGCGTAGAGAAGAACCGAATAAAGTCGAATCTTTATGGCTATTATTGAATTTGGCTGACTAAATGGCACGCACATGCCATATAGATAGATGTTCTATTTATGCTTTTTTATAGCTTCTCGCACATAAACATATACTATATAATAAATTTATAAATAACAAAAATACATCTGAATCATGTCGCAATGCCAGGCGAAGCGCGTTAGATAAATTTATATACTAAACATTTGGACTTACTTCCGCATCTGCAATTAAATTGCACAAATCTTTAAATGAAATGCTGAAAATGCTGAAAATGCTTAAAATGCTGCAAATGTTGGCAAATTCGTTTTGGGTCGCTCTAAAGTGTAACCAAAACTAATCTGATGCAATTTTCCGTTGCGCATTTCAGCCAGATGGTGAATCAGGCACGCAGATGGTCATTCGGTCTAGAAAAGCAGCGACTGCATTAGTCAGCTATTAAATTTAGTCAATCAGGCAGCCAGCGTATTTAAATATACGTCTCACCAGAGCTGTACTACTATCAGTCAGTCAGTCAATCAGTTAAGCAGTTGGGCAACCAGCTAGTAAAATTGTAAGGAGCTCGTCTTTCAGTCAGACTGATTAGTTAGCCAGAGAGACTGACCGAAGAGTCAGCTAGTCAGACTTCAATCAATCAATAAGGTAATCAATCACCTCCTCAACTATCCATGCATTTACTTGGTCAATCCAGCAGACCCTCAATCATATTTAGTATGTATACAGTATTTACTAGAGAAGAGATGTATTACTCTCACTTGTTCAGTCAATGAGTCAGTCAGTCAGTCAGTCTCACAAGAGCTGTACTATTATCAGTCAGTCAGTCAGTCAATCAGTCAAGCAGTTGGGCAACCAGCTAGTAAAATTGTAAGGAGCTCGTCTTTCAGTCAGACTGATTAGTTAGCCAGAGAGACTGACCGAAGCTAGTCAGACTTCAATCAATCAATAAGGTAATCAATCACCTCCTCAACTATTCATGCATTAACTTGGTCAATCGAGCAGACCCTCAATCATTTTAAGTATATATACAGTATTTACTAGAGAAGAGATGTATTACTCTCACTTGTTCAGTCAATGAGTCAGTCAGTCAGTCAGTCTCACAAGAGCTGTACTATCAGTCAGTCAGTCAGTCAATCAGTTGGGCAACCAGCTAGTAAAATTGTAAGGAGTTCGTCTTTCAGTCAGACTGATTAGTTAGCCAGAGAGACTGACCGAAGCTAGTCAGACTTCAATCAATCAATAAGGTAATCAATCACCTCCTCAACTATCCATGCATTAACTTGGTCAATCGAGCAGACCCTCAATCATTTTAAGTATATATACAGTATTTACTAGAGAAGAGATGTATTACTCTCACTTGTTCAGTCAATCAGTCAGTCAGTCAGTCAGTCTCACAAGAGCTGTACTACCATCAGTCAGTCAGTCAGTCAGTCAGTCAATCAGTCGAGCAGTTGGGCAACCAGCTAGTAAAATTGTAAGGAATTTGTCTTTCAGTTAGACTGATTAGCTAGTCAGTCAGACAGACCGAAGAGACAGTTATTAGTCCGACTTCTATCAATCAATAAGATAATCATTCAATCAATCACCTCCTCAACTATCCATGCATTAACTTGGTCAATCCAGCAGACTTTCAACCATATTTAGTATATATACAGTATTTACTAGAGAAGAGATGTATTACTCTCACTTGTTCAGTCAATCAGTCAGTCAGTCAAGCTTCGATTAGTCGATAGCCAAGAGAAGAGAACTCTCTCAGCCCTTCTCTTCAGCTCTCTCGCGAAACTGTTGTCTGTCAGTCGTCCATCAATAAGCTTGCTACTCCGCTCTCTCTTAGTCAATCACTCAGTCAGTCACTCTGTCAGTCAGTCAGTGTGCCATGTCGTTATTCCGTCACTCAGCGAAAGGCTTTTGGATTATTGCCAGAGTGCGAATGGTGCACATCTGTTTATTTTGATATTGTTGCCCATCACTCTGGGTATTTTTATACAATTTTCAATTATACCAAAGGCCAAAAGATCTCCGCGTTATATAAATACAGAGCACTCTCTGTCCATCGACTGGCTATGGCTGTTTGTCTCCGATTCAGTCTCTAATGAACAGAGCTAAAGCAGAGAAATGACAATTATGAAAATCACTGTATGCATAAGTATGCCAGGTCTTATCAATAAACTGTTATCGGGCCAAGGAGCAGCTGGGACTTGTCTGTCTGTCCGTTTATTGTTAGCTCAACTACAGTTGTTGTTGTTGCTGTTGCTGTTGCTGTTGCTGTTGTTGTAGTCATCGTTGCGGCTGCCGTTCTCCTCGTTGTTACGGGCAATAATATGCACCCTCATAATAATTTGCCACACTTTGCCGCACTTGTGTTTAGTTAGTTCGTGTCTTTGTGTTTGTATTGCTATTGTTCTGCCTTTAGAGCTTCGATTGTTTGCGCTTTATCAGTAGACAAAGTGTCGCAGCAACTGAGTGCCAGACAGGCACACACACACACACACACACTTGCACAGTGACTAACACCCACCCACACACACACAGACACACGAACAGAGCTGTTAACTATCTAATGTTAAACAAAAACCAGATGGAAATCAGAAAGGCGGAAAAATACGTGCAAGAGGAAATTAAAAAAAGGAGACAAAAACTGAACAACAAATTGTTAGTTCCATAAATGATCATCACTTTTTACATTTGTACCTTTTTTTCGCTTTTTATATTATATATATACATATGGATATTGGAGTAGCTAAAGAACCTTGTCTCATAAATAATTTAACAAATTCAACAAAAATCGAGGAATGTCTTCAATCATCATATATGAAAATAATGAAAGGGTTTTCAGCAAAGAGCGCGAGAGTGAGATAAAGAGAGAGAGAGAGAGATTGAAAATGCACCAGCTAAAAAAGGCTAGATCTGGCTGCGCGAATCAGCTACATTCGCATCCCAGACACGCACACAGAGACACACACACAGAGAGCGAGCAGTCTGTCAATATTGGCAGCTGCTAGACACTTGCAAACATGCATAGTGCTTACCGATAGCATGCAGTTGCATGCGGAGTGTAAATAGATACATGCATGTGTGCATGTACATATGTAGATACTCATAAGAACTGGATGCCACATGTGCTGCCTGCACAAGCAAAAAGAAACAAGAGCTGCAGAAAAATCCAGTGGCTCGACAGTGTAAAACAAAAGCTAAAACAAAAAACAAAAAACAAAAAACAAAAAGAAGATGGCAAACACACAAGATAAACAAAGATAAGCGAATGAGTTTATAAATTGTGTTTTGCAGAGTGCCTGAAAAGGTTTTTTGCACTCCCAATATTTGAACAGCAAACTGAATGAATGCAGTTGATTAATTAAATAATATACACTGATTACAATGTATATCAAATACAACAGAGATATGGCTATGGCATAGGCTGCAGCTGCAGCTGCTCGGCTCATTGTTCCCGCTGTAAGTGGAGCACTATTCATATATGTACATGCATACATATATAAATGGACATGTCTATATGAGACGCATGTGCATGCACTGAGATTCATATGCAAATAAACCTAAATTAATATGCTAAGCTCCAACTACAAGCCGAACAAAATCCAATTATATATATTTTATATATGTGTGTATACAGCGCTCACTTATGAGTTTATAGTTTATCACGTCTAGACACGCGTTTTTATTAGCTACAAATAGTTTATAATGCAGCAGCAGAGACAAACACGGAGATATGAGTGTAATCATAGGTGAAGGCGCACAGTAAGAGTGCTCAAGTGGGGAGTGATTGACTAGGACTACGACTAGGACTGGGACTAGGACTAGGACTAGGACTAGAGCTAGGACTAGCACTGGGACAAAGTAAGAGTGCTCAAGTGGGGAGTGATTGACTAGGACTAGGACTAGGACTGGGACTAGGACTAGGACTAGAGCTAGGACTAGAGCTAGGACTAGAGCTAGGACTAGCACTGGGACAAAGTAAGAGTGCTCAAGTGGGGAGTGATTGACTAGGACTACGACTAGGACTGGGACTAGGACTAGGACTAGGACTAGAGCTAGGACTAGCACTGGGACAAAGTAAGAGTGCTCAAGTGGGGAGTGATTGACTAGGACTAGGACTAGGACTGGGACTAGGACTAGAGCTAGGACTAGAGCTAGGACTAGCACTGGGACAAAGTAAGAGTGCTCAAGTGGGGAGTGATTGACTAGGACTAGGACTAGGACTGGGACTAGGACTAGGACTAGAGCTAGGACTAGAGCTAGGACTAGCACTGGGACAAAGTAAGAGTGCTCAAGTGGGGAGTGATTGACTAGGACTAGGACTAGGACTGGGACTGGGACTAGGACTAGGACTAGAGCTAGGACTAGAGCTAGGACTAGCACTGGGACAAAGTAAGAGTGCTCAAGTGGGGAGTGATTGACTAGGACTACGACTAGGACTAGGACTAGGACTAGGACTAGGACTAGGACTAGGACTAGGACTAGGACTAGGACTAGGACTAGGACTAGGACTAGGACTAGGACTAGGACTAGGACTAGGACTGGGACTAGGACTAGGACTAGGACTAGGACTAGGACTGGGACAAAGTAAGAGTGCTCAAGTGGGGAGTGATTGACTAGGACTACGACTAGGACTAGTACTGGGACTAGGACTAGGACTGGGACTGGGACTAGGACTAGGACTAGAGCTAGGACTAGCACTGGGACAAAGTTAAGAGTGCTCAAGTGGGGAGTGATTGACTAGGACTAGGACTAGGACTAGGACTATCACTAGAACTACGACATGTCCTCATTGCGCATGCGAAGCAACCAACCCATAAAGTTCCTATTTACAAGTGAATAGTATATTAATAATAATATAAATAAATATGTATAATTATCTGGGTACAAAAACTAATATACTCCAATTACACATTTTGGACAGGCTTGGATGAAAAACAATGCCTTCAAGTTGTTTTTTCTTCACTTTACTTTGTTGTACTTTTATTATTATTTGGTTTTCATAGACACCCATTTTATAATAATAATAATAATAATAATAATAATAATAATAATAATAATAATAATAATAATAATAATAATAATAATAATAATAATAATAATAATAATAATAATAATAATAATAATAATAATAATAATAATAACAATAATAATAATAATAATAATAATAATAATAATAATAATAATAATAATAATAATAATAATAATAATAATTATTATAATTATAATAATATATAATAAATATATATAATTTATGGGGTCGCTCTTACCTCGGTACAAAAGCTAATATGCTCCATTTGGGTGCAAAATCAATTCCTTCGAGTTGTTTTTCTTCACTTTACTTTGTTGTACTTTTATTATTATTATTATTTGGTTTTCATAGACACCCATTTTAGTTTGCATTTCTAGCACCTGCCGTTTTTTCCACTTTACTTGTTTACCTATTCACCTGTGTAGCTGTCTCTGTCGCACTGCCCGGCTATCTCTACCTACTTATTTATTTTGTTTGCTATTTCTCTTTTTGAGCTGTCTACCATTTATGCTAATTTATTTGCTTGTTTACCAGCTTTTGTTTTAATTTGTTGAGGCCACTACTGTTGACATTTGAAGCGAAACCTCGCGCCCACTCGGCAACAACAGCAACTACAACAACAACAACAACAACAACAATTTTATGAAAACAAAAACCTAGAACAACAATGAAAATTCCGCATCAAGTGAAAACCGCAAAGCAGAAAAACTAAAGTAAATCAAGTTGTCAGTCAAAAAGAAAACAATAAGAAAACGTGTTAGGGCATTGCAACCGGGTGCAACTGACAGCAGAATACTCGCTAATGGCCACAATTTCATAGTTGTGCAATTAATGCAGACTTGATTTATGCTTAGGAATAAAGTTTTCGTTTTCACATTTGCCACGCCCCTAAATTATCTAAACACTTTCTCAATATACATTCAAAATCTCAGTTCTGCACACGACAAGCACATATACTCCTTTTGATATCAGGAGCAGGCATTGCAACTGAAATATAACCCTCTTCGTCATGTGCTAATTATGCAAATTATTTTATTTGGTTTATTTATGTTGTACTTCATGCGTTTTCCTGCTTCACTCTTTGTTCTCTTTATTTATTATTGCGAAGGCGGAGATCAAAATTAGCTCACAATAATTAATTACTCAAATTAACATAAGCCAAGAGAGCAAGAAGAGCAGAAGCAACCACATGAGAAAAGCTGAAAATAGAAGCATAAATAGCAACAGCAGCAGCAGCAGCAGGCACTGTAGAAAAAGAAGAAGAAGAAGAAGACCGTTTGACAGTACGTCTCATTTGTAAGCGCCACGCTTTATGATTTCGCACGTAAACACTTCCGTGAATATATACTCTGTAGAGCCATTGAATCTCCCACACTGAGCAATGGAAATTTCGGCACAAGACTGAATGGGAAGTGGCACGGAAAGGGCTCGGTTAGGTTCCCTAGAAGCGGCCTTTATGATTCAGCAGTCGTGTGTATAACAGCAATGCACAACTGCGCTGTATAACAGCGATGCATAAGGATCAATAATGTATGACAGCCAGAAGCTGTATAACAACGATGCATAAGGGCTGGGTTTGGTTATCTACAAGCGAACTTTATGATTCAGCGGCCGTGTGTATAACAGTTATGCACAACTGCGCTGTATAACAGCGATGCATAAGGATCAATAATGTATGACAGCCAGAAGCTGTATAACAACGATGCATAAGGGCTGGGTTTGGTTATCTACAAGCGAACTTTATGATTCAGCGGCCGTGTATATAACAGTAATGCACAACTGCGCTGTATAACAGCGATGTATAAGAGAAGCGTGTGGTGAGGATCAATAATGTATGACAGCCAAAAGCTGTATAACAACAATGCAAAAAAGCAATGTATAACAGTCATGTATAATAGCAAAGTATGCCAGATGTAACAGATTTGTACAAGTGAAATGAGTTAAGCAGAGCTAATTAACTGTTATACGAGACAGCAGAAATGAAAGGCAAGCCGCAAGCCGCAAAACGCGAATTACGTTAATTATTTCGTTAAATAATATCTACTCCAATGCAAATTGTTAAACACACACGAATATGAAAGAAGGCCTGGGAGTGCCTTGAGTGCTCTAAAGCCTTTTTGCCGGCTCGACTTCTGTTGACTTTGGGTTGAGTTCTAATTTTAGTTAAAGGCGAACTTATGACGCATCACAATGAATAATTTGTTGTCTCGCAGTCTTGACGGGGCGAAGCTTCCCTTTGCCTCTAGTGGCGGTAACTTTGCTAAACAGTGTAATTATTAGTCACCTCGGCGAATATCGGCTCTGTGTTTGCTTATGCAATTCAATTTTATAATTAAAATGCCAGCTGGCTGCCACGTCTGTCATCAAGGCACGAATGAACTCCTCTCCCCCTTCTGTGCTGCCCTTGTCGAAAGTATCGCTTGTTGTGCTTTAGAAGCTGGCATTACTTCAAGTCCACTCAATTATGCTCAAATTTATGCATGAATGCTTAAGCAAGGGCCTGGTTTCTCGCTTTTTCGCTGTTCACTTTTCAGTTTTCGGCGACAACAGCAACAGCAACAGCAACAACAACATCGAAAATAATAATAATAATCATAAAAATAACAACATTAAAATGTGTGTAGCGATAAATTATGCTCAGTCACGTCTCGCATTCATATGGAGCAAGAGTCGCTTCCTCTAATGTTGACCTCCATTTAATGTTTTGTGTTTCCTATGCTCATGTTGTTTGTTATATATATATATATATACATATACACTTTTTGCGCAGCTCTTACACAAAAACAAAAAGCAAACTAAAATAGACAAACTACTTGCGTTAGACTCTGACTCTGGAGTAGTAGGCAGGAGACTGAGAGTCGAAGAGGAGGACAGTTCTTTCAATTAATCAATTTATTAGAGGAGAGTGAGTATCTATTACCTATCAGCCGATCCATCTATTGGTCTATCTATCATATTTATTAAAGTGTGCGTCCCTAATGAAGACGTAGAGAGCGAGAGCTTCATTCAAATGACACATCAAAGTGCATTCACAGCAGAAACAAAAAAGCGAGACACTCACCATATCACGTATACGCCATGCGAATGAACGAGTGTTGATGAGTCTGCTGGAATTACGAATACCCTGCATGCTGCTGTGATGCAAGCACTCAAATCTTTAACTGACAAAGGCACTGCATAAAACAGCATACACTTGATTGCATACATACTCTTGTCCATTAAACTTGGCCCAGCCAGCTGTCTGCCCTCCTCCCGCTGCATTTTCTGTCTTCCTCCTCCTGCTACTGCTGCTTCTGTGTAACCAACTGGTCCCTGGCCACTATGTAAGCTCTGCTCTCATAAGCCAAAGCCAAAGTCAAAGTGGTTTTACTTTGCGAACCGGTTTCTCTTCCATCAAAGCGCGCGTCTCTATGTGTGTGTGTGTGTGTGTGTGAGTGTGTGAGCTATTTTCCATGCTGCTGTCTTATACTACACTTATACGACAGTTTCTTGACTGCGCTGCATTCACTCTGCTTGTACCCCGCGATTTCTAGACTTGTTTTCCTAAACGAATGAAAGAGGCGCAGCAGCAGCTTTCAGTAATTTATACTCAATTAACGTATATTAATTAATTATAATTTGCTTCTTACGCAGTTTGTCAACGCGTTTTTGTTCCTCCTCCTCCTCCTCCTCCTATTCGTCCCAGCGAAGCGCGAAAGAGTCTGACGAGTTCTTGCGAACCTTCAATTTGCCCTGGCGCCACTTAACGACGAGCAGCCAATTAAAATGCTAAAAAAAAGTAAACAGAATGCAAATAAAGAGCGAAAATGCGAATAAAACAACAATAACAGCAGGCAAGAGTCGGGAGTGCTCGACTATGAGACACCCTGAACTGGTGGAAAAAAGCTATAGAATTTGACCACTTCATTTGATCTGGGCACACAGTCTTATACCCTGATATACTTTACTGCTCCTATAGATTCAAATGGTGGAACTTGCTTAGACTTATGCCTTTGTATTCCTGCATCCCCTGTAATCTGGTATTTTGATAGTCGAGCCGTCTTGAATGCAAGATTGTTCTAGAACCATGCGCTTCTGCGTTACTCTTCTTATCTTATGCTCTTATAGTCCTAAAAGTACTCTATTCTTCTAATCTCTCGCTTATCTATATGTTTATGCAAAAACAATATACCCGCCTTAATCATGCAAATTATGTTCAGAGGTCTACAGCTAACATTGAACTAGAACCTGTAATTTCTCTGCTGGAAATTGGCTCGTTTGGCACACGATTAGAACAGTTGAATAAATTTTTGATTTGCGAATTGGAGGAGTAGAGTAAACTATTAACACATATCTCGCAAACGAATGGCCACGATCTGTGTGTGTGTGCAGCCCACATCAATTTGCATTTGAATAGTTGGCCATAAATCACATTGATTAATGGAATGTCTTGTTTATATGCTTAGTTCGGCACTTGTTAATGTCCGCTGGCTGGCTACCAGCGAAAATATGTCTAGCTCGACATTAAACATAATTCATTATGTGAGAGTGTTTGTTGTCATTTGGCAATCAAACACTGAGCTACAAAACTGGGATCACAATACTATGAAGCTGGATCCGAGCTGATGCTGCAGCTGTAGTCGAATGCTTGAAATAATATCATCACTTTAGAGTTGTGACTGTAGAAATAATTAAAAATATGCTGGACTCGTTGCCTTGCCAAGGTAGTTTATGCAGAAAACATTTTCATCAGTGGATGAAATATAAAAACCCAACTCTTATAAGAAACTGAATAGATTGCTTATGCGGCTGGGGCTATTTTATCCGGCGGAGCTGATTTAATAAACACATTATAAAGCAGTTCCATTTTGTTTGTTGATTCTGGTCTGTGGGTGTTTGCTTCAAAGTCGAGTGTAGATTTGATTTTTCATTTTGTGTTCAGTTTTGATTGAACCGCTTGCCAAATTTGGCTAGATTATATTTTAGAATAAGGCGAAAAGTGCGCGTAGGCGTCGCAGGTTCGCATGCAAATTGTTTTAGCAACTACTTTAGAGAATCGTATTAAATTTATACGCCAATATATGTATGTGTGCATATAGTCTGTGCCTACATGGTACACAAAACGATAAGCAACTGCCTGATTGCGGCTCGCTATCAAGCAGCAGAAGGCAGCCAAGTCCGACTACAAAGAAATGACTAGCAAATAGAAGAAAACAAAAACAGAAAAGAGCAAAAACTAAACAAAACAAAGCAACTAACAAAAAAGTCATTGAACGTTTAATAACATCGCCCCAGTTTAGACGACAACAACAATGAAATAATAAAAGAAAAAACAACTTTGATTAACATTTTACAGCCAGCCAGAGCTCGAGTAAGCGGCGAGCAGATAAAAATATAGCAAAACGCTGCTGCATAAACATGTGTTGTTGAATGAGCAAATTATATATGTTCACATATATGTACATATATATCTCTATAAGTAGATTTAGTTTATACACACATTATATATCTCTGTGGTAGCCTCTGAGCCAACAACAACAAGCGCTGCTTTTGTATAGCTAATTGTTTAATAGCTACTTCAAAAGCACATCTCCAGCATCTGCATGCCAGCGCTGAGCAGCTGGCTTTTTTTGAGGACAAATCTAGCACTTTTGTAGCTATCCGATTGATTATTGGTTTCCTCGGCCTCCTCTTTATCAGTGTTGCCCAGTTGGCCTTATTTTAGGAGAAATCTGGGCTAGTTGAATTTTAGTTGAAGCTGCTCAAGGAAATAGTCATCCTGCGTTTCTGGAAAATGCCGACTTTTTGTTTGTTATAGTCAACTGCTTACGGAACTCTTCTTTTATAACTCTCCTTCCTTCACTTGCCCCTATTCTTGTTTCACCTGCGGTCAACCTGTCGTTTTGCTAATGAAAGTCTAAGGATCTCTAAAAGTAGAGAACAACCTTGTGTATCCGTGCTTCTAATTAGAGATCTAGCCTTTTATCACATATCTTTGTTTATAGCTAAGTGCTTAAGAAGCTCAGCACTCTATCTGAGTTGCTTAGCTTATCATTGCTGCCAAGTCAGAATTTTAAAGTCAAATCTGTCGCCATAGCTCTCCTCCTAGGCAGTTCTCCTCTGTTTGGTCTCCCAGCTTCACTTGGCCTGGCAATTCTGCCCAGTTTCTCTCCCTCTCTCTTTCTCTCTCTCGCTTTCTCTCTCTCTAAACATATTTAGCCTTTTGCAACCTGTTCAATTCAGTTGCGTACATCTCTGTGCAGCAGCGATAATTTCAATAAATCTGCAGCTTAAGCACTTGCCTCTACGAAGTTGGCTTTATGAATGGGCCATTGCGGGGAGTCGGTCCTTCAATTCAATGGCAATCAGCTTTAGAGGAGCGCTGGCTTGCAGTAATAATGTAATAGAGAGCAATGTTTGCCTTTGCCGTTGCCGTTGCCGTTGCCTGTTTGGCTTAGCCTTTTGCCTTTGGCCTTCATGCACTAAAAAGGCGCATTACTCAAATATCTGATGCGAAATGCAATTCAGTGGACGCTGCTTGCCATGGCAACTGTTTATTGATTGGCAATCCGGAGGACTCAATAAAGCGATGGCCTTTTTGTGCGCGCAACAGGATATCAAGTTAACTGTAAACTGCTCATTTCGAATGTTTCATGATTAAAAAGCTGTTTGTTTTTATGTGTGCGTGTGTGTGTGAGTGAGTATTTTATTTACTTTTATTTGTTTTTTTTTTTTTTGCTGTTATGGATACGTTTTATGCATTTTTTCACATACAAACATTGATTACACGTCGCTTGTGCAATATAAATATATATATATATATATATATATATATATATATATATTGTGTGTGTTTATAGGAATATTACGCATACGCAGCGTTGCAATAAATGTTTCATATATTTGCATTCGTCGGATATTAAATTCAACATATTTACTGTGCACGCATTTTTCGATTACTAGTCGTATGCGTAATGTGTTCAGGCTGTAAATTCGTTGCATGTGTAACACAATATATATAGTTATATTAAATTACACTTTTAGTCGAACGTAATAGATTGATGTATACGCATGGTCAACATTATGTTTTGAATTTTAGTAATTTTTACATATTTTAGTTTAACGGCTTAATTTATTATTAGTGTTTAATTTAACATTACAAATTATAATGATTTACTTTCTATCAATATATATACAAACTGCATTTGGTGCAATAAACAATTTCACTGTGTCCCCATGTCGTATGCGTTACATATGTATGGGCATATTAAGTATACGCAATACTTTAAACATATATATAATATGATTGCCGTATATTAAGTATAAGCCTCTTTTATTCATGCATATTTGGTATAATTGGAATTATTTATGTTTAATTGACTATAAAGGAGGCGAGCAATATTTATGTATATAATTAAGTATGCGTATTCGTTATGGCTCATATATAAATAATGTTTTTCGTCTCTCTTTTCTGCTTGCAGTGCGCTTCGACCGATTTTGATATGGATGATCTCGATGAGTGTGATCAGGTGACACAGGTGATTGGCTATCATCCGCGATATCGTGATCACTTTCTGCGCACGCAGAACTTTATTATGAAAGGTGATGGACCCCTGCCCTATGCCTATAGGTACTATTTGGCCATAATAGTGAGTAGAACACGAGTTTATTGTTTTCATTTGTGTTTCGCCCTAATTGGAGCTTATTGTTTAATCAACTTGCAACAAGCATTGTTGCAGCTGCCTATTATTCTATGATGAGTGCTAAACTCGCTTTGTGTTTTGCTGCTTGCTGCTTGCTGCTTGCCGCTTGCTGCTTTCTGTTCGTTTCGTTTGTTTCGCTTCTAAAAATCTGCCTCTTGTTAGTCAGTATTCATCAGCGGGCTGTTCGTTTTTCGTAGTAGCATGTGTAATAGGATGTGGGTGTATCTGTACCTTTGTCTCTGTTTTCCATCTCTGTATGTATGTGTGTGTGTGGGTGTGTGGGTGTGTGGGGGTGGGTGTGTGTGCAGTGCGCATTGTTGCCTTTGGCAAATTTAAGCACATTAGCTACCGCCGAGTGACGCTGTCGGCTCACATTTGCTGCTTGTTGGTTGTTGATGCCCTATCAATGACAGCAGTCTCTCTACACACACACACACACATACACTTATACACCGCACAACAGGTTGAACATTGGGGAATCAACAACAGCAGCAAATTATTTCCACTGTTCTGAGCTCCCTCTGTAACGAAAAAAGCAAAAAGAATCAGATCAGATGATGTACTGACTGCCGAATGCTCGTTCGCTTCTAAATTTTGCATATTTTCCTTACAGCCAGAGTCACATATACTTCAGTTAACAAAGTCTCTGGCTGAGGCAATGTTAAGGAATATACCCGATTTCCCTCGGCGAATGAGTATTGTAAGGCTGCTGGGTCTTGGCTATTTTTGTTGTAGCTGCAACAGCACTGTCACAAGAATAGAAATTCTTGACAATGCGACAGGTGGGGGTGCAGGTGAGCTGACGACAGGTGATACATTGCCTGCTGCCTGCTGCCTGCTGCCTGCTGCATGCATGCAGCAACCACACTGCTAAAAACAATAGAGCTGCTCGCAACCAAACAAGTTTCTTAATAACAACTGACAGCATTTCAAATTTCATATTCATGCGAGCATTTTAGGTGTCAGAAAGGATTCTTTGGACCTGCCCCCGGGCCACAGCTAAAATGGAAAATTATGCGTCTCTTGTTTATAGCTGTAAAGGGAAAATAAGATTTCCACAGCACTGCAGTTGCAGAGGGCAATAAGAACAGGCGGGCCTGCAGTAAATAAGCAGTAATTCGCCGATTCAGAAGGCGAACTAGCTAAGCTTTACTTTGGTGAATAGCAGATGCTTTCTTTTAATATTCCTATATGGGTATCAAAGGAAAGACCTTGCCTAATTAAGGGCAGTTGGATCAGGCAATCAGAGGAAACTCAGCTTGGGCTACAACCCTCTCTTCATCCCTTCAAGGAAATCAAGTTCAAAGGGGACAGCATACGGACATAGAAGACTGTAATCTGCAATGGGAAATTATTTGCCCGCATTATATAATCAATAAGCAAAACATTAAAGCGAGTTGCAGCCACCTGTAGCACTAATGCAACACTTTAATTGTAACTAAATTTTTTTATTGGTTTTTGTTTCGAATTTGAACAAAAGTGAGCTCGGAAAATGTTCTCCTGCGGCCAGGCGGACCTGCTATAAATAATCTATGTGTGTGTGAGCCCATTTGGGCAAAGCTTCTTTTTCAGCTGAAGCACTGAAAGGAAAATGTGAAAACAATTGCGGATATTTTATTATTGATGATAACATTTGCAGTCACATACACACACACACACACACACACACACACACATGCATACTCGAAAGTGTTTGTTGAGTTCTCAGGTGGAGGCAAAGCCGATTTGCTTCACTTTGAGCGAAGGCAAGCAAAGTCAATTTTATTTTACAGTTTGTCTCTAAGGTTGAACTACAATCATATTAAATTATATAGAAACTTGCCAATATATATACATATATATATGTATAGTTATTTATCACAATATATAATGTGCTTATCGTATGCGTATATCGTTTATATATTATCTTTTATATTGCGACCAGTTGAATTTTGTTGTTTTGATACAATTGAAATACAATTGGTAAACAGCCAAGGCGGCAGAGCAAATTTATAAATAGAAACAATTTTATGAACAACATCGTAATTAAAATTGATTTATGGCGCATTTAATTTTCTACTTTTCACTGACTGCAACAACGGGAATAGCAGAAGCAACAACAGTGAATCGTAGACTCGCTTGCAAATGAACGACCGCCCACCCACCCACACACACACACACACACACACACACACACACACACTCTGGCAGCCTTTCAGTTATTAAAAACGATAACTGTAAAGCTCTTCGCTGACCAAGAGAAGCAGCTCTGACCAAATTGTTGCAACAATGCAATTTCCCTTACGAATTCTTTTGAGCTTTTCCTTATTTAAGCTGCTTGTAATACCCTGGACTTTGAACAGATGTATTGGCCGGGTATGTCTGCCATGTGCTAGTGTATTGAGCAAGCGAGAAGTAGGCGTGGCTCATATCAAAAGGCATATCTCTGAAATGCTTGCCTATGTTTGTTTGTCCGCACAAAATCAGATTTTTTATCAATAACCTTCTGCATTTGCGATGTTTCTGTTGACATATTAATATATGAAAGCACTTGGTCGAAACCCTATAATCGAGCGGGTGTTTGGCAGTCAGGCACTGCCGACTGGAGCTCTTGTTAAAAACGGTATACACTGATACTGATACAAGGCATATGTAAAATGCTTTGACAAAGAATCGAAGGAATGCGCCTGTTTTTATTTTTCTTTGGGCTCTCGGCTCTGGGCTTTCACCTGGCATTCACAGCAGGAGGTAATTAATAAATGGATTTTATTTCTGCTGTTTCTCAATGCTTGAGCAAGCCTACTTATATTAAATACAAGCCCATATAAATTTGGTATGCATGGCAACAGTCGTAAGCAAGATTAGATATGAGAATTTTAGTTCTGGGTCTTTGACTTTATGTTTTCCTGCAAATGATAAAGGGAGCAACAAATCCATAATTTGCCACCGGCTATATCTCTTTCATATATATATATATATATATATATGTATATATATATATATATATGTATCTATTCTCAGAGACATATTGCTACGCTCGAGAGGTGATGGAAGGTTCCATGTTACACGCTTTGGTGATGTCACACGATCAGTTCATGGCAGGAAAAATGTATCGATACATTCTATAGAATCTGCTCGGAGACATGCACATGACAATGGGATAAATGTAGCAATTTAGTGATATATTTATTAAATGGGGTCAACGACTCATTAGTATATTTTTTGGGGAAAATATATTGTGCGTGGTAGATTTGAATAAATAAAATATCGTGCGACATGTTGTGATACGCAAGGCGAATTAATGACGCAGCAGAAATAAAAATATAAAATAAATGGGTAAAAAACAAAACGTATTTTGGGACACACGCAGTGGGAAATGTATTTTTAGCACATGTGCAGGTGTGAATGCTCTCCCAGGCACTTTTAATGGGCCTTAACAATAGATTTGATTAGACTGTGAAAGTGTTTGCCTTAGATATATCTTACATATGTCTGTATATATACATGCAAGCATTGCAAAGTCTGATTAAATATATATATTTTCCTAATTCCCTTTATTTTTTGCAGGCTGCTGCTCGGCATCAGTGCCCCTACCTGGTGAAGCGGTACGAGAAGGAGTTTATTAATCAGGGCGGCAATAGGGAGTGGCTGAATGGCTTGGATTTTATACCCGCCAAGTTACGTGCCATATATGAAATAAATAAAATATTAGCCCATCGTCCCTGGCTGCTGCGCAAGGAGCATATTGAGGTAAGGCATCTTTGCACTTAGCAGAGATAGAGATAGAGAAGAAGAGAGAGCGAGAAAAGGGGGAAGATGCATAAATAGCTAATGACTTTTACATTTGCAGCGCCTGACCAAAGGTAGAAATAGCTGGTCTTTGTCTGAGGTGGTGCATGCGATGGTCTTGCTATCGCATTTCCATTCGCTCTCATCATTTGTGTTCTCCTGCGGTCTCACACAAAAGCTCGATGGTTTGTCTAGTCCCAAATTGAAGGGTGCGCCCGTGTCGATGCAATCGCAGCCGCAGTCGCTGCAGGTGCAGGTGCAGTCGCCGAAGTTTGATGATGCAAGCCAAACCACAGCCAGCACCATTCAGCAGCAGCAACAACAACAGCAGCAGCTGCTGCTACAGAAGCAACAGCAGGAGCAACAGCAGCAACAGAAAAACGTTCTAGGGGAGATATCACTGAACAATAGCAGCAGCAGCAGCAGCAGTGGTGGCGGCGGCGGCGGCGGCGCTGCTGCTGGCAGCAGTGGCGTTGGCAGCAGCGTCGGCGGCGGCGGCAGCGGCAACAATACAAAGCCAGATTATAATAATACAATGGACAACAACAATGGCAAAGGCAGCGCAGCCAACAGCAGTTTCGGCCAACACTATTTGGGTAAGAGTACGCACACACACCCACACACACACACACAGACAGTTTGTTATCTTTGCAATGTCGAAGAATAAATACCCTTGCTGATATGCAATCGGAGGGCTGTAAATGAATAGAGCTGCCTGGCAACAGCCAGACAGAGAGACATAACGTCGCCTTCTACAACCAAGGCTATCCATTTCTGCATTCGCCAAGCAAACTGAGTGCGCAATAGTGAATTCGCTTTCTTTTCGTATCTGATTCTCTAAATCAACAGAGAGAGTCAGGGCAGCAGCAGGCTGGTGTCGTCTCTCTTACTCTAGTGCTTGCAAAGCGCAGCTTAGCAAGCGCGAGCACTGTTGCCGTTATCCGTTATCTGTTATGCTTCGCAACAATTTGCTATTCTTGCCTGCACTGTCTCTCTGTCTCCCTCTAATGCGCGCACAAAGCGAATGTCACTCCAAGGCTTGCAATTGGCGCTTAAAAGGGTAAGCACTATCTGTCTCAGTCGCACCTATGCAGATGCCATTCTCATTGGGCAGCACAGCGCAGTCAGCGTCGACGCGTCGATCGTCCATCACAACGAGGAGGCTGAGATTAGTCGCAGGAATTGTGGATGCTTTTGTTGACAATTTAATTGGATTGAAATTAATTGTAGTTGCTTGAATTTCGCCGAGTGTAAGTTTGACAAAGACTCTCATGTGTGCTTACATGCTCGCTTCAATTTGCAGCTACCGCACAGCAGCAGCCGCAGCCGCAGCCGCAAATTCATTTTGGGATCTGTGTGGAGGCCGTAATGGAGCGCATGAAGGTGCTTTCGCAGAACCAGGACGAGTGCAGTGAGGCCGAGCTAAGTAATCGCTTTAAGAGCGTTGAGCTGCAGACAGCTGAGCTGGCAGCCGCCACTCCCCCCGAAGTAACAGTCGCCTTGCCGCCCATCATATCGCATTATGTCGACGATGCGGCCTTTACGTACCAGGACTTTGCCCGTCGCGGAGCCGAGAACATAAACACATTTCGCATACAGGACTATTCCTGGGAGGATCACGGCTACTCCCTAGTGGAGGGGTGAGTAACGGCAGATGATAAGAGTAAAGAGTTCCTATATAACACAAGTGATTTCCTCTTCGATCAGCTTGTACCATGATGTGGGCACCTTTCTGGACGACAAGTTCCGGGCTGCCTACAACTTGACCTATTTCACCATGGGCGGCATTAAGAACGTGGATACATCGAAGTTCCGTCGTGCCATCTGGAACTATATCCAGTGCATATTTGGCATACGCCACGATGACTACGACTACGGCGAAGTCAATCAGGTGCGTGACGACTCTCTGCCCATTCGACTGAAGTGCAGCTATACTTATTTTGGTTCCTCTTACTTCCCAGCTGCTTGTGCGTCCGCTGAAAATGTTTATAAAGACAGCCTGTTGTTTTCCAGAGCGCATTACCACCAAGGATTACGATAGTGTGCTCGTCGAGCTGCTCGACAGCGAAAAGGTGATTAAAAGAAAACTTTTTACCCGTCATACCTTGCATTCGTTGCATGTGGGCATATGGGCGCAGTGATATTTAAGCCTGATGTCATATGCATGGCCTGGCGGGTATCTGCTAGTCGGTTAGCCTCGACTACAGCACTCAAATTCTTATTCACATGTAAACTTCTTCTGCTTGCAGGTTCATGTTAATCTAATGATAATGGAAGCCCGAAACCAGGCCGAATTACTCTATGCTCTGCGCGAGATTATGCGCTATATGACTTGATCTCATTAAGTGATTAAAGATATATATATATATATACAAATACATACACGTAAAAGGAAAGCAAAGTGCATGCAAATACCACATAAAAATACATATATGTATATATATCCGTATACATATTAAAAGTCTGCTCATTGATAGTTGGCAAAGGAGTTTTCGCAATTCGAAAAGAGAGCGTTAAGAGAACAGTTTAAATAGTTGCAATAGCTTCACTCTGTCTTCAAGTCAACTATATAGGAAATTTAATCCAATTCGTAAATGTCTGCAAATGATTATGATATTAGATGTTCCATAAACTAAATCTGAATACTGTGTAAGATAAATCTGAGAAATCACACTTTCAACTTGCTTAAGAGTTTCGAAATTTCGTTTCCTCTTCATCTTCTGTTTCCTTAAAGTCCTTAAAGCAGCAATCGATCGATGTACATATGTATTATGTTTTGTTAAACATTTTTAGTGAAATAAATACATTTTTATTTTAATTACAAATTTGTTCTTCTTTATCTTTCATTTTAAGTTCTTTTGAATTCTGATATATCAAAATGGTGAACTAAATCTTAGAGCTTTTCTTCTAAAGAACTAAAAGCAAAACAAATATTATATTTTGATAATATTTAAAAATCAAAAACATGATATAACATATTTACTGACTGTCATTTGAAATGCACATTTAAAAATGGTTTGGGCATTCAATGTCTAATCGACTCGAATATATATATTTGTATTCTTAATTCCTAATAATCCCAAGGTATGTATGGAAAGGTGTACTAAAATATATGAGTGTTTAGTAAAAACTAAAAATATAAATGCAAATAAAAATAAAATATACAAAATTCTGGATATACAACAAAATTAATAATGATAAGTCATAGCAAATGGAGAGCAAATGAATTTGATGAAACAAGCGTTTCATCTGAATTATCATAAGAATGAATAACATTTATGATATATAAATATATACATATTTACAGAAAGAACTCTTATATTGTATAATGTAGATTGCGATTTATTTGATGGTTGTACTAAACGCTTCAAGATCTATAAGCTTAAACTATAAGAAATATTTATAATATATTGATAAGCTAAGGATATATTTTTGTTCATACCCATTGAAAATGGTAGAGCAGGGTATAATGATTATATATATATATATATATATATATATATATATATATATATATATGTATACATATTATATTCTTGTTCAGGATCAACAGCTAAGACTATGTTGCTCTACGTCTGTCTGTGTTTTGTCTGAATTTATGTGTTGATCTCAGAATTTAAAAAGCCTAAAGACTTGAAGTCGCAATCTTGGATCAACTTTGTTTCAATTATTCGATATTTCCTTGTTTGTTAAATAGGTTATATCTATTTCATCTCTAGAGCTTAAAAAACCATTTTGATTCCAATTTTCATCTACATAATTCTTGAAATTCGAAATTGAAGTGAACATAATTCCAAGAAATAATATATATTTTATACAATTTTGATATGATATTTAAAGAATCCCTAACAAAGTGGAATGCTGCTCGGCTGTAGTTCCGAGATCGCTTGTCGGACATTCCCGGCTAGAGTTTGCGTACTTGTTAATATGCAAGAAGAAGAGAACTATAAAAATAAATAATGTGAATTATAAGAAATACTTGTAGCAACAATACGAAAATCAATATAGTTCGTAGGCTTCTACTTTTTATTGTTAGACTAAATTCTGTAGCCCCTAAAGTCAATTTGACTCCCTGGTAGATGATCAAGGTTTGCTGAATGAATATATATTGGATTGGCATTTGATAGAGATCAACTTTATCTCATACTGTGTCATACTGTGAAATATATAGCTAGTATATATACCATATGATACAAGATGTGTCCATTTGGAGGTTTGTTTAATGATTTCATCATTATATAGTTAAGATAGATGCTTAAGTGTATAGCGGCAAAGGAGTAATCAATTGTTTTAAAAAGGTTTCCTGAAAACGAATACATTAGTAACTTATAGGATCTTACGATTACCATTACTATTATAATGATTAGGTCCATAGATATTAAGTTAAATGTAGTTTTATGCGAGTTAGAACAAATTGTACATAAAGCTAACGAGCTAAATACCATTCAAAGATGTGATTTTAACAAATATATATATAGAGAAACGCAAACCCTTGCATACAAATGGGACATAATATATATATATATATTTGATATAAGATTTTGTACATACGAATACTTCTGCAATTAGTTGATAAGTCCTACAAAGATTTCGTCTGGCTTTTATCATTTTGCATAAATGGAACGAAAAGTGTAACTCAGAGGTGAAAGATCCTAGTATGTCTACTCAAAACTGTATTTACAAAGCTCAAAATATGCGAGAAGGCTGTAAGACACTAAATATTAACTAGCTAGGTTAATTGTAATAGGATAATAGAATATGATCTACGTATACATTGAAGTACTGTGTGTGGGTGTGAAGAAATAATAGTATTTTTTTTCTTTTTTGTTGCTTTGTTCAGAAACTGCATTTCTTGAGTCTTTTCTATATTTCCCTTCACTTAATGAATTTTCCTTGTAATACAAATACTTTGACACTCTCTTAGGGTAAATATCTGCCCCATCCCTTCTATAATCATATTTATTGTTTTTACAAAATTAACAAATCTGATTTCAAGAACTGAACTAAATTTGCTTATGTAGTTGGTGCTATTTTTTATATCGCTGATTTACAATAAACTATTTCACTATATTGACTGACTGTTTTATTTGCCGATTGACTGACTGAGTTTGTCTGGTTGTACGCTTGACTTGTGTGAAATTTGCTGGTGAAGGGTTGTGTGCAATTCTGCTTTTATATACATATATATTTGTATACATATTATAGTCTAAGAATATACAATTTTACATTAGATACTTAACATTATTTAACAGTAGAGCTCGAATTATAAATTCATTACTTCACTCTGTCGCATTAGCAGTAACCCTGTTACCCTACGAGTTGACAAACCATGAAAATTGATCAAGTGCAATATAAAAATGGGATCTCCTCAAAGTATGCACCGCGAAATTTCTGAAAGCATTTGCTTACTTGCTGGCATTTCTGTTCGCCTGGTCTTAAACCGAGCTGGACAACCAAATCTTAAGCAATAGCGGCTTGACTTTTAGCAAATATGTATGTATGTATTCCATATGTACATATGGATGTGCCTGCATACGTCCTTATATATATTAACGTGTACATGCAATAACGGTGTGTTTTTATGCACTTGCTTCTGATTGGCTGGAATAAAATACGCCGCCGAAAAGTATGCATGTATTGTTGCAGCTGAAGTATTTTGGCTTGCTTGCTGGCATTTCTGTTCGCCTGGTACTCAGCGGAGCTTGACATGAAAAATCTTTTACTCGAATGTAAGAAATAATTTATTTAGTATTTTTTTTTATTATTGTAGCTACAATACAACCTGGCTGTTCCTTCCCTTGAATATTCATAGAAATAAAACGCCTTTTTTTTAATTTTTTAATTATTAAATTTTTGATTTAAAAATTAATTTGATACATTTCGCTTATAATTTTTACCCATATTTAGTATTAATAATAATAGTAATAAAACTTTTTGTGAGCTCGCTAAATTAATATAAGTACTTAGGGTGTAGCATACACATATATACTAACTAGCATTAATATAACCTTTAAGAAACATGATAATAAACACAAATGAAAACACGAATTTAAATGTTTTAAATAATTTGCTCAGCAATCGAATTTCGATTGTTTAAGAGAATCAAATTTAAATGTTCAAATCAATAAGCTAACCAAAATATTACAAAATTATACGAATATTCACCTCGATGTCTAGTATATTTAAAAAAATACTCAAAAAATGCTTCATAAATAATAGAAAAAGCAAATAAGTCGTTAAAAATAATAAATAAACGCAAAGAAAATATTTATGTGACAAAAAATCAATTTAACCTGACTGATTTAGACAAAATTACAACTCTCGACAAAATTCGCTAAACATATAATGATCAGTAAAAAATACTAACAATGTGAAAAAAAAAAAAAAAAAAAAAAAAAAAAAAAAAAAATATATATATATATATATATATATATAAATATTTCTTTATAAATGTTTACAAAGATTGACTCTTGTTTATGCACAAACTAAATCAATGTTTTAAGCCTCTTGATGTTTGATGTTAAATAAAAAAACAAAACCGAAGAAAAATCTCATTTTCTATACTAAGCTAAGAGAGTGTTGAGCAAGTGCTTAAAAGCCTCCGACTTCCATATAGATGGTTGATGATGATCCCTGTACATCCTTGATGCGATTCTCCGCTCATATTCGCTGACCCCGGCATAGATTTGCTGCTGGCTGCCTCCAATGGATATGACTCCCAGACATAAGTCGGTGTCAAAGCTTAATAGGAATAAAAGTTAGCCTTGAACATTGCCTTAAAGCATCTCTTGATTAAGTGTGTATAATACAATTTTACAAATTTATTTAATTAGGTATATGTTTTATATAATCGTACAATTTCAATATGTTCTCTTTACAATTTAATATCATTTACTTAGATTGACTACGCTTGTTGTGTTAGTAGGTTAAGAATTTTTGATTATGCCGTTTGAGTTCGACTAAAATGATGCTGGATTAACGTGTTTCTGATTGCAAGTGCAAGTCAACAAATACAAAGTTCTCCGTTTTGATATGGCGACAAGGGTAATGAAAACCGCTACAAATCGTTAAAAGATAAAGGCTTTTCGATTTCACACACAGTTATTGGTCCAACGTTTCTTATACATAGACTCGCCTCATCCAAATAAAAACAAATCTAGCGTCGAATGTCAATTTGATTTAGATCGATTGGTTCGCTAGGTCTTCAATTAATATATATATAGTATAGTAACTGAATAACAAAAAATTGCTAAATAATTTGAATGCAACACAAATTCTAAATCATCTAGCGATGAGAAGTGTGATTCGGCGTAACAATAAAATGTTTCGTTTCTCCATTAATTAGTGAGCAAAATCAATAGATATGTATATATACATATATATAGATATATAGGTAGTTATATGTATGTTAACACAGTTGAAATAGGAGTAAATAATATACTATATAGCAAGTATTGTTAATACAATGTTCAACATTTAGGCACAAATTATATTGCTTTTCAATTAGTTAGGGAAAATTATTGCATATTTTTTAAAAGAGTTGATCACGCCGTCTTTTACATCCAACTCGGGAGTCTCATCATCTTCATCTTCATCATCATCATCAAAATAATACATGTGTCTGTGTTTTACAATTAGGAATCATAATTAGTCGAAAAGCTCAAATTCAAGTTGAGGTCAAACGTTTTGGGGAATTGGTGCTCGCATTACTGTTGGCCAACACCGCCTCCTTGGCACGCTCGTGTTCGTCTTGAAAGAAGATTTTGGTAATGACAACGTCGCCGGTGCTCAGTGTCTGCGACTCGGCATCCACCAGCTTAACGACTCGCTTATCGTTTCCCGATCTTAAAATGGGCGTAATGCTTCGTTCTCCATGGCAATTGCAGTTCTTCATGCTAGAAATTAAACAAAAATTGTACATTACTCTGATAGTCGAGGGTCAAGGGCGGGCACTCCCTCTTACTTTCTCGATTTCTCGCGAATGATTTGCAGGTTCTCAGTTGTGGCAATGCTGGAGCCCAATTGTTCTTGCATCGCATTGGAAGTGATAATCTAAATGAAAGAGATTATGCATCAGTAAGAGGCGGATTATAAATTCAACTTTGAGTTGGACTGACTTGATCGCATGGCAATGTGGTTGCAGTCGTCAATATGGCCTCGAGTTTATCAATACGCGCTATTCGATCCATCGACTTGTTTTGCAATATTTCCTCTAGCATCTGCATCGATTCAGTCAAACTGGGCGGCTCCGAGCTGAAGCGCGGCGAGAAGGTGCCCGACAGCGAATTATCCGATGGAACCGAGTCCAGGCTTGGGAAGAAGTCATTCTCATTTGGCTCCGCCTCATCCTCTGAGTCACTTTGATCTCTGCAAGGAACCAAATTGAAACTATCTCCAAGGAAACATATTCATTGCTACGAACTTGTTTGGATTGCCCGCAGATTCCATTTTCTCCAGCTTCTTGGCCACTTTGTAGTAGCCCTTGAGTCGCTCCTTCTCTTCCTCCGTCAAGTCCATGTAGCTGCAAGGGGATTGCAAATAATTAATGTAAACTCTGACTGATATCAATGGATTCAGTGGGACTCAGTGCACTCACCGCAGCAGTCGTATCTCTCGATTGGATAGTACAATACTTTTGCTCGTTTGGGCCAGTTTCTGCTTGAGATCTGAGACCTCGGTGCTGACCTTGCGCTGCTTCTTGCGTATCTTGACTTCGTTCGGCTTGATCTGCATGAGAATCTGCTCGGTGCACAGCTCAGAGAACAGCTGCCTGTTCTCCGGCTTGATTTGCTGGGCTAGACTGCCAAAGAGCTGCTCGTGTATCAGCACGAGGACGTCTCCTGCCGCATAGAGCATCATTTCCCGGGTCAGTGGTCGCTTGGCCCAGAACTTCTGGTCGCGTCGATAGATCTGCTTGAGCTGGTCCTTGATGGGGTTACAGGGCGCATTGTATTGCTCGCACAGCGAGTTCAACGATATATATTTGGCCTTGTACACCTGCTTGCCATTCTCCTGGTACTGCAGAATGGCGTGCGCCGCCTGCGTGTCGAAGACGTTGCGCAGCAGAATGCCGAACTGCAGGTAGAGGTTGACAGCATCGTTGCGGCAGTCGTGGATCACCTTGATCACCTGGTCATGCTCCAGCAGCGTCTTCAGGCCACCGTCGCTCACCATGGCCGGGCAGGACTGCACATCGAACAGGAAGGCCTCGCCACGCGCCGTGCCGATCTCGATCAGAGTGATCTCTCCCTTGATGCCCAGGTTAATGCCTTCACAGTCCAGGGAGATGGCTATGTTGTGCTCCTCGTCTTTGGCCAGGTCGAGCAGCGCATCGGTCACAAACGTTGAATGCTTCACGTTGGCTATAACTGTGGTGTTCTGCAGCACCTTGATCTTCCAGGTGTCGCCCACAAAATAGCTCTGACTAGTTGAGGCATTCGCTGTTGCTGCCGCTGCGGCTGCTCCTGTTGCTGTTGCAGCTGCTGCTCCTGCAGCTCCCCCTGCTGCCGCTGTCGCTTTGGTGTTGCTGCCGTGCACCGGGCTCGAGTGCGCATTCTGATTGGCCAGCGTTTGCTTATCCTTCTCCAGATTCTCGGCCAGGGTGCGGATGACCAGAGTATTGATGCGCTGCTTTAGGGTTTGGTTCACGCTATTCAAACGCTCCGTTGGCGCCGATTGCTGCTGCTGTTGCTGTTGCTGTTGCTGCTGCGTGGCGGCTCCTATGGGGCCGTAGCACACAGTGGAGCTGGGATAGTTGTTCTCGCACAGATTCTCCAGCTTCAGCTCCGACATGGGCACGTAGCTGTCGAAGCCCGAGTTGGGTTCCGATTTGTTCTGACTCTGGCCAAAGCCGTTGCCGCCCGTCATGTTGGAGACGGGCGCGTTTAGCTTAAAGTTGGGCGACGCTATATTATTATTGTTATTATTATTGTTGTTATTGTTGCTGTTGTTGTTATTGTTGTTGCTGCTATTGCTGTTGCTGTTCGCACTGCTGTAGCCGTTGCTGCGCATTGCCGGCGAGTGCAAGCGCTGCTGCACTGGACTCAGCGCCAGCTCTCCCTTGCGCGGGTTCTGGTTGTTGTTGACCGAATTGAACTGCTCCCGCGACCGAGCCTGCGCCTGCTGTATATGGGAATCGTTCAGCTTGGGCTTCTGCAGCAGCG
Organism: Drosophila mayaguana; assembly: GCA_037075325.1. Taxonomy (NCBI): domain Eukaryota; kingdom Metazoa; phylum Arthropoda; class Insecta; order Diptera; family Drosophilidae; genus Drosophila; species Drosophila mayaguana. The sequence goes on along the minus strand of JBAMCG010000016.1, from coordinate 297,693 downwards.
TGACTAGATTCGCCTGGATGTGAAAGCAGTCGCCGAAGAGTTTCAGGAACGAGCTCAGGTCGCCGGGCGTCTTGAACATGCGCAGCCACTGATCCTGCGGAAAGTTCAGCGTGAGCAGGTGGAACAGCTGGTCCACCAGCAGCGGGCCCTTCATCTCAATGCACTGCGCGAAAAAGTCGAGCATCTGCTGTGTGCCACGCGTGTCGATGTTCGACTGCGGCAAATGCAATCGATCCCGGGCTGGCAGATCCGTCATGTTCTCGCTGCCCACCAGCATTACGTAGTCGTCCACGACCTTGAACGTGTCCGTGTGCTTCGACAGGAAGTCTGTGAACTCCTTGATGTGCTGACCTGCAAAGGGCAATAAAGGAGCGTTGGTGAGTCTCAGCATATATTAACTGTGGACGAACTAGATTATCTTTATACACACTATAGGTTATCTCCAGTAAATTCAAGCCAAGTTCAGTTCACTCACCGGATATGTGGCGCACCTGTGGCGAGGCCTGCGACCGATGGCCCAGCAGGCTGCGCACTGGCACCTCGGCGGCGGCGCCGTACTGCAGCATCTTGTTCTTGAAGTAGTCTTTAGCCTCTTGGATGTAGTCGCGCTTGCCGCCGGCGTTGCCATCGTCGGAGCTGCTGTGCTGATAGGCGTTCACCTGCACGTAGTCGCCGTCCACTAAAAATATCGATGGGTATTGGGCAAGAAATTTCTTCAGACCTGTCAGCCGAAGAGAGAGGGGGAGGGAGAGAGAGAGACAAAGTTGTCAATTATAATTAGTATAAGCCATTAGTGAGCGTCTCCGCTCATCTATTTCTTAATGCGCTAATGCAGTAAAAGTGTTAACTTAATTAATTCGCCAGCGTCTTGCCATTCAATATGATGCCATCAGTGTGTGTGTGTGTGTGTGTGTGTGTGTGTGTGTGTGTGTGTGTCTGTGGATGTGCTCTCCATAGCAGTTGGCTTATAACTTGCTTTATGGTTGGTTTATAACTTGGCTTTAAAATGCGCATTGTATAACTTTTCTGCTATCTCTGGCAGCTACATATGTCTTTCTTCCCATAATTAGCTTTATTGTAATCACTATATCAAATACATATATCTATGTATGCATATGCACATGTTTGTGTGTGCTCTCTTTAGTTTGTAAAGTTGGCCAAAGTTTTGCCTTTATCGCATTTACAATTGTGTGAATGAAAACTCTAGCGTTTTGCACAAAGTTGTTCGTTGTTCCCAGCAAACTATGAAAATGTACTTGAAATGGGTGCGACTAGAAGTTACCCTATAGGCAGGAATAGCAGCAGAGGAATATGCGAACTCTAAGCCCCATACATCTTATAAGTATACAGTGCACCTTTTATGCTCACACTCCTAATCTCATTGATATGCTCTTATACAGGCAGAAAAACATTATACGGGCAGTATATACAAACTCTTATACTCATACTCTAAGACTTACACGCCAATCAGAATTCTCTAATAATATTTCTATTTGCCTACTCGTATACTCTATTGTGCAGTCTGAGCTACACTCGTATATTCCACTCCACTATATAGGTTTTTTGCCACCTCTTCTGTAAAGACGTCATTTTTCCCAAAGGCCACCATCCACTTTTGCATTTTCATGTATTATTTTAGTAATACAATTAATTAACTGCATTATTTTGTATTATATTTCATTAATAATCTATGCCGGCAAGACTAAACTGTATGCAAGACAAGCAAGACAAGTAGCATGGCCATTTTCGTATTCTAACTGTGCACTCGGAAAATGTTTACAGTGTACAACTCCAGCCAAATGAAAAGTGAATGCACTCAGCCAAGCTGCGCGAGCTATATTATTTGATAAATCAGGTCAGAGTTGCCTGACTGACTCGAGGCAAGCGACAGACACCCGCCCGTCCGTCCGCCAGTGGGTGGGCATACTGTACGGGGCGGGGCGGGTGTCGCAGCCTATTGTGTGTGTAATATGACGTGACATGACAAACGCGCAACGTTTGGGTAGAGCACGGCAGAGGCCAGGGGGAAATTGTTTGTTTTCATTGTTGCGTGTCGGTGGAGAAGCGGCAGCGGCAGCAGCAGCCTCTGCCTCTGCCTCTGCCACTGCCTCTACTGTTGTCATTCGGAATTTGTAACAAGTTGTGCACAAGAAATTAATCAAATTTCAATTCGAATAATCAAAAGTGCAGAGAAATTGTTCAGCATTATATAAGGATTACTCAAGATTTGCTGAGACCTGCGTTTATCCCAGGGATTTCGACGGACAAATCTACAAAATCTATTCCCATGTGCCCGATGAGCCACATAACTGAAAAGTGGCCCCGACCCGAGGAGAAAAGGAAATATTGTGGAACATTATGTGTGTCCACTAAATGGGGGCCCGGCAACTGCTGCATAACTCAATTTTTTATGCCCGTTTCCACCTTCTGCATTACACAAATTGGAATTGAAATTTACAGTTCAAGTTGAAGTTGCGGACTGAAATGGGTGGCCGAAGCAAAGCCAAATACATGAATATTTATCGCCTGCAATACAGATATCTATATTGCTGTGAAGAGGACCTTGTAGACACTGTCATAAAAGCAGCTGCGAGGGCAGCTTGAAACCTTAAGGCAAGGGAGATCTGCCCAGCTCCATCTTCTAGCTTCTGATTGATAATATATCACTTAATATTTACAATACATAATCACATCAATATCCTAATCTGCTTAAAACTTTACGAAAGTCCCTCGTGCATATATTCCTTAGACTCTCGCAAGCCAAATATTATGATGCAGAGGCAACAATATTTGTCTGTTTCTGCCAGCGACATTTCTTGGCTAAAATATATATGCATGCATATGTGGCGAGGGGCCAGCAGGCAGGCACGCCCCCGAGGAGCAGGCGGAGTGGGCGGCAGCAGGTGTCGGCGCTGGCACATTTAATGCGCACTCGCCCGCCTCACATTATTGGACACAAGAGTTTTTGTGGCCAATTTTCAAATGCAGCGAGCACATTTTCTATAAATATATACATATATGCACACACACATACATATACATATACATATAGATATACACACACATGTGTATGTGTGCATACTTTATGTTTGCTTATTGAAATGTAACCTTTACACCTTTAGGAAATTCAGCAGGTGTAGCCAAAAAGGGTTATGAGCACATAAATTCAAGATTTTATGTCTTCAAGCTGGGAAAGTGAAATTTTGCTGCTGGCCAAATGGAGTTGATGTTGACTTGAGAGCCCATTTGGCTGATTGTGAACTGCTGCAAGTGCGACTTCATTATGAACCAATTAATTTAAACATTTGCTCCAATGCCCCCATATTAATAAATAGCAAATTGTGCTGTTAGATTTGTTGCTCGAGCCAAATAATCAATGTCGGCGACGCTGAAGCTCGCGCTTAGCCAACTCCGCTTTGATTTCACATTTCCATTTCCATTTCCATTTCCCTCCCTCCCCCCAGTTAACAATAATAACAGGAAAAACCTTGCCAGCTGGCAGACGCACAACTGCCGACACGCAATGCCAAAGGAGGAGAGCACGAGAGCCGGAGGAGAGCAGCTTGCTCGAGGATTCCAAATGGGCCAACCGACTGCTGTCGGCATAAAATCGTTAAATTTATGTTCAGTGTCGTCTGCAAAAGGGAAGCCAAAGTCAAAAAGCCGAAAATGTTAAAGGGCTAAGGCGAAACATGGATGCGGTCCATCGATCATTGAACAGCCAGCCAAAATCAACAAGCACGAGCAATTTTCAAGAGTACGGAAGAGTAGCAGAAGCTTGTCATACCCTACACACACATGACAGACGGCTGAATGGAGTATATTGGTTTTAGGAGCCAGAAGGAGGATTTCAGCATTTCAGCTCCTTATTATGGGCAGATGTGGATGTTTTCAGATGAATGTAGAGAGAGCTGCGAGCCTTGAGCTCGCCTTGTATATATTTTATTCAAGCCATACTCGCCTTCCCAATCTGTGTGTTTAGTTAACTCAATTGACGAATGGGTTGGCAATCGATTACGCAAAAAATAACAAAACATGTCTTGGAGACCTCCATCGACAGCCCCGCTAATATATAAATGGAATATGTTTGTGTGCAACTATTTGACAACACCGACAACAGTCAGAGCCAGAGACAGAGCCGCAGCTACTGCCATATCCACAGCCACATCGACTAATAGCCAATAGTTAATGGCCTGGTCAAGTTTGGTCAAATGCTTCGCGCGAACTGCATGCAAAACTTGTTTTTCTTGCTCACAATGTGAGCATGTGGGGTATATTAGTATTTCACTATCTTTCTTCGTATCTAGAGACATTTCAGAGTTAGAAACGCTACAGACAGACCCATCAATATTCTATTTTACCAGTCAACGGGTATTGCACAGTCAGCTACTGCCCATTAGAACGTTCTTTCTTGTTTAGGAGTTTGCGTTTCGCTTGTCAAATTAGCAGTGGAATTTTGGTAACTGTTTGTTCTGCCATTATCACATATTAGTTAATAGCTTTTGAGCTGAGAAATTATTATAGAAATTAAGCGATTGGCTCTTCTAACAGCTCTCAATGGTTCAATGTTTCACTGCTTCAATGTTGCAGTTGTTGTTGAGTTGGCACAAAAATTGCTTGTGACATTAATTTTGTAAATGTTTTCTTGTTTGGCTCTTTTAAACCCTCATCAACCACTAGGGAATGGACACACACACACATAGAGAGATACAGAGAGAGAGAGAGAGAGAGAAAGGAAAAGAGAGCTTAGCAAAACTAAACTTATGCATTATTGAAGCAACAAATGGGCACATAGCTCTCTCTCTCTCTCGCTCTTTCTTTCGTTCGTTCTCACGCTCTCTCTCTCTCTCTCTCTCTCTCTCTCTGTCTCGCTAGAATAGTGTGTGCTATAATATTTGAAATTCAATTGAACATTTCTGTCACGTAATCGACACTTTTTCTATTGCAAACCAAACAAGAAAAGCAAATTTACCCACATCATCATCAAATGGAATCCGCCTCGACACCGACTTCGGGCTTAAGCCAAGCATTATGAAAATATCAAAGGTATAGAGAGTTGGCCCTTAACGGCTTACAAGTGGAATAAGCAGGCAAGAGAGTAAAAAAACGTTGACAAGAAAAGGTGCCACACATAAAATATGTTTATAGGAGTGCTTCTATCTAGTTTGTCGGGCTTACTTTTTGGGCATAGAAAATGCGCTTTAAGCTTTTGTTTGTTTGGTAATGGATCCAATGTAAACTACAGAACGGTTACTAAAGACATAATGGGAATGCAGCCTTAAGGTTAAGTTTCGCAGTATTGTTACTATGGAGTATGAATATACTCGAGAAGAATTTTATGTCATAGGGTTTTTCAATTACAGCGTAAGACCTACTCAAATACATGTGCATGCGGATGCACGTGTGTGTGCGCATAAGCTCATCTAGAATAAATTATATTTAAAGCTCAGCAACAATGAACGTAAGAGATCCTTTAACTCTTGTGCAATACTCTTATAACAGAACAGCAGAAATGCGAGGTAAACACATTTGCACACATACACATGAAGAAACCAATGAAAATGGGAGAAATGAGCGTAAGCAACAGAAATGTATGGTGTAGAGAGACGAGGAAACCAATATAAGCTAGATGAGTGACGAGTGACGAGTGACGCCGTCTCGCTCGATCGCACTAGCCGATTGCTTTATTGGAGCGCAAGAGAATAAAGGATGCTCTGCCGCAACATTGCCGTCAATCGTCTATGCGTGGGACAAGTGAAGAGCGAGTGAGGGCCATCTCGCTCGATCGCATTAGACAGCTGCTCTCTTGAGCGAACAAAGAGTGGGGGCAATACTGCACAAATAGTCTATGCGTGGGACAAGTGCTGAGAGAGTGAGAGAGCAGAGGACTCAAGCACAGAGTGGGACAGCTTCTGCTGCATTAGTTGTCTGTGTTGTGCTTTTTGTGCATGTGTTTGCATGGTTAGTAGATATTATCTGAGCAACTCAGTGTCGGCCCTTGCCTTATGCGTTTTGCACTTGCAAACAGTTTAAAGCTGTATTCAAAGCGAAACACGATTTCAAGTTTAAAAGACATATGTATTTTAAAATGCGATAATGACGAATGCATTTGTTGCACCTAGCTTATGAGTGCAATTAATGCAGCCACAAGGTGTGAACAAATAAAATGTGCTGCGAGTGAAAATAATTAGCAAGGCATGCCAAAGTAAACAGTACAACAACTCAACTATGAAAATACCACAATAAACAACAATAACTAACAAATTGTTGTACAATTTGTTGTAGAAGAACTTAACTAGCCTGGCTAAACGATGGCACACCCTCCGTCCTAAGTGATTAATATCCCCCACTTCCTGCACAAATCACCTTGGGGACAGCTTCTAATAATACGCTAATGAATTTTTGGGAAGACTTTTTTAATAGACGACTCGATGAATCGAAGAAAGTGCATTGCACTGCTCTCCAGTAGATGTTTATTTATAAGACTTTTCACTTTATGAAGAGTTGTTCTATTTTTAAAACACACAAACATCTCGATGATAATGTGTGTGTGAATGTGTTGAGTTATTTCCTTCAATATACTCGCTCATTAAATGTAATGGAGTATATCAATCAGTGATCGATGTTTTTTCGTGAAAGGTTCGAGAGTTTCCCAACTCTTGATCTCCAGTGCAGATAGATTCATCAGCTTTATACTCTCACCTTTGCAGATCAGAATTTCTAATTCATTTTATGAAGTTTTGCACTCAGGGCGGGTATTGTGCAGTCAGTATCAGTGGACTGCAACTGTTTGAATAGTACTTTGCTGTCAAAGAGCGGACGTCGACGTCGAGTGTTTTCGTAAACAAAAAGTAGCGCGTCTTAAGTTCCAAAACGGAACAGCAACAGCAACAACAACGTGAATAAAAAAGCACGTGTAATATCGATTGAGTTAAAACAAAGAGAAAAAACCCTGGAAAAACAAAAGCTAGCTCGAGGTTTAATACCCAATGCAATGTAAATAAAGGGCATAGTTGACTTTATAGTGTAAAATAAGTAAAGTAAAATAATATGAACATAGTATTAGAGTATTATCCAACTTGGCAAGAGTTACTAAATAAGTTCATACGGGATATGCTTAAGCTTCGGCAAACACTATTTTCCTTTCAGGCCGGCTCTTACGCTACATATGGACATATCACACCATATAGGGAATCAAGTCTACAAAAACAGGATAAGCAATAAGCCGTTGTTGAAGTTATTAAAAACAACGTATTACAATATATCTTGTAGCTGTGCAAACTCCATTCGAAACGATTTTCACTTGCGGTTTTGAACCGCAGCTTCAATTGCTGGGCTAAAACTGGCGGCGACTGGATTGCCGACTGACATTGATGAAATGTGCACTTGGACAAGAGAAGCACTTAAGAGATAACAACACAAATAACAACAACAACGGCCACAACAATAGCAGCAACAATAACAAGAAACAGACATTGAACCCGCATAGACACAGGTGCACAAATATGTTTAGTATTCGTTTCCAACTGGTTTCTGGTTTCAGCTGTTTGCCCAGGAAAATTTACTCAAATATTTGCCTCAATGGACGTTGTAGGTCTATCAGCAGAGAAGGTCAACAGCAAAAATGAGTGGCTGATTCTAATATAGGAATTCCTAACGGAGGTTACTCGAGGATTTCGGCACTTGATAGAGCCCTAGCTAATATACCCACATTTCACTGCTTGAGCGGCTATGATGTGCTTTGCAACTTACCCGATTGGCTGCCGCCGGCGATTTGTCGCATTTCCTTGGTGAATTCCTTGTTGCCAAACTGGCAGGATAAATCGTGAACGGTGCGCGGCTCGCCTTTGTCCAGCAGACGCTCCAGGAAGAACAGCAGCGTCATGTTGCGAGCCATTTCGTATTCCATGGACTCCATTATTGTGTGTGTTGTTGCTTAATCTTCCTTTAACTGAAATAGACAACAACAGAATGATCTAAATACTTGAGCAATGAGGGAAGCGGGACGAAGCACAGCCAGAGCAACGGCTTAGCTGCTCTTATTTATTTAATACACTTTTCCACTTTTCTACTTTTCCACTTTATGTTATTGCATTCTTTCAGCCTTTTTCTCTTACATTTTTATTTGTATCTCTAGCTCATCTGAGGCTGCTGGCTTGAGTTGCAGTCGTAAACTCAACTTGCACGTCGGCTTTTTGGCTTAAATAATTGAAAAGCCGCTACGTAAATTTTGCTTGTCTAGCTGCAACGTGTGTGTGTCTGCCTGTGTATGTGTGTGTGTGGCTTTGTGAAGTTATCCTTGCGCATATCCTTGCGAAGCGCACGAACGTCGAATAACGACTGAGAGCCACAGCGCTGTTGCATGTAAATGTTAATGTTAACTAACAGCGGCTTCCGCTCGCTGCTTAACATTTATTGCCATTAGCGCAAATAAAGAATATTTCTTGCTTATATGCGATAGATATGTTTTAAAAATTTCGATATTTGTTCGAATTTTGTTCAATTAAGTCGCTAATCAGTCTTGTCTGGCTTTTAGCTTAACATTCAATGACTGTTAAGAGATAAACAAATCTGAATCGAACAGCTGTTGCGGCAGGAAACACGGCGAATTCAGATCGAGTTGTTTTCATCTGATGTCTTGCCGCTGTTTATTGACTGAGTAAGCAGGAGAGAACAGGGCGAATTTATTGTTGCTCTGCTGGAGTCGGTTTTGTTGAATGCTTTGGCGGTTGGCGTGTGAAAAACAGGTGATTGACACAGAAAAGGTGGACAAGCTACGGAAATAACAAACCGACTCAGTCTGCCAGTTTGTTTATTGAAATTAGCTCAATGCGTATGTATGTATGCGTTGTGTGTGTGCGTGTATGTGTCTCAGTGTGCTGTGCAATGATAACCAAACCCGTTGACAACGGCCACCTAATACAAAATGTATTGAGAACAGGAGCAGCAACACAAAAACAAAAAATTCATCGGCAAACGAACATTCCAAAGCAGCGGCATTCATTTATTAGCGACACATACGTATGAGTGTGTGTGTGTTTGTGTTTATGTGCCTATAATGAGCAGCGGCCTTTAGCAACTGTATTGGTAGACAAACAAGAAACTTCAGGCAGACCGATAAAAATTTCTTATTAGACCCACTGTTAGCACTCTTGCCATTTCTTCAGTTGAAAAGAGACAGCTACATTTAGAAACAAGTGCAAAACGATGATGACTGTTAAAAGTGTAGAAAGGTAGAAACAATAAAAAAAGAGAGCAGTGAGGGCAGTGAGAAATGATAAAAAGAAAATACCATACGAAATATGTATATATGTACATATGTATGTGTGAACACACGTATATCTTTTGCAATACGCGGCAGAGAAAACGCGCAAAAACTTTTACATAGTATGCAAAGCAAAAAGCAAAAACAATGTCAACGAGAGATGCACACACATATGCATGAGTTGTGTGTGCGAGTGTGCTGGTCATATATTCATGCATGTCTGTATGTTTATCCGTTTGTATGTAAAAGCAAAAGTGAAAAATGTGAGTTATGTGTATAATTACCTGGCTTATTGTCGTATTTGCTTAAGTGAACTTTGTAGTCTATATTTAAAATACACTTGTTTCAATTAGCAAATTGCTGTTTCTGCTGTTGATTTTTGTGTTGTTGTAAAGGAGATCGCGCACACAGCATACAGAGCGAGACTGACTCTCTCTTTCTCTCTACCTAACACTCCTTACTCTTCCTTTATCACATACAAAAACGCGATACTGATCCTCGCGTTGGGGATTTAGGGAATTGTTTTTGTTTTTATCAGCACTTTTTGTCACTCACTGAGAGACTAAGCTCCTTAATTGAATTATGTGCATGCGCTTAGCATTTTTCGGCGTAGTTATCTTATTGGATTCCAAGCATACAGCTCACTCACAACTTGTTGTTGCCTACGTACGCGCTTGTGTGTGTTCGTGCTCAAGCTGGCAGGTAAAGAACAGTCTCTGTGTGTGTGCGCGCGTCGCTGTGTATGTAGGTAAGGCACTTTGATTGAGTAGTAAAAAGCAAGTTGAAAACCACTTGTTGCACTAATTTTTATCACCCACAACAGCTGTGCGCCGCTGGCACAAGAACAGTAGCAATTTCAGAGCGTATTTTAAGCAAACAAAACACACGTTTTCGTATGTTCAAACGGCACAATTTGGTGTACGGAGGTTTTTGGAGCGATGATGACAACGCGAACGCGACTTCAGGTGTGCCTTCGATTGCGATATCGATTACTGAAACCGATTGGCATCTTCGTGAATGGCAATAACAGCTGTGATGAATCTGTTAAGATAGATGTGGCCAGCAGCTGTAGTTAACAGTGCCGAATTGAGTTAACAGGCAGCTAATGCATAACAGATTAGCAAAGGGGCGCGCAATTTAAACGCAATAGCTGGCGCGAAGATTAGTGTGACCAGCAAGTGTAAACTAAGAATTCCAAGCTGAGCTAACAGCTACTAGAGCGGCGCGCAATTCGAATGTTGTGCTGTTCAGATGAGTTATGAATCATTCAAGCCGATGGGCCAATCGCTGTTAGTATTCATGCAAAAACATTGATAACACACCTTCAGTATGACATTTCCACATGTATGCTTATTACTGATATATAAATCACACGTTACTACATCGAGGAAAGGCAAATCACGCACTCGAGCCATAAATTGCAAACGCAAATGCGACACGCGTCGCCAATCTTCGACGCAGATTGACAAGCTACAATATGCTGATCGGTCACCTGGCTAATTGATCATATGCAAAATGCCCGATGCCCGATGCCCGATATTGAAGAAACGTTGTAGCCCGCAGGCCAGTGACAATTTTTCTGACACCAGACTACAGATTCAGGCTCCCTGTCTCTCTGTCTCCCTGTTCATCTGTCTCTCTCTCTCTCGCTCTCTCTGCCTCTTGACGGGGTGTTAGGTGTACATGGCGCCGTTTCTGCTACTCCAGCTGATGTCGGACATAATTGAACGCATCCGTTGCTCAACTTGTTGCCGCTAATTAAAGTTGATCGACGGGCGGGCTGGCAGGAGCACGGAACGGGGAAGGGGGTCAAAACACACACTTAATGTAAACATTTATAACTGCTGCGTTTATTCAATTAAAAACGCACTGATTTGGCTCCACTGCTGCGTTCCGCAACAAATTGCAGCCTTGTTGTAAATAGCGTGAAGGAATTTTCATGTACTTAACAAAACGTGCAATTATATATACTTATATATAAACTCATGTTGTTGGCCATAAGCTAATGCATCTGTTGTTCCGGGTGATGCGCAATTTGTGAACCGTTCAGCTGGGATTAGTCTCAGCGACTGGACAAGCTCATCTCTGCCACCTTGCCCCACTCTGAAGCCAAGACAAGCTTGCAGCATGTGGAATCTGTAAACACAATCAATGTAAATGTTTGCTCTTTCATCATTATTGCGGAAAACCCAGCGGGAAGTTTGTCATCAATTCAAGCGTCTTGGAGCTACAACTTAAGGCGTGCAGGCGTGAGAGCAGGAAGGAGAGAAATAGAGAACGATAGAGAGAGAGAGAGAGAGAGAAAGAGAGAGAGAGAGAGAAATATTTTGTATCAAAATATATTTTAATAATAATATTTTCGATATGTACTTTTCTTTTTCGCATCACTCAAGACTCTGCAAGCAGAGTCCGTGAAACAGTATAGACATACATATGTAAATATATACTTAGTCATATTGTAAACAAATCTAGGATACATATAAATTGAGCTAAAGATACTCGAACGTCTATTCAGAGACCATTCACAGCCTCTGAGCCAAGACCTTGAGTTGGAGCAGGGAGGAGGGAGAAGGGAGAAGGGAGGGTAGGGTGAGTCAGGAGAGTAAGCTACGGAGGGAAGGTCCTCCACCTCCAGACCAGCCTGCTGGAAAGCAGAGCTAGAAGTGTCAAAGGAGGCGCAGGCAGCCTGCTGCGAGGTGTGTTTTATGCGCTGTGTTTCATGCGTCACGGGTTGCCGAAGGAGGGCGAAGGGGTGGCCTGTAAGGTTTGTCTCTTATTTATGTGACACATTCCGAGTTGACAACAATTGTTAACTGAACGTGACGGTGACGAAGACGAAGACGAAGACGCAGACGGCGGAGAGCAAGCGTGCAAAAAGATGCATTCGATTGGAAAGTAACTCGGAATGGTGCAGGGCCAGGCAGACCGGTTCGAAAGGAACTAAATGTAAATCGAGGCGTCGCTCGACAGTGCTCAAATGCGTTTACTATCAAGTCAGCGTCTATCTCAGTCTTTAAGCCAAATCTCTATCTGCAGATTTATGCGGCCGCTGCTGCTGCTGCTGCTGCTGCCGGCAGGAAACTTCATTGAGAAACCGCTTTTGCCAGTCTGCCTTTGGAGGCAGGGCCAGGTCTTATCTCAAAGGCTCTGCCACAAGATTTATAGATCGCTTGCTTAGCCACTGGGCCCAAACGGGGCATAAATTATGCGCGTATCTAAAAATTGACTAGAGCTCATTAATAAGCGTTTAGTGCCAACGTAAATTGCACCGCTGCCCACTAATTGCTCAACGACAATAAATAAGAACAGCACACGTAGGTGCAGGACAACCCGAGGTGCCCGAGGTGACCGAGCTGACCGCGCCGCCCGACCACCTATTGCGTCTGCTGGCCCACAAGTCGACAGGAGTACGTGCAAGACAAAGGCCAAGCACAGAGACTCTCATTGAGCAAGTAAAGAGTGCGACCAGTAGGGACTGCACGACTAGGAGATACCCTGAACTCTGCTCCTTGGCACAGCTTGAACAGTCCCGGTCTTTCAGCTAAAGAAGAGGCGAATCAATGAAGATATTTAAGTGGAGGCAGCTATCGATGCTGATCTAGCAAGCTATGATATCAATGTAACCTCCCTTACACCTATACATACAATATGCCCTCACCTCATTGCAAAATTCGTAGGGTATGAAATAGAAAACTGAAAACCCACGCGAGCTGTCCCACGTTTCGCCTTAACGATCTTATGACTGTGCAGATTTTCTATTCGTTACGTTTTTGCACGTGGTAGGAATTTAACGCTTTTCGCAATGGACACGGCTCGGGCATGAATTGTGGCCTTGCCTAGCGGCGACTCGCACATGCAGAGCTCGGCTAGAGCCAGTAGAAAAGACAGATGCGCGGGATATACACGAATACGAATACCCTTACCCCATGAACTTGTCTGTCTGTGAAAGGGTAAAGTGTTGAATATAAAACTAGGGATCTATGGAACTGCAATCTAAGCTGAGATCTACAATTCCCTCAGCGTATACATGGTCATAATTTACCAGCACTGTGGAAGTATTAATCAGGTAATTAAAATGTAGGGAATAAATAAAGCTGATCACGCCGATCCACCCCGCTGCGCGTGTGATGCTATGAAGGGCATATACCCGTCGAATTACGACTGCAACAATGTGTGAGGCAGATCCCACCCTAAATGCAATTTTGCACACTTTTTTTTTTTTTTTTTAAACAAGAATAGTTGTTGTTATTGTTGCTGCTGTTGCGTTTGTAATCTATAATTTTCATGGTAAAATTAATGTTACGCTGCGAACTGAGCCCAACTGAATCGAACTAAACTGAGCTGGAATTGCCAGTCAATTTAACACCCAACTCAGAGCACCAAATGGAGGCAGCCTTCACGCCCTCTGGCATTTGGTCATATTCTAAGAGATTTCATCTCTCTCTTTTCCTCTCCCTTCAACACGATTTGGCTATAGAGCTGATAGCGTCGATAGATTTCGACATAAAACTTGAAGCAATTGAGGCAACACGAAAGTCCAATTGAAAAGCGCCTCAGTGAAATGTGGAATATTCGGAAAATGGGGGAAAAGCAATGCAATGCAATGCTTGTCGATAAAAGCGATATTAAAAATTGTGTTAATTGCCAAAAGACGCGCCCGAACATTGGGAACAGTTCCTCCAGCCAGCCACTCGAGCGTATCAGATGTCGAAGGGGCGCTGCAAGACACAGCTCGACGACAAGCAGAGAAGAAGACGCTCAAGGCGAGTGCTAGTGACTGCAGCATACTCGTTCGCTCTGAAAGCGCTTGCTCGAATGAGCTGCTCAGCGGTGAGCAAGAGATCAGCGGCTCTGTGGAGGAGATTTGAGCTGACGAGTAAATAGTAATGCTCTAGGCGCATCAGTAGCCGAAGCGTGAGATCGAGCACAGTGCTAATATACCCGTTTTCCCCTTTGAGCGAGCATGGAAGCATTTCCACTGACATTTCACAGGCGCATCAATCTCACAGCTTTTGGCTAAGTGCTGATAGCAGAGGCTATCAAATAAGACGTCTGTCCCGTCACGTCCCATCTCGCCTCCTCCTCCTCCTCCTCCCGGCTGCCGGTTGAGTGATGGGCTCCTTCTTAGCCGCAGCCCATTTCATCTGCATCTCATTGAGCGCGTGTCGAGTGTGCGCGAATGGCAGTAAATTCGATTAATATGCTAATTGCAGCTGGCCACGAGCCCAGCCAATTGGCCGACTGAACTGAGCTGCAGTCAATGCTAATTGTTAACCTGGCTAACTGGCCAACTGGCTAACTCGCTACCTGACTGACTGTCTGGCCTCTGCACATAACTCAATTCTTTATCTGGCGCTAAAAGCAATTAAAGTCAACTTCAATCATTCGGCTAACGGCAACTGCAAAACGTTTTCTGTCCACTGGCCGTTGGCCCCTGGGCAGTGCCCACTGTACAGTGGAGCCGTGTGGTTGGCGGCTGCTCGAATACCACCAAAGCCTCAGTCTCGAGCTTGTCGTAAGAGGCGACTAATAGAGACACCTCCTATGCTCCCCGAGTAGAATACAGAGGCGAATCCGAATTGCATCCGAATCAGATCAATCCAACATCGAAAAGAGGCCACTGATGATTTATGCGTATGTATGTAGAAGGCAGAAGTAGGCATCTTAGGGAGAAGAACGTGGATCGTTAAAAGTCCTATTCAAGCCAATACCCAAATTCAAATTCAAACTCAATTTCTTTTCGACATAGACTATTAAAATTTTATTAAGTAAAAATATGGATAAAACACACCTACACACATAGGAATAGAGACACTGTACATGAGTGGCACATAAATAAATATATATGAATATATATCCATATGTATGCACCATATGCGCAGATACAGTTATAAATAAGGTTGTACTCAGACGTAAAACGATCCTTGCTATGCTTGCACGTCAAATTTGAAAGCCAAATATTGATTAAGACTTTGAACTCGGTTCGATTTGGCCAGCCTACCAAAATGTTGATGTCTGCGGCAGAAGAAATATCAAATTTAAAGTGAGGGCGGGCATGTTAGTTAATAACTTACCACTAGCAAAGCGTAGACAATGCCTATGGAGCCGCCGGCTAACACATCCGACCAGTGGTGCTTGTAGTCGGAGACACGGGTCAGGGCCGTGTACCAGGCGAACATTACCAAGAGGAACTGCAACAGGTGTCGCAGCATTCGAAAGCGCGAACATTTCATGCGGCGCTGCAAGTAGATCTAAGAAGAAGCAGAAGCGATTCAATAAGCAATCTCAGTTCAAGGCGCGAATACAAAGACAAACAATCGTAAGTGTGCGCGTGTGTGTGTGCTTTTATATGAGCATGGCAGTTCCTTTTGTTATTTGGCAATATTCACTCTCTATAGTAATGGAATAGTAGAGAGAGGAAGAGAGTAAAAATTGCATTGGTATGTGCACAGCTGTCCATACACTGAGAGAGCTTTTCTAAGGGAGCAGTTGAGATAGCAAGAGCCCATCTCGCTCGCTCGCACGAGCGCAATTTTACGACTGTTAGATCTCATTTTACTACCAGCAATATTCACAAAAAATAGGCTGTCTATGCCAACTAATAAAAGCTATAAGCTATTTAGCATATCGACATTTCGCCTTAGCTTTAGCTCTCCGTCAGTCTCTCTGTCTGTCTGCCTAGCAAAAGCAAGGGGTGAGAACAACTACAGATCAACTAAGTTGTCTACATGTATGTAGTAGTATTCTGTTTCTGCTTGCTCTGCTGCTGCTCTCAGCTGAGTGTTCCCATTGGTCACTTAAAGCTCGGCTGCCACGACCCCTACCTGTCGACGGGCTCAACATTTGAGCGCGACTTAGTCTCTGAGTGAAAGTCGCCCAATATAAAGGGCAGCAGCTGCAGCACATCTTCAGTCGCCCAGGCCTAGTGGGGGTCAGTCAGACGTGCAGTGCAGTAAATTAAAGTGAAGTGAAGTAAAGTGTAGTGTAGTGTATGATCGATTAGCTACGCATTACAGACTTAATATAGAGGAAAGACTTGAAGAAATATTTAGAGGAAAAACGTAGAGGAAATAGTTGGAGGAATCCGTCTAAGTAGAAATAAGTAGAGGAAATTCTTGGAAATACTTAAAGGAGTTACTTAGAGGAAATACTTAAAGAGCAAATACTAGTCTTCTTATTACTTTCGTTTTGTGTTTTATTGTGCTAATGCTAGACTTTATCCAACAGACTCGCACCTTAGTAGATATACGACTATATATGGTTAGGCTGGCGCCCAAATTGTTTGTAACTGTAGGTTTGTATATACGCACCACCATGTAGATCATGGAGAAGAAAGCAAAGCTCGAATGGCCACTGGGAAAAGAGAGATGCATGCTCTTCAGTTGCTTGGCAGTTATGTCCTTTGCCGAGCAGACGTAGTCCTCAATGTAGCGACTCTCATTGACGTAATCGCTGCACGTGGTGCCATCGGGCAGCACAGGTTGACAGAGCTGAAATTGGAGGACTGAGATTAGGTCGCCCTTAGAGACAACCTCCTGCTGCTTACGGTAAAGAAATGGGGACGCAGTCGTCCAATGGTATATTTGGCTATGTCCGTGGTCAGCTGCTCGATGCCTAGGCCAAAGGAGAAGGTACTAATCATACGGTAGCTGTCCACCGCCCAGTGTGGCAGCTCCATGTGGCACAAATAGTAGCCGCTGCTATGCAGTTGGTTGTGATGCGAAAACCTAGTCCAGTCCTGAGCCCTATAGAATTCAACCAGTAAAATCTGCGCAATCCAACGATTAGAGGTGAGATATTCCAATTTCAACTAGCGAGAATTTACCATAGATATGGGCAGCACCACACACATCACGTACAGCATCCAGCTCTGTATGGTGGAGTCCTTATAAGGATGCCTCAAGGAGAGATCATTGCAGAAGAAGCCGCGCGTATGCGGCTCACAGCACGACGATAAGACAACCATGGTTAAGCCGGCTGGAATACAATCAAAATATGAATAATATATAGTATAATATAGGCTATATCATAGTTATAATAATCATTATCATTAATTATTATTACAACCTAGAAGTATAGACCTTAGACTCTAGAATATAATTATCATTCTCATCATTATTTGTAATGAACTATTTCTATAATGGCCCAATAGAGTCTTAGCCGTATTTTAGTTCTAATATGAGCAGCTGTCGGGCCTACATCATTATCACTTCCATCATCAGCACGTAAATCATCGCGAATCTAAGCCAAGCTGCACTGCGAGTGTCTGTCAAGGGTGGCCTAGATTATCATAGCCATCATCATTATCATTATCATCAGCACGTTGTATGGTGTCGGATTCTAGCTGACGCACTGGCTCATCGGTGCAAGGTCTGCTGATCATGCCCACATTAGAGCTCTGTAAACAAACACAGCCAAGTGCCACACAGTTCCAATTCAAAATCAAGCTGATGAATGATGATGTTTTCATTTCATTGTTGTTATCATTGTTGTTGCTGCTGCTGCTGCTGCTGCTGCTGCTGGTATTTTCACAGCATTTTGTACAATAAATTCACCCCAGAAAAACATTTGCGTAAATTAAGTCAAATATAAATCAGACAACACTCGATGCGCGAATACTCATATATTTGGTCCATCATTGGGCATCTGTTGGAGGGCCCCAGCATCAGAGATGCTTATTTATTTAAAAAAAAATGGCATTCCGAGTGTTATTATTAATTAAGTGAATAAAAACCTAAACGTACACCAGTCGAGGCCTCCGATAACAATGATGGCACCAGAGGCGCCAAGAGGTGACCAAGGAGGGCAACGATAAAGCATAGTCGAGCGACTGCTAAAAACTCAGATATGGCACATACTTCATAGTCATCATACTCTATGCAGACAGTAGACCCGGAGCGGGGCCATTCAATGGATGCACGCAGAGCCAGAGATCAATTGGTACAAAACGTGATAGCACATCGTAAAAGTAGAAGAGTAGAAAATGAAGAGATAACTCTGACAGCTCGTGCCAAATAGAATCCATTATACAAAAGTCTATATATAAATATTAAATTCTCGATCTACCTAGATGTAGAGTTTACTAGGTAAGATAATGCACACCCCAAGTGAGGGCAGACTATTTATATTTTAAGGGGCTCCAAAAACTGTGAACAGCGAAATCTGTCTCTAGATCGTAATAGTAATAGAAATAACAGAATAGTAGTAAATAAGTAAGTAGTTGGAGTTGTATAATAATATATATATTTTGAAGCACTAGTAAAAATAAATAGTAATATTAGAAAAAGCTGTAAGTAATTGGGAACTAGAATAGTTGCAGCTGTATAGCCGACAAATATTAAGAGTAGAATTGTAAAATGAGTGTCTAATTTTCTTCTCAATGATAATCTCTTAAATTTCGGATAAAGCTAGAGATTGAACAAACCTCCCTCCCCGATATTAATATATCGAGAGTCCCTTCTGTTATTCATGCCGAGTCAAATTTGGATCAATACTCACCGCAGCCAAGTAGGCTTAAGTCCATTGCAATGCGCCCAAAGATGTAAGCCGTGCCGCGCTCCCTTGGCTTGGAGTCAGCTGCTCTCTGTCCGCATGCTCCTCGCCCTGCACGCGCCTCGCCCCCCACAAATGGTGGCAGCTGTAAATCAACTTTTACATTGTTGCTAATATTATTATTGTTGTTGTGGTGCTGTTCCTGCTGTTGCTGCTGCTGCTGGAGTTGGTGTTGGTGTTGGTGTAAGTGTTGGTGTTGTTGGGAGTTGGAAGTGGGCGCGGCTACAGCAGTGGCGGCTGCTATGATGCTGGCCGCTGTTGGCGAGGACGGCTCCTCGCCGCTGCTGCTTTGGCTCTCGAAGCGCTGCAGCGGAGTCGTATCGCAGACACTAGCGGGCCGAAGACTGCTCATGGTGTGGGCGTGGCTCTATTGCACCTTGCCGGTAATGTGTGTGGGCATCGTTATCAGCAGCGAGAAGGAGAGCCTCAAATATTTGGGCAAACGCTAATGGACTCGCCTCGACTTCTATTTACTTTGGCTGAAACTGATTCGGGTATTGGGAAAGGCACGAACGTTGCCTTCCTGGCCTAGTGATAAGCGTCGGCGTTGCGCAAATGAGAAACGTGGCGATCGATAATGTAAAATAAACAAAAACTCTGCCTTTTTTCGGCCAGAGGCGTTTCACTTGGTAATTGCGAAATACTGCTTAAATTCTGCTAGCAACGCACAAATAACGAACAACTTTTTACTCTTTGTTCTTTTTAATTTGTCTAAAACAATTTTGCACTTGAATCGAATTCGTTTTCATTTGCGATTCTACGTTTTCACTGCACTTCGTTGAGGTTGCTTAAATAGTCATAATTAATCTATATGCTATTGTTTACGTTATTCCGATATAATTTCTTTCTACTTGCGCTTTCATTACGCGTTTTTCTTTCGCATGCGCAGCGCCATCAGCGCTTAAGAATGTGCCGAGAATGAAGAGACGAAAATTTAGCTGTTGCGATCGGGAAAAAACCGACCGCAGCACTCGACAGTGGCCAGAGAACTGAGCGCGTAGAAACCCACCACCAACGCCAATGGCACACTGTTCGAAGTTCGAACATCTTTGAAGCTACGTCAGCTGCTCCGAGCGAGAGAACCAGAGAGAGCAACTAATGCGTTCTCTTTCGATCTATTACGAACAGTAACACCGAGCTTAGAATTTGAAGACTAGCTGAAGAGAGCTCGCATGTCTCAGACCAAACAATTCGCACTGATATGCAAATCCCTAGTTTTCGGCACGGAGAGCACGCGCTTTCAAAATGGAAATAGCTGTACATTCATCGTATGTATTGAGATTAGGTGGTTATTATTATGAAAATAGGAAGTGATATAAAATATCGGCGATCTATCAATTATGCTGCGAGCAGCATGACCCCATTACACTACTATTATTTTATTAAATTCCATTGATTTTCCCCTTTATAGCTTATATCTTATCTAAGCTTAGAATATGCCTTTGTTTTGCCTTACCTGCTTAACGTGTGTGCGCACATTCCGTGTCATTCTCATAAAGCTCGATGAGAGCATAGAACGTATTCTCTCGTTCTCTTCAATTATCTGGTTGTGTCGCTGCGTGTGACAAACACAAGGCGCGTTTGCTCTCGCTCCCCTCATAGTGTTTTAGTACAATTTATGCCTCGGCTGTGTTCGGTCGGGTCGGTCCGGTCCAGTCTATTCGCCTATATGGGAATCTGTTGTGGAAAATGTTTTTGTGTTTTTTTTCGTAATTTGTTTATGCATAGCGAACATGAATAAATAACTATCAACTGAGGCTAGAAGCAAAGCTACTAGCTTGGAAATTTTCACAGCTGCTTTCCACAAATGAAAATTCAATTCAATTGGCAAAAAGGTAAAAAATTGTAACCAAAATATCAATTTATGAAGGTGTTCGGGTGTGCGTGTGTGTGCGAGCTCACTTTATAAAGATTATAATTTTAATTCATATTTATTTTTAACTTTGCTCGATTTCAATTTAAACAACATTGAAAACAGGAAAGTGAGATTCCTTTATATCTTAATGCCAAAGTAAACAAAAAAAGCCAACAAATTAAAGAATTGCTATTTGATAAACAAAAGGTGTTCAAAGGTGTACGAATGCGTTGTGTAATGGAAATAAGCTAGCACACATTGGCAAACAAATACCGCAAATATCCATCCATATTGTGGCGGCGGATATGCTTCTGATATATCTTTCCCACAATCGATTTTCCCTTTGGCCACTTGTGGTCAAGGTCAACTCATAACAGTGGAATTGTCGGGCCTAAAATTGAGTGCAGTGTCCAATTCGCATATTTGTATGTGCTGGGTACAATTCGCATTCCTTATCATTCGCTCAGGTGTGTGGAGGGCCAGGTGGGCATGCCTAATCAGCGATAGCAGGCAGCGGATGATGAATTGCGTTTCACGATGATTTGATTGATTTTTTTGAACCAGCAACCGCGTCACTATATTTTTATCATATTTATATACCCGGTCACGAAATGGAAATGGGCATATTGGTTTTGTGCAATATTCACAAAATTCGCAATATTGCACAAAACTACTAAGCCCATTCCACTTCGTGACCGGGTATACAAATATGATAAAAATATAGTGAGTCCTGTAGGAAGTCCTTTTAAGTATAGTATAGATATTGAAATAAGTGTTGCGAGCATTGGGCAGTCGGTAAGGCTCGACTCGTGTCGTATTGGCAGCTGGCCAATATGCAAATAATTATTAGCTTATTACAGAGAGCTCTACCGTGATGCGAGCACAACGTTAGGCAAATGTAGCTGATAAGAAAGTAGAGCAACTGAATATATGCGAGGGCTGTTTAAAATGTTATGAACAAAAATATATAAAAAGTGATCTAATATATATTACATACATATTTTAATTTATGTATTTTATTTATTTCTAGTAATAATGTACTCGCTGTAGTTGCTTCCGATCGTAATGAGCAGGGATCAGCACTCTGTGCTCACTGAGTCGTGAGCCTCTTGAGCTTATTGGCCAAGATTATGGCCAGAGTCTGTGCAAATAGAGTCTCTGTAATTTTATGCAATTTTGCTAACTCGCTCTGACGTAAAATTACAACGCCCCTTGTAATAGGCAGCCTTGGCTTCGATGAGAACCTGTAGCAGAAACAACAATCCTTAACAACTTGCGGCAGTGGCAAACGTCACTCACAAGACAGCCAGAGCAGAGAGTGGAGAGTGGAGAGTAGCGTGAAGAATTCATCAAGCAGATGCATTCGATTGTGGATCTGCAGTTGTCAGCTTCAAATATGGTCAACAGAGATCGAGTCAACGACTCGCTAGGCTTCCCATCAGTCAAGAACTATTTATAGATAGCAAAACAAGCTTCAACTGCCACTCCAGAGTAATTTCCTTTGGCGACTGAGCCAACCAGTTAATTTCTCTGCCTTAATGCCAATCATGACTTACCCTACCAAAAAGCCAGTTCCCTTTCCTTAGAAATTGTTTATAACATTTTAAGTCGATTTGCTGCCTCAAATGTCTTTAGCATTAAGGGCTTAGACTGAAAACGCTCTGTCTACAATTGCATATTGGCGGCATCTCTTAGGGCTGATCGAATCAACTTATAAATAGATAAACCTGGAGATGTGTTATTAACCTTGCCGCAGCAGCGCACAAAACTGAAAATTCCCTCTCTATATGCGGCTGACTGTCGAATTCTTAAGGCATATTTGCTGGGGCTGGGGTTAATCGATTTCGTTTTTATGGGCGGGCAATGACCACCAGCTGAGGCTGCCTTGCCGCACGCCCTCCTGTTCCTCGCCTCCCTGTTGGAGGCGAATGTCGCGCCCGCTGCGAAATAAGGTCAGCCAGCGCCATCTGTTGCCCGCTGAGCGTCGCGAATGCCATTCCAAATTGGCGGAAAATGAATTGCATATTAACAATAATACATACACATGCATATGAACTGTATTTTATGGGTTTCTGGCGCCAGCAAAAACACAAATCCAAAAAGATCATCCGAAACTTGCAGCCAAACGTGAATAAACGTCAGCAAACTGTCCGAAAGACCCAAACTCGGGGCATTCAATTTCAGTCTGATTTTCGCAGCCGTGCCCTGCCCTGCCCACTGCTCCTGCGCCTAGGCGAATCAAGCAAGGTAGCTAAGCAGCTCACAGACAGGTTGACGACGCTGTCAGCGGAAGAAGGCAAGACGACACCGAGCTCTACGGCCTGTCCCCCAGTCCAGCTGTCCAGGTGTCCAGTTTATCCATGTGTGGTGGCCGTACTTATGTAAAACGCTTGTTTACTTGCCGTGTAAATGATAATAACTGTATAATGCCGCAGTTGTGGCTGATATAAGCGATTCGCGTTCGACATTGAAATCTAAGAAGCAACGAAACTGATTTCAATGAAAGCTTGTGAAACATAAATTGTCGAAAAAAAAAAAAAACAAAACAAAACTAGCATCCTAAATAGTTAAGCCTGGACCGGTTAACTGATGAGCTAAAGATTTTATCCAATCTGGAATTTAGTTTCAGAGCGACAAAAATTGAATCTAGTCAATGATAAAATACTCAAATACGTGAAGAATTTGACATTACGAATCGTAGCAGTAATGAATCACAGCATGAGAGCTCCAAGTGAAGTCGTCACGGATAATCTTAAGGGCATCCGCAGACATTACTCATACATGCACAGGCACCAACTGTGCCCTGCGTAACTGTGAAATCTCCTTTATTAATGATGATCTTTTTAACGCCCTTCCAGAAATTTACCTGAACATCAAAAGCAGCTGCCTATCAAAGCCCAAGTTCATTGTCAAGCCAAAGAGAGAGAAACGGAGAGTGGGAGAGCGAGAGCGAGAGTGAGAGAGCAAAGCTCTGCTAAGCTTTTGCCAGCATTTTTAATCTAACTGAAAGCACAGAAACGATTTTGAAATGAGTAACGAATCGCCAGCGAGCGAGACAACACCGCTGCGTCGGCCGGAAAATCAACTTAATGCAGGTTTGGTCGCTAACGTGGCCAGCAGTAACAACAACAAACACGTCATCAGCTTTACCATTCCGACACCTGCACAAGCAACAGCGTTGACTAACGACAATAACTTTATCATTGATGAGCGATTGCAAGGCACCACCAACAACAACAACAATAACAGCAGTAACATCAATCATACACAGCAGCAGCATCAAAACATCAAAAATATGGACACAAACAAACGAATTTTATGCCGCGTGGGCCTCGATGTTTTGATTCTTCTCTGTGGTAAGTATTTGTCTCTTGTAATTTCGCAGCAAACATTAATATATGTATGTACACATTTAAATAAGCATATACAAATGTATATGTACGTAAACCGAAATCTGTGCGTACGTGTGTGTGTGTATATATGCATATGTATGCATTTGCCGCCTTCTCGCGTGTCGCAATGTTTGTTTTGTATATTTCTTTTTATGTAATTTTCGGTATTTTATTTGTATGTGTGCGTGCGCTCTCACACAGTTGCCCTTACTCAACAGAGCTTTCTCTCGCATTCTCGTTCGTCTCTCTGAGTATATGCCACGCTGTTGCGCTCTTTAGTTAGTCGCTTTCAAACAGCTGAGCATTTATAACTAAACAAATTCAGAATTAAGATGTGTGTAGTCATAATCTTTTTATATATTTACTGCATTCATAATTTAACTATTCTTCAGTATAAGAAAAATAGAATTGCCCGATATTCCACCCACATGTACATATGTATGTATGTACATATATTTTTAAGCGTTTAGCTGACACTGTTTTTCTGTAGTTTGCTTTTTGCTTTCCTCTAGCTACACCTTTTGTCAATATTTGCATGCAAAACTAAGTTACCAAAAAGAAAAAAACGAACGGTAAACGCACAGTCCATTGTATCATATGTATATTGGAGAGTATCAATATTTATGTATCTATGTATGTATATAGTATATACATATACAATCTGCAATATCATATTTTAGCCTTTATCAGCAATCTTCGAAAAAGTCTGTGTACTCAGAGCAATGCATAGCATTTTTAGTGCTACTATAAAACCCGTTCGCATATTCAAACTGCGTCTTTGACTATTTATTCAATCTCTCTCCTTCACTCTATCTCTCTCACTCTCTCTTTGTGAGTCATACGATTCGATTTAGCAGGGTTTTAAATGTTTTTCCAATTGGCAACTGGGTGCAACACGTCGTTTCTGTTAGTTATAATATAAATGCGTGTCTCGCCTTTTTGATAGCCGCCGACCTTACTCTTAATTTACTGTTTTTCTGTGATACATACTTTTATTTGCACAGTTGACATTTATTTGTAATACACACGAATACAATTCGCATACAACGATCTCTAAAAACGGAGCTCCAATACACACACACACACCAATAGTCGAACATAAATAACTGTAGATTGGCAGCAGGTAACTCAGGTTACTCAGGTTGACTCATTCGCTTATACCAAAATGTGCCCCAAACGGTTGATGAAACCCCGGAAAGTATGTATATACATATAAAAATATAAAAATAACGTTAAGCATTAATCCTTGATGATTCAGAGCTGGCTAAAAGGTATTGACTTATCTATTTTGTATTTGGCAATAAAATATAAAAGTCATTTAATAGCCAAGTTTGAGTGAGAAATGTTATCTGTGCTCAGAATAGAGCGTAGAGCCCAGTTATCCAAGCAATAAAAGATGATAAAAAGTACAATAATATTAATTACTTCAACTTAATCAAACAATAAATCGTATTTATGCATCATCCCCTATTGAAAATAAGAGTCCAATTTGAATCCATAAATAAGACGGAAAAAGAAAACTTTTAACAGCTGCGCACTTAATCAAATATGTAAAACACAAAAAGTTCCTCATCCACAAATGAATTCGAATTAGTTCTTGATAGAAATTCCAATGCAGTCTGATTCGATTTGTGTGCGACCTTTTAGGCACTGAACAGCTTGCTACAAATAAATTCCAATTAGCTTAACATAACATAAGTCAGCTCCAATCAGATAGTGTGTAAACTTTTGGAAAGAGAACAGCTTTTAAGAGACAACTTGTCCATTCCACTACTAATAAAGTCCTATTAAATATGCATTCTAATCAGATATTTGGGTGCTTTTTCGAAAGAGATCAGCTAAGAGCTATCCTAAGAGTCTTTTGCTTGAGTGGCTGTCGAATCTGTTAGACTTTTTCTATCTGTCTTCGACTAATTTCAACGTAAATTAATTTTGACACAGAAGGCGCTGATGGAGTGATATGCCGGGAGGAGTCTGAGTGCGTGCCTCCACTTCAGCTGTTGTGGTTGGGTCTTCAAGCATACCTTAACAATCCCAAAATTGGACTCCAAATAAACTTCGGGCGTTTCTGCTTGACGTTAATTGAATGCGAACGAGCTGCGGCACAACCAATTGGGAAAACTCCCCCTCGGCTTTTTTTTGTTGGTGGAGTCATTAAACTCATAAAAGAGAAAGAAAACGAAAAAAGTGCGTGCGCACTCCAATAATTTATTGTGCCGAGCAGGAGAAGGAGGAGGGGGAGTGATATTCTCTATGCTCAAACGAAAAACTAAGTAGAAAGAAAAATATTTGTGCTACGCATTTGCTTTATTGTCATGGCCAATGGATGCAATCTCGTTCTTCTTCTTCTCTCTCAATATTATTGTTTACTTTCTAGCCAAAAGGCCAGAATAACAAAATAACAAACACGTACGAGGGCGAGACAGCCGCCAAGGCAGTCGATGATCGGATTGTTTATACCCTGGGATGGATAAATAGGACTAAAGAAAATTTATCCATTTTTATACTACTTAAGGAATAGTTCTTTATGGGAGCCAAAATCGTATACAGCTCATGCAAACGGACTATGGGGAATCTTTGATGTCTGAATTCTATATTATAATCTTTAAGTAAAATAGAGAAAAGTTCTTATAGCGGAATCAAACAAAATATTGTATGCTTTTGATAATACCTCATTACGATTTGTAGGGCATTTCGGATATCTACCAGAGGACACATGCTCCCTTCATCTTCGTCTTATGCCAATTGTTAGACTACACAGAGGATCAGCTCAAATTAAACCAAAGTTCTGTTGTTATCAAGTATTTGGTGCCCAACTACAACCTATAGGGTATCTTTGCTGTTTGGCACACCTTTATATTATTTTCTCTGCTACAGTTTTCTAGGCATTCGAGGCATATGTAATTATCTATACCTCACCAGTCTCTTTCTGGCTTTGAGCTATTGGTAATATTTCAAACCTGCCATGACAAAGGTGTCTGGACCCTACCTGAGTGACACCTTTGTTGCATCGCTCTGGGAATTCCTGGTACCGAGCTGCATGTGCACTGCACATTGCAATTAATATGTCGCCCACCCCTCGGAGGTCTCACTGCATTGTCTCGACGACTGAAGTGAAGCAGTGAAGCGCGAAATTGCGAAGGATGCTGCACTATAGATGCCTCACTCTGATTCTCAGCCACAAATGTGTTTGAAAGCAATTAGGAGTGATAAAGGCGAGACCCTTATACCATTGACATACTATATTCTCAAACTCTTCTACATTAGTATACGCTCTTCTTCCTTTCAACTCTTATGCTCCGCAACTCTAATAATCTTATACAGACAGACAGACACCGAATATGACTCCGATCTAAGGCTTATATTCTCCCTGTAGTCGATCTTTGTCTTCATCAAAAACACAATATACCCTTCTTACCCATACGATAAGAGAGAGCATGATTGATTGTTGTCTTACTTTTGTCCATCGCCGATCGATTAATTGTGAGCTGTCAGTCATCCTTAGAGCTTATGCTAAAGTCTTGAGACTGGAGTGTGGAGACTGGAGGCTAGAGTCTGGAGTCTGAAGCTGGGGAGATTGGCTAGAGGTTGAGAGTGCAAATCTTTGGCATTAATTGCCTTTAATTAAACTTCCGTCTTGTTTAATTAATGCTATTAGAATTGAGCAACCAGACAGTCAACGGCTCCATAAGCTGTTTGCCAGATGAGATAAGATCTTAGCTTCAGCTTTCATAATTCTCAACTCTAAATTGCAGCAGAAAATACATATTTGTCTCTTAGCTGGCTAGAAAAAGGCCAGTTAGTTTCTTTGGCGAGATGAGATTTTCCCTGTTTCCCAGTTTCCCAGTTCTATATAGTTGCAGCTCTTTGTGTTGCACGTTGAGCTGGGGCAGGGGCAGCATTTCTGAAGTGCCGCCCAATGTTTGTGTGGGCCACAAAGTGTTTGTGTGCGCGACTTGAAAGAGAGTGCGCCAGCATCCACAGATAGAAAAGTATCTGTAGGCGAGCTGAGAGATAAGTTGAGACAATGCGAGAACGTGGCGTACGACGGTGGCACCAGCGGCTTCCTTTGAATCATGCCTAGAGGTGGATGAGGGCGAACCGAACCCCACCGTCAGCCTTGCCCCACTACCTCTTTGTTTCTAGTTTCTAGAGCACTTACCTCTTTGTTTAACAAACAAATTGTTTTGTGCCTGTATAGGTGTGTGCGTGTGCCTGTGTGTGAGCGTGGTTGGGAGGGGGCATCAAAAACACAATTTGGGGCTTTAGGTATTATTGAAATGGACTTGACACCGAATGAACGCAAAGCACTTTCAACAACATTTATATCAAAGTGCGACAGATTTGCCTCTAAACGAACCACTTCCGCCCGTGCTCCACCGTTTCGAATGAGAATCTCTCATCAACAACAAAAAACAAAAGGGCAGCAAATCATAAATTCAATCTACTTAGTTATGGTGCCACAAAGAGAGAAGATCCATTTAGGCTAAAAATCGTATTATTGCCTTTCTACATTGCGAGACGCAAAACCCATAAAAATCCATATCTATGGATGCGCTAGATACCCTAGATAGCAGCTACTGTTTCGGCTGGGATAAGCCGCCCGCATACAAAGGGCACTTGCTCTGCTGTAATACGACTCTGATCTGGCAACAATAGACGCAGCAAGCATAACTTTCCCAGCAGCCAATGTTAAATCGCTCTCGCAGACAAAGATCGAACCTGTTCTCCTCGCATGCAGCTGCTTCTCTGCCCTTGCTCTACTCTCCTTTGAGGTCTCCTGCTATCTTTGTCACCAACTATTCGTGTGCCTTTCACTTAGTCTGTGGGTAGAAATCGATAATCCTGCCCTCTGCCCTTTGCTCTCTGCCTTCTGCCTTCTGCTTTCTACTCCTCGGACTCTGACTCTGCGGGCAATCGTCGCCACCTCAAGTAGAGTCAACTTCTATAAATAGTCTTGAGTAGTAAAGCGGTCTGGGAATATTTGGAAACTTCCGATGTGTTGGCGTGGCTTTCATTAAACTCGCCTATATATAGACTGCCGTTAGTATATACTATACTTTATATATAACTTAAACTATAGTCAAAGTTGATAAATCAGATTTGATAAATTTAGCTTTGACTGTAGCTTGCCTGACTAAGATATATGAAAGAGTATTCTAAATTGAGAGTCGTAAAAGATTTAATAATTTCCGATTTGTCTTGCGATTCGTGCTCATCAGACTAGGGCTAAGAAGAGTATGTAAACCGAATTAATAGTCTCTAGTCTATCATCGATATAGGTATATATTATAATATGCACGTTTGCTCTCGAGTAAGCTGAGACTTTCCCTAGGCTAGAAATCACCCTAGTAAATGTATGATTGCTCTTTCCTGGGCGAGTATATATACTTTCACAGATGAATATGCAACATCGCTTTTCCTCGAATTCAAATGTCTTTCGGCGCCATCTCAAGTACTCGGCGTAGTCCAGCTCTAGACAATGGCCATTTGCATCTATAAATAGGCATTGTGAGTAGTCCTCCTCTGCTGTCACACTCATTAGGCGACCCTCGCATATCGTCCGCCTCTCTCTAATGTGCAGCGCATCGCTGAGCATCTTTCACGCAGGTAATACGCGCAATTGCAATGGCAATTAGCCAGACGTTGGCTTCTAACTGTGGCATCTAGTGCAGCTCTATTTGAGTCTCCTGCACTTAATCTAATTTTAATTGGATGTACGAACTGGCAGGCCGAGTCGTGTAATTGGCAGAGAATCTCTCTCTCTCTCTCTCTCTCTCTCTCTCTCTCTCTCTCTCTCTATCTATCTATCTATCTCCTTCACTCACTCACTCTTCTTCACTGTCATCAAGAAAAGCAAACATATTTCAGGTGTCGCTGACACTTTCGATCGTTGCACTTTTGATTGATGGAAGAAGTCTTTGTTTTTGGCTTGATCAATCAATCAATCAAGCTTCGCGCTGATGAGCGTTTGTCTGGGCGAAAGCAATTTGTATGCCTGCTAGTTATTATTAATGGTGCTGCATTATTAATTAATATACCCGCTCGGGCAGTTAAAAGTGGGTATATGTATACCCGTTCCATGGTCGTACCAGACCGATTGCAATGCTCTATGGACTCGAGTGCAGCTCCTTGTCTATATAACCTCAGTTTATATTTACGCACTTTCGATTCCCTCTTCACTTATTGTGAACGCGTATCAGGCAGTCAGTTAAGCCCGATTGAAGTACTTCTGAGTTGTTAATGGTGCTGCATTTTGAATGAAAAGTGAGCGAGTCAGCGCGCGTGTGCTGCTGCATTTTGTAACTTGTTGAAAGGTCGAGCACGACTTTTACAACGCCCCACTCCGAGAACCCTTTCCGCCGTCCCGAAACTCCCCCAGTTCCAGCTCCATTTGAGCTAGACTGCCTGCAGCTGTCGCAACCGAAAATAGTTGCTTTATGACCGTCGTCGTCGTCGTCTTGATGTCTCCCCTCACAATGCAGCCGATTAGTAATCTTATCAATAGCTTAGACTTATCGTAAGTCAACAGTGTCAAACCTGCCGAAAATGAGCGGGAGGGGCGCGCGAGCCCCCTTGATATGCCCATTAATGTGCGCCACAAGTCCCAATGACCTACTAAATGCATGTTGATAAATCATTGGGGCTCAAGTTCGCTGACAAGCGAAAGCGGAGAATACTTTTCGAATTATCGTTCACTCTTATCAATAGTTTTCTCCAATTTTCCTTTCTGTTCTGTTTTGCAGTTGGCTTTCCCATATTGTTGTTGTACCTGCTTGGGGATCCGTACAAGCGCGGCTTCTTCTGTGACGATGAGTCGCTGAAGCATCCCTTCAAGGAATCCACTGTGCGCAACTGGATGCTCTACATCATAGGCCTAGTGATACCAGTGGGCGTGGTAAGTGGGCAATTGAATGGAGTTGAAAGAGAAATTCAA
The DNA here is from genome assembly GCA_037075325.1 of Drosophila mayaguana. Taxonomy (NCBI): domain Eukaryota; kingdom Metazoa; phylum Arthropoda; class Insecta; order Diptera; family Drosophilidae; genus Drosophila; species Drosophila mayaguana. The sequence goes on along the minus strand of JBAMCG010000016.1, from coordinate 266,692 downwards.
ATTGAAATTGATATAAATTGTATTGCGTTTAATGTGATGCGGGCTCTTTGGGGACTGAAGCAGCTCCCCAGTGGCCACCCATGCTAAATGATGTCAAGCATGTGTCAGTCAGTTGCTTTTTGATACCCTCGAGTCTATTACACAATCATTTCAAGTTCACACTGCCAGAATAGACAGACAACTCCCTCAATGTGTGCTCTACTTTTAAGCTCTTGCACAACTCGGAGTGGGAGCCGACAGAGAGAAAGAGAGAGGGGGACAGAGGGAGAGAGATCGATTGAGACATCTGTTGTCCACTCCACATGTTCTAAACCAAACCAGAGCAAGCATCTGTTTGTGCCCCTGTGAAGTGAACGATGGGCCATAAAATGGTTAATGGCCCTAGTTCTAATGAAACCTAAATAATAACAAATATTGCCCAATTTTCAGGCTATTTGCATACCTTTTGCCCTCAAGCTAAACAGAAAATCTGTGCAACAGTTTTTTATTTCCCGTATTCACCTCGTCCTCCGATACTTCTCTGACTCTGGCTCTGTTTATATTGACCCTTCCTAAGAAAACAAACTATCCCAAAAAATTAAAGGTGCGAAACGGAAATTGTTCATTGATAAATAGAGTTGCAGCTAGTGCTAATTATATAGCCTTTTTACCAGACATATATGGCATTCTTACTGTCTCTTTAACAACTTATCCTGTTCTCAGTTTGTCCCTTGTCTAGTCAGTGTAGCCAATGTGGTTCTATTTCACTCAGTTCTACTGTCACTCCACTATTATAATCCATCATTTACTATTATTTATTATATTATATTTCTTTCGCTCTCTCCCACACAGATACTCATCGTTGAGCTGCAGCGGTCTAGAAATGCGAACGTGTCTGGCACTGGATCGGCGAGGCGCTATGTCTTTATGTCGTACCAGATACCCGACTGGCTGGTCGAGTGCTACAAGAAGATGGGGGTCTTTGCCTTTGGCGCCGCTGCCGGTCAACTGACGACGGATATAGCCAAGTACTCAATTGGCCGATTGCGTCCCCACTTCATAGCGGTAAGCGGGGGCCATCGAATGACAATTAAGCAACTCAAATTGCCAATTAATTTTAATATGCAACATATGCAACGGTCTCAATGCAACAAGACACGAGCGACAGCCGACAGCCGACAGGAGACAGCAGACACACACGAAGGGGCTATTAATAATTTATAATCCAGTTAGAGACATTGCTAGGGTTGGCTCATTGGCGCTGCTTTCTGAGAGAGAGAAAGAGAGAGAGAGAGAGAGAGTATAACTAATTTAGAATGAAATATGTATATCGCATATATGAATTAGCTTCACGCTGAGTGGATCATATCAAATGAAATACTCTGTCAATAGGGCTCAATTAGCAAATAAAATATCATACTATAGTGACTATAGTGAGTGGACTGACTGATAATCAGCATTAGATGATTAAAGCCCCATGTTGTGCAGGGTATAAACTCGGCGCCTTGCCTTGGATATATCTTTTATCATATTTATTTTTAGTTTGTGTTTATGCTGAGTATTTTGCATGCGAGGACAGCTCAAGCAGCAAAAATAAAAGCACTCATCTTGCATCGAGTAAGATTACTGCATATTGAATAACTATATAAGCCGCCCTCGCATGCCGCGTGTTGCCACAGTTATGATGGGTTGATGGGGCACTTCGAATGCCGCTAGTTACGGACTCCCCTAGCTGTCAGGCAGCACAGAGACGCCCTATTATTTAGTGAAGTGCGGCAACAACGCTGCAAAATTAAGCGTAAAATGCGCAGCACATGTTGCAAGTAGCAAAGGAAGGGGGCAGATGTGCGTTGCCCATAGCCGGGCAGACAGTAACTGTAACTAAGCAGCCTCAGCGGATGCTCTCCTTTGCGCAACTCTCAATATTTGTTTGTGCTTGATCTCCTTGCCGTCGCACAGGTGTGCCAGCCGCAGATGCCCGATGGATCGACCTGCGACATCGCAACGAACGTGGGCAAATACATAACGGACTTCACGTGCAAAGGTGAGGGCAGCTCAGCGCGGATGCTGAAGGAGATGCGACTCTCGTTCCCCAGTGGACACTCCAGCTTCTGCTTCTACACCATGGTCTACGTGGCGGTAAGTTTAGATGCCCGAGCTGCGAGCTGTTGTCCCCATATTAAGCATCTCTCTCGTCTCCCCTATCCCTCTGTGTAGCTCTATCTGCAAGCCCGCATGAACTGGCAAGGCTCGAAGCTGCTGCGACACTTTCTACAGTTCCTCTTCATCATGATTGCCTGGTATACTGCGCTGAGTCGTGTCTCCGACTACAAGCATCATTGGTCCGATGTTCTCGCTGGCTCAGCAATCGGAGCTGCCTGTGCGGTGATTGTGGTAAGTTCCTTTCCCTTCCGCTCCTCTACTTCTATCATTTCACAGACTATATATAGCGAGTCTTACACACACACGTCTCACTTGATCATCTTTTCTAGTGCTACTTTATGCCCAAAGCATGTTTCAACATGCAATCAGTTTGGCCCACCAAAGAAGCTAAGAGCCAGTGAATGAGAGGGAGAGAGACAGTGAAATAGATTTTCTTCGGCATAATTTCAAAGCTTTTGTAATGTCAAGATTCTTAGCTATTAAAATAACAATAATTGACATACAAACACACACACACACATAGTGGCGTTTCCTTTAAGTCGGCCATTAGCTTCGAAATATTCGTGCAACTGATTGGCCCGCTCTCATCACCTGCTCTAATGGGGCATGTAGCATGCGAGTAAATGTGGCTGACCCACTCACTTCACAAGCTGACCAGCTGCGGCTAAAAACATGCATACGTACTTAAATGCATTTATAGATCAGCAATTTCATGCTTCATTTGGTTTATTGGACGTGACTCGATTCCCTTGGACAACTATTTCTCACCTAAAAGAAACATACCATACTTTTAGGAGCCATCTGTTTAGCCGTCGATGCAGACTCCTACAATGAATTTGAATTTGAATTTAATAACCATAACACTTTTGTCTCTTTTCTTTCAGGCTAACTACATTTCTGATCTGTTTCCCTCGAAGCCAAATGCGAGGTCCTACCTGCCGCGTAGTTCACAGGACGTCAGTCAAACGCATTCAACGGTTGTCGTCACAACGAATTAGCCCGCAATTTTAATTGCACTTTAATAATGATTTTAGCAATCGTTTAACACACAAATTCCATAATTTATAAGCGAAATATCAAGGATCTGTCAAATTGTATTTCTTGTTGACCATTTTAAAACACTGCAAAAGCAAAGCTTTCGTTCGATTTTACTGTAAACAAATTTGTAGTTAATACTACTATACGCAACAGGTAGTGCTTTACTTAACTATGCACGTACAACTTAATGTATTAGGCTAAGATATAAGCGTTTGCTAATTCGTAAAGATTATATTCACTAAAGTGACCTTAAGATTATATAAAATTCGATTTGCAGTTTCGCGAATCGTCAATAAGTATTATGTTAAAATGAGTCTTTAGGTTTTCATTAAAAAACTTGAACACAATTAAAGAAAAATGTAATTTATTTCTAAGCAGATTTAATAATAAGCTTGTTAAAATAAACATTCAAAATATTTTACAAATTTTATCACTTGTTTTAAATATGCGGCTTTTACTTTTTGGTATTATTTAGTGGTATTTGTCATAGTATACTATTTGCAAATAGACCGCATATTCGATAACAAAATACTACAGCTGTTTTTCATTCGCATCGATAGTCGTACAGATAAGATTGCCTTTGTATCAATCGATAGTTAGTGTACATCTCTGGCAATTATTGTGGTCTAGACGAAACCGGCTTATTTTTTGGAAATAAAAAGTAAATATCATATACATCTCATGCTTGAGGAGCACAGTAGTTAGTTAAAGTTGTATCTAAAATGTAATCACACTAATTTGGCTTGGATATTGTGTGCATATACTTAAGAAGAACACTCTCTTGAAACATGACGTGTCACCAGAGCCCTAAAGAATAATACTAATATTTTCTGTTTACAGAAGCTCCGTATCAAAATGATAACTGACGTGCAATTGGCAATTTTCTCAAATGTCCTGGGAGTATTTCTGTTTCTGCTCGTTGTTGCTTACCACTACATCAACGCCAATACGGGAAAGTAAGTGAAGAACTAAATGGATGTGACCCGACAAGCAATTCAATTACTTTTATTCTTAATTTTTCAGGTCTAGTATTAAAAACAAATGATCCTTAAGGTTTCCACAAGTTAATTAATACAAGTATCTTATATAACCAACTTCGAGTAATAAAATGGGATAATAAAACTTAGTCCATATCGTCCAGTGCTTCCTTCATTGCCCGCACATCCAGCAACGCCTTATCCTTGCGTGAATTGAAAGTGCGCTGCGTTGGATGACCGAAACTGAATGCCTTGATATATGGAAGTTTACCATCGCTAAACTCCGCAGACACATCGTCGTCCTTATCCACATCCATAGCATTAGTTGCGTTATTTCTACGACTCTTTGCTTTGTTAGGAGCCCTTCCCTGATCAAAGCGATAGTTGGCTGGAAATTTGTGTACTTTGATGCAATGATCCTTTCGCTCGGCAGGGTGAAAGAACTTGAAAGGACATTCTTCGATGTAACAGGTGTAGTGGGGTTTGTCGCCTCGCTCGACGCTGGCTGCGAAGTACAAATCATGTTGCTCGGTTATGTGAATATCCAACAGGTGTGCGGTTGGCAATTGCCGCCGACATTTTATGCAGCTGTAGTACTGCGACTGTGTTGTTTTTGTGTTTACATTTTTCCAAATTGGAATCTTTGCTTCATTAGTTTCTTCAATATCCTCGAGGTCAATGAGTACGCCAAGCTTCTTAAATGGCGGCAAAATTGACGCAGCCTTGTTTATTTTTGTGGACGTTATAAACTCAACGGATAGATCATCTAATTTCTTTTGCAATTGATCTTTTGTGAGTAAAACCCCGGAATTCATTTCGCGTTTGCTTTAAACCAAATGAGATTTATATCGATGTAGAAAACGGTATTACAAAATATACCAAATAAGAACACAGAAATCAGCTATCGCATATTTTATAGCCTATCGGAATATAAAGGGCATTTGAGAAAACAATAGATATCGAATCGAAATTTGTATGCTGATATCGATTATCGATATTTCATTGTTTTTATGGACTAAACATATGCGCTGTGGAGTAATAAAAAATAGTTAGAAATATGTCCGCTGTTAGTGATTCTGCAGCTGCAGAATACTGTTTTGATATTGAAAAAGTTTCAGATCTATTTGAAGGTAGCTTAATTGACGATGATGATGTACGCATGGAAGACTATTTGGAAGCGTATGAGGAGATTATGAAGTAAGTAGAATAAGTTAATTTTGTCAACAAACTTAAATTGATTTCCGCCTCAGGTTCTTCCTGCTAATGGGCAGCGTGTTTACCTTTGTAAGCAGCGACGTGCGAAACAAACTGGATATACTGTACGATCTGCGACAGCAGGACAACGAAGAAAAGAAACACTTCGATAGTATTAAGACTATGCTGTTATATGAGAAAGGAGCCAGCCTTCTGCACCAAAAAGGCTACGTGTCTGGCAGTCGGACCTTATTGCGTTTGCATCGTGGCCTAGGTACTGCTCTGTGAAATAGATAACGGATCATTATCTTATCTATGTATGTACGTTCATTCTTTGCAGAGTTTGTGTACGAGTTTCTGCTTCGACTGCAAGACGTGGCAGATGAGGAAAAGGCGCACCATATCTGCAAATCAGCTTACAATGACACCCTGGCCAAGCACCATCCATTCCTCATACGAAAAGGCGCACAGGTAGCCATGTTTGCAATACCCACGCGCGGCGAGCTCTTCAAGCGCGTCTGCAGTGATGCGAATGTTTCGAACGCCATTCAACGGCTGCCTGATATGTTACGGCATATGCAAAATGTCTACAATCGCACGGATCAGCTTTATACGTTGGAGGAGCTCCACAGCCTGCCTTAGAGCTGTCCCTGAATAGGTCGTTATTGAAATTTTAGCGTAATGTGAAACCCAACAGTCTTTCTCTGTCTTATTGCGTGGTCCATTCCGAAATTAGTGTCTTTGTTTGTATTTATTGCCTCTGCTCGTGTTTGTCTAATTAAAGCTGTAGCATTCGACTAAGGAATGGCTCTCATCTATATTTATCGTATAGTTAACTTATCTGTGACGAAATTTACAATGGACATAGTCTAGTCGCTGTTTGATTAGATTATACAGTCTCGAATCGCTGTCGTAGAACGTTGCCCCTGATAGTCAAATTAAACCTAATCAGGATTTATCACTTAAGAGACAGAGACCCTGATTAGTCAAAATCCCAAAGATTTACAAGTCTTTCTTCTACACTCATATAGTTATAACTTAAGTGCAATCTGCATTTGTGCATTTAATGGCGTACAATGACGCACACAAATGGCCGACAACTGCTTGTCCTGTTTCGGTATTGATTACCCAATTTACCCATAACTATACCCATTGGCATAACTTGCCTCCATTATTTCTGATACTGAGGCTGAAAAGTCTTTGTTTGTGTTGTGCCTTGTGCAAAAAGTGTGTTGTGATGACGACTTAATCAACCACTTCAAACAAACGCCAACGTTTATTTATAAAACGGCGTAAACGGGGGCTACGGAACTCATTTGAAAACCGTCTGCCACAGACATAAGTTGATTTTCTAAACGTTGGTGAATGGGGCACTATGAATAATCTATCAAATAGTAAACGCGAACCAAATCCCTATCTGAAGGCAAATATATTCTCGAAATGGTTTTTTCTGTGAGTTTAATGTTCAAAATAATGAAAGTAAATATTTTAACCGATATACAAATTACACTTACAAAATAGTTTCTGCGAATTTCAAAATTCAAATTACTACAATAATAATGATACATTACAAGTTTTCGTAATAACAATAATGATGATACAATATTAAAAATACTCGTAATAATGATATAGTAAATAAATGAAACGTAAAAATTAAACTAGCTTCGTTCATTCTTGATTTCATATTGATTGAGAAATAAAGCCCATTTAAGCTCCATATCTCAGACCTGTCTCGATAATGTGTTCGACCAAATATTCCCTGTGCATTCTCATTCCTTTTTTATCACTGATTGGTAATTTTAGAGACTCGTAGAGCATTGTCCGCCGGGCAGCACGTAGTTCCAATCAACTGTCAATTTAAGACCAATTGTTGTTTTCATCATTTAGATGGATGCGCCATGTATTTCGGCAAGGCAAACGAGAAGAGCTCTCGGAAAACGGGCTATACGCAAATTTACACTATTTCGATAGTGCGAAATTGACGGAGGACTTGCAACAGCCATGGATACGTGAATCTCAACGCAAACAGCCAAGTTCGCTGCATCTGATCTTTGCCCATTATGGATGGCAGTTTGTGCCTGCCTGCGTGATCTATTCAATTCTGGAGATCGTTATACAGTAAGTACTTGGATATAAGCACATTGAAATCTAGGAGAGTTGCCGAAGATGAAGTACTTTAGTAATCGAGAGATATTAGATACTAGATACTAGAATACAAATAGTTGAAGTACTACAATACTTATCTCAAGTACTCTCTGTGTATTGTTTCTTTGCAGTGCCTTTCAGCCACTCTTTTTGGGTGGGTTGATCTCCTACTTTGCCGCGGGGCAAACGAGCATTAGCAAGGAAAGCGCCTATCTGTATGCGATGGGCATTGTGCTGTGCGCGCTGATCACGTCACTGGTATTTCATCCATTTATGTTTTACGTCTTTGCCGTGGGCACAAGGATTCGAGTGGCCTTTGCTGGTCTGATATACAGGAAATGTTTACGTGCAGCTATCAATGGCCGGGATGGACTTGGCGCTCTGGCGATATCAGTGATGTCCATTGATTTGCCACAGTTCGATCTGACATTCTATTTCTTTCATGACTTGTGGAAGGGACCTGTGGAGGCGTGCCTATTTGGCTACATCATGTACACTGAGATTAACTGGACGGCTTTGATAGGCATTGCCTTCATCGTGCTGCTGATCCCACTTCAAGCCTGGGCTGCCAAAGCGGCAGCCAAATTTCGCACCAGATCAGCGGATCAGCGGGATCGGCGTGTAAAGCTGATGAATGAGATTATAGGTGCCATGCAGGTGATCAAAATGTATGCGTGGGAGCAGTCCTTTGCAAAACTGATAACCAAAGTGCGCAAGATGGAGGTTAAAGCAATCCGAGGTTCCGTTAGCATATACGCGGCGCTGCAGTGCACCAACATGATATCGAAGGTGTCCTTGTTCCTAAGTCTCATTGCCTATGTGTATACAGGTGATGCGGTTACGGCCAGAAAAGTGTTTATACTCTCGTCCTACTACAGTTTGCTGAATGATTCCCTGCTGCACTTTTGGCCCTTAGCTATTACCACTTGGGCGCAGACTGTGGTCAGTGCAAAGCGAGTGACGGAGTTCCTACAGCAAACTGAATCGCCCACAAGTGAGAACTGCTCCTCCAACTGTAGAGACAATCCCACCCTACAATTGGATTTTAATAAGGCACTTGCCAAGCCTCTCCCCGTGGGTCGACTGCACTGCATAGAGAGCGAGGAAAAGTCCCTCACTTTTAGCCATGTAAGCGCCAGCTGGAGCAAGCCAAGCTTTAGGCAAGCACGAACTGCGCACATTGAGGACATCAGCTTCAAGCTTCTTCACACACAATTGGTGGGCATTGTGGGCAACGTGGGCTCTGGCAAGAGTACGCTCTTAAACGCCATCTTGGGAGAAGTGGAGCTCATGCAGGGTCGCATCGAAGTGCATGGCAAGCTGAGCTATGCCCCACAGGAGCCCTGGATCTTCCAGGCTAGCATACGTGATAATATAGTCTTTGTGGAGCCCTACGAGGAGCAGCGCTATCGAGCTGTTGTGCATGCCTGCCAGTTGGACTGCGATCTAGCCATGCTGCCCCACGGAGATGCCACTGTGGTGGGCGAACGGGGCATCAGCTTAAGTGGAGGACAGAAGGCGAGAATAAGCTTGGCCCGTGCTGTGTATCGAAAAGCAGACATATATTTATTCGATGATCCCCTTGCTGCGGTAGACTCACGAGTGGGCAAGCTGCTAATGGACAAGTGCTTCAATCGGTTCCTAGGAGACAAGCTGCGCATATTGGTTACGCACCATGTACAGTTGCTGCAGAATGTGGATCACTTGCTGCTTCTCGAGTCAGGACGTCTGACCCAGCAAGGCATCTATGCGGAGCTACGAGACGTTGTTGAGAAGCATGCAGCACCCGATTTAGATGCCATTGAGGCAGACAAGCAGCTGGTGAAACGTGCCCTAAGCCAAGTGGACAGAAACTCCAAGCTATTCAAGGATCCTACAGAGACGGTGGATGATGAATCTAATAAGGAGAGTGCCTTCGCAGAGCGTCAGCAACAAGGAGCTGTTAGCTACGCTACTTACATGGATTACTTTCACGCTCTGCGCTCACCCGCCTTGGTTTGCCTAGTGCTTGCGCTTTTCATTGTCGCTCGAGTTTGCCAAGCACTAATGGACATCTTCATTTCACGATGGGCTTCCTGGGAGGAGAATCGAGAAACACCCGCACAATTCGAAGAGACTCGCGCTCGCATGGTTACCTGGTACGCGGTGCTCTTGGTGTGCACCTTGGCCCTCTACTTGTTGCGCACCTTTGGCTTCTTTCTATTATGTTTACGCATTTCACTACGATTGCATAACTTGCTCTTCGATGGGATTATACGTGCTCGCATGTTCTTCTTTAATGAGAATCCCTCGGGTCGAGTGCTCAATCGCTTCTCCAGTGATATTGAGAACGTGGATGTGGCCTTGCCGCAGGCTATGATGGACTCCTTGCAGGTAAATAACTGTAGTATGTACATTTATTTACCATATAATTTATCATTTGCTACAGTTCTTTGTGGATGTGGTGGCTGTCTTGGTCATCGTGGCAATCGCTAACTATTGGCTCCTCATTCCAGCAGCTATCATGGCGGTCTTGATGTACTTTTGTCGTTCTTTCTACATAGGAGCTAGTCGCAGTCTAAAACGCATTGAAAGCTTAAGTAAGTCAAAGAGTAAATCATATTTCTGACTTACTGACATGTTTTGGCCTTTTTTATGCTCAGCTCGTAGTCCCGTTTACACGCATGCCAATCAAACGTTTCAGGGCTTGACTACTATACGAGCATTGGATGCGATGCCGCAAATGGAGCACACTTTCCATGGCCATCAGAATACGAATTCGTCTGCGCTTTTTCTCTACACAAGCGCCAATCGTGCTTTTTCCTTTTGGACGGATCTCATTTGTGTCGTTTACATACTAGCTGTGACATTCAGTTTCCTGGTTATCAATCAGACCTTCTACAGTGGTGATGTTGGCCTGGCTATCACACAATCAATGACCCTGGTCATAATGTGTCAGTGGGGCATGAGGCAGACGGCAGAGCTGGAGAATAAGATGACCAGTGTGGAGCGCATTCTGGAATATGCGAGGACTCCATCTGAGCCAGCTTTGACAACAGCAAAGGAGATAAATCTTTCTCCTGAATGGCCACAAAAGGGCCATTTACGCTTTTGTAATCTACGTATGAAATATGCTCCGGATGATATTGAAATTCTGAAAGGCTTGACCTTTGAGTCACAGCCCATGGAGAAGATTGGCATTGTGGGACGTACGGGCGCTGGCAAATCTTCGATAATCCAAGCACTGTTCCGTCTTGCAATCAATGAGGGGCTTATCGAGATAGATGGTCAGGACATTGCCCTGTTGGGCTTGCATGATCTACGCAGTCGCATCTCAATCATACCACAGGAGTCAGTCCTCTTCTCCGGTACATTGCGATTCAATCTCGATCCGTTTGGTATGAAGAGCGATGAAGAGCTTTGGAACGCACTCGACGATGTGCAGCTGAAGAAATACGTGGCCAGCTTGGAGGGAGGCCTCTCATGCTATATGCAAGACGGCGGATCGAACTTCAGCGTGGGCCAAAGGCAATTGGTTTGCTTAGCCCGAGCCATACTCCGCAACAATCGAATACTCATTATGGACGAGGCGACTGCTAATGTCGATGCGGAGTAAGTAATTATTGATTTCCAGCAAATTACGTTTGGTATAATTAGTTATTATTTCAGCACTGATAAACTTATACAGGAAACAATTCATACCAAGTTTGCTCAGTGCACGGTGTTGACCATTGCTCATCGTCTTCACACAGTCATGGACAACGACAGCGTCCTGGTTGTAGACGCGGGAAAAATAATCGAATTTGGAGCACCATATAAGCTATTGCAGCTGGAGGATAGTGCTTTCTTCAAACTAGTTAATCAAAATGATAGTGCCACAGTTAATCAACTTAAGCAAATTGCTGCAGATAGTTACATGCGCAAAAGGAAATAAAGCAAAATTAGTTTTAGTGGAATTTACTTTTTATTGTTAGTTAACGGTTGTTTTGACCAAGGATGTATTCTCAGATTCCGATTATTTTCTGAAGCTCACATACTAAAGCTGGTTGATATGAAGTGCGAAAATTCTAATTAGAAGTTGTAATTTCAAAAATATTTTAATATAATTTGCACTCCATTGCAAGTAATATTTTTATTAAATCTCAATTGCGAATAATGTCTAACTACTATCCAGTCATCAGAATTTGTTGGGCGGAAATCGAATTTGAAAGCCAAATTTGACCGCCCGATGAGTGATGGGCGTTGTCAAGAAATTTACAATTTACATTTAAGGGCTATCGATTAATGAAATTACAGGCTCATATACCAAAGCCGACTGATATGAAATGTAAGTCAATCCAATTAGCAGTTGTGATTTGAATTGTATATTAATTGAAATCAGGCCAGATATTACTTTATTTAGTTTTCTGTTCTAGTGTACGTATCCAATTCATCTGCTATCGAACCAAAGTAGCATTTAACCGACGTTCAAGTCGCGCGACAATGATTACCGCAAAAATTGACCGCCCGCTGAGCAGTGGGCGTTGTCAAACAATTGAGTTGTGCCACAAACTACGTCATCACTTTTTTACTGGTAAAGGCAGAGGCAGAGGCATTGGCAAGTGGCCACCACATGCTCGGTGGGTGGTTTTTGTAATTATGGACATGCGCCACCCATTCCGTCACATTTCAGTACATTAAGCGCTGAAAGCGTTCTAACTACACATAACAACAGCAAAAGCAAAATCAAAAAAAAAAAAAAAAAACTGAGACTCACTCAAAAGCTGGCTGGCACTTATGTGGACGGAAGCCGATGGGCGGAACTAGAGCGAGTCCAGACAGACAGGGACAAAGACAGAGACAGAGATAGAGACAGACTGACTTACGAGACGAGGGTCGGTGAGTCGGTCGATGGGTCGGTGGGCGTTGCAGAAAAAGAGGGTTCCCAAATTGCTAGCCAGGAGATGACAATGATGTGCTTTTTGTGTGCAGCAAGCATCTTTTTTATTATTCCCAGATTTTTTTCTGGCTTTTTTCGCTAGCTCACCAAGTCCACCATCATATATAGTAGTATATATACATATATGTATATAGGATGTATTTCCATCTCTTTCTCTGCCTGTATGTGGGTGTTGGCAGTTCCGAATGCTGTGGCATAAATTGTCCGTCGGTTTTTTAGTCGCCACTGATTGCTTTTGCACCCAGCTCGGCTCGGCTCGACTCGGCTCAGCGGGTAGCCGGTAAAACTTGACTTGCCGACAGGAATATCAATTACTTGACTGAAACTCCAGGATCTTATCTGAGCAATTTTATCAATTATCTGACGCGTGCACGTGTCCTTCATGGGATGGGCAGACCGCAGTGGATATAAACACCATTTTGAACAGGGCACGTAGATATATCGATGGTTGGCCTCGTAACTCATCTTAAACGATCTCACTCTCTCTCTCTCCCTTTCACTCCCTTCTTCGCGGGACCACACACTATGCTCTAGCAACCCAACGAATCGGAGTACGTGCACACGACCAAATTTGCTTTATTATGCGGTCAGGATCAGGATGCGACCTCTGTGGCAAAGCGGAAGTGTTTGCCCAGTGATAAATGTCGCAAAGGTGGGCCACATACACAGGCGGGCATCTGATCAGATTTTATAATCCTCACGTTCTTCCATTGGTTAAGCCGTCTAGCCGTAGAACTAGGGTATTCACCTTGAAGCTCTTCCAAGCTTTCAGACTGGGTCATAATATAAAATATTTATATTTAATTAGCTTGCACGAAATTTTGGACAGTGTTTGATGAATGGCTTCCTTCGTGACCAAAAACTCCCCAAATTGCAGCCGCCAGCTGTAAATTGATTTCAGCATTCTCAAAACTTCATTGAGTCTTTATTTCCATTGATTATGATTGAATTGTTAATCTAGGCACATGCAGTCGGCTCTCTTTTTGTTTACTTTTTATAGTTATTACCTTCATGAAATAGTTACCAAGGGTATGGCAGAATTTTAAAATGTCGGAATATGACTTTTATATTTATATTCCCCATTAGGAATGATGATGGTATTCGGGAAAAATGCCAATAGATTTTATTTATTGTTTATTACTTAATATTATTATTAATTATTAATTTAAGTAAACAACTGCCACAAGGTTTCCCTTTCCTAATCTCTCTCTCTCCCTCTCAACCTCTCTATCTCTATTTAGGTATTCATTTCTCTCCTCTCCCTCTCTCTATTCTATCATGATTACAGGGTATCTTATAGTCAAGCTCTCATCCATTTCATCATTCCGCTGTCGTTGTTCCCATTACAATGGCATCATGAATCGCATTTACTTTGAGTAATAATTAGATATTCAAATTGTTTGTGGAAATGTCAATTGTCGGTCACTTCGTTCGGGGGCGTTTAGCCTGAATGAGAGTGGGCGTGGCATTGTTTAGGTGCAACAGCGGCAGGCAATAATGAACATGCATTGTAAATAATGTATTAAGACATTAAATCGCTCATTGAGGCAATTTACATTCATTATTATATTACGAGCTCAGCGTACGTGCTCATAAGCCATGGGAATCGAAGAAGGGCTCGACGAGAGCGGGAGTCGGGGAGGCCGACAGAGACGGCGAGACATACCCAAATACGTTCCCAATCTCATATTTGTTGGGAAATTAATAAAATCATAAAAATGTAATTAATTAATTCACAAGACAGCAGCAGAAAAAAAAGAATAAAGAAAAAATGCATTGCCGCCACAGGCTGTGGATGGGCTGCGGGTCTTGGGTGCTCCTCTGATTAGCAATTCAGGTGCGTGAGTGCATTTTTTTCGGTTTTCAAGAGAATTTCTTCAGCGGCGACCGTGACAGACCCTAGCAAACGAGTCTTCCACTGCCCCCTTTCCATCTCTACCGCGTGTCCCCTCCGACATGAATTGGCGACTGACAGTCCGATTGACAGATACAAACTAAAGTGGGCAGCAAATTCGATCGTCAGGGCGGCCTCTACAATTGCAACTGCTGATTGTTGGTTACTGCCCACTGCACGAGTGCTGGCAATGTAGCCAATTCCTGGACAGATCTAGCCGTTATTTATGAATTCTTATGATTGTTGCTGACAATCTCTGCTGATTCTAGTCTACGGGCCGTCAGTGCTGCCAACTTATTGAACACTAATTGCTCTATTAAGTACATTAACTAATATGTTGTTAATAAGCTGCTCTCAGTTAAGAACTCTGGTGAGGGCAACGAAATTGCTAACAAAAACTTAGGTTTAAAAAATCTGCCACATGTTTCGAATTTCAAAGTCTAGCAACTCCCTGGCTCTGTTCAAACAAAAAAGGCCACAGGCAAATGGAGGGCGTGTCCACGCCTTATGACAAATTATGACAGCGAGCATTTCGCAGTTGATTTATGACCCCCGCTGCATTCAACTATGACCCCCTTTTCCTCCCGCCCGGCGACTATGCCAACAGATTTCCTGTTGCCGGCTTTTGCCAAAATGTTGCTGCCTAATAGTTGCTGCGGATACAGTTTTAAATCCTGGCCATACGGACTTTATAGGCAAACTGGTTAACTTCGCTGCCGATAAGTGAGATGAAAGTGGTTATAAATCATTTTAAAGTCAGTTAACTCTTAGATAGCCCTTGGACAACCTTCAAATAACTCTCAGATAGCTCTCAAAAGAATACTTTTATCATATTCGAAATAAGTCCTTTAATAGAGCGTTAAGTCAAAATGTGTAGGGCATACAAAATGCGCTGTGGAGAACGCGTACTACTTCTCCTGTTCGGGTTACATTCACATAATTTTTAATGATTTTTAAGTGATTTTTAACGTGGTGTATTATGGCTGTTTAACTGTTTAAAGCGACACCAATCCGCACGTAATTAATGGCGAAATAATTTACAACAAAAACTTTGCAGCTGCAGATCCGGCCAGACCGACAAATACTGTACTCCAAGTGGATCACACTCAACTATTAATGTGGTTCAATGAACAACTTTCATAGCTAAAATAAACTCAAATAGGTATATAAGAATCTTCTATATCATGCGTATCTCTTGTATATTGCCTATTTCCTTGATTCTTTCATTATAGCTCACTCTGTAGTCACCGCAGCCAAACAAAACACTTCCACTCGGCATCAGCATCGTCAGCAGCCAGTGATACTTTGTTCGTTTGC
This sequence comes from Drosophila mayaguana, assembly GCA_037075325.1. Classification (NCBI taxonomy): domain Eukaryota; kingdom Metazoa; phylum Arthropoda; class Insecta; order Diptera; family Drosophilidae; genus Drosophila; species Drosophila mayaguana. Next base: position 251,067 of record JBAMCG010000016.1, on the reverse strand, counting down.
CGCAATTTCGAATATCCCTAAAGAGCAGGAAAAGAGCAGTAGCAGGAGCAGTAGCTGTAGCAGTAGCAGTAGCAGTTGCTGTATTCTCGCAGCCGTCACCCAAAAATTCCCTGTCTAAGTGTTACAATAATAAAAACTCATGCTTGGAGGCGTGTCCCAACATAAAACTGCAAAACGAAACGAGCAGCGAGCGGCGGGCAGTCGAGCAGCCGAGCATCGGTACGACAGAAGCATACAACAATACAATAATACCAGAAGGGTGCCTGGCTATAGAGCTTCCCATTTACAGGGTGGTTAGAGCCACACATACACGATACTCGCTCACGAAGTAAACAAAGTGAGCATATTGAGATCCGCCAGAGGTTTTTAATTCGCTATATACTATCATATTCTTTCCTTATTCTGTTTGGAAATGAACTATTGGAGCTATACGAATCGAGGAATCCACTATTTTCCAGGATCGTGTAGTTAGGATCATATTTGACACAGAGATGACTGTGAGCTGACTATTGGAAGTAAGATATAATACATTTTATGTATGAACGAGTATTATATAGTCGTGCACACTCGTTAGCAATATGCTTTTTTTTTTTTTTTTTTTTTTTTTTTTGTTACTCTGCAAACAAAAGTCAATTGTCGCAGCCAATAAGTCGCTAATGCAATTAACAATTCACACACACATACAGAGAGAGAAGCTGAAGGCTGAGGGCGAGGGCACAGGGCTGAGCATTACAAAACTAATAACTCACCATGTGTGAGCCCTCCTTTCTCTCGCTCTCTGTGAAGAGGCGTGACACGTGAGACACCTGGAGTGATTGTTTGATAGGGCCGTGAGGAGTAGTCGCTATCAAATCTCACACAAGCTCACTCTCTCTCACTCACTCTCGCTCACTCTCAGTCTCTCTGTATTTGCGACAATTTGGTGCGTTAAATTACAAAAATTAGTCACACGACGAAGTGGGAAAAAGGCTCAACAACATTTTGCCGTCGGGGCCTGCCGTGTTAAATCGCACAAATTGGCAGTTTAATTGTTCCAATTGACACCAAATTTTGTTTTGGCCCTTAAGTGGCCCAGAATAAATGGTCAACTGGGAACTGATTTTGTCAGCTCGGAGGCGTGCACCGATAGCCATTAATTTATTGCACTGGTTAGCAGTGAATTATTAGCAGCATTTTGGCTCTTAAGCAGTTCAACTAGGTTATTTAATAGCCACTGTTCATCACTCGAATCGGCACAACACACACAAGTACATGTATGCATGTAATCTCATGTATGAGTGTGTGTGCATTGTTGATTTGCGAAAGTTCTCTGTTAAGCGCGACCCGCTTTGATACCCTACCCCAAAAATAGCCATGAGAAAATGAAATATTATATATGTACATATGTGCACACATGTATGCAATGGGAGACGCTTTAAAAATGTGCAATGCTGCTATTATAGAAGGGAAGAATTTGAAAGCTCATTTGCGGAACTTTTTAAAAGAGAGGCTATCTCGCTTGACCGCACTAGGCTGAAGGCTGCATTGCTCCTCTCTTAGAATGCACATACACATATTGTACACAACGTATTAAGAGAGAGAAAGATGCCGTCTCGCTCGATCTCACTAGGCTTAAAGCTGCAATGCTCCTCTCATTGAAGGAAAGAATTCCGCATTCTGTATAGGTGCGTATTAAGAGTAGTAGACCATCTCGCTCGCCCGCACTTTAGGCTTTAGTAGTGTCAGCTCTCATTGCTCGTTGAGAGCTTTGAGAGAATAAGGAAGTCAAGCAATTACGTAGCTGAGCTGGGGAGTGAGCCCAGCCACATAAATTGATGTTAAGCTATTGAATGCTTGACCGGTGATTTAAATAAAATCTACAATTTCACTTGAATTAAATTGTGTGTTTATTTACAAAAGTTTGTCTCTACACTTAAGTCAAATTCTAGGGGGAGGGACATATGTTATTTACAGCAATAAATGTTAACGAAAATGTTATTCAGCTCTTTGGCTCCTTCAGTAAATACTGCGCGCCAGGGCCAGCGAGGCAGCAGCGGGTCCAATCGGTGGCATGCCCACACCCATGGTCACGCCCACTCCGACGCCCACGCCGACAGTTGAGGGAGAGCCAACAGCGCTGGCATTGAACTTTTCGAAGCCGCTGATCGCTTCCGTTGGCAGTTTCTTGCGCAGATCCGGTTTGGGCCCGCTGAGGCACATTTTCTCCAGCTGCTGGTGCTGCGAGCGCACCGCAAAGCGATTCACATGCACTGGTATGGGCACCACAATTTTGGTGCCACTCGAACCGCCATTTCGGCCCAAGCCGTGGGACGTGAGTCCGGCCTTAACGCGTTTCCATTTGGCGCGCCGATTTTGAAACCAGATTTTAACCTAGACCAAAATAAGGGGGGAGAAGCAGAACAGAGACATGGAGAGTTAATATAACGTGTGATACCGACAAGAGAGAAGTAGCCGGGAATTTGAAATGCTCTCTTCATCTTCAGCATCTTCAGAAGAAATTGTTATACTTCAATTTTATATAATGGGCTAATATACTGTTTATAGTGGATCTTTCAACACACCTGAACTTCACTCAATTTCAGACTTGTAGCTATTTGACTGCGCTCCGTTAGGCTCAGATACTTTTTGGCATGGAATTCGCGTTCCAGCTCGAGTAGCTGCTCCGACGTGAAGGCTGTGCGTCGCCGGCGAGACTTGGAGGAGCTGTTGCTGCCCCCGCTCTGGGACTCCTTGCCGCCGGCTTCATGGCGCGAGTGACTGCCCTCGTCATCGCTGCAATCCTCGCTGTCCGAGTTTGTATAGGCTACACAAGGAGAAAAACAACACATAATATAATAATTTGGAGACTTCCGTGCATAAAATGATTTCCGTTTAAAAATCAATGAACACTTGCTTAAAGTATCTTGTTGCCAATTCATTTCCAAACGACTTAAGCTTTCGCATTAGATGCGCATCCCCATTAACACTACTTAACAAACTTCAGACTCTGACACCGATTTCGACTTCTGTCGTAAATGGGCTGTGTCATAACATTTGTGGCGAACATATTTAACTATAACTGGATACATGTGTGAGCCCCTGCTCGTTCCAAGCCATTCCAGCCCTCTCCAGCCACAACAACAAACAGCAATTTGTGACCCAAGCGAACTGAGACCCAAGGCAAGTGCAAGTGTGAGTGGGAGGACGACAGAAAGAGGGAGACAGAGAGTGACCACGTTCGAGTGAGAGAATGTTGCTTAGCTTATTCATCCCCTTTGAAATGCCTGATTATTTTGGTTAACGCTTAAACGCTTTTTTAACACTTACACGCTTCAAATATGCCCATTGCCTGCTCTGTCACTGATTTATGTACACGGCGGGGGTAGATCATCGTCGAGAGCTGAGCTGTGTATCGCACCCCAACATCAAGTGAAATTCAGTTATGAATACATTATATTTCACTGTGTGTGCCGATTCGTTTCGCCTAACTTCTGCAGAGGAGACCTTAGACAGAAGAAGTCGTGGCGATGCGGTTTGCTAAAACTTTTCTCTTCCATTCCATTTCAATGACTAAATCGTTACGTTTGTCAAAATGTCAGCTCCATTTTTGATGTTATTGTTATTCTCCCTCTTTCTCTGTCACTCTCTCTCTCTCTCTGCCTCTGTCTGTTTCTCTCTCCCTCCCTCTCTTTCTCTTTCGCTCTGGCTGCCAGTCTGCTCTCCTCGGAGAACTTTGCAGCTTTGATTGACATCAAACATTGGGTCGTAAATGCGTTTTATGCTAATTTTGTCTATGACTTGACTGCCTCATTTTAATTACCATGACAAAACCACTTTAGACCGACTACAAGGAGAAGAGGAAGAAGAAGCTGGACTTGAAGAAAGGGGGAGACAGTAATAGAAGTTAACAAGTGGCGACTCATTACTGAGGTAAAAAGTTCACAATTTCTATTTAAGGATGCCCCAAAATCTTCCCATAATAAACACTAGGATCTAGTTTAAACACCAAATAATAATATATGATTACCTACTATATAGCAAACGTGCTGGGCAAAGCAAAAAGGTAATACCAATCTGTAGTCATTGGAAGATTTTCATACGTATTTTATATCAGAGAAAAATTAGTTTAAAGCTCATGTGTGGACATTCCAATGAATAACTTTTCAATTTGTTCAAGTTGAAAATTGCATCAGAATGTGACGATGACTTTAGGCTTTCTATGAGGCAGGTCATACTGCATCCTTATCAACTATCTTATTAGCCTATTATTAATCCAACAAATATCAAGTTAGACTTGGCTTAAACAGTTACCTTTTCCCACCAGTTAAACGGTTTTTAACCTTAACAAGTTCTTTGCTTAGTTTCAGCTTTGCTACCTACCTCCATTGCGGCTCTTGTCGAGCTCCGTGCCGTAGTTTTGGGGTGACATGGTGAGACTGATGTCGCTGCAGGAATCACCGCTGCACTCGAAATCCTCGTCCATGCCTACATCGACAGCAGGCTCAGCAGGACTTGTTGATTTCGAGGGCGATGATGGTTGAGGTGGCGATGGCTCGTGCTGTTGGTTCGGGACCAGAGCCAAGGGCTGATGATGATGCTGATGTTGAAGTTGACTATCGGCCATGTGCTGGAGCCTGGCATGTACGCTCAGACTGTGCACATAATCCTGATTCATGAGTTCTGCGAGACGGCGATAGTTCAGATCAGAGGGAGCGGCAGCAGCAGCTGCTGCAGCGGCGGCGGCCGCGGCTGCATTGAAGGGCAGGAATCGACTGTCCAGCGGATGAGGCAGATGTAGCTCATTGGGTTTTGTCGGACTGAGGCTGATACTGTCTAAGGCATGTGACTGTGGTTGTGGCTGCGGCTGTGGCTGTGGCTCCTTGCCGGCAAACGGTGCAGCTAGGTAACCGCTGCCACTACCACCGCCGCCGCCGCCGGCGATTAGATGCGAGAGCCGTTCATGATTCTGGGCAAAGTAGCCATGCAGCCAGGGATTATAAAGTGGAAACTGTGTCAGACCCAGCATAGCACGTGCATTGAGTTCTCGACTGTTATCCCTTTCCCTCTCCAGCGCCCGATTGTTATCGCGTTCCAGTTCCCGTTCCCGCTCGCGTTCTCTGTCCTGTTCCTGTTCCTGATCACCATTGACTGCAGAAACAGCGGCAGTTGTTTGATTCGCAATCAGACTCTCTATGGAGAAAGGAGTCGGCAACGGTTTGCTGATCAGCTTGCTGCTGCTCTCTACCGGCGGCGGCGGCAGCAGCGCCGTATGCTCGTTTTGCATTATCAACTTCGGTTTCGTATGCTCGCCTGAAAATTGTTCGAGACGCGCGACACGTGACGCAGTGAACCGTTCAAAGATCTGCGCGCAAATGAAAGCCAATGCTGCCGCATGCACAGCTCACAGCTCACAGCTCACAGCTCACTTGCCCAGTCGAAAACAACCACCGTACACACACACTTAGCTCGCGAGTGAGCGAGAGAGAGCAAGCACGAACTAGCTCCGCCTCGTTAATGACCAATATGGCGCACTGTGTGAGAGCTCTGGGCGCCTCTGATTGGCTGTGCGCTAATTGCTGTCAAACCGGTTGAGCTTGTCTGTTTTCTATTTGTGTTTGGGGTTGTTCGTGGAGCCACACACCCGGGGACACATACAAGAGTCCCTAATTGCTTACTGCTTGATTCATGCGGCAATCAGACTAACCATGAATAAAGACAATATCGATATCGGCTCTGTTAGCAGTTGCTTACCTTCGCTTATGCCATGGGGTGGCATATTAGCTGGCAGTACGGGTTGATTACGTGAGCGCAGATAGGGCTAGCACCTGTCTGTACCAGCCAAAATCAATTGAATATGAGTATAAATTCATTCAACTTAAGATACCACTTTCAGGGAATTCATAACTTTAGCAGTTGGGCGAGTAATTTGCTAGAGTTCTCTTTTCATCTCATCTTAATTGCTCTAAAATATATGAAGTTCCGCCTTCGGTTTTCATTTAATATGCGAGCCACATTTAACACGTTTGTCAATTTGCATTTGTGGTTTAAATTGGCCATAATTGACCAAATTTTTGGCAACATAAAAAAATCAAGTGTTTGTAAGCTTTTGTAGGTAATTAAAAAGCATTTGGTCACGTTTGAGTGTTTGAAATATTTTATGAGCGCTTTAAATCGCAATATTTTGTTTGCATTGGGCATAAATTAAAATATAATTATGCGCCTTGTCGGCGATTATTGTTATAATGATAAAAAGGTCTGTGATTTTCATTTGGCGCTGATTCAAGTTTATTTGGCATAGAGCCTGCATAAAGATATTTTGTGTTTGCTGTACATGTGTGTGTGTGATATGTGTAGATGTTTTGTTGCTTTTGCTGTTTGCTGTTTGTTCCCTCTGCGGAAAACGGACAAATTAACGAAATGCAACGAAGCGTTTCATGCGCTCAAATAAATCAGGGCGCTGTTGACACCCGGGATGTTGTCTATATAAGTGTGTATGTATGAGGTGGGGCCTCACATACAAGAACAGATACAGATGCATATCGAAATTATTTACTGACAAATTGTTTTGAATACTTTACATATTTGCGACTCGTTTGCAGTGCTCAAAAATGCGCACAAAATAAAACACAAACAATTACAACTGCATCAACTGTGAGTGCATCAATATCAATATGATCATCAGTGCTGTGCATTAGGCCTTTTTCAAACTGATTGAATTGGAATATACATATCTCTCTGAGAATAGAAGACACTTTTAGCAGCATTGATGATGATACTACAAATTATTTTTGAGCTTTTGTGTATGTGAGTTTGTGTCTGTGCATACGAACCCATAAATTATATCCTACAACTAATACAAATTTAATAACAATTACAGTTTTTGGTTCGTATACGAAAGGTAACGTCGAACATGTGTTCGCAGTTAACCGCAACATCGGCTCATAGCGAGGAGCTGTCCAATGTTTACCCAGCAATTGACACGCCTTCTTTAGCAATTTGTGGGCTGGATCCTGTATGGGCACAACTGCCCTTCGTAATTGTGTTATTTTAACCCTTTCCACAGGCTTTACTTGTAAAACTGTAATTATGCCCGGAATATCAATGTTGTTTATACAGTTTAATTGGAAATTGTATAGTAATTACAGTTATTAGTTTGCTTGTTACGTGTAGGCATAGTTTATATAGTAATTAATAGCTTATAGTTGAGCACGGTCTTTGATCTATTGACATATTGCCAAGCAATTATTGACGCGCCAAGTGTCATATCAAGCAGCTGCAGTGTACGATACCATTTCGATTGCACAGTTATCGAGTTTCTGGCTAGAATTAAATTTATGTTGCCACTACAATAACTATGCAATTTTTTCACCAGGTGGCAACATTTCTTTTCTCTAAAAACGTTTTGCGATTCCGTGCTGCACCCGCTTTTAATAGGTAAATAATTATTAATTTAAGCTGACATCACGCCTTAAAAGTATGAGTAGAAAATTGAGCAAAGAAGAAAATAAATTGAACTACAATATTTTGTATATATTGTATGCAATTATAGCAAGAATAGCGATAAAATTACTCTCGAAAAATCGATGGGGAAAAGTGCACTTCATCACCGACTCATTATCAAACAGAACCATAATACTAATATACTGTTAATTTGCATTTAATAGGTAAAAATGCCCGAGCTAACTGAAATCAAAAACGAAGCACCTTCGACCTCCGCGGAGGCGAAGCAACCGGAGGATGGGGATGTGCGCGTTGAGGATGATGGCAGTGAGAGCGATTCGGATATGATTCCCGAATTGGAAGAGGCCGAAATCGGAACCACACAACTAGGCGGAGGTGCCACTGGTTTGCCCATTGATATGGTTTCGAAGGCAAAGCAGTCGCGTGGAGAGAAGAAGGCGCGCAAAATCATGCTGAAGCTTGGTCTGAAGCAGATTCAAGGTGTTAACCGCGTGACCATTCGCAAGTCGAAGAACATCTTGTTCGTCATCAATAATCCGGATGTTTACAAGAACCCCCACAGCGATACCTACATTGTTTTCGGTGAGGCTAAGATCGAGGACTTGTCGCAGCAGGCTCAAGTGGCAGCCGCTGAGAAGTTTAAGGCGCCAGAAGGCCCTCTCGCCTCTGACAGCTTAAGTGCCACCATTTCAGTGGGTCCAATTGCCGAGGAAGATGAGGAAGAGGTTGATGGAACGGACGTCGATGAAAAGGACATTGAGTTAGTTATAACGCAGGCGAATACGACACGTGGAAAGGCCATAAAGGCGCTGAAGAACAACAAGAACGACATCGTAAATGCCATTATGGAGCTGACAATGCTCTAAGGCGCTGGAACGCAGGAACATCGTTGCTTTCGTTTATTACCCGCCTTTCGATAAACTACAAATAAACAAAACCCAAATCCCAAATGTTATGCGTCTCCGCATGTTAAGCACCAGTCGAACATTTAACAAAATAACCGGAGAAGAATAAAGTGACATGCTTTTAAAAGTCAAACACCTCGAGACTGTATTTCTATTAATTCCAACTAGTATATGAATTAACTATATCCACAAATTCCAAAAATGTATGTTTGACTAACTACGATCTAAAATAAGTTACTTTGGATAGCTTCAATGGGACAAAGCACAGCAATTCTAGTAGAGTTAAGTACAATTTCGATTTAGGATTACTACATTTGGTGGGCTGCAAGATCCGCTCTTAGCACACGAGCTTGGCTGCGTGACTGTAGGCGTATTTCTGCCGGCGCCTGCATCCAGGGCTCGCCATCGGCCTGCATAGGTACCGTCCCATTCACCCGTAGCTGCAATCAAATATCATTAGAGATTATTAAGCAAAGGCTGGTCTCGGTTTCATACTCTTATCTGCTTGGCTTGGCCAATGCGCACGGGTTTGCTTATGTTGCACTGCAGCTGAGCAATGTGGAAGGATGAGACTATGCCAAACACTTCCATCATACCATCAGAAATGGAGTTCACAATGCGAGGTTCGCCATTAGAGTTGCTCAGCTCGCATAGTTTGCAACCGGCGCCCCAGGAATCAATATTTAGGAACACCAACGATTGCAGCTCCGGCAGTTCGACTAGCTTGTTATCTAGATGAAGTTCTAGTTTCTTGTCAATGCGTTCGCAGTCCGGCTGCATGACCTGATGTGTACCAAAGGTGAAGTACAGCAGCTGTGAGGGTATAAACGAGCGTAAATAACAAATTGTAAAAAAGATGTCATTAGGTATTGTATTACCTTGTTAAAAATGCGGCTGCTGAGTAGATAAAATCTAGATTCGCGTGTCTTATGAAAATTGTAGGTGATGTATGCATCGACTCCCACGCTGAAATAGTTGTAGACGTGTATGGTCTTCAAGGGCTGCATTTGGATGGGAAGACGATAGTGCAGCTTCTCAATTTGAAGATCATATCTATCAAGATTCACGGATTTGGCACGTCTTATGCTTCGCAGTATCTGCAGTGGATCGAGCACCGAGGGCGGCTCAGCGCCCCAGCCCAAAACGCGGGACAAGTCGTTTCCAGTCCCCAGTGGCATGATAGCCACCGATGGTTGGGGTTTTATGTTTAGGGTGTAGATGGTGTTGAGCACCCAGCCAATTGTTCCATCGCCACCTGCGACTAAAATGCGACAAGGGCGTGGACTCGTTTTAGCTGCCCACTGGAGCGCATCATGCGGTCCACGCGTACCCAGCTCCATTACTTGCATTGGATGCAGATATCCACGCAATAGCGATAAAACATTTGCTGCCGTGTTGCTACCAGATTTTGTATTAGCTATAACAATTAGTGGCTCCCAGTTTTCAATGTCAGGTGGCTTAATGCCTGCGAGATGCAAACGCACAGATTCACGTGTCCTGGCTGCTACAATGCTATAGGGCGGATAGATCATGTCCCGAAACTCGCCAAAGTCACATTCACCTTTGGTATCCACTTTCTTGTAGCAGGTGTCGTGGTAACAACGTTGACACCAGGCACATCGCCAGCCAAACAGACCTGGTCCTGAGCTGCTTGTATGATCCTGTTCAGCTTCCTGCCCGCACTGCGAGCAGCTGTAATTCATTGGCAAATTGCCGCGGACCCATAAATGACGCACTGCATTCGTATTTCGTAGCCATTTGTCCTTGCAGCGATAGCGACTGTCTGCTTGCCTTTGACATGTTGGTTCCGAGTGCGTGCAAAGGCCACAACAGTCGCAGAAGAGACCAGCAGATGGTGTCAACAGAATCTCACACACATTACAGAAGCAGGCCTACGATGTGAAAGCTATATAGTAGTAATAAGTACGCATGAGCTTTTTATTTTTACGTATACCTGTTCAATGATTTTTATTGATTTCCAACTATGACGTGTTTTGCCCGATATGCAAATGACAACATCTTCCGTTAAAATGCTGCGACAGAAGATGAAAAGCATGCTCAGCGCCACGAGCGAACCAATGAGCGCTTCCATGCTAAGCTCAATGCTGGCTATATCCATATCTGTTTATCTGTGTTCTACTGATTGCCCAAGGATTTTTACATTTTTACATATCTCATGTTTATGTTTGATATTCAATTCAATATTTCAACTAATTATAGCCAGTGCTGCACAACGCATAAGCACAGCTGACCGAACTCGATTCGAGGCGGTTGTATGGTTAGTGGTGGTATTTTTCTGTTTGCGATTGTGGTATTAGTATTGTTGAGAATATGCTTCAAGTTAAATTAAATTTTAGTTATGTTTTCATTTTATTCATAAAATTGATTATAATATTAATTTAGAAATCTTTGGCATTTTGGATGAGACGATAGTTGCTTTTTCGATATATTGCTTCTAATATCGGATAGTCGCTCTGCGCCAAGCAGTGTTGAGAAACCCGTGAGCGGCATTGCACGTGGAGGCACAAACTTTTTAAACAACGTTTTTCGCTAGCGAAACGTGAATTGAAGGTACTAAATATGGGCCGCAAAGCTGAATATAGTGAAAAACAAAAGAAAGGGCCTGGTCGCAAGGCTCGGAAACAGGGACCGCCCAAGTTTCCAAAGAAAACCTTCGGTATTTAAAACTCTGCTAATACCATTGATCCATTATATTAAAATGTTTACTTGCAGCGCCGCTCGACGATGAGGATAAGAGATTGTCACATCGTCAAAAACAGCGCGTTGCCAAGCGGGAACAAAAAAAGATAGTGCAGAAAGCTAAATCAAAGGATAAACGCGCTCAGCAGCCCCGTAAGCAAAAAGAGTATCACAGCGAGAGCGACAGCGAGGCGGACGCGCAGCAACCGGCGGAGTCATCAGACGAGGAAGTGCCACAACTTGTGCCAATCAAAAAACAACAGTCAAATGGTTTCACGGATGACAACAAAGATTGGTTAAAGTTGAAATCGAAGCAGCAACAGAAAACTAGGAAACAACAATTAGATGAGCTGAAAGAGGGGCAAGAGTCTGAGAATGAATTTGAAGATGATTCAGATGAACAAGTTGAAAACGACGAGGAAAGTTATGAAAATGATGGGGAAGAGGAAGAATCAATCGATGAGGATAACGAAGCTCAAGTTGGTAAATTGGACGATCTTTTTGATGAAGACGATGAAGATCAGGAAACAGATGAAAATGAGGATGATGACGATGATGATGATGATGACGATGATGAAGATGACGATGATGACGATGATGAGGATGATGATGACACGTTGCCTATTGAGCGTGCCAACAAAAAGCTTAAAAAACGTCAGGAACAAGATGACAAATTGGCACAGGAGGAGATGCAGATGTCTGTCGATCAGTCGGAGGTGTTTCGTTTACCAGAGCCCGGCGAAGATGCTGATAAGGAGCTCTCTTTACAGGACGTACAACAGCGCATTAAGGACATTATTCAGGTACTCTCGGACTTTGGAAAATATCGGCAGGAGGGTCGCTCGCGCAGCGAGTATGTAGATCAGCTTCGTTTGGACCTATGTTTGTACTACAGTTATAATGAGTTTCTCATGTCCAAATTAATGGATATATTTAAGTTGAGCGATCTTATGGAGTATTTGGAGGCTTCAGAGGTAAGTTATTAAATATTTTGTAGTTAATTATTATTTAATATATTTTTGTTTTTGTTAGGTAGCGCGACCGCTGACTATACGCACAAATTCCCTAAAGACACGGCGTAGAGATCTTGCTGGAGCGTTAATTAACCGTGGAGTCAATCTCGATCCACTAGGCAAATGGACAAACGTGGGCCTTGTCATATTTAATTCAACTGTTCCGCTCGGCGCCACGCCCGAGTATCTAGCTGGACATTATATGATACAGGGCGCTTCGTCGATGCTGCCAGTAATTGCGTTGGCTCCGCAGGAGAACGAACGAGTGCTAGATATGTGCTCCGCACCTGGGGGCAAGGGCTCGCATATAGCTGCCGTTATGAAGAACACAGGAGTGTTATTTGCCAACGATGCGAACCGGGATCGGATCAAGGCTGTGGTGGCCAACTTCCATCGGTTGGGCATTGTAAATGCTATTGTCAGCTGTGAGGATGCGACCAAGTTTAGAAATATAATGACAGGCTTTGATCGAGTACTGCTCGATGCGCCTTGTACTGGCACGGGTGTAGTCTCCAAGGATCCGAGCGTTAAGACGACTAAATCAGAGATCGATGTGCAGCGTTGCTATAATTTACAGCGCAAGCTTTTGCTTACTGCGATCGATTGCGTGGATGCGAAATCTTCCACTGGCGGATATGTTGTGTATTCCACTTGTTCAGTCCTGCCCGAGGAGAATGAATGGGTGATTGATTACGCTCTCAAGAAGCGAAATGTAAAGCTGGTGCCCCTGGGTATTGATTTCGGTGAGCCTGGCTTTATCAAGTTCCGCCAGCATCGCTACCATCCCAGCTTAAATTTGTGCAGGCGATTTTATCCACATACAAACAATATGGATGGCTTCTTTGTGGCTAAGCTGAAAAAGTTCTCCAATACCATACCCATCACTAAGGAGCAGCAGGAAGCGGATGAGAAGCAGCTAGATGATGCACTTGCATCAGATCAAACTGAATCGAATGCTGCAGAAACTAACGAAGCGGAGGCAACGGAAGCCACTGAAGGACGCCGAAAAGCCCTTGGAAAGCGTGCGGGAAAGCCCACCCTTACAGACGTAGAACATGATCTAAAAAAGAAAAAGCTTGAACAAAGTAAGACGAAATATGTAGCCAAGGTGTTTGAGAAGCCAGTTAAGGTGTCAAGTAAAGTGAAGCCAGAGCGGACGTCGCCAGTTTCCGAAGAGAAGGGAGAAAAAACTTCCGCAAGGTTCCCCAAAAGTGCAAACGCAACAGCCGACACCACAATCAAACGGCGATAAGAAACAGAAACCCCCGAAAAATAAAGAACAAGCACCGCCGCAAAAGAATGGACAAAAAGCGAAACCGACATCAAAAATAACTAAGAAACTTTCCCAGGCGCCTCGAGTGGATATTGACGAATTGCCATTGCTGGAAGGAAAGCCCATTAAAAAGGAAAACAAACTGAAAAATAAATCTAAACAGATTGGACAGCTGAAGAAGTCCAAGAAGTCAGCGGACAGTAAAAGCAAGCAAAGGTTTAAAAAATAATCTTGAATTGAAATTAGTATAATGAGTCTTATTAAAAACCTAATAGTTGGTTAATTCCGATGCTTAATAATGTGGGCAACCAACTAATGCGAATTATTTGTTTTTATAATAAGTGCAAACGGTTTGGATTATGAATATTTGTATAGCCAACACAACAATAAAATGTATTTTATTAAAACTTGCAAATCATATATATTTTTATCTCAATGTATATAAATGTGTATATACTACATGTATAAGATCACCATGTACTACATTTTTGTACTTGAATTGCAGTTCATAAGCAGATAAGCCTCAGGCCTTGGATGGATCGAATGTAAAATTTCATGTTCAGTACGAGCAGTGCGAAGAAGCCGACATGTTAAGAATTATTTTTGGTGCATTATTGTACATGGCTTTGGCTCGGTCTCAATGCAAAGCGGATATTAATCTAGCCACGATGCACAGCATCCGATCGAATCTGGATCGTCGAGTCTCGCCCTGCACAAATTTCTGGGCGTTTGCTTGTGGCAATTGGTCCTCCAATTACGTGGACAACTTTCAGATGGCGGAGCAGAGATATGCCAATGCAATGATCGAGGTGCTGGCAAGCAGTCGCCTAAGGGATCCTCCACGCCTCTTTAAACAGCTTCAAGACTACTTCACGGCATGTGTTGGCCACCCAGAGGAGCAGATGCAACTGCCACAGGAATTGCTATCGGCCGATGCTTTCGAATGGACGCGTGCAACGGCCAGGCTTCGCAAATATGGATTGAATGGCGTTTTCTTTGATGAGATGGCCGATGTGGCTTACAACGACTCGCTCAGCTATGTAGTGCAGCTCAAGATGTCGGTGGCTGATAACAGTTACGCGGTGAGTAATCGAACAAAATATTTCATATTCTGTTCTCTTTATAGCCTCAACAACTTCGATTGCCCTTAATTGCAGCCGCTGAGGCCTGAGACTCGGTTGCTGGAAAGACATCTGCGTGAATTGCGCGAGAAATACGGCAGCGAGGAGCCGGTGCTCCAACTGTGGACGTTGAGCCAGCTCAATAGGGAAATACCGCAAATCGAGTGGCAAATGTACTTCCAAGAGCTGCTGCAAAGGGAGCCAGGTCAGCTGCGCGTGCAGATTAGCGATGTGGAGTATTTCCGAAAACTGGGCGAGCTGCTGCGAGAAAGCAGTAATACAGCTGTGGAGTCATATCTAAGTGAGCGGCTGGCTCAGTTCGTACAGGAAGCCAAGCCGGGCTCAACCCCACACAATTGCATACATCACATGAGTGCGGTGCTTCCCTTGGGCATGAACCACATCTACGATCGTTATGTGTACAGAACCCGTTTGGAGGACATGCGCCAGCTGCAGCAGCTGTTTGACAGCTTGCGCGGAACGTTTGCCAAGTACCTGGAGCACAATCGGCTGGAACTGAACGACGAGCAGCTAAGCTATCTGCACGCCAAGCTGGCGGGTATGCAATTGAAACTGGGCAATCTACCGAACGTCACGAACGATGATCATGACTTCTATAATGACCACTACGCGAGTGCGAATTTCTCGGCTGACAACTTTGCGCAGAACTTCTGGCAGGCTCTGCGCCTGCGTACACGTCTGCAGCATCTACCTCTGGGGCAACCAGGTGCGACCTTGCAGCTGCAGTACTACTATGTGAACGACGATTTGGTCAGAGCACGCAATGCGCCCTATTTCGAGCCTGAGCGGAATACGTTGATTGTTCCACTGGTCTTCATGCAGTGGCCCTTCTACGACCATCGCCAACATCCCATTTTCCGATATAGTCTGATGGGCTTCATACTCGGCCACGAGCTCAGCCACGCCTTCGAGCAGGAGGGCATACTCTTTGATGCTGCGGGTAATGAGGCACTACTTGGATTGCGGATACGCCAGAATGCCAAGTTCCAAGCTGCCTTAAACTGTGCCCAGCGGTCACCAACAGCATCGCTGAAGGAGCGATTGGCGGACTTCAATGGTCTCCAGCTGGCCTATGATACATTCTTCGGCCTGGCGCATGACTCGCACCGGTTCCAGTATCGGCCATATGAATTTGAGCAGGAGTTCTTGGCACCACAGCTCTTTCATCTGAATTTCGCGCAGTTCTTTTGCGGCCGCTTACCACCGGCCATCAACCATGATATGGACGATGTGCGGGTCAATGAGACCGAACTAAATTTGCATCAATTTTCCATCGACTTCAGTTGCATACGGCATCAGTCCGACTCCAACGGCTGTGAAATGTGGCGAGCAGCAAGCCGTTAAAAGTAACAGTGAAATCAGAACTTTCTATAAAGTGTGTAAATGGTATTCAAATTTAATGTATTTCAGAAATAAAGTTCAACCAGCTGGTTTTATGAGTTCACCTATATTGAGCTCAAAAATCAGTGTAATAAAAATTAAGCTGTTTAAAGTCTACTTTACAATAGCTCACTATATAGTGATATTTAAACGTTTTCAGTGTCGACATAGAAACGCCTTATATATCCGGGTCGAGGGGACAGAAAAATGAGGGGGCTCAATATTAGTTCGATGCGAAAGAGAGATATTATCACGCTTAGCAGTCTTTTGAATAAATTATTGATTTGCATTGTTTTCCATATCTCATTCATATTTCCGAGTATTTTACGCTTCTCTCTCAAAATGTGTTTATTGATACGCTTTTTGCACAGGGTGCTTATTTGTTGTTATCGTAGCAATAAGTAATCGGCAAAAAGTATTAACGGCCCATTCAGTTTGATTGTCAATTGCGGGTTTCATGTTAAGGCATACAGCAACGACATCGTCATATTCGATGTCAATTGAATGCAAATCACAAAGCAATCCAGACTGGCTAAAATCACTGGCGTGAGAGATACTCTGTTGGCCAAATAGCTCGAAAGGAAGAGAGTTTCTTCGGCATTGAGTCCTGACTGTAACTATGTCGAGGTTTGGAGCAGACTAAATCATACGAGTGTCGATTGTACGAGCCAATATGCTCACGTTCACATTTTGGGTTAAAAGCAAATACCGGTCTCAGTTCTCAGTTAGGCGAAAGCTTTAGCTCTCTGTTCCACACACAGACAAACACACAGTGCCAGACCTAATCAGGTTGCCATAGCCACAAGTTGTTGCGAGCTTCGCACAGTGGGACTGATTGGAACAATGCGCAAATTGATTTAAATTTAGAGGGTATATGAATACAAATATTTTGAGATAACATACTGTTTGTGGTGAACAAATATTTATAGAGAAATGTTGCTTATATTCGAATTTACAATGACGATTACAGAGCGACCGCCACACAATTTACATTTTGAAATAATTAGTCTTTGATGTATTCAACTGCATTTCGCAAGAATTAGTATTCTTGGCCCACTGTGCGTCGTGTCGAACGTGTCCTGTGTTTTCTTTATTTGTGGGCGTCGTCAGTGCAAAGTTTGATTGTTGTGGGCTTTGCGCCCGCACCGTAAGAAACCGAACGACCAGACGCGAAAGCTCCCTCCCGGCGTAGTACATCGCTGTCATTTGCCGTCATTGGACGTGAGCTTTGCTACGGCATCGTCGGTTCATTTCGTTATCTTGATTGCGAATCTCGCCGCAGCCTCCGCAGTCTTTATAAAATTATAGACTCCGAAACGGATTCACGAAACTCCAACAAAACAAAACAAAAAACATAGTCATACAATAAAAAAATAAAAAATGTAAATAACATATACAAAAGTATAAAATAGCAGGAAATTCTTGATTTATACATTGCAATTATTATCATTTTGCTATCTGCAATTAAACAAATTTTACATTTGCGTGCGATCCAAAAGTAAATGTGATCAACAGCGGCGCGTGAGTTTTGAATAAATGCTATAAATATACATATATATATGTATGTAAATATATAGTAATAATAGTTGATATTTGTGCGAGTTAAGTAATAAAAATGATAAAGGCGATAAACATTTAAGGCTGACACCATGTGAGCAAGTGTGTAGATGTGGGTGAGGCGGTAATTTAAACATTTGTTCCGAATTCGGACCTTTGGATGGGAAGACTCTCAAGAGCGGCAGATTTCACACTTATAGCAACTTATAACAACAACAAACAAAGAATCGCCTCAATTCAGTATATATAGACTGCATTAGCACATTGGGCAAATAAACAACCAATAAAAATGATCTTTTCTTAACCAACTGAGTTCGAGAGCTCTGGCAACTGTTGATCACTTAGCAGATCGCCCCATTGGCACACAATGAGACTTTTAAATTGATGAATAAACGTCTGATTAGTCTCATCAGATAAACAATTTTCAAACGCAAACACAAAAGCCAAGCCAGGCCAACCTAAGCCAAGCCAAGCCAAGCCAATCGAAGCTATTTTTGTGGCCCTGCCCTTTCCTCCAATATTTTCGTCAATATAATTTGCCAAGTTCAAGTGAGGCAATCTTCTCTATGGATGTCTTTCACATACACACGTATGGGCAATTAATTCATACAAGTATATACAGTTTTAACTATATGTTTGTTATATATAATAACATCTGTCTATCTCCCTCGCTCTTCGTTGCAGTGGCGTTTGTGTTGTTGTTGTTGCTGTTGACCAAAGATAAACAATGTAAGAGTTTGCACTGAGTTTTTAGTAGCCTCCAGTGCTTAAAATAAACATTACATAAAATTTGAAAAATTTGCAGAATTAACAGCACAGCTAGGCAGAACGCTAACAGCGATATTTCAAATTAAAAGAGCAGCGAAGTAAAAAACGGAGAGCCTCGAGACGGTGTGGACTATGAGTTACCCCCTGCTTACTCTGAATCAAGTCAAATATAGCTTAATTATAGTGCAGGCATGATTAAAATATGCCAAAGCCAACAATAATTAGTTATTTCTCGAACTTGGATTCGTTATGCTAGAGCCAGAGTCGTACTCTCTGTGGCGATTTCTACAACTTGTGGAGAGTGTGAGGGAAAATGTAGCACCAACTTATTTGTTTATGGCTAGATTCTGAACTATTAAGTAAATAGAATTTTTTAATTATACTTAAGTGCCGAGTGGCGAATAGGCGAAGCTGATAGCTAAATGGATTTCTGAGTGCGAGTGCAAAATATTTCGCGAATGCATTAAAGCAATTGAGTCCACTTGGTTCTGAAGAGCAATCAGTGCAGCTAGTTCACGGTAGCTGCAGCTTACTCTAAATGCAGTGCACTATGGGTGCCACGCCCCTATTAGACTAATTGAATTCAATGGCACTCCACTAGTTGAGTCAATTGTCTCGGCTGTGATAGCTGCCCTTGTTATCTGGACATGGATGCAGCCACAGTTATCATACATAGGCATTGTAAAGGAGATAAAAGAAACCCTTGGAGGGCTCTGTAAGCTCATGAATTTGTTCATGAAATTACATATTGTTTACGTGGTCCTCCCTGCGAATTGTGGTTTGGGTCCGTGGGTTGCCAGCCGGCAGCTTCTTTTGAAATTTATATAATAATTGCAAATGAAGTTTTCGACTCTGCCCACGTATCTGCTTCACATGAAACAGCTTTGCACGCAGGCAGCCCTTATCTGAGTGCTGTACAGAATTTGTTTGAAGTTTAAACCGTGCTTAGAGATTTCCTTTGCTATCGCATATGAAGTGAACAGGCGCGCCAAATTGCTAACTCGGCGTATGCTTGATGCTGTTGTTGCTGATGGCGACGGTGTTGTTGTTACTGTTGCTTTTGCTTTTGCTGTTGCTATTGTTGTTGTAGTTGTTGTAGTTGTTGTTGTTGTTGCTGCTGCTGTCGATGACGGAAAATGCGCATACGCCGCGTGTGCCATGCAGCGCCATTTATTGAGTCTTAGCATTGTTATTTAAGTTTGTAAACTCATGGATATATAACCACAGGCGCATGCAGGCTAAATGTGTGCTCTTGTTTTCTTTGGCTTTAATTTGTTTGTCTTTAGTGTGTGTGTCTTTAGCGTGCCTTGACTTGAGCGAGTCGATTGCGTAGAAGCAGGAAAACAGCCATTCAATCGGTCAATCGGGCAGTGGGGCTGACGAGGGCAGCGAGCAGCAGTTCAAACAATTGAACAGTCGCCTGTCCGGCGTGCAAATAAGCAATTTATTTGCTTTCCGGCATCCACAAATATCGATCATATCGCCCGACTGCATCTGGCTTTGATTTGCACCCTTCCTTTCCAGCTAACGACGCTTTCTGCTCCAATTGCAATTGCTTTCGCTCGGGCTTTATTCATTCATAAAATTTTGTCTTGCGACCTTTTTCGCTTTTACGTGGCTTTTATTACGCTGTAGCCGACGAATGGCAATATGGTATATGGCATATGCCATATGGCATATGTCACGCCTAATAAGCAACCCAAAGACCGATAATGACCACAAAACAGACATATAATTGATAGGCTCTTATGATAGCAGTTGGCGATTTGGACTTTTCTTTATCAGTGCAGCAGCGACACTTCCCTCGATATATGGCATAGAGTGACTGTCCCATGTGTGCAATGCCAGTCTATATTGGCTTCCCTATTTGGCGCTCATTTGTTTTGACACCTAATAAATCATTTACAGATCGCGGCCTGGCAAATATAATTACAGCGCTTACAGGCCATTCCAGACAGCAGGGAATATTATTTGCTCTATTTACACATCGGAGGCAGCTGCGAAGGCTGTTTATTTGCATTCAGCTTTAGCTGTTAATTGTGCGCATTAGCAGCCAAATTAGCCGCCACTGCCCCAGCAGCAGCCACAGCCTCCGACGCCGCTGCCTTACTGGAATGGCAAACCTTAACAACAAAATAAAAATCATAATCTAACGCACCCGTGCAAATATTGCGCTTGTTTGCCCCGTAGCATCATAAATAAATCGCAGCTCGCCAAATATTTAATCGCGGCCTGCGCCACAAACTGGCATTTGGAAATCGGCTGCCTATTCCAGCGTCTTCCCAGCGATGGAACAGCTCTGCTGAGTGCATGGCTACCAGGATTGACAGCATGCTGGGCCAGGCAGGTGCAAGCTGAACACCTTCTCGAGCTCTAGTTTCCAAACAATTCTTTCACTTTACTTTTATTGTATTACTTAATCAAGTGTCTTATGAAATCTTGAGTTAATACTTTGTGGGGACCCTTCTTTGTACTTGCTGGCCTGAGATGAAGTTAGTGAAGATATCAGCACAGAAACGACAGATAAGTCAAATAGACCTTTAATTGTAAGTGACTGGCTCTGATTGCATGGCTGACTGCTGTTTACTCATTAATAAATAAGTGGCATGTTTTTGTTTTAATCACTGTAACCGGCAAGCCCTTGTTGTTGTTTTTGTTGTTGTTGTTATTGTTGTTGTTGTTTCTGACAGCGTTTCGCCCGAATTGTGTCCTTGCCGCTGAGTCGCATGCCAAGGGCAGGCAGAGTACACAATAAGTACGCTCCTGCATATCTAATTACCCACCTGAAGCATCTTTAATTAGAGTCAGCAATGCGGGCAACATCTTCAATTAACTGAGTTTATTATTTCATCTGTTTGCGCATTCATTGTTCCGCTGAATGCCATTAGTCATTAGCCATTAGTCAGCCCGGCGACAATGTGAGCTTCAATTTGAATATTTGTTTCACATTTAAGGATTCATAGCTTGAGATAACCGAATATGATTCCATATGATATTCTCTGTAATTGTATATATTTAAAATCTATTCACAGATTATTATCGCAGAGTTCCAGTCGAGACTTTTTAATTAAAGGCAAAAGGTGCCGCCGTTAAGGCGAACTGCCTTCCATCGATCGGGGTCGCTAAGGCCTCCTTCGATAGTCGGCAATTAGAGATGTTCCCTTTGGGGCGAGAGTGTACGGTGTTCACAGTAACACAGTAACAGTCACAGTAGCCCCGCCCCAAAAGTGTAGGGGCCATAAAGATTGTTGTTTATTTATCTGCACATTATCTGCATATGTATGTATATGTATGTAGGGGCAGAGTCACGTGATTGTAGCATGTATTATTTGAACAGATTTTTATAAGTTCCATATACATATACCTACACATGTGTATGTACAAATCAAATAAGACGACTCAGCGGCATATCTATTCAGATATGTGTGCCACACACACTTGGGCCACATATTCAGATGTGGGAGGCCTCGCGCCCTGCCCTTCTGGACTTGTGTGGAATAGTGCGTGAAAAAGTTCATTGCTTGATTCTATCAGACACTCAGATATCTTCAAGTAGAGGTACGCTCGCTCTTTCACTTCGTTTCAGCTCGTCAACATACATATTTGCGCAATTTCTGTCTGTCTCCGGCGCCGCTGAGCTGTTTAATTGCGCATCCCGTCCCATCACAGAGAGCGAAGAGGAAGTGTGTATCAGGTTTAACATCAGTCGTGTGCCCTGTCCGCACCCGCAAGTACACACAGCTGACCTCCTGCTGACATGCTCGCAGTGGGACAAACACAGCCGATAGACACAGAAGCCAGTAGAAAAAACGTCCCGTCACACACACACACACAAACACACGCACACACACATGCCTAACTGCGGGCGGGAGTAAGCAGCAAATGTGCAGCAGTGCACTGAAAGGCTAATCATCGACAACAAGCAATTGCCTCGGCAGTTAGTTACCTTTGCACCTTTCCGCCTCGACAAACAAACTTCGCATGGCCGAGGAAGAGGTGCAAGCGTTCGTGGAGAGCCTGGATGGCGCCTCGGCGGAGAACATTGCCAATGCCATTGCCAACCTCTCGTTAGACATGCTGCAGCGAGCCAGCGCCCTAATTGGCACCCAGCAGCCGCACAGCGGTGCTCTACTTATCAATCGAACCCTGGAGGAGCAGTGCCGGCACCAAGCAGAGCTGGAACAGCGTCTATACAGCACCAACAGCAGGAATGTGTCATCAAATGCCGATTCGGTGAGTGCCGATGAAGTCAAGCATCAGTCATTTTAGAAGAGCATTATATATTATTAGGAGCCAGAGATAAAGTTTCTATATGGAAACTATTAACTATCATATTTGAATGAAAATATCTATTTCTAATCAATTGCGGGCATTACCACAAACTGTGACATCATTCAGTCCCGATTCGCGTGGCTGATAGGGAAGCGCAGTTAAAGTTTAAATCAAAGTTCTGGTTATTCGATGATGAACGAATTGCTTTAATATGTTTTACTGCTCTATTTGTTGATAAACAAATACATCGGCATATATATATATATACATAGTCAGCCCATAGCCCATATCAATGATCGATTATTTATGGCAAGCAATAGCTTGCAAGAGCTTTTTGCTTATTTATTTTGGTTGATTATAATTGAGATCGGTTGAACTGAAAATGTATTTGATGGCCAGAAAGAACATCTTTCAATTTCTTAGCACATAAGAGGGCAGTATGAACAATGCGGTTACAAAAAGAGATCGGAATAAATAAATACAATCAATTAAATGAAAGTAGGGAGGTGTAAAAG
This sequence comes from Drosophila mayaguana, assembly GCA_037075325.1. Taxonomy (NCBI): domain Eukaryota; kingdom Metazoa; phylum Arthropoda; class Insecta; order Diptera; family Drosophilidae; genus Drosophila; species Drosophila mayaguana. Next base: position 228,102 of record JBAMCG010000016.1, on the reverse strand, counting down.
AATTAAATTAACAGTTAACAGTGTTTTGTAACGAACTGCTATTTAACAGTGTTGATTATGTTTAACAACAGTGAATCAACAGTGCTTCGCTAATACACTATTAACTAACATTTTTCACCCTACTACTCATTCCTGTTCGCCTAGTACTTCCAAAACCTGCACAGCTATTTTGGTAAAGTACCAGGCGCACAGAAACGATAAGTAGGGCGCAAAATGTTCTTTTACAGTTTAATAACAGTGCACTGTTACCATACTGTTATTTAACAGAGTAATAAAACTGCGGTAACAGTGCACTGCTAATATACTGTTAACTAACATTTTTCACCCTACTACTCATTCCTGTTCGCCTAGTACTTCCAAAACCTGCACAGCTATTTTGGTAAAGTACCAGGCGCACAGAAACGATAAGTAGGGCGCAAAATGTTCTTTTACAGTTTAATAACAGTGCACTGTTACCATACTGTTATTTAACAGAGTAATAAAACTGCGGTAACAGTGCACTGCTAATATACTGTTAACTAACATTTTTCACCCTACTACTCATTCCTGTTCGCCTAGTACTTCCAAAACCTGCACAGCTATTTTGGTAAAGTACCAGGCGCACAGAAACGATAAGTAGGGCGCAAAATGTTCTTTTACAGTTTAATAACAGTGCACTGTTACCATACTGTTATTTAACAGAGTAATAAAACTGCGGTAACAGTGCACTGCTAATATACTGTTAGCTAGCATTTTACTCCCAACTACTCATTCCTGTTCTCCTAGTACTTCCAAAACCTGCACAGCTATTTTGGTGCAGTACCAGGCGCACAGAAACGATAAGTAGGGCGCAAAGTGTTCTTTAACAGTTCAATAACAGTGCACTGTTACCATACTGCTATTTTACAGATCAATAACATTATTCTGTTAAATAACATTTCTACCGTTCAAATTTTGGCCCCAACGGCCACAAAAACAGCCTCCCTAAGTTATGCAACAATATTTCGTATGAAGCAAATTTTTAGCCGTTGATTTTTGAATATTGACTCTCAGTAAAGAAACCCTGCTAAATAAAAAAAACAGTGCTGATCAACATTATTTATTGCATTTTGAATTTACACAGTTGTTTCTGATTTATATACATTTATTTATACACATGTATATATCTATATTAAGATATATATAAGTATTACATTATGTTTAGGCAACTTATTACTATCCTGTTTTAGTTTCGCTTTGCGTGTGTAATCTACTCCCATCAAAGATGATGTCCTACACACTTAGCTGAAGAAGTGCTTTAATCTGAAAACATACAAGAAATTGTAGAATACAATAAACAGCAAGATATAGATTCATACTTACCTCTGATGACTCATGCATTTACTTCGATTTTTAGCTCAAAGCAAAGTAATACTCTCCTATAAAATCCAAAAAGAAAATATATATTGTTAATATAAAATCTACATAATGAATTAATACTATATTCCTCTGTATCTATCCCTCTATTCCTTCCATTCCATATCGCACCCTCTGTCTACATCCCTGTTCTCTCTATGTCTCTATCTCCCTCTTTCTACTTTTCCTTTCTATGCATATATTTATATTTCTAATTAATTCTATTTGTCTTCCTTTCCTCTCCCACTCTCTCGCTATTTCTTTTTCCCACTCTCTCTATATAAATATATATAAACTCTTGTTGCTTGCCAAGGCTTTTATTGCCATATTCAAAATTCCAATTTAAAAATTAAAATGTATTCTCATTAATTCATACGTTCATATATTCATACGGATAGACGACCAGACGGACGAACAGATGGGTGGACAACAAGACGGCCATTGCACAAAACCAATGTACTCATTTCACTTTCGTTAATGAGTATAAACATTTACTTAAACATTAAATCTCCTTATTATTATCAAATGATGTCATCTATTAAATAGATTTTTTTTATCATTTTAATAGGATTCGCATTGTCCAACCTCCTTCGATTCGGTGCTTTGCTGGCCTCGCACCAAGGCGAGCAGCTGGGCTGTTCTGTCCTGCTTCGAGGAGTTCAAAGGTGTACACTACGACACAACAGGTGAGAATTGGGTGACCATAACCAATCGGAACAGTATCTATATGGCCTGGTCTCCCCGCTCATAGACAATGCAACACGCTATTGCCACGCGAATGGCACGTGGAATCACTACTCCAACTACAGCAGGTGCCATCAGCAATCGGGCTCCGTGGCTGATGTTCCCGAGTTCTTAGCCAGCGTCGATCTGCCCGCCATTATCTATGCTGGTGGTTATTTCATAAGTTTTGCAACTTTGGTGGTGGCGCTAATAATATTCCTAAGCTTTAAGTGAGTCATGGTGCATGATCGAACCACAGTATAAAGTATACCCCATTAATTTCTCCTTGCTGCAGAGACTTGCGTTGTCTAAGAAACACAATCCATGCGAATCTATTTCTAACTTACATCACCTCGGCCCTGCTCTGGATCTTAACGCTCTTCCTGCAAGTGGTTCGTAGACATTGCTGTGAAGCATATAAATCGAAGTAGCCATCTTAGGGGTATTCCCATCCTTTCCAGATAACCACTGAATCTAGTCAGGCTGGCTGCATTACGCTGGTCATAATGTTCCAATACTTTTACCTGACGAATTTCTTCTGGATGTTTGTGGAAGGTTCGTTTGAGGTCTCCTTGAAGTTACCATAAGAAATCTGCTAAGCCAATTTTATTTTCAGGTCTCTATCTTTATATCCTGGTCGTACAGACGTTCTCCAGCGAGAATATAAGCTTTGTTATCTATGCACTGATTGGTTGGGGCTGTCCGGCTCTCTGTATATTGGTGTGGTCCATTGCTAAGGCATTCGCATCGCATCTGGAGAACGATCATTTCAATGGTGTAAGAGCTTCACAGGTTTGGATGTTTCACTGCTGATAACTTATTTATAACTTATATAGCTGGAAATTGAATGCACCTGGATGAGAGAATCTCACATTGATTGGATATTCAAAGGGCCCGCCTCACTGGCGATTCTCGTTAATTTGGTCTTTCTCATACGTATTATGTGGGTAAGTCTTGATCGTACCCACTTTACGGCTTTGACATGAATCGGCACACTTTGTCTTATCTAAGGTACTCATCACCAAATTACGCTCGACTCAAACATTCGAAACGCGACAGTATTATAAGGCCTCCAAAGCTCTGCTGGTGCTCATACCCCTCTTTGGCATCACTTATCTACTGGTGTTAACAGGCCCCGAGCAGGGCATTAGTCGTAATCTCTTTGAGGCGCTACGCGCCTTCTTAATCAGCACGCAGGTGAGAATGACAGGTTTTAAACGTAAATCTATTGACATTACATGACTCGTTTCTCTCATATTAGGGATTCTTCGTGGCGCTGTTCTATTGCTTTCTGAACTCGGAAGTGCGGCAGACGTTACGACATCGTTTCGCCATATGGCGGGAGAGTCGAAATATCCATCGGAGTAACTCCCGCAAGAACCGCAGGTGCGTTTACTGCTCGATTAGCTTTTAAATTGGTACAACATACACAAATATTCATATAAACATTCGATCACTATTTATCTGAGTTGTTGTTCTTGTTGTCTTTATCACATCTCATCGGGCTTCATTTTTGATTCTTGTTCTCCTCTTTTGCTGTGGCTCGCTGTTGTCGCTTAAAAAACTTAATTTCCATTTCAGACATCGCACATCCAAAGACTACTCCCAGCGCTCGCGTACTGAAAGTCTACGGTGCGTATACGCAGTTCTCCCGCTTAATCTTGTAGTTACATCTTACCCCTTACCGAATCGCCCCTTTCACGTTTCGCTTCAACTAACCCCTACTAAGTGCTGCATGAATAATTTCTTTTTATACTCGTTCACGACGTTGCTCAGATTGGATACTAGTTTTATAGTATGTCCTCCTAACAGTCCATCTATCTTTATCTATATGCACATTATTACTCTATACTGTTTTAAAGCGAAACAAAAAAGTATCTGCAGAAAAACTGATTTGCTCCTATAGTCAATGTAACTTTCTTTTTTTTCTTTGACTGTGAACGAGTATAATGAGGTCCACTTCAAAGTTTAATATCTTACCTTGTTTATTTGTACTATTGTTAACCGATTTTAATTTATTGTTTTATTACCTTACACTTTTTATCATTTTTGTAGACTGACCTCGACAAGTCCTGTGCCCGCTGGACATTTTGAATGATTCCTATGTATATACCGAACGCCATTGAGATTTCTTTTTAAATACCTACATATATTAGTGCTATATAAATATATATATTTGTATGTATATCTAAACGAAATATATTTGTATATAAGTATTATCAGTCTATTAAAGTATTAACTTTTGTAAAGCATAGTGCACCGATTTACTTTATCAACTTCAAACTACATCGATTACATTAATCCCGATCTCTTACAGCACCGAGGAGTGTGTGATCTGCCTGAAACCTTCGTTGCACACTCGTATTGGATCACTGAATCGCTTTCAAAGCATAGACTTAACCGATTTTGTCTAAAATAAATAGAAAAATTTATATCTGAAAAAAATAAAATGAAATAAATTTCGTAATTTCATTTGCCAGCCAACAAATTTTTAATGTGAATGATTAACTATTTCGATTTGACGTTTTATATTTTGTTGAAAAAGTGACTTGAAGTTACAGCAAAATGTTTAGAACTAACGTATGATTTTGTAGTTTGCAAATTCTTTGTTAAGTACAAAATAAGCTTAAACATAATTTATTTGGATCAACTAAGATTAGATCAGATGAGTCTGCTCAGTGCAGCGGCATTAATAAACATTTGGAGTCGGGTCAAGTCACGATGTTGCCGAATGATGGGAATCGAGTCGTCAATTAATCGCTGCACTGTGTTGCAGCTTTACTATAATTATCATAATTGTTATTAAAAATTAGCTATTAGTTTCCTAGTTTCCTCTTGTTCTTATTGTAGTCAATAACGTGCCAATGCGTGCAAAAATTTGTTGTTACAATTATGATTACATATGCTATAAGTGTGTTTGTATGTATATTAACCCTAGGCTTTTCTTGTTTTCTTTTCTCCCTTCTTTTTTTTAAATTTTAATAATTTGTAATTTTTGTTTTTTATCCGCTTCCTATTTATTTATTTTCCATAAGGTCACATTGTTTGTATCACTGATAATGTAATTTAAAATAATCCTATTACGAAATGAAACAGAAAAGAATTTGCTGTCACACAATATCATGTATACGTATGTATGTCTGTATACTAGTCATGTTCTTTCCTTGTTGCTGTCTTGCTTTTCATGTTTTGCGAATAAAGCTTTTAAAATATCAAAATTTCTTCTTCTTCAGATTAGATTAACGTTGATGTCTAAGCTAAGAATGCCTTACTAAGTATTTACTGTATATACCTGTTCTGTGCATCTGAGTGTATGAAATCTACGAATTCCCTATATAAGTATATTAGCTAAAATCTATCACTGTCTCACTTACCAAATACATCTTTCTCAATTGCCAAAACATTAAAAGAAACAAAAACCTAAAAAATTCTAATCGCGTTTTCCTGTGGGTCTTTACGTATGTCTATGAGAGACAGTGCTGGCATCTACCTTTAGTAAAAACAGGACAGATGGATACAAAAAGAGTCATCAATAGAAATCACGATCAACAATTTACTTCCCTATCAATGGAATAATCTTAATATGGATTTTTAAAGAGCATGGGTCTGTCCGATAAAGGCCCAGATGACAGCACTGGCGTGTGAGTATGTGTGTGTGCGTATGATTCGAGAGAATTGAACAAAATATAACTATATCGAAATTAAATTCGTGATTACGTATGGCTATTGGAGCCAGAAACCACTTGGTCGCATAATGTCTTTGAAAAGTGTCGCCTTCACAGCTTACTTCGCTTCCTAATGCATTGGTTTAGTGGATGCTTAATATGTAATGTAATAATAAAAAATAACAATTACACTATCAACTAATTAACGCATAGAGTGGGGGAGAGGGGCATCTTTTCCTTTACATAATATATCAAATGCACTCGCCAGGATTCTGCGCGCAGTACTTGGGAAAGAGCGCCTCGGCTTTGATGCCCAACTCAACAAGGCGATTTCTAAACACTGAGATTCGTCGAAACACTTCTGGGGGCACAACATCGAAGTCATGATCATCATTAGGATCTGACCACAGACGTTCGGCCAGGGCAGCAATACGCGGCCACAATCGATTATCCAATTGACCCTCGTCCACTTGCTCGGTCCATAAGCAAGCCTCGCCACCCAGCACCTATTAAGGCAATCATTTGTTATCTGCATTCTTTACAAATGGACTAGATATAATACCTGCTTGCGTCGCTTCTTATCCAGACGCATTCGCTCCCAAGGCCGATGCTTATAAACGTTTTGCCAAGTGCGATAGGGCGAGCACGCCGCATCGCCAGTAGCTCGCCAGCTGCCGAAGCCGCAATCCAAATACCAAGCATCCACGTGCGAAAATATAACATTGTATCCATTGTCCAGCAGATCATAGTTCTCCTGCCAAGTGCTGCCACCCCACACCTGAACCACGAATTGACTGTTTGGAAGACACTTGGTGTTTGTCAACGCACTCGACCAGACCACGACATGCTTGGGCGCAACATTCCCATTGGCCACTTTCAGTCTGTGTCGGATCAAAATCAGAATTAACAACATACTTAAGCAGGTTCTATGTGGCTCACCTCGCATTCGATTGTAGCATAAAGTCGCACCAGAGGCCGCGTAGATCCGTATCATTAAAGTACTGGGCCCAGCAATCGAGATTCACCTCATCGCCGCCCAGGTGAAAGATGTCTGTGGGCCCCGTTAGCTGCAGAAACTCTTCGTACAGGCGCTGAAGTATGAGGTAGGTGTGGTTATTCTTCGGATTTAGTTGGCCGCACGGCGGTTCACCGCAATAAAAGCTCCATGGCTGCTGATTAATGCATAGCGATAGTTCGCCGAGGCCCCGCTTGGGTCCCCAGTCCCAGCCGTTGCCCGCATGCGCAGGTGCATCGATTTCCAGGAGCACCTGCACGCCAAATATTTTAGCATACTCGTTGACCTCGCGCACGTCCTGTTCGCTGTACGTTTCACTGTCCGAGTAGGCGCCGTACTCAGCCAGCTCCGGATAGTGTCGTGAAATATATGGAAAGCTTTGAGCATCCGTTATGTGCCAATGAAAGCGATTCAGCTTGGCCAAGCCCATTGCCGAAATGGTGCGTTTAATGGCATCCACGGAAAAGAAGTGCCGAGAGGTGTCCAGCATAAGGCCACGATAGCGAAACTTGGGCGCATCATTGATCAAGGAGCTGGCATAGGTGCACAGCAGTCGCTCCTCATCGTCATACCAAATGAGCTGCTGCAGCGTCGACAGTCCGTGACGTGCGCCAAAGAATGACTTGGCCCTGATGTGCACAGTCAAACGCCGATGCTCAACTGTCAGTGGAAAAAGAGAAGCAAAGAGTTAACAAAGGAGAAACGAGTCAAATTAATAGCCTTGCTTACAGCTTGTCACTAGTTCATAGCTCTCATCATTGTCAAGATTAAAGTCGAGCTCGTCTGACTCATGCACCGAGAGCTTCACATGCAGACTATCCAGATCGCCAGACCGGTGTGTGCCAAAAGTGGAGCTAAAAAGACCAGTAGCTAGCGGCGATTCAGCGTCTGTGGATTTGGCTGCTGGCTCGCTGGCAGACGACATCTCCTCTGCATGCGGCGCTGCGTTCTCCAGGCGCTGTATTTGCCGCAATTGCCTGACAAGCACGTCAAAGGCCAACTTGAGGCGCTTGCGTACTTCGCGATGAGGCGTGTCCAATCGCAGCTGCACATCCTCCACGGAGAAGCGCAGCGTGTGACTGCTGACTAGCGACTTGGAGGTGGGATGTGGCCAAACGTTGATATCGCCACAGGTCATTGAGCAGCTGATGAAGGAGACACGCTTCACGTTGGCTCCGTTCTTGTTATAATTAACGCGCACACATCTGTCATTGTCGCACTTATAGGTCCATGACTTTTCCAGCGGTCTAAGAAGAGAGAAGAAATTCGTTTAATTTAAATGAATCCATTTGAATGGGCTGAGATTGCTATACTTACATGGGAACCGATCTACGATCGTTCTGGACGTGTGGACGCAGCTGTGCTTCATTGTAGGACTGTGTCTTAATCACGCCCTGATTCCAGTACAGAACTGTCAGTATGAAAATAGCTCCTGAGAGTAGCAGCAGCAAGGCACGGCGTAGGGAGACGGCCAGTGACATCTTAAACAGATAACGTAGGCTATAAAACAGAAACGGAAGCAATTGCAGAATATTTAGTAAGCGCCATATGATAATTAATTGTTAATCGGCACCAAATAAGTTCTAGTCAACTGCACTAGATAGCAATTAAACATGTATAAGTAGAAGAATAGCCAAAACCAGGACTTAATAATACATAGTCCGTATCATAAACAAGGCGCAGCAACAAATCAAGGAACACATCGAATTTTAATTAACGCTTGTAATTTGGCTGATGACACTAAACTGAACGGGGCTTAACAATCAATAAAATCAAAGGAAACCCCCTTCTCTGTTTCATTCCCTCCTTGCGGAACTAAACTTGTTAGCTTTGGCTTTTACGACACATAAAGCCCATGGGCAAATTGTTTGTCTTTCATATATAGCATCTGGCACGCAATGCATGGCAGTACCAGAGCTCGCTTTCAGGCTCAATTTTCCTTTTTGGCTTTACTGTTTGTGTGTGCCACATAATGGCGAATGAAAAGCGGTTATAAAATATCCCAAGCTGAGAAAATAGGTCTCGGCTTATGCATTTCGAGAGTTATGGTTACCCCGAACTAATGTGACTGAACGCAAACTGCCAATTCCTTCGTTGCATGACCAAGAACGAATGCCGTAACAATGTTGCACATTGTCGTCTATACATTTATTGAAATACGAATGTGAATGTGGCTCATGTGTTGAAATTTAAAGGCAAATCAAATAAGTACTATTTGACCTTCTTTTAAATAATGTAATTTAGGTATTCAAAACAGTTTATATAGCCTCATAATACATACACATGATGACAAAATTAAGATGACCCATTTCTATCCCATTAAGAGACTAATTAAGTATTTTAAATGTATTACCAGCCCAGGACACCTCGGCCCTTGTTTGTGTTTACAAATCAAGTCAATATTGTTGCTGAGGGTATGGGCTAAAGTCTCCCAAAGACAAACACCAAACCATTTAGACCACACGGCCATGCTCAATAGCAGGACCTTCGGGGCTTCGTGTCTGCTGACTGATGTCTGATGACTAATGACTAATGTTGCTGACACACTGAGCGTATTGTGTGTAATTGCTGGACTCTCCAGTTGCCCCACAACAAGCCGGACACGCCCTTTAGAGCATGTTCAGCGGGGCCACTCACTGAAATATTAGTTGAATTACTGCTACATGCAACGTGTGGACATGAGTGTAAATACATAAATATGCTATGCTATGGCTGGTCAATGAATGCGACTCCTGCCCACGTGCCACAGAGCGCACAGTTTCTGTGCGGTCTCTCAATGGCGAGTGTCAAGCACTCACAGGTAGCGAAAACGTGCTCCTGCACATCGAAGCACGTGTGAGTGTGGAGAGTGGAGTATGACGAGTGTGTTAAATTCATAAAGAAATAAGTGCACCTTTTTCGGGGGCATCGTTCACATTACGTCTGATGGTCTGTGCATAATAAATCAAGAGGAATACATCGTTAATGCATAAGAAAGAAGAAAGGCAATCGGTGGCTGCCTCATTAGCTGCCGCCAGTGCTGCTGATCTCAGCCTTTGTTAACTGCTGCAGCCCAGCTTGAAGAGGGACAGGTATATGGAGCTGTCGCTCAAAGACTAATTGTAGTCCAGTTCCAGAGCCACGAAAGCACACTCAATCGAACACAACTAGCTGCGACCTGTGCTTGGGTCACCTGCTTACCTGCAGCGCGTGCGCAGTGTTGAGCTTAGCGAGCAAAAGCGCCGAAAACTATCCATCATCAAAATATGCTGGCGCTAATGGAGACGCGCCTCATCTGTGGCCGCGACTCACAGACGAGTCGCCTGTTGAAGGGCTCCTCCACAGCTATAGATACAGCTACAGCGACAACTGTAACAACAGCTGCTGCTTTTGTTGTATTATAATGTGCTAGCTCTTTCAGCACAGATCTATATTTAAACGGTCTTATATGGCGCACAGTACTAATCAGAGTATGCGAAACCTTTGCGCTATTCACGGCCGACAACGGCGTCGTCCTAGTGGACGTGCGACTGTCGAGGTGTAGGTAACTGAGACTGAGCGCGACTCTGAACGGATTTTTAGCTCTTCAAGTTTTTACTGGATGGGCTGGTGGGCTCAGCTTAGCGCTGGTCCCAAAAATGGCGTGCATATATATAGTATTTACATATGTTCTTGAACCACCTGCCAGCTGCTGGACGCCTTTACAGTAGCGGATAAGAATATTGAGAGCGACCTCTGAGACATGGACTGGATTCAACCTTATATTATAGCAAATTATAATCAAACAAATTTACAATATTTGCACATTTTGTATTTCAAATATTGCCCATACGTCCGGTTGTCCCACGCCAATCCCAATAAGCAGTCAATAAAATGTTGTCATTCTTTGTACAGAATACTTAATGTGAAATTGTATTAGGTCAAATAGACATGGATAATTCGTATGAGTAATATTCTGGCATTTCAAATATTACGCATACGCACCATACTCAATATGCAATGCACTCACTGTTGCTTAGAGTCGCGTTATTATTTATGGTCGCATGCCGTGAAAAACGACAGTTGGCGACAAGTGTTGTGCAAATGGCATGCACGGTTGCCACAACAACAAAAACAACAATAGTAACCTTAACAACAACAGCAACAGCAACAGCAACAGCATTAGCAGCAGCAACAACAATCGCACACACAACAAAAGCAGTTGGCGCTCAATTTGATGTGAAACGTGCAGGAACCACACACAGACATACACACACATACACATATATATGTATATACATACTTGTATATAATAGACGAAAGCGAACACACAAAGAGGAAGCTCAATACGAATAACTGTGTTTTTGGCCTCCATTATTACCGCTGAAAAGGGAAAGGCAGCCTGCAAAGCAACAGCAAAATGGCGGCACGAATTGTAACAGGCGCGCAGTGTCAGCAGCAGCAGCAGCCGCAGCAGCAGCAGCAGAAATAACGGCAAAAACGAAGTCGTTGCTGTTGCTGCTAGCCGAAGGCAAACCAGCCGAAGCTGCTTCGTTCTCGTTGCCTAACAACTTCGTCGTGGCGCACATCAGAAGGAAGGATAAGCCAAGTCAGCCTGGCCACGCAGCCACGCAGCCAACCAGCCAAGCAGTCAGCCTGCTTGCCTGCCTGGCTGCCAGCTAGCCAGCAAGTCAAGCCGGGACTCAGTTGCAACAGCGCAACGCATTTGCCAAGACGCACACAGAACGGGCCGCGGCGCAGCTCGCACGGAACGCGAATAATCAGCGAGTATAGAAATAGTAACACTTGTACAAATTGTTGTTGTTGTTTGTGTTATTGTTGTTGGCAGGTGGCCTGGCTACCTTGGCCATCGATCGCACCTTTCTAGTGCGCGCTACCTCGCGTTTGTTCGCGTGCCGGGCTGACGTACATAACGTATACGAGGATAACACTTAGTAGGCAGGGCCGTTGTCCTTGGTATTTCAGTCTAGCGCTTGCAGCGTCAGGCAACGGTAATACCTGCGTGTGCCACAATTAAAGGGCCTGCACAGGTGTGCTGAGTCTGCCACGGTGTGTGTCCATGTCTGTGTGTGTGTGCTTGTCTATGTGTGTTGGTGAATTCATGCTATGGGTATTATAATACGCGCCTTGGCTAATTGTTATGCAATCGTCTCTACCTTTAAGACCTAGTGGGAAATGTCTTTGAAGCGTTATGCAATAATCGCGGCGGTCAGTCAGTACCAGCAGCACCAGCACCAGCAACTGCAGCTGCAACAACAGCTAAACAATGCAACAGTCATGTCAACAGCAACAGCAACAGCAACAGCAACGATAACGACAACGACAGAGCCAGCGAGAGGAGAATCAACAATAACTACAACATCTTTGCCCACAAGCGAGGAGGAGGAGGTGCTGCACTCGCAGGAGCTGGCCAGCAGCTCCTCGATAACAACGTACTACAATGGCGGAATGGGCCTATATAATCAGCAGCGCGGCATTGGAGCTGGCATATCGCTGCTCAACGGTGCCGCCGGCTCTGGGAGCGGAAGCAGCACAGGCAGCGGCTCACAGAGCTACGCTCACGTTGTCAATGGCAGCGTGAACCTCCTGCTTGGCGGGTGAGTGGGGCAACGTCAGTCAATGGCAATGCCAATGCTGCATTATTCACATCAAATTATTCATCTATGGCACAGTTTGCTATGGCAGCCTGACAGCCACATTTCAACATTAATTAATTAAACGCCGAAGCCAACACTTTAAACAGGATCATGTTCAATAGGGGTGAGAGAAAGTGCTACTGGGGTGAACCACAGTGAGAATATTTAGAGCAGGAGGGGAGACAGGTCTTAGCTTAATATCTATTAAATGAAACGACATTTCATTTTTTGTAATATTTCTAATTGTTCATTATGCTAAACATTCACTGTATATGAATACTTCACCATCTCTCAGCTACGACTACGGCTCCATAGATCATGTAGAAAATGGTTAGCCTTATGATTTATGGGACATCTGCAAATTAATAACATAAAAAATTCATGCAGCTCTGCAGAGCATCCTCAAGATGTTGCGAGGGCTGCTTTACCCTTCCCACTATACCCCGGGCACTGACAAAGTACATATTCATAATTGGTCCCCTTTTCGTTGCCAAGGAGTGACGTCCGCTTATTTAAATTAATATATGCCTCCTCTTCTTTCTTCTGTTGTAACACTAGCTCAGATCGGAGTGGGGTCCGATGGAGTGGATTGAGTAAAAATAACTGCTAAAGCGACAACAGTAAACTTTTGATGTCGGCAAACGGCGTGCGCTCCGATGACCGTAACTTTATTTTAACTACTTTTTGTATATACTTCTCGGTCACGAATTAGGGAGAGTATATTGGTTTTATGCAGTGTCTGCAGTCAAACCTACAAATTTGGATAGGGGCGTTGATAGACTGATAAACTCGACCAACTGCTGTAGGTTAAGATCTAGAAGCGACAATTTTTACAGTTGGATCAGTGTTGATCTCATATATAAAATCTTTTGATAGATTCTATGATTCGCGCGGACCTTGAGCGAGTATTCCGCAGTCGATTGGGCTTGACTTTAATGTTTACCTACTTATCGATTGTCTGGGAGCATGTCAATAAAATTTAACAAAAATAAAAGCTACACATGCCGATGATAGTTTTAGCTGCTCCTCCTCCTCCTCCTCCTCTAATACTATCGAACGCTTTTTGGGGCCTTTAATGAACGGTTGACATGCGAGAAATTGCGTGAGGCGCAGCGGAAAATGAGCAGGGACCAAGACAAAGAACGAATGAAGAGGGGAAAGGTAGCGCAAGCATGTCAGAGGACAAAGGGCATTATATTGTGTTTAAAGTGGATTAAGTGACATCATTGATTTGTGTAATGTGTAACAGATTTCAGAGCCAGATTAACGAGGTTACTGTGCTGCACAACTTGTCGCTATCTAGGTTACACAGGCGACTTCAAGAATGCTTCGATAACAAGAAAACCTTTTCTAGCAATACCTATGTAAATGTATTCCCATTCACATTCAGTTACATATATACAATACAGGTGTATACAGGTGCCTCTTGCTTGCCTGCTATTTGTGGCCAGATGGCATAATTCAACGCGTGAACAATGTGTTGAATAACATTTTGTTTTTGGCAATTATTTAATCTATTGGTAAGCCAATATTGTCGAAATGCCTTCGGGGCGAACACACAAGCGCACAAAATGTAATTCACAATCGATATATGGTTCGTCGTTCGGCAGTCGGCATTAACAAAAGCCACAGCGAATGGCCGCTCATTGTACTTGGGAATGCATTACACACATACACATATGTGTGTATGTATAATACATGGTTGTTAACAAAGCATTGTCGACCAACTTTATGGCTAACATATTCATTTGGTTGGATTTTGCTCTGTTCCTTGCAATGGTTTAAGTCCTTATATTTGACTCAACTCTATGATATATTCATTCATTCATCTTTGCGTGTGACATTATTGTTGGTGGTCCTCTCTATTTCTTGTAGGTCTATGCTTTGCCTGGTGACCACAATTTTGTGTGTCGTCTGCTATTGTTGCCATCGCAACATTAAAAAGCGCACAGAGGCCGCCTACAGGCAGCAGCAACATCAGTGGCTGGAAAACGATCCCAATATGGAAATATACAGTGTTGAACAGGTAAGAATAATTGAATAATATAGGTTGGATACTTATAAATGGAACCCTTTCTAACATTAATCATACACAAAAAATATGACGCACTCTCTCTCGGGAGCAGTTCTAGATATTTAAACAAACGTCTGCGAGAGCATTGAATGAAAAAGAGAGGCAGGGAGACAGAGCGAGAGAGAGAGAGAAAACGTTTTCTCTAAGTGCTCTTGTATGTTTCGTGTTTTTACCTAATTACTCAATTGATTAGGCAATCGCAACCAGGAACTAAACAATTTAAATTCGATTCGTTAGTCTTAGCCGCCACACTCGACTCTCATCGCCAACGTTGGTAATGAATATTAATGCGAAGTATTTAACAGGACGAGGGTAGAAAAAAACAGAGGGAAATAAATAAATAACTAAAGGCCAAGCTGAAATGGACATTCGACTCCAGTTTGCGGTGTAGCAAACTCTTAATAAGCTGTTGGCCTCTGTGCAGGCCACTTTCATTTAGCCGGTCTCAGTGCTTAGATTGTTGTTTGTTGGCCCTGTGGGAAAAGGCGCTGGCGTCGTCGTCGGCAGCAGAGCGTAAATCAACGTTAGTCCGGTCCATGTCACACAGAGTTGTCAACGGGCGTAAGCGGATGCAGTCGTGGACTGGAAGCTCCACATATAAATCCATTTATAATGTGTGCAATTTCAGCTTATTTATTTCGAGCCCTTTCAAAGAATCCTTGCTCTTTTTAAAAAGTCTCTTCTTCTTTTTTTTCTGTTTAAGTGCTATGAAACTTCGGGCCTCTTCTTGGGCGACTCAACGGACGGTTTGGCCACGCTGCCAGCC
Source organism: Drosophila mayaguana (assembly GCA_037075325.1). Classification (NCBI taxonomy): domain Eukaryota; kingdom Metazoa; phylum Arthropoda; class Insecta; order Diptera; family Drosophilidae; genus Drosophila; species Drosophila mayaguana. Next base: position 212,870 of record JBAMCG010000016.1, on the reverse strand, counting down.
TTGCACCATGAGCCGCCGCCGTCGTACGACGCGGTCGTGCTGCACGAGCAGCAACTGTTGCAGCAGCAGCAGCAACAGCTCGAGGAGCAGCAGCTTCAACTGCAGCAACAGCAACTGATGCTGCAGCGCGTTTCACCGCCGCCTGGCTACCGCTCCACCCTGGACATAAGCAGCGCGCAGCAAGGAATGGAAACATCAAATACCGATGCAATGGCGGGCAGCAGCAGCAGCTGCAGCAACAGCAATACACTAGCTGTTGGGGCAGGATTCATGGCTAACAAGCAGTTAGAGCGCACCTTGAATGCGCAGTCCTGTTGCTCGCTGCAGCGCGCCGAAGTGGAGAACATGTGGAACGCAGCCGCGGCGGCGGTTGCAGCTCGCAGTGGACACTGCCAGGAGCTGGACACATATATGCCCATGCCCATGTCAATGGACATGCCGTCGCCATCCCCGCCTTTGCCGCTGGCTCTGCAGGCACGCAAGCATGCTCAGGCGGCCATGCGGCTCAACAGTTTCGGGAGGCGTTATTTGCAGTACAGTCAGCATCAGCATCATCAGCAACAACAGCAGCAGCAGCACAACCACTATAGGCGCGGCTGTCCGCTGTGCGGCAAATTCCGCTACGCGGCAGACGACGAGGCATTGACGGCATCTGTCGAAAGTGTCCTGGAGCAGTGTGATGCCAATGAGAATGTGGCAAGTGCTCAACACCAGCAGCAGCAACACCAACAAAAGCAGCAGCAACCCGCCATCGAAAATCCAAATCAAATTGATGCTGATGCGGCAAATGGAAATGTGGTGGACAGCACAACTGAAGCTGCATCAGCAACTGTTGCTGACATAGACATGGACATAGACGAAAATGACAATGCTGCTGCGACGTCAGCAACAGCAGCAGCGACATCAGCAACAGCGACAGCAGCAGCAGAAGCTGCAGCAGAAGCAGATGCTGCTGACCTGGATATCAACAACATCAATGAGAATGGCATCATCAGCCTGGACATGAGCAAAATCATTGACATATCGGGCCTGCCCACATACGAGGGCGCGCTAAAGCTCGAATCCAGTGGCTATGTGTAAACAGTTCCCAGTTCCCGGTTCCCGGTTCCCACAGTCAAATTTACAATACGAAATGACGAAATGTATATCACACATGTGCTTTATTTTATAAGATAATATGGAGCGGATGCTCCAGACACGTTTAGCTGTATTAGGGAATTTCCCAATTTATCATAGCAACAATCCTAACGAACTGTTCTGAAGTTCTCCTTAGTTTCAATCATGATCTCGAGTTGCGCGACTTTTGTATCTGTCCCAAAAAACCCAAAAAGGTTCCTCTTTGACACACACACACTCACACGCACACATACACACTAATACATTAATATTAATATACACACTAATGTATTTGTATTTCTAGACATTAGCCTTAAGCAAACATATCCGAGCAGCAAAAGGTTGCAGAAATATCAATAAAAATGTACTTGAACGAATTTAGCCCAATCGAACCTTTTCACAGAACCTTAACCGCAATACTCTTGCTTTCACGCCCATCAAGTTTAATCTGATTGATTTCGCATTAAATATAACGAATGAGTAGACCAAGAGTGACATAACGCCTAACAAGCAAGAGGCCAGGGCATTACGGTTAACCGTGGAGCGGACAGCGCCCCCATACGTTAAAATACCTCTGCAGGTAGTTCTGCTGGCTAAGAGGCACACACGTCAGTGCTGCCAATATAGCATTTTTAGCGGCGCTTACATTCTAGCGTTTTCTGGATCTGAAAATCTAAACTTGATATTTATACTCTACCATCAGGGCGACGAGCGGGCTCGATCTAGCGATATTAGTCTGACCCTACCGAGAGACATATCGCTATTTCGATATTATGAAATTATATCTGATTAAACTATGATTTTTATCTTGTTAAACAAAACTGGAAGTCTTAAAGGTTTCATATAAATATTAACGAATCTAATTAGCATGAATCTAACAACAAATATCGGTTACGCAGCAAGCGAATATATTGACTCTGTGCAACGTCTGTTTTGCTGTTTGGTGAGATATACCAAAAAAAAAAAAAAAAGATCTGCTTTTGGACCGCAAATGAGTATCATAGAGTCGGTGGTACCCCATTGCTACCTTCTTATTTGTTTTAACTGCCTTTTGTCTCGTTTTTCTGTCCTGTTTTTACGATAGGCAGTTGCCAGCACTGGCACACCCACACACACACACCCCACACCCCACACCCAGACGCTCAGACACATGTTTCTCTTTACCTCGTTTTGTTTGGCTCTTGGGGGTAATAAAGAAAAAGATGGTCGCAAGCAAATCGCACGTAATGTGAAGCCAAGGCTCAAATGTAGAGCTAGGAGCAAAGTCAGTCTGTTTGTGCTCTAAAATTGATAACAAGCTACTAGTTAGTCGCTCGCTACAGTCATTATTGTCTGTATTATTAGCATTATTATTGGACAAATTCATCCACAAAGTAGCCTAGCATTTGCTCAGATAACTCAGCTGTTGACTGTCAAGGGTTAAGCCCGAAATGTTGTCGCTAAATCACAGTGGCCGAGAAATCCAGCGTGTCATAATTGTAATTAGAGGCTAAATGTAAAACGAGACTCGAGTTCTGGAATTCAATTTCACTTATCAGAAGTGGATAGAGTAAAGTATTTTCGTGCTTGTTTCGCTCATTACGCGCGCGAAACACTAAAAATAGTTTCAACCCAGACAGGCAGGGCCTCCAACCGCAGACGCGTATCTCCGTCTATATGGGCCATTCAATGTGCAGTATGGCTTATGATCTCATGACCCAATAACAAACAATGCTTCTGCTGCCTCGGAAGGGGATTATCGCCGGCTTACATGACTTACATATGTGTAGCCCAATTGGCAAATGCCAAATGCCATGAGCAATTGCTCTTTAATTTTGTGTCTTATATTGTCGAAATTTTAATTTTATTTAGGAACACCTTCCTTCTCGCACATACCGTCGGAGCAGCAGCATTTCGATCAGTGAATACACTTAAGAGCTATATAAACGAATTCTTTGCTTCCATGCTGAAGGCGTGCACGAAATATCAAATTATTTGTATTTATGTATTTTTATCCCGAACGATGAAAACTTGTGGAAAATTCACACACAACATTCAGTTGGAACCCGCGTGGCTTATAATTGCAACTGAGAATGATGCGTTGCCTCGTTGTGGCACAACAAGTGAGGCATCCAAAGAGCCAGTCGCCGCTATTCAAATACAGACTACATCAGAGTGAGAGAGCGAGAGAGAGAGGGAGGGAGAGAGAGAGAGAGAGAGAAAGTGAGAGAACGGGAACTGTGCTAAAAACGTGAACTAGACAAAATAGAAAAATGTCGAGCCGTGTGACGACATGAGACGTTGCCCTGCTGGGAGAAGAAGCGAGAGTCTGAGAGGGAAAGGGAGAGGAAGAGGAAGACAGAGCAGGCGCCGAGGGGTAGCCACAACTAATTGCGCAGCGGCATCGACATCGACATCGACAGCCATTTGATCCTTTGTCGTTGGGGTTGACTCTGCATTATTGTAGTCGAGGTGTGCAGAGGTGGCGCTTCCATTTATTAATATGAATTAACTGGCGAACGTATGTAGTTGCATCCTTTGCCGCCGTCTCATTTGAATTTTTTTATTGCACTTAATTTTCTATTCTAAAATATTATGAGTTACAAAATATTAATGTTCACTTGGGAGTCTGTACGTGAGCGTGTGTGTGTGTGCTTGAGACTCATCATACCCAACATCCCAATGGGTCCTGAGAATGAAAACGGCACGTGCTTAAAAATAGCCAGTGGGGTTTCGTGGGAGCAAAGCAATGCGACAAATTAAGTGAGCAACTGAGTGAAAAAAAAAGAGAGAACAAAGTGTGCTTCACTGTAACGACATATAGACACCCTTGCCAATCATAGGTGTTCCCATTTCAGTACAACATTTACGAGAACAAAACTACTTCTGCACAGATGCAACAGATCATTATCCTAATAAATAATGAAACGCAATCATAATTGAGGGGCATAATTAGGGGATTCAGAAATGTTAAAAATTATAAATCTTATATTATATATATATATATATATATATTTTCGTGCGATATATGAGAGCGATCTGATATATTTTAGAATGAGAAAATTCACATTTTTCAGTGTTATACGATTGTTTTAGTGCAGTTAGTGCAGCGATCAAGACTAATAATTAGTAGAGCTGTGCGAAATATAAGAGCTACATATAGTACGTGTATAGTATATACATACATACATATATGTATATTAATGACTTGTCGCTGTTTGTGTACGAGGCTCGCCTGAAAAATATTCGACATTTTCGAGCAGCCAACGGAAGCATGCTATCAGAAAAGATGGAAGTCGAAAACCTTAAAAAGAGTCCGACGAAACAACAGTAGCTGAAACAACAGCAGATAAACAAGTGCGGACAAGTTTGTATTTCGTTATATATTTTAATATATATTCAGCAATATTTGTGTATAGGAGCTGACGACAGCTTTTGGTGACGCAAGTGCGCGAACTACAGCAAACAGCAAACGGCAAGCAACAAACAACAAAAACAAAAACGAAAGCAATTTCAAATTGCCGAACGAACTGAGGCCAGAGTTAGGCGAGAAAGACGCAAACAATTTGTAGACAAACATAAAGTTAGAGCATTTTTCATACTGACCCACAGCTCAATTTGGAATGCTCTCATGTCCTGATTTTGGTCTGTGGCACCGATGGGAAAGTTTCCCCGCTGAGCCGCAATCTCCAAGTCGTGTTTTTTGTTTTTGTGGCTGGATGCAGGCGATGGAGGCAGCGCGACAGGTTAAGAGTGCGACGGCGGATGATTGGAGGTGGCTTCACTCACGGCGTTTGGGAACGTTTTCTCCTTGGTGGTGGTTTTGTGCGTTTACGTGAGGCTGCCACTGCATTGCATATTTAAAATTCACATTTTAGTCGATTCTTATTTGTTATTTACACAAATTTCACATTCGTCTGCTCTGAGCTCAATTTTACTAGCACTAACAGTTTTACTTTCAACTGTGGGCACTCTAAGTTTCAGTGATTTGTTAAATGTTAACATTGTTTGAGTCCGAGTAGCTGCAGTGTGACCACTATTCTGAAAGTATCGACGAAACTGTAGCACACACCTATCGATTACAGTCGATAAATACAGTTGCTGTTACTTTGTTTTGAATTAAATGACCGTTAAAGAATATGTGCGCCATTAAAACAACACATTTGCATTTTTCGAGCGTCTATTCAAAGTGTTTTTGACTGCTTATTGAGTGTTGTAGTATCCGTCAACAATTTGTACAATATGGTACTCATTGGTTCACGATTCAATGAGTTTAACAAGTGCAAGCAGACGCTTAATATGTAAATAAAATTCTAAGTAGTTATGTACAATATAAATCCTTGGCTTAGAGGTTAGTTATTTAAATAGTTTCCCATATAGGAAAGGTCCTCATCCTGTCCACTGTCGCTCTGACGCACAGCCATTGCAGTTTCCACAAGATAATACAGACATTTGTATTTATCGCGTTCCTCGCGACTTAAAGCTGCAAATAATGTCCGTTATCATGAGGATCTTAGGGTAATTGCAATGCCAAGCGTACCTGGACGTGGAGGTGTTTGCGGTTGTAGCAATTGTGTGCTCTCATTCTCTGTGATTGATACAGTTTCCTCTGGCTCTGGCACAGAAGAGATGCCATCATCATCCGCATTCGAACTCGTCACAATTGTTGCCTCGGCGCCCAGCATATGATCCAGCAAATGCTGATTGCCTGCAATTGAAGTTGAAGCTGAAGTCAGATAAGTTTAATGAACCATAGGGTCGACATGCTGACATACCTCCACTCTTGACCGCCTGCGTGGGCACTGAATCACAGCTGACTGCATTGCTGCTCACGGGATTTGTCTTGGTAGTGGTCACTTCCTCGGTGCTGAAAACGGTCCTGCATAGTATTAAGAGCATTAAGGGAGTGGGTACAGAGCCAGACTTTGCTACGGCACCGAGTTGTACTTACTTAATGACACTCTGCCAGTCATCGGATGTTTCGAAGCGGACTTCTTCCTCGCTGACCTGCTCGCAGGACTCGTAGTCGTGGCCGCTCTCCTCGCCTTCTGATCTGCGAATGAGAACGTGCACATTAGAGCCGACCGCCTACAGCTAAGCTCAAATCGAAGCTTATAATTTAAAACTATGCATGAAGCTACCTAAGCGGCGCCACAAAACCACCAGAGCAATCATCCTGCTTAGTAAACACATCTGCTTTGGACAGATGCATCGATTTCTGTTTCTCTTGCGCTTCCCCTTGCACTTGCCCTTGACCGCGATCCTGCTTCAGAAGCTTGTCTGGTGGCTGAGTATCGGAGGACTTGTTCAACTCGTTCTGGCGCTTGCGTCCTCGCTTCCTTGCTGGCTTCTCCTCGTCGAATTCTGTTGACAGCTGCCCATATGGACTATACGATACCATGGAATTGCTAGCGCTGTAGGTGCTGCCGCTGCTGCTGCTGCTCTCACTACTGCTTCCGCTGCTCGCAATGCTGACGGTGACACCATCGTTCAGGGCCGCCTTGCGCTGTTGGTAGCTCTGTATCTTATCGATTATGGTAGCTTGTAACGAGGAGTGCAGCCTTTGGAAGCCCAGCGGATTGTTTGCGATTGCTTGTTGCCAACTTGTGTTTGGGGAGCAAGTAAGTCAATTGTGTGGACTCAATGCAATCAAATAGGCTACAGGACGATCTACTAGAGCAAGCTGAGCTTTACCTGTATATCACGCTCTCGTCGAACTCCGGCTCCATTTTGACCATCTGACCGTTAGGCGTGCGCACATATTGATCAAAGTTGGTAAGCACATTGGCTATGCCCTCGTGCATCTCAGCGGCACTGTGCACCTCCTCCGTAGCGCCAACAACCTGCACGGGCGAGACGAATAACGAGATGATGAGAAAAGCACTCCGATTAAATGGGACAGCTTACAACTTCTGACGCCGGACTGCCTGTAATTGGATTCGGCGTGCAATGGACATTTGAGCCGCCAATCGAGCCTGAAGAGTTAGGGCTTATTTTCTTGCCCCGACGGGAGATGGTGAAATGCAGAGGATCGTTGCCCTCGCGGCGTATCATTTCAGGCAGAATGCGCCGGCGCGCATTAATGAACCAGTTGCAGACCTGCAGGACAGTTAAATTGGCTTCCTGCGACAAGGCGAACTTCTCGGCATCGCTGGGGTATGCATTGTACCGATGCTCGTAGAGCCAGCGCTTCAAGATCTTCACAGAGTGCTTGGGCAGGTTGCCTCGACGCTTACGCAGCGAGCCGTTGACATCTATGTGCGTTTCCACGAGCATGTCGTGAAAGTTTTGTATTTCCTGCACCGCCTGCTCAGAGTCCTGATCCTCCTCAACAATCTCATCGGCCGAAAGATTTCCTAGTCCGCCCATGGCGTCCGCATGCAGATGATCTTGATCGATGCTGGATTCCGAGTTGTATCGTTCACGTGCCGAAACGCCTAAATTAAATTGCGTCAATGCTGATTCACATAGAGCTTAAAGCATATGTTAAAACTCACCTTCGCTTTCCAATAGGCTGGCCTGTACATCCGCCTCGTGCATCATGTCTTGTATATTCCGGCGCACTTGCCGATCCAAAACCATATCAACTTCATGTTGCTCCGGGGAGATCATCATGATATATACATAAAGTAAGCAAACACCAACCAACAAGCAATAAAAAAAAGGAGTGCAAACCGAAGACGACTTGCAGGTCCTCAAAAAAAAAATTTTTTTTTCACAAAAAAAAAAAAAAAAGGATGAGTAATAAATATATCCACTATATATATTTTCTGCTCCGTATTTGTGTGTTCACAGCACCGGCTTTGAAATTAGACTAACTTTGACTAGACATTTTCTAGCTGCCACAAATTTATCATGGCCTACTGCATAATTATTAATTTGAAATTTCTCGCCTTCAAAATTTCTTGATATCGAAAAGTATCGTTAGGCACCTATCGACAGCACCTCGTATAAGACTTCTTCGAAGACGTGACAGTATAACATGTCAAATTGACATTGCGAAGCAGGATTTTTGACAAATCGCTTAATACGCGCGCATAATTCACATAGCGTAAACACTGTAGCCGCCACTTGATTTATTATTTTACATTTAAGTTTGAATGGTTTATTTTGCTAGCTTCTAACCTCCCTGTGCCAACTATGCTCGGGTTGCCTGCAGGGCAGAATTAACTGTATTCGTTAGTATTTTGCTGTTGTTGAACTAAACTTTTGTTCACTTGCCACCGTTGCGAGTAACGACTCATCTGAATTATGTTTATATCGTCACGAGCTTAACCACAACAGCTTAGAATACATTAAAGTAGCAATGTTTTGTTTTGCTGCTGTTTTAATTATGTATTTTTTGCGATTCAATATGTACACACTGTCACTAGCATCAATTTGCACACGCAGCCAACTTCATGCGAGACCAAAATGTGCGCGCAGCTAACTTCACGGCAGTCAAAACATAAATAAAAAATGGTAAACAATGGAAGAAAGCGACGACAAACTTTCTGTTTTAGATGAACAGCTGTTGTCAAACATAAAAAGCAGTATAAATAAGACAGATAATAATGGCCAGCAAATAGATGTGGAGAATCTGGAAATAGAGCTAAAGACTCCAGTCGAGAATCACGCAGATAATCATGCCGATCCGCTTCAAGAAACAACTCCTTTGGCATCAAATTTTGCTTGGCTCTTTAATGATGAAGACATTCTGCTTAATGATGATGAGCAATTGCCCGAGGTGGTCCTGCTGAATCCAGGGAAAGGCCGTGCCAAGCGTGGCCGGCCCCCAAACAACAACAGCTTTTATTCGAGCAATGGTCAAGTCTGGAATTCGGATATGCAGGCTCCTCTTCAAGAAAAATTGATGGTGCCCAGGCAGCAGGCGTGTGGCAAAGGTCCTGCAAGGCTAACTACCAACGCTGTAGAGTCCTGGATGCTGTTGTTTGACGATGAGATGCTGCACATCCTCCTACGCTTGCTCAACGAACAGATACGCCAGCGGCGCTCGCGAAATCCTGCGGAGCGCTTTGTAGATCTCACAGAGCTCCGTTCTTGGCTAGGTTTGAGCTATTTGTGTGGTGTCTTTCGCAATGCACAATATAATGGACCACTGGGTTAGCAATTTGCACATATATAATATACGCTTACCTTCTATATAACAATTCTTCCAATAGAGGAGCTGTGGACGCTGGAGCTGGGAAATGCAATTTTCCGTGCCACAATGTCGCTGACGCGCTTTGAGTTTATTGCGAACTGCCTCAACTTCCAGGGCGAAAGCAGCTGGAGTGATGCACTGCGTCTATGGCAGAAGCTGCTCATTAACTGTCGCTCCTATTACGGAGCCAGCGGTTGGCTTTGTGTGGATGAACAGGCTCACTCAGAGAATTTGTTTCTGAGCGTGTGCTGCGATGCCAAGACGCTTTTCATGACCAATGCGATAGTTAATAAAAGCGAAATGAAGCCCAGCAAGCAGCTGATGCAGCTCATCTGCGACTACAAGACCACAGGCCGTAATATTACGCTGGGCACGCGCTATGCCAGCGTCGGCCAATGCGAGCAATTGCTCGAATGCAGTTTGAGCAGCCTTTGTACGCTGCCGCCCAGCTCGCTGGACTATCCGAAAGCCTGGTCGGGTGGAGCACTGTCCTACAGAGCTATGAAACTCACTCAGCGATCTGGCGTTGCGCTGCTCGCCTGTGGCTTGAATAGTCAAGTGAATGCCATGGAAGCACAGCTGCGCACTTCCGACAGCTGTATTCATTTCCATGACCTCTCCAATAGATACAGCACATCATTCTCGCTTCCGGCTCGAACTAAGCCAGATGTGTTCCTGCAGCTGCTGCACTTGATGCTCAATGTGTCGGCTGTTAATGCGTGGATACTGCTGCGGCTGGCGGCAACCGGAGATGTCAGCATAGATCAACGCGACTTTCAACGCCAGCTGGGACTCTTTTTAACGCAGCAGCGTTTACAGCGACGCCTGCATCGGAGATCGGCAGCTACGAGTCTCGCAATGCGCTTGCAAATCTGTGAAATTTTGGGCCAATCCAGTCAGCGGCTGCTGAGCGAAGCCGCCAATGAAGCCAAGCAATCGAATGGAGTGGGCGTCATTAGCTTGTCACACTCCACGTTACCCGAGGGAGTCACCCTGGTCAGTCGCTACGGGGACAAGCACCGTCGATGCAAGCCTTGCGCTCGCAACAAGCGCGAAATCAAAGCGAGATCACGCTGCCAGCAGTGCCAGGCGCATCGCTGCGGAAATCACCTAATCTCACGCTGCTACGAGTGCATGGGCCTGACCACATCTCAGCTGCCCGAGGGCAACTTACGTGACTCTTAAAAATACAGATTAGATAGGAAAAACAGCTAAAAGCTGCACTATATAATAATAATAACATTTATCCTGAAAGCCACATATTTTGATATTTTGATTGACGAGATAAATAACATTTATTCAAGTGCTAAAGGTATGTGCATATTGCTATATAATGAATGCAACAGCCTCGTGACCTCTGCTGTTGCCTCATTTTGTGCTCTACAATTATAAACTACGGATGCAACAAAGTGGGGAAAACGATTGCCTCTAAAATTTGTACTGGAACGATTTCGTCTTGTACTTGCTGCCCATCGTACGAGTGCCTGCGGCTGTCTCAAACGGTTCGCTCTGATCAAGGAACAGGCTGAGGAACTGCTCATTTTGTAGCTCGTTCAATGGCATCTCGAGTTCACTGCAGGATTTCACGATTTCGGCGCAGGCACGCAGATCCTTGCGCAAATCTGCAAAGTAAAAGCATGTTGAATTTGTATTGTTGCCATCAAGAAAATCAGAGATCAGCGCATACATTGATAGTTGAAGAGTAGGCTGAGGCAATTGGCGCACGCATTGCGCAGATTGTGTTGCAAGAATACCTCAATTAAACGGTGCACGGCGTCCACGTTGTGCCGGCTCAGGAATGAGGAACATAGCGGACTGGCTCTAAAAGTAACAAATTTGTAAATTGAGGAAGTTGCATTATCATTGGCAACCGGGTGCGTACCTGCGATCCACCAGTTGCTGCAGCTCCTTGTAGTGCTCGAACAGCTCGCCCGCGGATTTCTGATCGCTAAACCAATCACTGGCGAAACACTGTTTCCACACACAGGCCACCACGAAGATGTCCTTGTGCTCGCGGTGTATGGCCCGAGCGACCTCCATTAGAGAGACGAGAACGGCTTCGCTTTTCTGCGCCAGCGTCTCCTCCACAATGGTGCGAAAGGCGACGCGGATCATGCGCCTGCCCTCTTCTGTATTGAGGCTTCCACCATAGCCGCGATGCAAGGTCATCAATGCCACATCCGAGTTGCCATTGTGCCACAGGGCGATCGCCTTGAACGGTGCCAAGTCTGAGTATATGGTTGCAAAGGGATGATTCAACTGGCGACAGGTCTCCGCAAGCGATTCCAGCTGCTGCATGCGGCCCAAGGAGCTCAAATACTTTAGGCAGGAGATAAAAACCTCGTTGCAGGGCAACTGCTGCCATCGCACGCATTGCCGTATTAGATAGAGGAAGTCCAGCTTGTTCTTAATCTCCAGCGTAGCCAGCAGCAAGTTGTCCAGCTGTGGTTGTGATAGAGATCGTATATCGAGGCCTAGCTGTGGAGAGCGCAGGGTTTTCAGGTCGCTCATCATGCCCTTGGACATGAGACCCACGTTCTGGCCAAAGGTGCTCCCTCCATAATTGGCCTCCTCGACAGCAGGTTTCATCAGACTCTCGCGCAATTCACCCCATTTCTGTGTCTTACGGTTGACTAGCTCATTGGTGAAGCAATCGATAGCATCTAGTTGCGTCGACGACTTGCGTTGCTGTCGTTGTGACGCTCCCGGCCAGAGAAAAGCGCTGAGGTAGTTCTGAAAGCGTTGCAGACCTTTTGGTGAACCAGGTGCTACTGTTGTTGTGCCGCTGCTGGTCAGGCGCGTTAGCATGGCCATCTCGCAATAGACGCCGCTGGCTCTCAATGGGAAACCAGGCACTCACAACAGACTTCGGATTGTATAATTGTATTTTCTGTATTTGTACTATTTTTTTCTTTTCGCACGCAGTTGTACATTGACAGTTATCGATATCAACTATCGATAGCGTAGTTTATATATTTACTGCTATTAAAACGTTTTATTTTTATAATTGCATATATTATTTGTATTTGTTTATTAATGAAATAATGATGAAATGTATTCGCGCAAGTTGCTTAGCATACCAATCTATAAGATATATATCTGCCCGCTGTCTCGGACGAACGTATAATCTTCACAACTTGGCCGCGTTTCAAGCCGAAGTAGCGGGCCACCGGGTCACCCGCCTGGATGCGCATCAACATGTTCTCCTTTAGTTTATATCTGCTAAGTAGTTCTTGTTTATCCTCCGCTGTCATTACCACATGCTCCGGGACCAGCTCGTGCTCCGTTATATTGATTAGGAGCTCCGACTCCAGAAACTGTTCTAAAATATACTTAGGGGCCATATCCACTAGCGATTGCTTGGCCGAGGGCGTCATGCCGCCTTGCACAACGACGATGGCCCTGTGGATGTTCTCCTCTTGCATGCGGGTGCAGTATGTTTTTATGGTCTTGATGCCAATCTTGGGCTCCTCGGGGAAGAACACAAACATCTGATCAGTGGGATCGTCGTTATGGGCCACCAACACGATTAGGTCGGATCGCGACGGACGTTTGTCACTTGGCTTGTCGCCAAACATTTCTTTAAACTGCTCCAGAGTCTGGTCCAATTCATCCTGGGTTACAAGGTAACCACGATCGTGGCTCAGTTGCATGATCGTCTTACGTATACGCCAGAGTTTGTAAGTTTCCGCCTCGTCATCCATTATTCCTGAAGTTTTTATTTAACTTTTCGTAAATATGGGAAACACGCCGCTCTGGCGTAAAGGTTTGCCGATTTAATAGTGGCCGCACTCGATATATCGCGTGATAAATAAGTGTTAGTAAACGTTTAAAAGTCGCGCCTCACCAACACTTTAAGCAGCAGGTCAGCTTTGCGCGCGCTCTGGCAGTTTCAAATACGCAGGTGTATTATATTGTTATTGATGGGTTCATCAAGTTATCAAGTCGCGTATTGTCTGTCATTACCCACTATGCTCACGTGTTGACACCTCATAATGTACGGACTGTTTCTTTTAATATTTTACGTGCACAATTTAATTATCGAACAGTCGCATTACAATAGCTGTGCATGCAGCTCTTTTTATGCCGTGTCCTTACACTAGTGTCAAGAAATGTCACCAATGTATTTGATTACGCACACACAGAAGACTTGAGCTCAGTGGGTGATATCCAGCATTTCAAGAGATGGTAACGGTTCAATTATGTACAGGGTATCTCATGGCAACTCCAAAGAATAAGAATTGATGAGGGGCTTAAAAAAATTTGAAATATCATCGTATGACTTTCGCATTCGTGTTTCCTCAGCTCACGTCCTATGCCAACGCAAATGACTGACAGTTTATCTAATAGAGAATTTTTTGCACGTTGTATTTTTAAGACACACATAGTTTCCCTCTTGGACAAATTGTGCGGAAAATATGAAAATGGATATGAATATTCATAAATTTTGCATTTTTAATAGTAGTGTGTGTGATATTGCATCTAAGCTGTTGACCTACGAAATAAGTTGGATTCTGGATAGAAGTATGTAGGTTAAAAGAGGCTAAAATGTAAGTAAGCAAAACAAAGCAACCGTAACATCTAAGTATTTCCTCTAAGTGTTTCTTGTAAGTATTTCCTCTAAGTGTTTCTTCTAAGAATTTCTTCCAAGTGTTTCCTAAATCTAAGTATTTCCTCTAAGTGTTTCTTGTAAGTATTTCCTCTAAGTGTTTCTTCTAAGAATTTCTTCCAAGTGTTTCCTAAAAGAATTTCTTCCAAGCTTTTCCTATAAAAATTTCTTCCAAGTGTTTCTAAGTATTTCCTCTAAATTTTTCTTCTAGGTATTCCCTCCAAGTTTTTCTTCTGCCTCCTAGTCTTTAATGCTTAGTTAATCGATCACCCACTTCACTTCACTTTAATTTACTGCACTACTGATCCCCACCTGGGCGACTGAAGAAATGCTGCATCTGCTGCCTTTATATTGGGCGACACTCACTCAAAGCCTAAGTCGCTCTCAAATGTTGAGCCCGACGTCAGGTAGGGGTCGTGGCAGTCGTGCTTAAAGTGACCAATGGGAGCAGTCTCTGCTGCTGCAAGCATGCTAGCTTCGTTTTACTTAATATAGACAACTTAAATGATCTTCTTTAGTTCTTCTTCGTCAGAGAAACAGACGGAGAGGCAGACTGTGAGACAGGCAGAGAGATCCATTTACCGACTTACGAACATATACAAGCAAGCACGTTAAATAGGATTATCTCAATACGATCTATATATATACCTAATAAGGCTAAATACCGATATGCTAAATAGCTTATGTACATTAATGTTTGTAAATATTAGATGCCATAGATTGCTGTTTCTGCAGTTCCAGGGTCTTCTTAAGGTCTAGGACTTCTGCACAATCTGTCTCAATTTCTGACTATTCCATTCTCATTTTCCATGGATGTATTATCAATAGGCTAGACGACTTTGAAATAGGCTATATCTAGTCTGAAATAGGCTAAACTGGCAACACTGCCTCTAACAGCAGCAGCAAAATAACGAAAGCAAGGAAGTTCTAATGCATTTAAGCCACTTTGACCATATGGTTGCCAACGCACAGAAAACAATAAGCTTTTCTATATATATGAATGTGCATATATATAGTATAAAGGTTTGTAAGAATGCAAATCTAATAAAAATCCACTTTGTGAAAGTATGAAAAATGACGATGAATTTCATTATAAATGCAAAAATTATTGTGGGCAACGAGATAAAAGGGCTGCTAAGCGCGCCCTGTGGCCGCGTCGTCATCATCAACGTCATCATCGTCATCTTCTTTATCAGCATCAGCGCTGGACAGCTTCAGTAAATCTGATCAAAATCATTGATGCGCAAAGCATGAGAAAGTAGCTGCAGCAAAACGTGGGGCTTGGTGCGTGGTGCGTGGAGCGTGGAGCGCGAACGTCGAACGTGGTGCATCCTTCAGTCGCGCAAAGTTTGAGCTAAGCTGTTGATAACATTGATGATAATAGCGGGAGGAGTGCGGCAGCTGTGTGGAGAAGGAGAAAGATAACCGCAGCGATAATAGGTGAAGCCACAGTCAGGTAAACCGTAGCCAACGATGGGTCGACAGAGAGATAGAGAGGGAGGGAGAGAGAGCAGTTGAGGTGCGTGCGTTGCATTACGAAATTTAGCTTTGAGCTAAAATTTATTTTAATGCCCTGTAAATGAATCCACTGCAAGTTGACTCAATTTACTATTTAAAGTATTTGTTAACTATCAACATTTTCTTAAAAATATTGATTTCAATTAATTGATAATAAAGGTCATTGAAAAATCATTGCGGCCACGAAATATTTGATTCAAGATTTGATAGTGAGGGTATCTTCGAGTCGACTCCCTTTGCTCGTACGCTGGTTGCTTTTGTTCCAGCGACAGTAGGTGATGAGGACAGAATAATTTCATAGGATTGAACGTGGCGAGGAATGCATAATTATTAGCGTCTGTGTCCATTGACATTGAGCTAGGCAAATTATGGCAACTGTCGCAGCGGATCCGCTGAAGGAAAAAATAGAGAAGAAAACCAACATAATCTAAGCGCTGCAGTGCTCCAGCATGCTCCGCTTCTATCCATCTGTTTGGATTCGGAACTGGCACGCAATTATTTGTATAGGAATTTAAATTGAATGTCAGTCTGTTTGTCTCCGTAGAAAAAACAGCAACGACAGTCAGACAGACAGACAGACACTCCAACACATTGGCAGAGCGAGACTCGAGCGAGGGAAGTCGAAGTCGAAGTCATCTGCGAGACTCCTTCGAGCACACATGCACGTGCTCATATGTGTGTGGGTGTGTGTGTGAGCGTGTGTGTGTAGAAGATGTTCTCCTGTTCCGTCTGCTGTAAAATTCCAAATTTGTTTTATTTGATTTCTGTGCTGCTGCTGCTTCGCTCGTTTTCTTGCTCTGCTGCTGCTGCTGCTGCATATTTCCCTTTTTATGCAAAATATATGCTATAAATGCCACGCCCACCCACCTACGTCTCGCCCTATCTGCCGCCTGGGCCGCCTTTATTTGAATATCGTGTCACATGTCGCACGCAGTTAGTAGTTGCCGCCTGTCCGCCGTCCGTACGTTCCGTTCCATTCGTTCCGTTCGTTGTTATTGTAATTGTTGTAAATGTCGCCAGCGACAATATCACATTTGCATATTTTTGTGCAAACACACGGCGACCCCTGTCCCCCTCCTAGACCCATCACAGCCCCAGCGCAGCCCTGGCCCCTATGCCATGGTTCACCCACTCTATGTGCGCCTCCCTGTGTGCATTTTTACTTAATTTTATTTGTATTGGATTTGCGCTGATGTCTCCTTGAAGCCCACTTCTGCTCCTGCTACTGCTGCTGCTACTGCTGCTACTGCTGCTGCTGTTGCTGCAGCGGCGTTTTGGAATTTTGCAATTTTCACAATAAATTTTAATTCAATTTACTGTTAAGTTCACACAACTAAAAGCGGACGCGGAAGTGCACATTCTGGCATGACAATCGTCCTCCTCTCGGCAGCACCAACTCTCGACATCCTGCATCCTGCAGCCTGCAGCCTGCAGCTGGAATGGAAATTTGAGAGCTGCAGAGCTGGTTATCTAGATACAAGATACAGTGCAAGCTGCCGTTGTGAAACCTTTTAGCTTGTCTCTCAGATATCAACTACAATTGAGCTAGATGAAAGTCAATCCCAGAATGAACGTTCTGACTTACTCTTTTGTATGCCTTATCAGTTTCCCTCTACCTAGTAAACGCTGTATTATATCGCTAGAAAACAACAGCAATATTAAAGCATCTTAAAGCTCTAACTCAACGATTAACACTTACTGACACGTGTGATAGATAAAATATCCTTAAGTTGGAATGATCCACCACTTCGACTAATCTCTTTCACTTTCTCTTCACGTGTGCCTGCCAGTCGAAAGCATTGTATGATAGACTTAGATGGGGTCTCAATCTCTACGTTTTCGTCTATTTATGTCTCAGTGTCGCTCCTTCGCTTCTTTTCTCTTCCTCTCTCGGTTTCTCTCTTTCGTCATATGTCATACGTGAAGGCCATTGTTTGAATATCCCTTGTTATATTTCTCTCTCTCTCTCGCTCTCTCTCTCTCTCTCTCTCGCTCTCTCTCTCTCTCTCTCTCTCTCTCTCTCGTTGCCTCTCTCTCAATCTGTTTCTCTCGCTCCCTCTCCATATTTTTCTCTGCTTCCTTCTCTCACTCTGACGCTCTCATTCTCTCTCTCCCGCTCTCATTCTCATTCTCCCTCTTCCTCTCCCGCTCTTTTTCTCTTTCTCTCTCTGCTTGTCAATACTTAGATAAAGTTCTGCTATAGCCGGTAAGTACTGTTGCTTTGCAAACTGTTGTAAGTTGTGTGCTTTGGCTCTGGCTCTGGCTTCGGTTATGTTGCTGCCTCTGCCTTCGCCTCTGCCTCTTACGTGCCCCTGCTTTTGCCTCTTCTTCTGTATGTAATAATTTGCGCATATTATGGTAATGGCTGTCGCGCATGTGCAGCAGTTGGGATCTTGATTGTGGAGCTAAGCTCACTGATTAGCTTGAAGTGAATTGAATGTGTGCGGGCGGTGGGGCTGGGATGGGGTCTGAGCAGAGACGACACTTTCGACTTCAGACTACACTCATTTGAATTTGTTATCAAAATTTGTTATTCACCATTGGTTTAGTTTTACGGCTTTCGTACGGCTCAGATAATTAGCTCCAATGGCCAAACCAGCGCAGCAGGACTCGAAAGTACACCAGCCACCGGCTCCGTCCATTCTGTGAGTAGTTGTTGTATATCTCCAAGAGTTCGGCTTTAATTAAACATTGAAACGGTCTTGCAGCGGCTGTCCCAACAGCCCGTCCAGATCATCGATTTACATCTACAATCCCTACGAGAAGCGCACTGTTGAGATGCCCCTATCGTAAGTGACTTGTCGGGAGGCGTTGCCCGTTATGAATCGAGCATTTAGCAGCTAGCACTTGTACTGATTCAACATCTGTTCCGACAGCAACTTTGATGCATTCGTCTCGCTGCTGAAGTGCGTGGTTGGCACTGGCATTCTGGCCATGCCGCTGGCCATGCGCTACGCTGGCATCGTGTCCGGTGTGCTGCTGTCCATGCTGCTAATGGTCCTGCTTACCTACTGCATTCACTTGCTGGTGAGTTTCTGCAGTTGCCTGCCCTGTTGGCCGTGCGCGGTCGAAATTGCAATTATTTGCATTTAGCCTTCCCGCACAGATCACTGGCATGACCGAGTGCTGTCGACGCATCCATGTGCCGCAGGTGTCCATGCCGCAGGCCGTACAGATTGCTTACGAACTGGGGCCGGCTTGTGTGCATTGCTTTGCCCGTGCGGCTGGCATTTCGACCAGCTGTGTTTTGGTCTTTGGCCAGTTCGGTCTCTGCTGCGTTTACATTGTGTTTGTCGCAAAGAACTTTAAGGAAATCGGCGACTTTTACTTTAAGGACTACCACGAGGGCTACTACGTGCTCGGCGTCTGTGTGCTGCAGCTGCCCTTCTTTATGATACGTAAACTGAAGTTTTTGGTTCCGCTGAATATCGTCTCGAATATTCTGCTTTACGCCGGATTCTTGTGCATCATGTATTACTTGTTTCAGGGCCTGCCCAACTTACAGGATCGCGAAATGTTCAAGCCACCCCAGGACTACATGATGTTCTTTGGCATCGCCGCCTTCTCCCTCACAGCAGTCGGCTCAGTGCGTACCACAGAGACTCTTTCCTAATTGACCCTAAATAACGTATACGTCTAGATGCTGGTCGTGGAGGCCAACATGGCACATCCAGAAAGCTACCTGGGATTCTTTGGTGTCCTCAATCTGGCCGTGTTCTTCATACTCTGCTCGAATTTATTTTTTGGAATCATGGGCTACTGGCGCTATGGCGAGCAAGTGGAGGCCAGCATTACGCTCAATATTCCGCAGAGCCAGGTGTAAGTGGTTGTCCCACCCCACTACCTGTCAGTCTTGCTTAACTCCTTAACTCCTCTTCCCTTGCAAGTCTCTCACAGTTTATCAAGGGGGCCATCGCGTGTGGCATTTTTTTGAGTTACCCGTTAAACGGGTTCGTGTTCATAACGATCGTCTTCAGCGACTATGACGACAAATCAGTCGAGCACAAGTGCCGCACTACGGCGGAGATCTTGGTGCGCCTTTCATTCCTCCTCCTAACAGGTAGGTGCAGCACTCTGACCTTCTTTGCTCACATCCTCTTTTTCATGTCTTCTTCCCCCTTGCAGGCATCGTGGCTGCTGTGGTGCCCAATTTAGCAGCGTTGACTGAGCTGGAAGGTGCATTTTCCCTGTGTAACTTGAACCTTCTCTGTCCGGCGCTGATTGACATATTTGTTAACTATGAGACGGGCTACGGCCGCCTGCGTTGGAAGCTCATACGCGATATTCTCCTAATAATAATCGGCATTGTCTTCGGCGTTGTGGGCTGCACTGTGGCCATACAGCAGCTGGTGGCTGATTTCTCAGGGAAGCCTTCTGGGCACGGTAAAAGCTGACGTTGCCAACTCCCTGACGCTGCATTTAACAGTTAAGCCTTTGGCTATCTATTTAAGCAGGTTCTACATTTACATTATTTGCAGTTGTTGTTGCTGTTGTTGTTGATACTGCTGCTGCTGTTAGTTGTCTGCTTAGTTTTGTTGAGTTTTAATTAATTGCCCGAGCAAGTGTTTAGTCGGCTGATGTTCATCCCAGCTAAGCCAGTGACCAGGATTTGTGTATGTTCGACTAAAGCTGTCTGCCACTTCAGATGCTTTACATTTTCCGTAAATCACTCTCGGTATATTTGTAACAGATAGTTCAAATATGCCAAAATGTTGAACAGCTCAAATGAAAGTAATAATAGATAACAATAGTCTAGTAGGTATACTTGTGTGAGCGGACTAGTTTCGTAAGGCAGTCAAATTTATGCGTAGGGTGTTTCAAAGTCGGGCATTCGCAGCTTACATATGATATCGACTGTTGGTGGCATTAATTAGGCGCTGCCCCGGCTGCACGTAAGCTGATCAACTGCGCAAATCATTTTAAATGAAACGAGCTGTAATCAAATGCAGTCAGTCAGTCAGTCAGTCAGGCAGACAGAAGGACACAAGGACAGAAGGGCACAGACAGACGACAGACGACAGCCACAACAATTGCGCCGAGTCCTTTGCGATTCTAAAATTGAATTCCTTGCCTCAGCGGAGCCCAAACACAGAACTTGCTTGCCAAAGTTCGTTGGTAGCTGTTGTGGCCCCAGCACAATAAACTAAAAGACAAATACAAATACAAGCTCAAATGCGCCGAGACGTCCTGCCGTTCCATTGCCGGCTACCCAGCTACAGCAAATATATACATATATAAATAGGCACAGCTAAAGCAACTGCAACTGCCGACGTCGACGTCGACGTCGACGTCGAAGTCGAATCCGATGCTGATGCCGATGCCGACGCCGACTGTTGACTGTGGCAGTGTAAATAGCAAAATACAATAAAAATAAAAAAATAATAAAACAAAAAGAATGCAAGTAGAAAAGGCATGATGCGAAAATAGTAAAGCAGCTCCTCAAGGAACTGCACGACGACGATTGCGACCACTGCAGCAAACACACAAAACACAATTTCCATTCTTCAAATAGGAATACAAAACAACAACAAAATAACCGAGCGAATAAAAAGAAGGAAGAAATCTTGCAACTGCCTGCGACAGAGCTCGCGTAGGGGAAGGGGCAGAAAAAAGAGAGTGGGAGACGGAGAGGGAGAGGGAGCGCAACAAAGGCCGAGGCTGTTGTCCTCGGGCATGATTTTTGCAGACATGTTGCTTAAAACTTAATTTACAATCGCTTCGCAGTGGCCCTTCTCAGCCAGCCAGAGGAAATCAGCTAAACAAGCGCCAACCAAAATGAAATCCAGCCTAGGCTGACGCTGTACGACTCAGCTGCGACCAGGATACCAAAATTTGCTAGCGGCGGCCCGTTACAAATAATTTTCGTATATAATTTTGTGGAGTTTTGCCCACAGAAAAAAAAAAAAAACTAAACTGAAATGACAAGTAGTAGGTTTCTTTTGCCTGGTTGCCTGTACAGCATCATGTTAGTGTCATTATCAAACAATTGCGCGCTGCGAAGTCAGCTAAAGAATGCCATAGTCAGCCAGTCAGCCAGTCAGCCAGTCAGCCAGACAGTTGGCACTGTCTTCTACTTCGTTTACGTCACTGGGATCTCTCACATGGCCGTCGGGAAGTTGTCGCGCTGTCGCACATGGCGGGCCGCAAACAATGCGTGCCACAACTTCATTTTGTGGAGAGTTTTGGAGCTGTAGAAGCTAGAGCCCCGCCAGCATATACTCGTCTACTATGTGACAGCCTTTCGTTTCGCAAATTGAAAAATTCCAATTTTAATGCAATTATTCGAGAACAGAATTGGAAAATATTTACACAAATTGCGACATTCGCTCATTTGCTTGATTGCATGTATAAATGTTTAGTATTTTAATATGTTTGCTGCAACCCACAGTCAGAGCGACATAGGAAAATATCATAAAGAGAGATGTGAGAGCAAATGCTCAATGCTTTTGATCCTGTTAGTTAGGACTGTTAGGACTGTAGGTCCACAGTCACTGCAGGCAGTGTTGCCTCCTCTTCAGCGCTTGTACAAAAAAAGCCAAACTCAAATGTGTAATGAATATGAATGTAGCTAATATTAGCTATAATAGCCACAAGCCTCTAATTGACGTTCGATGTTTGTTCAGCCGCTGAACAGGCTGAAAATAGCCAAAACGACAAAACTGATAGAAGGCTGCACGCATGGAGAGTGGGTGAGTGAGCGCAAGAGCAGAAAGGATCAGTTATGCGAGGACGACAGAGCCAGACGGTCGAGTGCTTTAGCATTCACTTTTATATGTAAAGCATATACCAAAATAGTTTATTTCTTTAAATTCATCAAATTCGGTTCGATTAAGGCAGAAACTTTTCAAATGTGTGGGCTTCGCGTTTGAGAGTCAGTGTCGTGTTCAAGTAAATGCAAATATTCGCAGTGAAATTAATGAGTTGGTGAAAACACTCAGTGCTTCTGATCCCGTTATATTTTAGTCTAGCAAGCTGCACGTATAGAGAGTGAAAGTGTAAGTGTGAGTGTGAGCGCGCGAGCGAGACTAGCCGATTGTTCTAGACGGTCGTGAAGTTAATGAGTTGGTGAAAACACTCAGTGCTTCTGATCCCGTTATATATTAGTCTAGCAAGCTGCACGTATAGAGAGTGAAAGTGTAAGTGTGAGTGTGAGCGCGCGAGCGAGACTAGCCGATTGTTCTAGACGGTCGTTCATTTTGGTGCTCACATTGCGAGTCGGCTGAGAATAATGCTCTCTTCGTCGTTTCGTGTTAGTTTTGTGATCTTAGTTGCGCATATACATGTGTATTGGCTTGCAGATAGTGAAAGGCCAATAGCTTTACAGTTGTCCACTCTTTTTTTATTTTTTTTTTTGTGAATTGCCGCGTAGCTTAGCGGTCAATCGCTGTGTGTGTCCTTTCGCAGCCGTGAGTAAATCGTTTTATTTATATAAAATGTTTATTTTTTATATTTGTAATATTTGTATTAATATGTTTTATAATATTTTTATTTAAACTACATTTTTGTATGGTATAAGGGTATTTATAATACGACTGTCGTCGTATTTAAATATTTATTTTAAATCCAATACTTCAACTTAACAAAGAGAAAAGTACGAGAAATAAAGTTGGAACATTCAATGAACAAAGGGAAAAGTCAGTCTAGTACTTATTGCCATGCCTGTAACTGTACGCCCCCACCCCTTCATTACTACTAAGTATTTATATATGTGGTTACCTCATGCTTTGTCAACCGACTTTGGCACGTTTCATTTTTGCCTTCCAACATTTATTTGCTTGGCTTGCAAGGCCACGTCGACGTTCCGTTGATGCCTGATGCCTGATGCCTGGTGCCTGGTGCTGGGGTATGTCATACTTGCTCGTATTTGGTTTGGCCACACATTCTATGGCTGTGTGGGATTTGCCTTTGGTTTGCTTCATTCTTGATTTCAGTCTCCGACAAGTGAAAGCGCCTAAATGCGGCTGAGGATGTGTTTTGCATGCTGAGGGGATTTTAAATTACACACAACGTTCCAACAATGGTCAAAAATAGTTGGGGGGAAGTAAATTAAATTGAAAGCGCCGCAGAAAATTGTCACAGTGCAGAGAAGGAGAGAGAATCTTAGAGTTATTTGAAGTATTTACTTATTTATTTCTTATTCAATGAAATTTACTTGAGAATTTTCCAAGCAGCAGCAGAAAGAAACTGCCTCGAGTCACATACTCGTTGTATTCATTTTTTGCTTTTTTCCTGTTTTGCTTTTTTCTATTTTATTTTTTATTTTTATTTATTTATTTAGTTTTTTGTTTTCAACTGGAGGGGGAGGCTGGAGGGGGGCTGGACATGTGCAATTTGAATTGTGCAGTCTATCCGGGCTCTCGGGGTCTACTGACATGGAGTAATGCTGGTATGCAAGCTTGAATCGCTGGATTTGCTTACAGTCATTCATCTTGACGAGTTTGTCTCTGGCATTCGCTTTTGTTTTGCGGCATGCGAATTGTAGATTTTTCAACCAAAATGCTTTGGCATTAGACTATCAGGATATAATGCAAATACAGAAGGGCGGGCAGAGAAGACTTTGCCCAGAATACCGACCAACCGGTCAACAATGTGCCCGAGCATAAGACGGCATTATGCAACAAATATGTGCAGAGTGTAATGGATACAAAACAAGAGACCGGGATGGCGGACAATCCTGGTCCAAGCCCAAGACCAGTTCCAAGGCTCGTGCCTTGCGGGCATGCTGGGCCAGATCGTTGCGGCTAACACATTAGAAAGAGTTCGAGCAGTTCAAAACTGTATTGAATTTCAGAGCTCACAAAAATGGTTGCAGTGCCGGGCAGTCGGCAAATCACTTTACCCAACGTGGACGATGGATGCTCTGGTGGCCTGTTAACTTATTTGCATCGCCTAGGGGTAGTTGGAAGGCACGCAAACATGTGTATGTGCACGTGCATCTTAAAGATATATTGTAGCAAAAAGTGCTCGCAATTACCAACTACAGAGGCAGGAACAAAGAGGAAATTAACTGGGCATGCAACTAATTAAGTGTGTGAATTCCAATCAACTCGAGGCAACTCTTGCATCTCCGGCTGCTCTCGCTTCTGCCTATCTCTCTCTCGTCATGGGCTGTTTGTTGCCTCGTCTAATGAACAAACTAATTGCAACGGCAACTGCAAAAGTAATCAAAGTGGCAGTCAGTACCAAACCCAAAGCTCGACTCTCGACTCTCCACTCTCGACTCTCGACTCTCGAGTCCCGAGCAAAACGGCAATAATAACAAA
Organism: Drosophila mayaguana; assembly: GCA_037075325.1. NCBI lineage: Eukaryota > Metazoa > Arthropoda > Insecta > Diptera > Drosophilidae > Drosophila > Drosophila mayaguana. Next base: position 188,242 of record JBAMCG010000016.1, on the reverse strand, counting down.
ACTTTGTTGAAGAATTTTGAGAATGTTGCACAAATATGCGCAAAATGCAAGAAAATATGCTTGGACGGCCCCGCCTCACATACACAAATTCAACAGGGAGACGCACAGAACAGAAGAGTGGAGAGAGGCAGCGAAGGGCGAGAGGGAGAGAGTCAGAGAAAAACTGAGCTGAAGTGTTGTTGCTGCCGGCTTATATCAATAATTGCCAAAAGCAAATTGGAAAAGTTATGCGCCTGCAGTTAATGCGACCAGCGGAAATAGTCGTAGCCCATAACAGCAGCAGCAGCAGCAGCGGCAGCAGCAGCAGCGGCAGTCAGACTAAGCGGAAGTACTGCACTGCGCACACACATCTAGAGACATACATATACATATATAATCCTCTGCTATGTATATAAATATTCCTGAATACTGATATTACCATACCTATTATTCTATTGCATAGTGTGCTTTAATTTATTATAGATATATATTCTGTTCAGGCACGATCTTGGCAGTAGGCAAATAGTGTATTCCAGGTGCGTTGCACAGCAACTGCACTCTCAGCAGCTCACGTTTTGTTTTAATTTTTTTGGCAACTTTTTTTGGGAAACTTTCTGAAGCCGCTCTCGAAGTATCGACATTGGCATCAATTTAATTTTGGGCTCCTTCGACTACTTTGCATTATTAAAACTGCGGGCTAAACTTTTCGAGCAGCAAACTTGGAACATTTCTGGCAATGGCAATGAAAGCAAATGTTCGTCTAAGCGGTTTATGCGGCTCATTGAATTGATATTTGCAATTAGATCTAGATCTAATGACATGATAAAACAAATGGCTGAATCTCGGCTATGTAAATGAGATTTTGCGATTCTGCAGTCATCAGTTGCGAATCAATCTTCACTATGAGTATTTCGTACCTGCTGGTTACATTTTGCTTCCTGGTTGGCGTTGAGGTTTGTGGGGCACTGAGTGGAGGCAGTGAATTGTCCTGAAATGTTTCTGTTTATTCATCTGTTAGTCTCGATATGCCAAGATTGAGGCGAATCTAGCAGTGACTGTAATCGAGGATACTCCGCGGCAGTTTAGCGCGGATCAGGTGCGTCTCTGTGCCCAGCAAACGGAGCTGTCCTTGAAGGAGCTGCTCCAGTTTCACGCCAACGATGCCACAAATGTCACTGAGGCCACTCAGTGCTTCACGCATTGCCTCTACGAGCAAATGGGTCTGATGCACGACGGTGTCTTTGTGGAGCCGGACTTGGTTGGTCGTCTGTCGAATGCAATCAATCCCATCTGGTGGCCACAGCGCGCCTGTCATTCACTTCGCGGCGCCAACAAGTGCGAAACTGCGCACAAGATTCACCAATGCATACAGCAGATCCAGACTGAGAAAATCAACTCGGACAACGGCAAGGCTGAGGCAACTGCGATCCCAGTTGCGGAATCGAATGCTATAAATTGAGCTTGTGGATATTCCCAATTAACACATTTATATATTAGCTGGTGCTGGTGTACGTTCTATGCTAAGTCCTTAACACCTTAACATTTTATTAAACCATATGGCAAATACAAAAGATGCTTTCGAATGATGCATTCGTATGCTGCCTTGGCTATCGTCTACTTAAGGGTAAGCTCGCAACTCAACGTGCTCCATGTGACATTGCGTTGGCTGTTGGCTGTTGGTTGCTTGCACTTCGCCTTAGTCAAAATCCTGATTCGGAGTCAGCAGTTTGCGTTTGGCATCTATTAGGGGAGAGGACTGGATAGTTGAAGGCAAAGTTCTAATGCTCTTAACGCTTATGTCTAACCACCCGCTTATTGATGTGCTAAAATGTGTGTGTATATACACATAGATAAGGATCAATGGGAGTGTGTGTGTGTGTGTGTATGTGTGTGGGTGAGTGTTGCTGGGATTTGCTGCTACTTCCTGTCGGTCGTCGCCACTGCCAGTGCGCCTCTTATTCAGCCGTATACTGGCAGGCACATCGACAGCCGTCGTACAACTTTTGACATGTCTGCCTTGTAATGTGCTGAAAGTAGTTTTATGTCCAGATTTGGAAAAGGATGTCTTGTGCCAACATTCTATGCTCTCTGTAGTTTCTGTTTTTCTGGGAAACATAATTCTTTTTGTGTGCTGTTTATAAAAGTGCATTTTAAGCGCATGCCGCGTTGTTGAGCGTCCTCCTTGTCGCGCAGTTAATATTCCATTTAGCTGGAAATTTGTGTCGCCGTAAATCAAATGAATAATTTAAGTTGTTGGCAGTCCTCGTCGATCTGTCGAGCGCGTCAAATGATTCATTTTTTTATTTATATCAGCTACAGTTCGAAAAGCCAACAAAAACAATAATAGCAAGAGAGCTTTGCGTAATTGCATTAAATGGCATGGAACCGAGCCCATCACACGGACTGAACAGAGCAGAACACATTCGAAGAAAGCCCTGCCAAAAATAAAAAAAAAACTTTTTCGCGTTCAACATCAGCGCACAAAATTCCAATTTATTTTAATTGATTTATTAATGATTGAAATGTTGCATAAATGTAACGATAAATATTTTATTCTCTCTCTCTCTATCTCTGTATCTGTGTCTCCTCCTCTCTTCCTCCCTTACACACACACACTGCCTTTCGTGTTTAATTTGCCTAGAGTCAAATAATTTGGCAGATAGGAACAGACAGAGAAATCGTTACATATTCCAATAATACACTTTGCCAACCCGAACGGAGCCACTTAGCTGCAGCTCTCAGCGCTGGATTAATTCCCTTAGCGATTGGGGGGTCGATTCTCGTTTTGCATTGCATAAATTTGGAGAGTGGCACTGCAATAGGTCTCAAGATTAGGCATAATTATGCAATTTCCTCTTTAACGCTCAGCCAGACAGACACAAAAGAGTTAAATTCAATAAAATTTACATTTAACCACAAAAACAGCTCAAGTTTTACCGTCTGACAGCAGAAAGAGGAGAAAAACGAGGCACAAAGTTAAGATAAAAGTTGAACAAAGATAGATGGAGGGAGGGACAGGGGGAGAGAAAGAGAGAGGGAGAAACAGAGTCTAAGAATGAGAATGAGAGAGTCTGGTGCTGGGTGCAGATGCAGAGACTTATGTAAATTGAAATTCAAGCGCTCAAAACAGCAGCACAAACAACTGAGAAAACAGCAGAAAAACTGACGGTAGTTATAAAGAATTTTCATTCATTTCGAATTACGCTGTATGAGTGTCAAAATGGCGGCGTTTGGCCGTAAGCCATAATTGAAGGCAAGGCTTACAAGGCGACAGGCGACAGGAGTCGGGCATCGGGCGTCGTGCGAGGGGTAAATGAGGTTCGGCTGTGGGCAAGGGAAGGGCCAATTGGCTGGCTTTCGTCGCCAGTCAACTGCTGCAGACCAAAATTCAATTTCATGCCGCGTGACACAAAGACAAAGGCAGGCAGTAGCAACAGCCGCGGCGACAACAGACAGACAGACAGTTCACAGTTCGCAGCTCTCAGTTCCCAGGTTCCAGTACCCAGTTCTCAGCTCTCAGCTCTCAGCTCTCAGCTCTTGGCTCTCTGCTCCTAGCTCCCAGCTTCCAGTTCTCTGTGCCCTGCCTCTCTGGCCCCAGTGACTAATTCCAATCCCCTCGCGGTGGGCGCAGCTGGGCTAACGACGTCGTCAACTTGGCATTCACAAATGTGCGCACTTCGCTCAAAAGAATTTCAAATTAGCCACTTTTGCTTAACAATTGGCACAGGGCGACAAATTAAAATCGTCAGGGCAAAAGCCCTTCCTTGAAAACGGCTGGGGTTGGCGGATGGGGCGATGAGCTCAGGTGGGACTGACACAGTCGGCGACAATTTAAAGTCAAGTGCGGGTATTGAGCAAAAATAATTGCCGCGCGAAATGCACTCGAAATGCAGATAAGTGGAGACGGAGTCGCTTTGCGGGCTCACTTCGATCGGCCATTAGCGCCATTTACTTGAATCAACGTACTATGAGCTAAGGCTCAATACACATCTACATACAATGGCACATACATACATCGAGTCTGAACAGCTGCTTAGCAATGCCCTACGACCAGCTAAGTGGCAAAATTTCAGTGGAAAAGCGAAATCGCAAAAACCAATTGAGAACGCGGTCTAGCCAGCAGCAGCAGCAACAACAACAGCAACAGCAACAACAGCAATTGCAACAATTTCTAAATCAAGCCACAGTGTTAACCAGTCCAATGGTCAACTGTGTGGTGTAGGTGAAGCAGCTGACAGCATTCACAATATGCAAGGGATTTCTCTTCGGTTCAGTGGTGCAAACGATTTGCAGCTGCAGATGCGTAAATACATTTAAATGATAATTGCACTTTAATTACTTTATTTCATAAAGTGCTTGCATTTTATTTTATGCATACATGATTTCTATTACCCACTTCCATGATCCATTTTAATAAAAGACCAGAGGTATTTATTGGTTATTTATAATTCAAGGACCCTTTTATCTAGCCACATATGTGATTGACTCTGCAACAGAGTAGTGCATGCGTGAATACGTTTCGTTTCATTCCATTTACAAAATATTATTAAATAAATATATATTAAATACAAATAGTTGGTTATTTGATCGATATGCGATTTCGGATTTAAATGTTTCATCGTCGCTTTGAAGGTGCAATTTAAGACATATTGTTGTAAGAGGCCGTCGATTGCTGTGAGCCAGACAAGCATTTCTTATTTATAATACCATTTCTCCTTCTCATGTTTTTTTACTTTTTTTTCTTTTGCTTTGTCGCCGGCCGAGGAAACTTATGGGCCTGGAAGCTGGAAGTTATTGCTTGCGAAATGACCTTCTACCTAGTTTCAGTTGTCGCCTGCTTCGAGTTGCCTGCTTTTGGGCGCAGCAAAAAAAAAAAAAAAAAGAAACGAAAACAAAAATTAAACCGCATCGAATGCGCAGCAAGAGACGGGCAACAAACAGGGCAAAAAGCCAAAGCCAAAGCCAAAGCCAAAGCCAAAGCCACAGCCGTAGCCAAAGCCCAAGCCAAATCCAGAGATCGATAAGCAAAAGCTGAGAAAAATGTAAATAAAGGCCCTCGATTGGTTAGCAACCGCAAAATCTCATCACGTTGCGCAAATACTGCCGCGTGCTAGGCCGGCGTTCAAGTGTAGATTAAAAAATGGCCGCAAATAACTTTAGGCGTCGCTCGGAGACGCCAGGCGGGGGCGCCCCTAAAGTAGGCTAGGCGTGGCAACGTATTCACACTTCAAAATCGATTATACGGCCACGCCCCTGTCGCCCTGTCGCCCATGTGCGTGTATGCGTGTGTGCGTATGTGCGTGTGCGTGCAACTTTTGCTAAATCACGTACAGCCAATTGCCAATTCCTGATTGCCAATTGAGAATTCGGCGTTTGTGCGCGTGTTTACACGCCTAAAAGTGTGCTAGCAAGCACTTAATTGCGTACTTTTCGGCTAAGCGTGGCACACTACTCTTTTCTACTCAGCCTTAATTAGGCAGCAGCAGCAGCAGCAGCAGCAGCAGTGGCAGTGGAAGTGCCAGCGCTTCACGGTATTTTTGCCATATCATGACAGCCAAATGAACTGACAACGCGGCGAGCTGCGCACCCATATGGAGCATGAAATTTCAATCATTAGTCATAAGGCACAGCAGGCGACGTGCCAAAGGGCGACATCCACGAAGACAACAGACGACAGCGGAATTTCTTCATTTACAGGAGCATCCTCGACGTTCCTGTCGTGTCTGCCCGACACTGCTGACAGGACACCCAGTAAAGCGCCGCGTTGCGGTTGCGGTCGCGTTTCTGCGGATAGATTTGCCAACCAACTGGCAGCTGTTGATGTTGCCTTATGGCAACGGCTGCTGCTGCTGATGCTGTCTCAGTGTGTGTGTGTGTGCCATGCATATAATTGCAGACATTTGTGGCCAGACCCAACGCCTGCTTATTGTTTTAATTAAGCAATTTTAGCTTGGGGTCTATTAAAATCTTCCACTGTTAAAGCTGCAGCTAACGCTAGGAAGAAGGCTAAGACTAGAGCTGCAGCTGGCGACCAGTTACAAGACATTAATTTACATGCTGTCAGCTAGCTTTGTGCAGCCTCCTTCCCATCTTATTCTCCCTCGATATTCGAGCAATAGGTCCCAGCCCCAACTCCAACTGCAACTCTGCAAGTTGCTTCAATTCGTCTTGGTGGCCTCTGCTGGTTAATGAGTTATGTCAAAGGAAAACAATGTTTGTTACTTCATTTATATGCCATTATTATTTCTGTTGTGGTTGTCGTATCCATTCTTTCCATGTCTCTGTTTCTCTCTCCTTCTTTCCTTCGCTCGCTCTCCCTCCCTTGCGCGTATCTTAGTTTTTCTTTCAGCAAAAGCAGCAACAACTATTCTTCTATTATGTTGCTTGTTATTTGCTCTGCTGCATTTCTCCTCCTTCTCTCCAGCTCCTGGTGCTGCGTCGTGGTCTTGCTTCTGCTCCTGCTGCTGCTGCTCCTGCTGTTACTGCTGCTGTTGAAGCAGCTTCAGATTCTTCTATGGCTAGTGGCAGCAACTGCTGTTGTTCACTGCTCATTGTTGATGGCGAAAGTTTTTGTGCGGTTGCATTGCAGCATGATTATGATTGTATTTCGTCATGTCACTATTATTTGCTATTTTCGCTTTAACTTATGCCCAGCAGCCTTTTCATTTGTGCAGCTTCTTCTTGTGCATTAAATTTAATTTACGCCAAATCAATTTACAGTTTAATTCAATGACAGATTCTCTTGTCTTCGCTCTTATTACTCCTATTATTATCATTTATTATACACATAAATATCCTCTCTTTTTCACATTTTTGCTTTACGTGGCTTCCGCTTTGTGGCATGCGCCCAATTGAAATTTGCTTGTAATTAAAACTAACTAGCTGCACAAATATTTGTCTTGCTAATGACTTTGATGGAATGTTATTGTTCATTTCCAAAACAGTTCAGACGTTGACAAGCGAAGTTAATGCTGCTGCTGGTGCTGCTGCTGTTGCTGCTGCTGTTGCTACTGCAGCTAATATTTAATATGTTTGGCTGCCAGAAACAAAGCCAACAAATCAAAATATCTATTAAGCTGACTGTCACGCCTCTTTTTCGCCGACTCCTACTTAAATTGTGATTAAACTGTCTTACTCTCAGCAGTGGGGCGTGGTGGGGGCGTGCCAGCTGCGACATGTTGTGCACAACAAATAAAAACAACAGAAAACAGCCGACAACAACAGTTAATAGCGACAAGCGCAGTTTATCAAATTAACTGCGCTTGCAGGAACACCTTTTCCCTGGCTGAGGTTGGGGCTAGGGCTGGGGTTGCGTAGGGGTTCCGTAAGGGGTTCGAGATGTAACGAGTTGTAAATGTGCGTGCGTCTCCCTTTTGTGTGTGGGTACGAGTGTGTGTCTGTGTGTGTGAGTGCTGTCGTCTAATGATAAATTGCAATAAAACACTCGTGATCCAGAAAAACAGAAATAAAAGAGGAGCCCACGAATATGATAAATGGCATTTTGTATTGTGCACTCCGCTCTCCAGAGCTCTCCAAGCTCTTATGGTGCTCGTCGTGGTGGGTCGGCTTTTTGGCACTGGATTTCGCACTTGGCCGCCGCATAACCGCGAGCGTCTTTTGGTAACGGAGTAACAGTTACTCAGTTTCCTGCACGCTTGACTGTTTTCCTGCTCTGGCCTGCTCTGGCTGCCCGGCCCTAGCCAGCAGGGCCAGCAGTAGATGCTCGCTTTTGTCTGCCTTGACTTTTCTTACAATGGAAACACGTACATTTCTCAAGCGTACGTGATGTCGAGTATTCATCAAGCATATTCGTTTGTTTGGCTGAGGCTAACACACTCGCACTCCCACTCGCACTCCCACTCGCACTCACACTCCCACTCCCACTCCCACTCACATTCACACTCACACGCTCAGTGGAAGACCGGGATCGTAATGAAAACATTGTCGTAGCAGTTCGTAGACGAAGTCAAGTCTATATTTGTGTGATTGTGTGTGTGTGTGTGTGTGTGTGTGGGATGACTGACTGTCTGTGTAAGAAGTATTTGTTGTTGATTATTATTTCGGTTTGTGAGCTGCTTCTTCAACTTTTTACAGAACTTGTGTCGCACAGGCAATCTGACAGCCACTTTACACGCTCCTGCAAGTAGACACTTAAAGTTCTCAGAGCAGAAACAGAAACAAATTGAATTATTCTAATTTGTGGTTTGGCCCTAATTAGCATTAACTATGTATATTATGCCCAAATAGGTATATAATAAGTATATACAAATATATCAATATGTCTATCTAATACATGAAAAGGAAAAAATATACAATAATTATCTTATTTACACTTCACTTGCTTGGCAGATAGCATCGCATAGAAAATATAACAGAAGTCTGTTAGTTAGCAGAGTTTCTGGTGTTATACTGTTAGCGTAGTGAGTGGTATGCTTGCAACTGTTATACGCGCAACAGTTATAGCGCAGTGTTGGAGAGCGAGCCGGCTAGTTTCTCTTATATACCCGCGGCTCTCTTGATTCTCTCTCTCCCCCTCACTCAGATTTGAGAATAACAAAATGGAGAGTTTCGAATTGGCGAATTTCGAGGTGGCCGACCACGTTTCTTGTCGTCATGTGGCGTCATTAATCATGCTTAAATATACAGGCCATATCGAAGGCAATTGTGCAATTTGGGCAACAGTATTATTTCAATTACACTTGGCGAGCAGCAACAGACGCTTAAGCGTTTCGTTGGCCCGATGCTGTTCGCCGTTGTTCGGCCAACACGTTGGCTTAACTGGCATCGGCGTTGAGCTGCAGGCGCTCAGCAGGCAGTTGACAGTATTTTCTTTCTATTTTTATTGATGACGTCGGTAGGGTCAAAAAAACGTAACCCACTTACTGTCGCAATGTCACGCATTAAATGCATGCAATGACCGAGATGGAAACTGAGTTAACCCGAGCCAGATGAGGGGACAGAAGCAGAGTGCGATATGAGCAAGTGTGAGAGATTGTCCGGATTTAAGTGCGAGTGCAAATATGCAGATTGAATTCTTTTGCAAACTAATGCAATTATCTGAGAGTCAGCGTGAGTGGGGGAGTGAGTATGGGTGTGGATCGAGTATGTGGGTGTGTGTGTGTGTATGTGTATGAGAGCCTTTGTATCTTTCCGTGTCATTAGCATGCATGCTTGCATTGCCTCCCTATGGGTGCCACACACATAATTCCAGAGTGTTCCGGCTAATGTGTCCTTAATAGCGACATCATCACTGCTCGCGTTGCTGGCCCTGGCCGTGCGAGCTCCAAATGGAATTAAGTGTGCTAAAAACGGAAGCCTGCGAAATAAAAAATTAGCAAAGCATGTAAAAGTGCAAGGAAATTAATGCTGCCTGTGACGGCCATTTCACCGCCTTACTCCCTCACTGTCACTCTCTTTTTCTGATCTCCCCTCTCTCCTTCTCTCCCTCTCTCTCTTTCTATCCGAAACAAGTGTCCTATGCAATCCGTTTTATCCTTATTTTCTCTGTGTAATATGCAAATGCAGTCCGTTTGAGCCCCACTCTGCGGACTCCTGCGAAGGCTGGCGTGACGGCGCTAAAGGCTTGAACTAGAAAGGAAAAAAATAAAATAAATAAACGTATTATTTGATATTTGCCCATTTGATTAAACATTTGCTCGCCACACGAAAAAGGCCGGAAATGGTGGACAGGATCACAAAGTTTAATAATGCTGTAGGAATATGTTTGATACTATCAGTATCCCGCTAGCCAACTCCAGTCCGTCTTGCGGCTGCTGGGACATTAAGAAAATTAGGAAAAATTACATAAATTTAATGACGAACTTAGTATAACCCATAGTCGGACACTATATTTTAGCAATCTGACTTATTTAGTTTATGCGTGCCCAATTCATTACACATGTATATGTGCGTCTGCCAGATTTTATGGCCCACACACACACACACACACACACACACACACACAGACACAGACTGAGCCGCACACTGACATACAGAAGCCACAGCTGACTTTAGTGAAATTTACAAGCTGTCAATAATTTATTCGCCGGCAAAACTCTACAGCAAAAGTGCCGTAAATTGGCAGTGGCTGTTTACGTTGTTGTTGTTGTTGTTGTTGTAGTTGTTGCAGCTGCTACTACAAGCAATGTGTTGGCATTTTCTCTCTGTCTGTGTGTGTGTGTGTGTGTGCGTGGGTTTTTCTGTGTGTAGTTAGCGGTAACGGTAATTGTAGCGGCATCAATTTCGCACACATAAATATTCATATGCGGCGTTCTATCACGAGCGGGCGAAGAAGCTTTCCATCTCTTTGCCTCCTTCTCTCTCTTTCCAGAAGGTAGGCGTGGCCATGGCTGCGGAAACGCTTTTGTACTCTTCTGAGGGGCGCCTAGCACAGGACTTGCGTGTATTAATTTGACGGCGCAGGATTTATTTAATTTTCGTTTTAGCCAACAGACAAAAGGAGGTAGTTCTGAAAATCTCGAGCCTAGGCAACGGCAACAGCAACAGCAAAAGCAACAGCAACAGCAACAGCAACGTTGCTGGGCTGTCTGTGGCCAATTTATTAAAATTAATTAGCTGCTGTTGTTCTGTTTGCATGTGGTTTGTCAGCCGCAAGTAATATATGCACTTTGTTTTCTCACTACGGCGGCACGGCTGAAGTTGAGCAGATGTTGGTTTATTAACCAATATTAGTATGTATGTACATAGCTGGATATTATTTTAATAAACATTTATAACAATTTGATATGAATACACACACTCTGAGCAGTAAATGGAAAACCAAAATGCTGAAGTCGTTTTCGTAATTCGTTCATAACACTGTGTGTTAGTCAATTATGCTGTTATAATGTGTCTACCTTTTATCAGATTCAAATGGGCTTATCGTGCCTGCTAAAACCTAAAACTATTCGAAAGTGAGCGCCAGAGAAACTATTCGTACCAACAATTTGGCCTATGTGTAAAAGATTGGGCAACAGCTGGAGTCTGATACCAACTGGCCAGTGACCAGTGGCCAGTGACCAGTGTCCTCTAAAACTTGCAACGGCATTTGTTTATGTAATTTGCCAAAAATGTTGTACAAAATGCTCCTCAGCAAGCAGCAAATACAGAGAGTGTCATGTTTGGGGGCAAGGAACATGATGAAACAGATCCGGGGCGGAGCGGGGCCAGAGCAGAAGAGGGCACGGGGTGTCCTGGACACAACTTGGCAGCCATATTGTGTTTGCTGCACAAAATTCTTGAAAATAACTACGAAGCAACTACAACTACAACAGGCAGGGCGACAAGCAACAGTATCCATATCTGTGTTTGTGTCCATGTCCCAAAAGCAGTAAAGGTCATTTCAGCTTGCCCATTAGCTGTCGCTGGCTGTCTGTGTGTGTGCGTGTGTGCGTGTGTGCGTGTGTTCGTGTGTTCGTCTATGTGTCTCCATAGCCATGTGGCCAAAACTTCATTGCCCTCATTGGCTGTTCAAAATAATTACAATAGTTTGCTGCAAATATATAAAAACTGGCAAAAAAGAGAAGGAAAAACCGAACTACGTACAAGGTGCTGTGTTGAATGTGCCACTTTTATGAGCTGTCTGAGAGCCTTTTGTGCTCTAAACAGCTCTCATAATTTCAGTAATGCATTGGAAGGAGTCATTCGGCTTGTTTGATTTTAATTTACTTTGAAGTAATGACAGCACCAGTCCCGGCGCAAAAATGTGTCCACTTCAGGTGGCGCAGCCCTCCAGACGCATTGCTATAATTACAAAAGTTTTTTAATAAATAGACAAAACACAACAACAAGGAAAGAAATCAACGCAAAACTTTTGACCAGTCCAACAATGACGAGGAAAAGCTATTTCTGTTGCCATTGCCATTGCTATCGCCGTAGCCGTAGCTGTAGCCGTAGCCGTAGTCATTGCTGCGTCGTCAGCATGGGCCGTGACAAGTACTTCAGTTGGTTTAAAACTCTGACTTGACATTTGTCGTGGCTGTGAAGGCACTCGTCCCCGTAGAGCCAGCTATTGTCAATATGGTCGATCGGCCCAAGTCCGGTTTGCCATTTGCGTGATGAGCTCCCGCCTCGGCCTGCTCCTCAAGCTATTTATGTTTGTCTGCTGTTAATAAAAAGTAATGTCTGTGGAATACTCGCGCCCGCTGCAGCTGCGTTTGCATGTTAAATGGCTGCGCTCTCCGTCTGGGTGTTCCATTTGTCAAACGTCAGTGCTCATGAGCTGTTATTATTATTAGCAGCAATTGCAACGCTGACGAAGCTAAGGACGATGGCAATGGCTGTGACGTCAGCCTGAAATTGCAACGTGCTGCACGCTGCACGCTGCACACTGCGCGCTGCGTGCTGCGTGATGTTGGCCACCTTCTGGCCACTGCTGGTGCTGCTTCAGCTGCTGCTGCTGTTTGCCAGTTGCAACCAGCATAATTGTGTGCTTTTTTGAAAAATAGCACTCCATTTTTTATGCAGCACTTTGCATTTTCTATTACTTCATTAGACGCGGCAAGCGCAAACAAAATGCACTCGCTCGCTCTGCTGCAGTCCTGTATGTGGGTGTGTAGGAGCATCTCTGTGTGTGACAATCCCTTTTTTGCGCACAAGGAAGCTCTATATTTAGAGCGATTTTTGACAGGGCTGGAAAACATGTTCGATTCGGGCCGAACTTATGTCTTATGAGCCAACGATTCTGTTCCTTCGCAAAGACAATGTTTCTACTGAGATACTTAACTTGGTGCCAGTTCTCAGTGAGTGGGAGCATGAGAAATATTTGGATCCCAGCCCTGGTTACCCAACTAAGTCATGGCGGGCTCATAAGTATACAATGATTAATGTCAAGCGAACAAACTGCGGGCACGTATGTAACATATGTATGGATCCGGGCAAGAGGCGGAAGAGCAGGGGTAATGTGGGTGGTGGAGAGGAATGGGAACGGCAGTGGAAATGGAAATGGGAACGGGATGGGGGCGGCACGAATGCGAATGGAGATGAAAAAAGTGCAACGAGCTGTGTGCGGGTAATGTGTACCTTTCGCAATTGAAACTCGTCATTTGCCAGTTAATTTCAAGCGTAAACAATAAAACAAAAATAAACTGGGTAGCAGCTACAAAGTTTCATTGCGCCGCAGCTTCAAACTTCTTTTTGTTGTCGTCGGAGCGTTTTAAATTTTCATAATTCATGAGCGCAGCGTCCTCTCGCAGCTATTCCCCCTTCTGCACCGCTCGTGTGGTGGTGCTGCTGACGTTTGTTTGGCACACACAAAAAACCGCGCTCAACTTTTTTGAACTGAGCAAAATAGCAAAAAATAATAAAAAATAAAGAGAACCGTCTAAAAAATGTTGAATCTGTGTTTTGCTCTGCGTTTCTAATGCCGCAAAGAGTTTATAGTTTAGACTGGCTGCCCAGCTCTCGGTGGTTGTACACGTTTGTGTGTTGCTTTGTAGGCGTTACAGTTGCTTCAACGATGAAAGTTAAAGCAAAAACTTTTGTTTTATGGTCTTTTATATGAGCTGTCAAAACTCTAGCCGAGCTCGCCACTAGCCCCAGTTCCATCCCTCGCATCCTTGTGGAGATAAATAGTCTACATGAGCGACCAAATAGTCGCCAATGTAAGGCTTATAGCGCCTCCTTGCACTCTCGCATGCTAGTTCTCTTCCTCTCTGTCACTCTCGCCGCTCCCGTTGCGATCTCGCCACCCGCTAGCATGAGCGAAAGTTTTGCCACCAAAGTTATGAGTTATGTGTGAAAGTGCCAACTTTACACGCTGTCACACAATTTGCGCAATTTCTTTTGCAATTTTGCGACGACCCAGCGTAACAAACAGGCAGACAGACAGAAAGACAGACATCCAGCCGGACAGACAAACAGACCAATAGACAGACAGTCAAGCCAGCCGGTTGACTGGTAGTCAGCAGGAACAAATTTAGTCATTCGCATGTAGAGACTCCGCGGTGTCCGCTTAAAGCGTGCTCGGAATTTACTACAATCGCCCGTTCGAGCAGCAGCGCATAACTAAAAACAAATTGACAGGAAAAGCGGCCACAGTTCGCTTTCAATATTTAAAGCTCCTCCCCACCGTGCGCCGTGTTATGCATGGAGAGCAGCCCGAAACAACAGGCGCTGACCAACAGCGCTGACATGCCGTTAAGTACTTAACCCAGAGTGCAAACAGCAAAAAGAGTAACCGAGCAGGCCAGCGACAACAAGAGCAGCAACAGGAGCAGCAGTAGTCGGGGATAGCAGCAGAGGCAAACAAAAGTCAAAAATCAAGGGAGGCAGCCGAACCATTGGCCACAGCCGAACCTTTGCACACACAGACAGCCACGCATACACTCTAACAATTACACATACAGTCGAACGGTCGATTAAATATAAAACTGAATGGAAGGAACTAAAATTTTAGGAGTACTTCGAATTACTAGTCGTGGGGCTCAATAAAACTTTCTCAAATATCGGATGCTTGAAAACAGAAATGACATCAGGAGCAAATAATTTGGTAATGTTGTTGTTGTTTTTTTTTACTCTTTATGATAGAATATTCGTAGCTATAATTTGTCTGGCTGCATAGAACAATTTCTTCTTCTCTAATTAAGCTCTCAATATATTGATTTCAACTCTGCGACCCACTGAACCGTGCCCATCAATTGGTTTATTGTGATGCTGGAGCCCTAGACAAACTAAATTGCCCCCAATAACAGTTCAAATCATTGTCTCTCTCTGTGTGTGTGTGTGTGTGTGTGTGTGTGTGTGTGTGTTTGTGGGTGTGTGATTGTTGCCACGTTGTTGGCGTTTTTAATACCACACGCTTTGTCGTGTTTGACATTTTAATCGCCTTAAATTTTATGTTGAGGTGCGCAGGTGGCTAGCGGTCCGCTGTTCGCACACAAACACTCACACACTTATATAGAGAGATACTCACAGACACACACACATACACGCATAGCTCATTCTCATTCCTGAACACGGACTACGTCGACGTCTCCGTTCTCCGACGACCGCGTTCTCGGCAGTTGGGCAACTTTACGTTGTGCAGCGGTCCACAAGTAAAATTTCCGTTCGAATTACTTTCTAATTCTGTAATGAATTGTTTTTGTGGACTAACGAGAGAAAATTTACATCGAGGCCGCATCAAAAGTTGCGTATACGCCCGGCCTTACCAGATGAGTAGGGGCAGTTGTGAGGGGAGGGGTGAGAATATATTCCAGCCTGTTTATCTGACAGAGATAAGAGCATGCAAAGTTCTCTAAGCACTTTTCTTGTTATTGTTTTTGTTGCTTTTTTCTTAATTTAATTTTTTTTAAGGATTTTTAGATATTTTGGCATTGTTGTTGGCATAATTTGGTATCTTTCAACGGTGCTGTGCTATTTTTGTGGCACCGTAACCACTCAGGCACTTATTTATTATAGTAGCCGGCTGTTCGCATTGTATTTGTCGCATTTTGTGCTCTATTTGGGTGGTGTCCTTCCGCACCAAGCCACGAAGTTTGTTTAAGCAGCTGTGGTCCAGCTGTCGAAATCCCCTGCATAAATTGCCGGATTAGTATTGTTAACCGAAAGTTTTGTTTTGCATTTTAAAAAGGTGGCCATTCTAAAAGCAGAACACCAACAGCAGCAACAGCATATGGCTAATAAAGTTGGAAATTTACATAGTGGGATTTACAGACGATGCGAGAAACAGCAAGTGAGAGAGAGAGAGAGAGAGAGAGAGAGAGAGAGAGAGAGAGAGATATATATATATAAAGAGAGAGAGGTAGGGAAAGAGAGCGAGACCTTAGATTATGATGATGGTAAACTATCGATGTTGCTCGCCCCATGAAATATAAAAAAAGAAAATATAACCGGAAGTTGTGAAATATCTCAAATCTGTTGCGATGCGTGTAAACTATATTAATGAGAAACGTGTTTACCGACACACAAACTTGGGTATGCGGATCCTTCGTT
Organism: Drosophila mayaguana; assembly: GCA_037075325.1. NCBI lineage: Eukaryota > Metazoa > Arthropoda > Insecta > Diptera > Drosophilidae > Drosophila > Drosophila mayaguana. The sequence goes on along the minus strand of JBAMCG010000016.1, from coordinate 172,330 downwards.
ACCTCACCCCGCACTATCATAAAAGCTATCAGTGCTCGAAGCTCTTAGCTGGATCTGAAAGCTGGAGTAGGTGCAATTTGTTGACTGCGCCTCGGGCATTAGTAGCATTCGATATGGTAAACAAAATATCTCTCGTTGCGCTGTATGTTTTTATAACTTTTTGATTGCCGTTGCTGTTCTGACAGGTGGAAGAGCAGAAAACCGCCTGCAGCAATTATAGGGCGAATGCGAGCACTATTTGCTGGCTGGGGGCCGCTCCATGGCCTCAATAGCTTGGTAATGGAGCAATGGCGTCGCCCAACAATGAGCACTAGAGCAGCAGGAAGTACTTAAGAGCAACGCAGAGCACTTCCTGTTTTTGTTTTGCCAATACAAAAAACGGCGTCAACAGCGACGACGTTGTCGAGTTGAATTTGCAATGTTGCAGCTGCAGCTGCTATTGCTGGAGCAGGTTCAGGTTTTAGCTTCAAGTCCTTTTTAGTTTTGCTCCTTGCTTTTTGCTGCTATATATATATATATATATATACATAAATATATTTGTATATATATATTTATACAGTTCGTTTTTGCTCGCGTCTTATGTTACCTGTTTGTATTTCGTTATTGTAGCTGCTTTATCGTTCCACTTTCGTGAAGCTGCTTTCAGTATCAATTCGAGTCTTGAGACTTTAATATGCATTGCTTGCATTCTTGGGGTTCGCGTTGAAGGTGCCACATCATTCGCATTCAGAGATTCATTCAGCTGGGTGCGCAAGTCAGCAGTCAGGCAGCTTCTTGTTGGCGCTGCCAACACACAAAGCATTTTAATTTCTTTTATCCTTCATTACAGCTGCTTCCCTATGGCTATTTCGTTGTGTTTCGTCGCAGTTTGCGTCCTGCTCGACGTCGCTTCGCGGGTTTTCTGCTGTGTCAGATTACATACACTCCATTAACATTTTATGCGCTTGTATTATCGCAATTAAATTTTTAATGTTTTCATTTCAAGCACATTGCATTTTCATGTAGTCCGCCCAGACCCAGCGCCTTTGGCATTGGCTGCCAAGCAATCAGCACACGCGGCACCGCAGACAAACACCGGCAACGCCGACGTGGTGCTGCTCCTGCTGCTGTTGCTGCTGGTTAAAACCACCTACAGGAGAACCACGAGCATCAACAGCCTCAACTGGATTCATTTTGTTGCATTTGGCTAGTAGAAAGCAACAGCCACAGCCGCAGCAGCAGCAGCAGCAGCAGCAACAACAGCAGCAGCACGATGCATGTAAATGCACCGGGAGTTGTTTGCATGTGTTTGCATGTGCGTGCAACTCGACGAGTGGAAACAATTGCAACAGCAAAAAGCATTTTCTGCAATAATAATTTTAATGAAAGTGTTTGCCGTAATCACACAGAGCTCTGCTGCGGCTCCTTCGCACATTTCACACTGAGAAAAAGTAAAACTTAATTCGCGTGAGAATGCTATTTGCTAAATTCTGCAGATGGATATTTAATGCTTAGCCCAACTGCTGCTTAAGCTCTCGAAGAAAGGAACGTTCCCAGATGAAACCAATTTTTGCAACTGTATTACTGCGTTGGCTCTATTTAGTTGTTGTCTGTTTGCTATTTGTGTAGGTGATGTGTGACGAGTGATGAGTGACGAGTACGAGTGAGGAGTTTTAATTAATTTAAATTGCATAATTTATGCACTTTAAGCGGCGCCAAAGAGTCAACACAGCAGGAGCTGCAGACAATGGGCGCTCATCAGCGCTGGATCCTCAGAGATGACTGAATGTCTAGCCTCCATTTCTACGGTCAATGTTCGGTTACATGCATGGCTGCACCGGAAATGAACCTTTAACGACTTTGACCAGGCCCCGGCAACATGCACAGCAAAGTATTCCAAGTCTGAGCAGCTTGACGGCAGCAAGCGTAATCAGTGGCTGTAGCTGCGATGGCGCTCCAAATGAAAAGCCACTGCTTGAAATTAAATGATTAAAATGAAGCATGGAGTGATTGCCATGGCTGTAAGCCACACAATTAGAATATTTGTGAGGGTCTTATTTGCTGGGTCGAGTGTGTGGAGGGTGGGGAGCGTGTGGAGTGCGTCGAGTGTGTCGCAGCTCCTACAATCAATTCCAATGATAATAAATTTAATTTTTGCTGCGCACACGACTCATGCGACGCTGCTGCAGCTGGAGCAATGCTAAATTGAAACGTTCCACACGTACGACTAAAACTATCACTAGCCGAGTGTGACTATGACTATGGATTAGCAGCCAGCAGGATGTGCCATGTACTCCTTCTGCTCTCTTTTTTAGTGCTTGCTTCCCTTTTGCTCTCTTCTGTGGGGCCTACGCTTTGTGCGCTGCTAAACACAATTCTCGTTGCGGTGTCGAAGGCAAAACTTTTGCTTTTTCCGTTACAAAAGTTTTCCTTTAGAAAATTTTGCGCTTTTGTACTGGAAAACTGGCAACAGCAGCATCAGCACGTGTGGTCCGTCTATGGGCTACCACTGCCACTGCCACTGCCACTGCCAGTACTTCTAACCAACCGCCCAGCCACCCACTCATCGACTCTCAGTCGGTGCCATCAACACTTGCTCATGAGCCCTGAAACGTGTTTGCCATTTGCGAACAGTTTTTTCCTCGCCTTCCCACGGCTCACTGGCTAAACTAACCTCAATTATTTGTCATTCAATACGATTATGGGCAGGCTGGCTGGTTACTGGTGACTAGTGACTGGTGGCTGGTGGGTGAGTGGGTGCGTGGAGAATGGTTACTGGTATTTGACAATTGCGTTGGCCATTATGCGCGGTGCATACTGAACGCCGATGTGAAGTCGCCGCGAGGCCAAAGACTTTTCTTTGCATGCCACACAATGGCATTGAAGACTAAGAAAACAAACTTGAGGCGCTGCGCTTTATGTCAGAGTCCCCTATCGAGGGCGGCAAACATGCTTTATTATTCCATTAAAGTAATATACATATACATATACATATACACACCTCCTGCTCGTTTGCTTTACTTTGCTTTTGATTCAATTTTTATTGGCTTATTTTTCCTTCGTGTTCTTTCGTGCTCTGTATCCCAGTCTGTATCTCAGTCTCCCTCTTGACTAATATTTTTTGGCGCTCGCAGTTGAAGTTCACAGTGAAACTCACTAAAGTTCAATTAAAAGTTAGGAAGCATCGTTGTCGTCACCATCAGCACCAAAAGCAGTCACAGACACGCCTTCTGCTTTAAGACTCGGTATATAAGTAATTATAGCTGATGTTCTTTGCATTTTTTTAATTCCAAACAGTCGAGCATATGCAGTTCATTCTGATTTCTAATGGATATTAAACATGGCCATTTTGTGCTCCTACAAAATGGTTTCCTTTCAGGTTATAAAATGAGAGTCACAGTTTCCTTTCTAGCTAGGATTAAATGAAAATTATGCATGTATTTGATGGCCTGGTTATCCGCCTTAAGCCCCCTGGACATGGCATTTGTGCCGCTCATCAAGTGTTTGTTTTATTGTTAGCTGCTGAGTGCGTTGACCATTAAATGAATTTTAATGTGAGCTTTATTGGCCTTTGGCACCCCGCTCTCCCCCAGTTGCAAAGCAAGTTTTCAGCCCCTTCTCCTCTTACAGCGCTTGCTTCCTTCTGAAGTTTATGTCTCTCTCTGCTCTATGTGGGTCCGCAAAGTTTTTGCAGCAACTACGCGCGAATGTCTTCATTATGCGTTGGTTTCCCGGTTGCCCTGTTTCCCCGCTTCCCCGCTTCCCAGTTTCCCGGCTTCCCCGGCAAACTTTAAGCACAACTTAATCAAAGTCAAGGAGCGCAAACGCGCGTGATAAAATTATGATTATTATGTGAGTATTTTGCAAATATGTGTGAAATTATCGCTTCCATGTACAGATGCCAAAAGTTTACCTGCAAATCAACATAACAGGTACGCGGCTCGCGTTTAACTATGTTGTCGCTACTAATAGGCAACTTTTCCTTCATGCCGCGCTGTCGACCGCCGACAACGCCAGCGACAGCGACAACGACAACGAAAACAGCAACAGCAAAGAGCAATACTCAAGTGGTAGGACTTGGCATTGCTCATATACTTACTAAATATAATAACCAGTAAGTGTGAGAGAGAGAGGGATAAAGAGAGGGAGGGAGGGAGAGTGAAGAAAAGAGAGGTATATCGAAAACGTGATGTTTTCCTCACTGTGCTGCTAAAAATGAATGCCATGAAAAATGCAGCACCAAGTAAAAAAGGCTGGGCATGAAGTTTGCATTTTATGCTGCGAGTCGCTCCATATGCCAAGTATGGGCTATGAGTCTGTGTCTAAGTGCAGCCAAGGCAACGAATTTGACAGCCATTAATGTGAAGCCATCATTAAAACTGCACGAGAGAGTTGTATGAGATTTTGGGTTCGAGGCGACGGCGAAGGCAATGGCGGAGGCGGAGGAGGAGGTGGAGGCGGCGCTGCTGCCGAATTTGATGGCTTTTGATTCATTAGAAAATCACTTCATGGCATTTAATATGCAAATTATAAGCACTAAAGTCTGCCTTAACACACACTCGCTCACACGCACACACACACACACACACATGCATACACACTCACACACGCCGACATGCATGCGGAAGGAAGAGGAAGAGGCATCTCTAATGCCAAAGTGGCTGCAGCTTTTGAAGTTGCGCGCATAATTTTCTAATTAAGTTTCGTTAGCTTTGCTGCTTCTTCTTGCACTTTGTGCGTTTTTGTTGTTATTGCATTGACTTTTAAGTAGCTTGGCAAGATTAACTGACTTGGCTGCTAGCAAAGTCACGAGCAGCGTCTCGCAAATGTCGTGCGTACTGTTTCTAGATTCTTGATTTCGTCTTTTTTCTTCTCCTGAATGCACTTTTAACAAGATTTTAATTTGAGCTCATTATGTTAAGCTGCTCAAAGGCGCATACCTAAGACAAAAGACCACAAAATATGCATCAAAGGTGGACACGGAGTAGATAGTGCAGCCACGCTTTAAACGCGCTTACGGACTTCAGCATAAGCATAAGCATTCAAAACATATTTACAGCAATATCGAATCGGCTATGAAAATTGTATACTTCCGCACTAATTACAGTAATTCTTAACTGGATAAGTTGCGTATGGAGCTGCAGGGCATCCTAGAAATTAGAGTAATTCATGTGTGAGCTCGGCATGTGTAAACTAGCGCATTGGTTTACATTGGCGTCACGTTTGTTCTGCATTACCAACACGTTTTATTTAAATTTGCGCTGCCTTGATAATTATGATGTGCAGATGTCAGCGGCAGTCGAGCGTGGCTTTAATTATGTAGTCCGGCAGCCATGTCCGATTGTACGCACAGTTTAAGCTGGGTTTTTCCACACTTTTCGCAGCCATATATATGCAGCTTTTTATTGCATAGCGGCAGGCACTCATTAATTGCGAACCGTTTGCAATGTTCGCAGCTCGTTGAACGCTGCGCGCTGCGTTTTTTTGCGGCCTCTAACGAATTCATTTCATTTCCGTTGCATTCATTTGCACGTCACCAGCACACAGAGTGAGAGATAGGGATAGAGAGACAGAGATTGAGAGAGTGAGAGAGAGACACAAAGACACATAGAGAGACATTGCGGTCGCAATTTCATTGGACTGTGGCCACAAGCTCTGGCCAGGACCATCATTTCACTGTTGCTACATCGTGCACACAATCTCGAACTTCAGCGCGTTGATGATGACATTCCCAAACGCAAAGTCCACACAGCACAGCGTGGAGAGCGAGCGATCGTCCAAGTGCGAGTGCGAATCTGAATTTGAATCTGAATCTGCAGAGGAGTAACGGAGCTCGGTGCTCTGAGTGCACACAGAGTCCGGTCCAGAGTCCAGTCCGACCCGTTCTGGCATTTCCGTGTGCCGTTCCGTTTCGCTGTGCGTTGTTAGCAAGCAACTTCCGAGGGTAATTAATTCGAGTACTCGTCGTCGTCGTCGTCGCAGTCGTCGCAGTCATCGCAATCGTCGTCCTCGTTGTCTGTTTTAAACGACTTACAACTCGGATTACAATTAGACAAGCTGTTCGGTTTGCGATGCTGTTTTGCGCAAATAGTTGCCGCTGCTTTTTATGTTTTTCACTTGCAAAATGAAAATTTGCATGTTGCCAACTCTAACAGCAAGAGCAACACCAACACCAACACCAACATCAACATGAACCACCAGGCCCACAGAGACATCGCATTTATTTACGCTGCGGTTTCATAGCTGCAACGTCAACGTCCAAATGACACTGGCTGAAATCGTTTTCTATATGCAAATTCGGGCTCATTTTGAAGCAAACAAAACCACTCGACTGGTGATCATTGCTGTGGAGCTGTTAAAAAGAAATTAGCTGTTTTAATATGCAATCAAACAACTTCTACTATCAACTGCTTGCATATTAAATGTGTATGTTGTAGGCTATGGGATATATAGGATTCAGAGTTATAATAATTTAGATATACTTTTTTTATGCTTCGCTGATTGCCTTCGACCGGACATGTCCACATTGTCGTGTCCAAGGCAAAAAGTATGTAAGACGCATCAATCAAAAGCAAATCACAACACATAAAACTTCTCGCATTACCTCAAAATGAGCGCAAATAAAAAGAAACGTGCAAAGTTACGACAAAAATGGCGTAGCCAAATCTCATTAAGCGAGGCAGGAAATCACAAAAAATATATATTGCCCACTTTAAAGCAATGCCGGCACTTCATCACACTCCTCGGCCTGCCTGCCCGTCCCACTACACAATAAAGAGACAAAATGTAACTAAACACCGAAAACACAGTCGGAGAGTGGCAACAAAATGGCCAAAACTTTAAATCATTCTTCACAAGGCGTCTGGCAGAACGAAAGACTGACAGAGTGGCAGAGCGGCAGAGTGGCAAAGAGGCGGAGTGGCAGAGTGGCCTCTGCCGCAGAATGACTGTGAGCTGTGAGCTGTGAGCTCTTGAAGGGGATAGTGCTGGGTGTTATGCTGTCATAAAAAATTGTCTTGAGTATTAGTTTTGGTCTGTGACAAGGTGCCAGGCGGTGCTGACATTTATTCAGTGTCCACTCACTACTGCTGCATTTATGCTGGGGGCTTCTTATCTGTGCGTCCAGGTTGAGGTCCAAGTTCCGACGCTCCGTGCTCCGTGCTTCGTGGTCCCTCAGCTCGTCTGTCAGTGCACAACGAAATATTATTGTTGTAACTGCTTGGGCTGCTGCTGTTGCTGCTGTTTCCCCCTAATGACAAACAAAAATCAACAGCATGCAAAAGGTGGACGCTGGGAATCTAGTATGCAAATCCGTTTTTTATTTTATACAATTATTCTTTCCCATTGTTTTGTTCCGCGAATGCTCAAGCACTCAGTGAAAAAACAAAATATTTGAATGAAATATGAAAACAGAAGCGCAGTCCTGCTTGAAGAATTAGCTAATCAACTGTTTGTTTTATGTTCGCCTGAAACTTGACTTTAATAATCCGGTGAAATGAAGTTTGCGATCGATATTTGCTTTTGATTCAATTTGCCACCAAGGCTTAAAGAGCTCTAATTATACGGTCTGCAGTTGTTAAATTGCCAGTGAAAGAAGAAGAAGAGCCTAAGTCGTTTGAGCACATTTGACAATGGATCTGAGGGATAGGCAGCTATGTGGAGTGGGGTAACTGTGTGCATCCATCATGCGACGGTGACATTTGCAACTGTCAAAAGTTTTCGCAGCTTGTCGCTAAATTTGCACTGATTGACAGAACGAAATGTTGGCGCATATGTCACTTGACTCCGTTGAAGATGGAGAGGCGGAAATGTTATGCTAATGAGTTACTGCATGCATACGTATGCAGCTGAATGTGTGCTGCAGCCTGCAACTGCACATGTCTTTGTGAATTGACGACCTTTACTCCCTTGGGCGCAGAGTAAAGAAACAATTTCATAAATTTGCAAAAAGCAAACAATAACAACATAGAAGTCGACGTCGACGTCGATGTCGACGTCAACGTATACGTCGGCATCGACATCAGTTACCATAACAAATTCAACCCGAACACTGACACCGACAACGTGATGACACTTTGTGTTTTATATAAGTATTTCTTATATTTTTAGGAGATTTTTGTAGTTGCTGCAGCGCCGTTTTGCATGTCATTTTCAATTAAGGACTGTATCATATCAAATAGGAGAGTTAATTGCTTTTGAGTCTAGGTAGAGAAAGTGAGAGAAAATGAAAGAGAAAGAGAAAGAGAGACGAGAGATAAATTGAAATTGTTGCCATAGAAAATATTTTTTATTTCGATAAGACCTTAAGGTTTTTTGCACATATAATAATCTATCGACTTGGAGAAAGAGAAAGATTTCCTCAATTCCACAAAGCACATATTTAGGTAAGCAATTTAGTTCCGCATCTCATGCTGTGCGTCATTATTAATCAATGGCCGTGGGGGCTTGGGTTGATTAAATAGGAGCGTTAAAGCAACTGCCACAGACATATGTACACTCACACCTATTGCCAGCATTACTTTGTGTGCACTGAGTGTGCGTGTGAGTGTGTTTAGTTTTGCAGTCGACTCTAATCAGTGAATCAAATTGTATTTGATTTATGATTGCCTTTGATTTGCGCCTCAGTCTCAAGGGCCTCCTGCTGTTTAATGAATTATGTATGGCGCTTCAAAAAAATAGGTTTACTCTTGCCAAACTGCGGCGACGACTATTTGATTAGTTCTTTTAATGTATGAAACAATTCATTCTGTGCACATTGATAAATTAATGTAAGAAAATAGATGTTGGACGTAATTACAAATTATTAAATTAACAAAAAACACATATAAAAACAAAATGAAAATTCTATGTTTTTGAAAAACTCCTTACCCAGCTTGCTCGAACTTTTATCTTATTTATTTTCAAAGTTCATTCATGTGTATGCAAGAGGATCAGCGGATTTCGTTTTTGAGTCGATAATATTAGGTGTATATACATATAAGCTGCTGTCGAAATGCTTTTGTATACAGTAATAAATGCCACAATGGCAATGCCTACATTAGAGCGCATGATATGATCTCAGAAAGCGAGGAGCTTCAGCGACAGCAGCAGAGCTGTTCTAATGTCGTGGCCATGTCTTGGATTGCTGTCATGGCAGCTTCTTGTTTGTCGTCTGCATTTTGGTGACATTTTTGCCATTAGCCAAATGTCAATGCTCAACGGCAAGTGGTAAGAAGCACTTATAATAGATGGGATTTACAATTGTCGTCAACAAGAGCAAGAACAACAAAAGTGAAATCAGACAGAAGCGGGGCGAGGCATGAGGCAGGTCCGAGCAGGACGTAGCAGCCTGTCGGCTGTCGGCTGTCAGCTACCGGTTGCTGATTCTTGGGGGCTCACTTAGCAGCTTCTCATGTTTGGATTTTGGAGGAGGTTGCGCGATAAAAGAATGGCACTAAAGCAGTTTGATCGCTGCCTTGGGGTAACTGCTGGTGCAACCGTCTGGTCCGGGTGAGCTATCATGTTGTTGTTGTCCTTATTGCCTGACGGCACCTGACAGTAAAGTCTTGCACAAGATAATTTGAATAATTTCACTGACCCGAGCCAATCACCCAAACTCCTGAAAGGCATACTAGCAAAAATCATCATTTCCATTCACTCTACTGTCTGCTATATACCGCCTTCTACCCGCTGCCCGCTGCCCGTTGCCCACTGCCTTCCGGCTTTTGCATTCTTCCTGCTGCTTGCTGCCTCCTGCTGACAAATGGTTTTTAAATCACCTGTCCAACTCTTTGCACTTTTTGCAGAACTCGTTCTTTTTTACCAATTTTGGCGTTAGGGCATCTCACTGGCAATTCGTTACCTCGCATTTGAAATTAACAGCCAACTTTTGCACGCATATCTTACAAGGCTGATGCAACGTGGCGTATGCGTAACCACAATGAGAACCTCTCCTGTCTGTTGGGCAGCATGACGGCTTATTATCAAGCAAGGGCAGCGGCAGCACTTTGCACACGTGCCACACGTTGAGCAGAGGGAGGAAAGTGCTCATCCATGGTTGCTGCACTTGTCGTGTGATGGATTAAACGGCTCTTAAGCTGCAGCCGAGCGATAAGCGACGCTCATGGCAAGCCATTTTTGAGCTGCCAGTGGCATTGCCACGCCCACTGCCCAATGCCATTGCCATTTGCAACTCACTCTGAAAACACCTCAGCTCTGAAAGCTGGCAATTAAAGTCCGTTTTAAAATTGAAATGTAATTTTGTCAGTATGAATATATGGCCAAGCAGCAGACAGCAGTCAAGAGCTTGAATACGAATAATCCCCAACAAGAGGGGAAGTTTCACTGCAGTGCAGTGCACGTATGCGGAGAATTGTAAGCACTTAAGGAAAAGCAAATTTTCGGAACCCAAAGCAGAGATAGTAAGCAAAAACTAAATAAAATACAAAATAAAAATGTAATAAATTCGTTCTGATTGCTAGACGAATGTGATTCAATTAGTAAATAATTTAAGATGTTAAATGAATACACAAGACGTACAACGTATTTATAAGCATAACTGTAAATGGAAAATTCTCCGCATCACTGGAAAATGTTCTGCAAGTACGGCACACAATTATACCGATTAACAATGCAGTCGTTGCACATACACATAATAATCCTAATAATGCCCGGACCACTTAAGCTGCGAAGATTTGCGAATGGAATTCAGACGTAGCTCGAGTTGGACAGCTCAATGGGTGGAATGTTTAGTTTCTGCTGCCTGTGTACCAAATGCGTGCTCCAAATATAGATGTATTTATGTAATATTATACATGCCTGTAGGAGAAGAGCTGCAACTCATAAAACCAAATCAGCAAATCGGATTTGATGGTCAAGTGTATTGTGTGTGGGTGGCGATTATGCAATTCTCATGCTTCATGCTTCGTTTTTATAGTTGGTTTGTTTATGCAATGTATGAAACAATTGCCGGCATGCATGTGTGAGCTTGTGTGTGTGCATATGTATGCTATACATATATATATATATATATATATATGAGCACAAATGCCCCCTGTCGAGGCTTGGCATGCGATCAAATGAAGATGCCTAATAGAGATTTTGTGACCGCCGGCATTCGGCGCTCGCTGTTGCATGCGGATGCGTTTGATTGGTTTTAAATTACATTTTCGGGCAACAGCTCTTGATTTATTGAGTTGCTATTGAAAATTATGTGACGGCTAATATTTTCACATGCATTATGCCGAAATGTTTGTAAGCATCAACAATTTGTAGGCGCCTTTTGGGGTGGGCCTCAATGCAAATACAAACCTAAAACAATTTCGGTGTTAAATATTCCAAATGTTTATTGGACTGATTAATTTGCATTCCTCACAAATCTATAGAGCCTAAAATGTAGCATATTAAATAAATAAAACAAAATGTAAACCGTTTGCAATTTAAATGAATGCAAACGAATGTCATCGTAATTATATGCTTTAAGCAATGATTATTACTTTAATATTTATATTTACATCATAAGAGCAAATAAACTGGAGAGAGGTAGTCTTTAGTCACGGTTGACACGGTCAGATCAGGGTAGTTTTCAGTCGGATACACCTCACTGGTTGGTCTTATCTGCATCTGCTCGCCTTAATTTAAACTTTTATTTCATTTTTCATTTATCTTGTACTATTTTGTAGTAACAATTTCGGTAATTTCATTACTGTGACATTACATTAGCATTTCCAAATTATACAACTGTCCGGGGCCTCTGCTGCGTCGCCCCGACGGAACAAACTTTGTGCAGCTGCACATCCGTTTTGATGACGACGCTTCCAGCGGCCTAGAGGCATAAGTAAAATCAAGAAAGATGCGCTGTGCAGGGCAGACCCAAACACAAACACCAACACCAACACAAACCGAACACAACCGAACCGAACCGAACCGAACCGAAAGATAAACATTTGCCACAATACCCGGCAGTGGCCATCAATGGCAGACGCTCTGAATGGCAATGGCCATGCCAATGGCATACGGTAGTCCACGACAATCATCGATGAATTGGACGACAAAGTTTGCAACCGGACGCGGACGCGGACTCCGACGCGAACTCGAACTCGAAGTCGAACTCGAGCGCGGACTGCCACTCCTATTTCAGCTAGAAGCCCAAAGTCCAACTCCCAACTCCCAACTCCCAACTCCCAACTCCCAACGTCCAACTGCTGTTTTATGCTTGTCTCAGCTACAATATTGGTGTTGGGGCTCTGCGTACATAGTTCACTACAGTTGGAAAATTACTTATTTTTCAATTGTTGGTCCCCCCCCCCTTCGAATGCCATTTGGCATTGTTGTAGCCACTGCCGCCATGCAATCTTGATTACTGTCAGTGGCAGCAGTTGTATTTAAAATTGGCTAACAAGTTGTACAGCATTTGCCAAAAGAAATGGGCATGAGGGCGCTGTGAACGACGCTCCTTTTGCTGCTTTTAACTTTTCATTTAGTTTTTCCAGCCTCCATGCTGCACGCCACCTCCACCATCTCTCCCTCTCTCCGCCTCTCTTTCACTCCCTCATCCATTGTTCAGCCAGAGTCACAGTGTGGCAAGTTGGCTCTCTTTTCATATCAGCGAAATTCTCAATGATCTGTCGATGCGGCGCCTCCCGCCATAACTTCATGCGCTCCCCTAGGTCTCACTTCACTGCATTCTTTTGCTATTTTGCCATTTTGTTATTTGTTTTCGTGCTTTCGTTGCCCAACAGTTGTGATTTTGTGTTTTTGTTAGACTTGCTATACCCTCTATTGTGTAGAAGAATTCGAGTATGCCAACTCAAACATATCCTAGTAAAAACTAAATACAGTTAATAAATTACGAGAGAAAATAAATTAAAATAAAAAGGTGATTCTGTTATATGTCATCCTAATGGAATCCGGCCTTCCCACATGTTGGTTAATCATAGCTGTGCATGCCCTGTTCGCGTATGTTTCTAAGGCAACATGATTCTGTTTGATTCCGCCATTGTGTTTGTCGTAGTTGCGTGTGTCTGTGTGCCGTTGTGCCGTTGTGCATTGTGCACATTTGTGCGGCAATAATTTGATGTTCATGGGATATTGTCATTTGTTGCAATTGCCCAGACTGCCCTGGCTATGCGATGCTGACATTGATAGCGTCACGGGATTTAAAAAAAAGACGTAAATTTGCAATTGCTTTCATGGACTTTTCATGGATTTATTTGCAAATTACGGGACGCGCTTTAGCTAATCAGGGCCTGACAAAATGACCCACAAAATAAACAATTTTATTGTTTCGTATAGCAAATACAAATGGATGGTCAGCCACAAAGACTTTGCGCTCCGGATTGGCTTTGACAGCACGATTTTTAGTGGCTGCAAAAGTAAATAGCTTAGAAATTGAAAATCTGCATTAACGCAAGTGATCCTCACATTCGTCAATATCAGTTGTACATCCAGCCTCGTTTATACTCAAAGACAGTTTTTGCCTTGCCTCAGTTATTGGATGTGGCGCCTTCTTTGCAAACAGTCCTTTCAAGTCAGCGACCCCGTTCTTGAAGATGCGCTTTACTCCCAGCTATCGTTAATTATATGTTCAAGGATGCTGCTTTTGAATAAAGGAATGCACTCTCACTCACATTCTTCAGCGGTTCCTTCAGATCCACATCACACTCGATCTTGAATCTGGGCAGAGTAACATCAACATCATGCATCACTGACTTCAGGGCTACTTCGTTTAGGTCAATCTTCTCAAGCTTCGATTCCAGCTCCGAAATTCCCAATTCTGCCAGGGGTAAAATTATAAGCAGACTTAGGTCCGATTCTTCAAAGGGCAGTTGGAGAATACGCGAGCTCAGTTTCTTGGACTCGCCATAGCGGAATTCACCGATCTGAGGGCATACATCAATTAATATAACAAATATATAGTACTTTACTGCTAGTAAGAAGGAGGTAAGTTGGATCCACCTGTCGCATCATAGGAAGCTGCATTTTCTGTTCCGCACTTATCGTGAAGTCTCCTAACATAGTGTTCTTCTCGGGAAATCTTTTGGTCCACTTGGCTCGAAAGTAAACCGTGTTGACCAAGAAAATCCTTGACTCCAAGGTGAAAGCATCCGGAGTGAGCAACTTGCGTACAGTATTAAAGGTTTGTCGCTGAAGCCATGAATTGACCTGATGCATCGAGCCTTCGGCATCCAAAAAGTTTAAAGCATCTGCTCGAGTATTGAAGAATTCGCCTGCTTGTGAGTTGAAGTCGGGATGCACGTCCTGCTCGTTCGTAATATATAGACCGGTGGCCAGGCGCATGGAGACGCCTTTCTCGTTGCACACACAATCCTTGCTTATGGACTCAGCGTGTTGCTTGGCGATTGCCATCTTCTTGGCTGGCCCCAGCATCAGTCCGGAACGCAGCTCGCCCGCAGTCTTGCCGCCTGCGGCCATGAACACAAGAGTCAAGGCACTGCGTGCGCCAGCGGGTGATATGAGTAGATTCTGAGCCCTCAATTCCTCATTTTTGTTCACCACGCGCAGAAAGTTTCGCGCGAACAGAATTTGATTCGGAGTCGGTGGCGTGAGTAGAGGGCCCCCATGTGCCATGTTGGTGTTATGAAAGCAATGCAGTTTTTGTACAGTGTTGTGTTTACTTAATACATTTTCAGTTACTGGAAAAGTGAAATAGAGCTGCTTACCTTGTTAAGTAAACTTGTTTCCTTCTCTGAATGACAGTTAAGGTTTTAGTGTTGATTTCAATTTTTATCAAAATTGAATAACTGTGCATTGGTATTGCCTTGGATAGTCGACTTTCGATAGGTATACAATTGAAAAGCAGCTGCTGCTCAATTATAAATCAGTTCAATTATAATTCAGATGTCACAACAGGAAGTCAATAGCGAAGGGTCTTTGCTCTGACTGCCGACTTTGTGTGCTCAATTGCAGCCAGTGCGCCATTTGTTTTCTCATTCAACCTCTTGGCCTCAGAGACCGCCGTTTGTTTGACTGCTGTGTATTCACCTGTCTCTGTCGCCCTTAAGAGGTGTCTACATATTTCAATTGACAGGGATGGTTACCCTTGCCATTGCAGCTACGCGTCGCTTCGCGCATAATTTGCGCCTGATTGCGCAGCTTATGCGCCCAATGGATTTGAATTTATATTTCAATTTCATTTGGCACACCTTTTAATGTCACACACACACTCGCATATTGGCGTATACAATAGGACATTCACACAGACGAACACAGAGGTACAGTCAAACACACATACGCACAGCGCACACACACAGCCAGACGTGAAACGCCGATGCACTCAATCATGCATTTGATCATGCACTCGGTTGGCGCAAATGAACAAATTTTCCCTCTGATTGAACCGTTTAAGTGTAATTCGTTTACGGTTCAATTTAATTGATTTGTAAAAACAATGAACCTCCGTATGAATAATGAGCGGGCTTCCAATTCGATTGTCTTGTGCTGAGCGTAAAAGTCCCGGCTGAAATATAAAATTAATATTGAATTGTCAAAATGCCATAGGGCGGATGCGAAAAGTTTGAAGTCCTCAGTATCAGCATTTCAATATCAATAGCTGCATTTGGTATTCGCCATCAATATTCAAATCGCCACTAATTGCGTTTTAACGAAGTGCCTGAAGGTATGCTATACTAGAGTGCGCGACACAGCAGCAGCAGCAGCAGCAGACGACCGGATATCCGTGAAATTTGGTAGTATATTGTGCTTATGCAGCTTAGACGCGAAACAAAATGAAACAATTTTAAATTGACAATGGAAGTAAATGCTAGAACGAGCAGCTGTAGCTCACTGGCAAATTTCTTGAGCGCCCAAAGCTATCATTTTCGATTGTGAAAGTTTCTGTGTGTGCTGCGGTCGTACCACCCGCCCAGCCCAGCGCCGCTCAACCAATTCAATCCAAACCACATGTCGAACCACTACGCAGCTACTACTTCCGCCGGCATATGCAGCGCGCTCTGCAGATTCAGAGGAAACTAGTTTGCGGTTGCCCTCACTTCAAATCTTAAATGGCCCACAAGGTTTCGAATTCGGGCTTGAGTTTCAGTTTGGGCATGAGTTTGAGTTGGGGCTGAATCGAACCGCAATAAATATGAAATTTAGTTGAAATTCTCTGAATGTGATACAATAGCAGGCAAATTGCATAGAGTTCGCTTTTGTTGGGGATTCAAATAAGCCTCATCTCCAAACGCTATGATAATTTAATTTCACAGTTGCCATATTTGAGCAAGCGGAATGATGCGATTCGATATTCTAATAAAATACCGTCTGCCTGTACTTCTTTTTTTTTTTTTCTCATTTAATTTGAGTGTTCAATCCGACGAGTGGCGCACGTTCGATAAATCCTGACGACGTATAAGCTTTGTCTACATTTGAGTTACTCTTAATTTTATGTAAGTGTGTGGTGTCATGTATGTTAATTGTATTTGCTTTGAAGTTATGCACAGAAGCGGCCTGACTTTGTCCATTCAATTTGAGGTCCGTTTGACAAAGAAGCAAATATCGAATGGCTAATGCCAAATGGCAAATGGCAAATGGCAAATGCCAAATGTCGCAGCATAATTGTCACTAAGTATGTCAAACACGTTGCCAAGCAAACGCAACGTTGGCCGCAATCGCAAGCTGAGAGTGTAGTTGTAGTTGTAGTTGTAGTTGTAGTTGTAGTTGTAACTGTAGTTGTAGTGTTGTTGTAGTTGTAGTTGTAGTTGTAGTTGTAGTTTTAACTGTAGTTGTAGTGTTGTTGTAGTTGTAGTTGTAATTCTCGTAGCTACAGTTGCAGTTGTAGTTCAGTTCGAAGACAATCGGGGCTCAATAATTAATTGTTTGTCACACTTGTGTAATGTATTTTGCATTTGCAATTACTCGATACAATAGCAGGCAAATTGCATAGAGTTCGCTTTTGTTGGGGATTCAAATAAGCCTCATCTCCAAACGCTATGATAATTTAATTTCACAGTTGCCATATTTGAGCAAGCGGAATGATGCGATTCGATATTCTAATAAAATACCGTCTGCCTGTACTTCTTTTTTTTTTTTTCTCATTTAATTTGAGTGTTCAATCCGACGAGTGGCGCACGTTCGATAAATCCTGACGACGTATAAGCTTTGTCTACATTTGAGTTACTCTTAATTTTATGTAAGTGTGTGGTGTCATGTATGTTAATTGTATTTGCTTTGAAGTTATGCACAGAAGCGGCCTGACTTTGTCCATTCAATTTGAGGTCCGTTTGACAAAGAAGCAAATATCGAATGGCTAATGCCAAATGGCAAATGGCAAATGGCAAATGCCAAATGTCGCAGCATAATTGTCACTAAGTATGTCAAACACGTTGCCAAGCAAACGCAACGTTGGCCGCAATCGCAAGCTGAGAGTGTAGTTGTAGTTGTAGTTGTAGTTGTAGTTGTAACTGTAGTTGTAGTGTTGTTGTAGTTGTAGTTGTAGTTGTAGTTGTAGTTGTAGTTTTAACTGTAGTTGTAGTGTTGTTGTAGTTGTAGTTGTAATTCTCGTAGCTACAGTTGCAGTTGTAGTTCAGTTCGAAGACAATCGGGGCTCAATAATTAATTGTTTGTCACACTTGTGTAATGTATTTTGCATTTGCAATTACTCGATTGCTGCTACACGCACGCACGCACTTATTTATTTATTAATTAAATCATTCATTGTTCAATCAGACCAGTGAGAATCGTTGCAGCTGTCTAGAATGTTTTCCCATCTTGCATGCACACAGCACGCAGCGCACAGCTCACAAGACACAACACAGCATCAGGTAGGAGGAATGGCAGGTAACTAATCAATGAGAACAACTCCCTGAGCTGCTGTCGGGCGCATTCATCATTTAATTAGTTTCCTTTTCCACAGTGCGAGAATTGTCTGATTTGTGGTAAATGATTTCAATAAATTAGTGCAAGTTCGGAAAATCATCGCAAGGCATCTCGTAAGAGGGATAGGGGACTGTAGAGCTCCTCTGCTTCTCTCTAAATTCGTTAAACTGCATCAATTGATTATTTTCCGGCATCTTACCATTTCCATTGTCGATTTTAATTTTTTTCTTCTTTTATCGAGAGAAAACTGTTCGTATTTGTTTAGGCTTATGGCCAAGACGATAATACCGTCTCAAGCGCAGACAAATGCCAGCAATAAGCCAAAACAAATTTATGCACTTAATGCACTGAATTTGATATACCCTTACTTCCGACATACTCTTATTTCGTAATTCAGCTTGAGTGAATAGTATTATATGAGCTCCCGCTCCTCAGTTGCATACTTATAGACAAATAATTTATTTTTGTTACAAATTTTGCCATAAAGTTGAGGCTACTCAACGGCCGACAAGTGTATCCCAACAATGCAGGAAGAAACAATAAAAATACGATTTTATGTCTATGACAGGGTTGAGTAGGTAAACACACACACACACACGTACGAGGCAAAGAGAGATAGATAGTCAAGAGTGTAGAGCTCTCCAGAAACGCTAGACATTGGCTAAATTTAAACAGCAGAAGCACATAGATGGCCGAACCCACCATAATACACACACTTACACTGACACACACACACACACACACACACACACAACGTCGGGAGAAATACGAAGAGCTGAATTTCCTGTGCCTTTCTTCGATTTGATTTTTCATTTCCGCTGCAAATGGTGACAAGGCGAAGTGAAACTTGAAACAGCATGTGAGCATGGCTATTTGTGTTCTGTGTGTTGATTTCTTGTGAAATATCAATACACCAAGGAGCAAGGCAAACACACACGTGTACACAGAATTGATGTGACAATTTACCTCAAAGTCCACTCGAGAGAGCTCAAGTTGGGCTTACGCTACTTGTCTTTGGGAGAGCAATCGTTCGTTTGCAGTAAATTTAAACAAAGGCCGAAAACGAATTTGCTTGGCGACGACAGCGACGACAGCGACGGAGACTACATATGTGCAACCGCAGTTGATTGGTCAACAGTGTCAGTGACAATCATTAACACAAATCAATAGGATTAACAATATTCTGACCCAGCTCATCGCACTGGCAGCAGTATCAGACACGGCTCTGTTAATGGCATTGTTCAACTTAATGCCGAATTCAACGCGTTTGCCACCGCAGAATCACATTCGCACACACATGCACACATTCACACAAAAACACACAGCATAC
Source organism: Drosophila mayaguana (assembly GCA_037075325.1). Lineage (NCBI taxonomy): Eukaryota > Metazoa > Arthropoda > Insecta > Diptera > Drosophilidae > Drosophila > Drosophila mayaguana. Next base: position 153,207 of record JBAMCG010000016.1, on the reverse strand, counting down.
ATACAGACTCGCAGCCACGCACACATGCATAAAGAGTAAATACAAATCAACATGACAGACACAGACTTAATCCGAAAGTAGTGCAAAGTAAATTGAATGCATGACCGAAAAAGGGAACTGAACGCCATGTCCAGAAATGGTTAGCACTTAATTTCCTATTTGTGCTTTTCGAATGTGAAGCCTCTGCCCCGGACATGTTCCCATGTTTTGCATGTCCTTGCTTCCAAAGAGATTTCTCGCAGCTCCTTTTATAGCGGCGTTCAGAGCTCGGGAGAGCTCGGCACAGACACTGAAGCAGTATGCATTTAAAAACAGTAATTCAATTTCAGTTATTGGCAGTTGCTATTGACCACACTGAGAGTACAATGGATAACCGGCAAGCACTGCGCGAGGGGGAACAGAGCTGAATCTTGTTGGTCAGCCAGCATCTGAAATGCTCTAAGTCAAGTGCATGACTTATTTTGCACCGCAATTTGCAGACAGTTTTTAGTTTTAATTGAGCCCTCGAGCCGTAGAGTCTTATTGTTAGCTAACTTGAACCTCAACTGGTGGAAAATCAGTTTCAGACCGGTCTTAACTTATGGTAATAACTCAAGACTCGCAGGCAACAGGGTTTGCAACTTTATCAAAGTATAAAATGTTAGTTAAAACCCACAATACCAACAACACGCAATTCCAAAAGTTGCTGCCAAGAGACTTTTCCACTCACAAATGCCAAATGGCGGCGAACACGCAGTTCCTAACTCCTAACCTTTGCCGGGCACGCACGGCTGCCTCGCTTAATTTTGTTGTCAACTGCTATCCGGCATTAACTACCTTATAGCCACTATACCAATACCAAAGAAGCCCACAGCCAGCCGGGAGTCGCCGTGTGCTCTGCTCTCTGCGCAGCATAATTCTCTCGAAATGTTAAAACATGTGCGAAACTTTTGCACCAAAAATTCGTTAACTGTCAAAATGTTGTGTCGAGTGTAAAGCAAATCAGGTAAAATGCCACAACATTTTGCAGATTGGAAGTGAGGCGATTGTGTGTGGACAGGTGTTGGCGTGCTTTTAACTTTTCAACTGAGTGCTGTACTGTAAATTGTAAAGTGTAAACTGTAAACTGTTAGCTGGAAGCTGTAAATTGTAAATGCTTTCTGTTTATTTGTTATTTTTGAATGTCGCCAAACTTTTTTGGCATGCATGCCTCTGATTTACTCGTTCGACATTAAATAACTTTTGATTGTCATGGAAACTGAAATGTCAGCATCGACGCATAATTAAGGGAGTTAAGCAGTGACCAGCTCAAATGAGACTCTACTGTTCTTGTCTGCCACATAATTGATTTGGCCGGAGCACAGCCATTCGTTACGCTCTCCTATTCGCAATTATGATGCTGATAATGAAGCTGCCGATAATGATGACGCACGTTCGCGCAGAGACTAGTTCTTTGTTACTAGCACCTGAACGTGAGCACAGCTCCCACTTTGAATTTGCTTCCCTTTCGATGGGTATCTCTCTCTCTCTCTCTGTGTGTGTGTGTGTGTGTGTGTGTGTGTGTGTGTGGGTGGGTGTCTGTGCCGGAGTGCATTGGAAATGCTGTCCATGTTGATTTATTCATTAATGTAGCGAGCTGACCAAAGTAGATTCTGGTCCCATCATGTGGCCATGTTTTTGATCTTCTGCTGACTCGGGGCTAGCAACAAAAAACTGTTATTCTCTAATTGGACAAAGGAGAGTCAGCAACGATAGTTAGTGCCAAGTCAAATGTTTAGCTTAAACATTTAAAAAATCTTTGGCATTTATTTTTGCTGCCCGGCTAAACGATGTGTAAACACTTGCATGCTCAAATTGGGAAGCAAAAAAGAAACTTTGCCGAGCTTGTGGGTAAAGAGCGGTTATTTGACTTGGAGGAAGTGAAACTAGGAAATTGGTATGTTGCGTGTAGGCAGTGCAGCGTAGACGGATGCACAAGTCTGCAAATCCGGAAATGTGGCTTACTGAATATGTTGACAGTGAGAAAATGTACACCTAGCAGGAAGAGCCTGTATTTAGATCAAGCTCGGCTTTCTCTGTACGCTGAGTTGGGCGGAAGTGTCGGTTGACTTGATGGTAGCTAACTGTTGGCTAAACGTTGCCTTTGCCCATAGCAGATGTCATCATCATCTGTTTTCAGGTGAAGCAGGAGGCGCGGATACCGCAGCTTTCGCCTGTTTTGGCCACAAGCTGTCTGTTGACAGTTGCTGTTGTTGCTGTTGTTGCGAACCAGCTAATGGGCCATTGTGGTTTGTTTTTAGGTTTTGAACTTATGGGACTACTTCGCACCTTTTGCATGCTCGGACAACCGACGCGTCGCGACGCGCCACTTGGGGCAACGTGTCGTATGATTAACGCTGACGTGGCCAAACAGTCAGCTAGTTGCCCACAGTAAGTGAACCATTATCTGTGCTGCTTTCAACCGTTATTGATAAGGCAAAAAGGGTTTGCTGCGCACGAATATTTTGTAGATTTATTTGGCTTCTGCTGGCATATATATGCAGATATATCTGCAGGTTTCTGATCGGAGCGGACCAGTCATTAAAATGAAAAATAGTCCGAGTTATTCGAGCAACGGACCTTTGGCGCTTCATATCTACGTAGCTTGAAACTTTTCCGTTAATTTTTTGCTCGGCTGCCCCTCTGAAAATTCAGGGGCAATGTTAATTTTAATGGCATCTTGCCCTTGCTAATTAACCATTTAAGACTAAAAATACCCTTACAGCAAGTGGAAGGCCGCTGCTGGCTGCTGTAAAAAATGGCAAAGCAGCTCACAAAAAGAGGTTATGACAAAGTTTAACTTTGTTGTAACTTGTTCGTTTGTCAACTTTTAAGCGGCTTGGCGCGAAGTTATTGCTATTTATTTTGCATCATTTTCAGCTCCACGAAGAGAGCGACCCAAGCAGCGTGTCAAAGTAAAGTGACTCCATAATTAAGCCAGCAATAAAACTGACGATGACAAAGAGTAGTTTAAGTAAAAAATATACAAAACGAAAGTATATGAAGTTATATTGGCCGTGGTGAAGATTAAATATCCTCAAATAACGGCTACGATTATATTTGAACTGAGAGCGAGCCAATACCGAAGAGCTCGTTCCACAGACAGCTCTATTAGCAGAGTTGGAGTCTAACATCTCAAGAAGCAAACAAATAATCATAATAATAATCAAGTGGACATAGAAGAGCATGGCATGTGCCTCTTTAATGGAGAGCAGTCCTCGTGTATTTCGTGAATTGTTTGTATGCTCTTGCAGGAGCCAGGGTATCGAAATACTGAAAAAGTTATGAATGGCGGCACGAAACTTCTGCTGTGCCAGGAAATAAGCAGCGTCAGAGCTGGCGACAAAGTTATTTGACTGGCGTGCAAAATGTTACCGCTAATGACCAGCTGGCCATGCATTTACTTCACCTCGCCTACTCCCCTACTCGCCTGCTCCCCTACTCCCTTACTGTTTTACTCAGCCTAGTTACGGGGGAGCTTCTGCTTAATAATTCCGGCTGCCGCCAATTACACAGCTAATTTTCAGATTTCTTTGCATTTTCATAACAGTTCTCAATGAACTTTAAGCAGGAGCAGCTTAAACACATAAACAGAGAATTTCTGACTTTTCAGCAACTTTGCGATCTATTTCATGAACTCTACACCTGCAGATAAGCAACGTGAAAACTTTGAGCATGCGGTCAATTGGCGATTGGGTAAATCCTGATAATTAGGAAGCATCTCCTCCCAGTTGGGCCACAACTCTCACAACTGGCACGCCCATGGCCCGTGGCCCATGGTCCATGGCTGATGCAGCAGCAATCGAGCACTAAAGGCTACTGATTCACTGATTGCAATTGACTGCGAGTGACTTTCAATCACATAGTATTTAATTTCCCAAAGCGAGTTTGTGTCGACATTGGAGGCACACATACCAATGCGTATATTCGAGTATGTATTTATGTGAATGCTACACACACACATACACATACACACAAACAGGGAAAAACTTTCACAGCTCTTGCTCTCGGAAACCGAACTGGAAACGAGCTTGCTTGCCTTGCCTTATGCCATAAAATTTAAAAATTGATGATTATTTCTGCTGTGGGTTTTGTATGGGACTTTGGCGCAGCAGTTTTTGTTGTTTGTTGTTTTCATCGGTTTGGTTTGGTTTATTTCGCTTCTGGTTTTGACCTTTTTAGAGATTTGGGATTTGATTTTTGTATTTTGTATATGTAGATGGAGATGTTATGGATTAGTTCTAATTACAGGCTCATGACTACATCTCAATTTGTTGGCATCACATTTCACCAACGGATTAACGAAACCATCAGCCAACACCCCAGCTCGCTTCCATGAGCGAAAAATAAACGCTAAAATATTGCAACGCTTGTATCAAGTGATAAAATTACACTCGGTGTGTATGTGTGTGAAGAAGGGAAAGCAACATAGGAGGTCTAGGCAAAGGATAAAATGTTAAAAGCAGGCAGAGCGTAGAGTATGGAGTATGGAGTGTGGAGTGTGGAGTGGGGAGTGTGGAGTGGTCCACAAGAAGAAGTGGCCCGGCTTTAAAAGCTCAAGCTGAAGCTGGAGCTGTCATCGTCATCTCCAACTCGTGCGTTGCTATGGCCATTGTTACTGCTGCGTCTGCTGCTGTGCTGCTGTGTGCGTAGCAGCGTTTGAAATTGCACCCAAAAGGACAATTAAGCATGAAGTATTTATGTGCCGACGCGCTTCTTAGCTGGAGAAGCAGCAACAGTCGCAACAACAGTAGCAACGCAAAAGTGGCAGCGATGCGTCGCCGGGCCAGAGAAATAATTTCATTATGCTTGCAACTTAATGCCAACTTACTGTTTTACAGCCTGGCAGCAGTGGCAGGAGCTTCTCCTCATCCTGCTCCTTCTCATTCTTACTTCTTCGCACTCGGCACGCTTTTCATTACTGCCGGCCGCATGACTTTGCTTTTAGTTTTTTAGCCCTTTGCTTATGACCAGCTGGAATGGCATCAACTTGGAGTCAGAGTCTGCTGCCAGGGCCTTCTTCCTGTCATGGTTGACTTTATTATGCGCGCTCAGCACTAAATTTTATTGTCAGTTCATGTCATGCTGAATTATGTAGCGCGGCAGCAGCAATAGCACTAGCAGCATTAGCAGCAGCAGCAGCAGCAGCACCAGCACAAACAATAACAACAACAGCAAGAGCATAATCATTGTAATGCATTTTGCCTTTGCCACGTTGAGTTGGACCCTTATTAAATGCATCAAAGCCAAGCGAAGGCTATGGAAGGGATGAGGGTAATGTCATAATTAACATTTGTCACACAGCGAACAACGCGCCGATGCTATAGCACTAGCTCCGAGGGATTCGTCTCAAATTGTATTGTGCATTGACCTGAATCGAACCGAAGCCCCTCGCAGCATAATGAGTAACAGCTTCACAGCCTTTCGACCGCACAAATTCTAGCATATTTAGTAAACAATTTTAATTAAAAGCCAGCAGCAGCACCAACACCAGCACCAGCACCAGAACCAGCGCCAACAACAACGACAACGACAACAACAACTATGCACATTAATTTGCGGCATTTGTTGGACGCGCGCCGTCAACTTTTTAATTCAATCTCAAGAAGAAAAGTTGCGGCCTGACTTTGGGACGTCTGGCCCAAAATAACAGCAGCGCAACGACAACCTCTGTACATGCAATTTAATTTGACAAATTTGGGTGCAAATAGTTTTCGGGGCTGCACAAAAGTTATCCAAAAAGGGACAACAGGAAGTGAGAACATAGGCACAAAAAAAGCAGAAGTAAAATAAAATAAAATAAAAGTAGGTATTGTTGACTCCCAGCTCATTATATTTTTTATTGCAGCAAATAGCAATTCAGCTGCGAATCCGTATTCCCTGTAGAACCAAAGCCAAAAGTAATCAAAAGTCAATGGGACCACTTAAAATGTCGATTTTGTTGCTATATTTGAGATGTTGATTTATTTATTGCATGGCAGCACAAAAGCTTGCTGCGCATTAATCTTTAAGGGCTTAATGCGTATTAAGGCGGAAAAAAATCCGGAATTCCGTATGCTTTGCTCTCAATAAATTGGCCAACAGCAAAAAGTGATACATTTATGCCAGAATAGGACGATACACTGAACGGATAATAAGCGCAGATGCTTTATTAGCTATAAGTTTCGAAGGGTATTCAGCTCTACATATGTTTGGCTGCACGAAAAAGTACAACTCATGCGATTTACTGTGGAAATTATCGTTAAAAGAAAGAATATACTATTTGTATACATAGTATAACTAAAAGGGCTATTGAGCCCTGGGCACAGTCTTAAGATCGTTTTTGGTTACATTTTCGAGTAAAACGATTTGAGCTTGCTGGTCACGATTCCATAGAATTTTTATATTAGGCTTTCGTTTATGGGAAAATTATGTGCAACGTCGCCAGGTTGCTCGCACTCTGCGCGATATTGACACACACACACACACACAAATATGGCGCTTGCAGCTGAGAAATTGTAGCTGAAAGTGGCAAAGTGACAAACCTGGTCGACTGACTGCAACTCCCCTTCCCAGCCGTTTGCTCAACTGTGGGTTTTCTGCTAGTTGCCCACGTACACCAGCGCTCAATAATAGCCTGGGAAGCGGTAGCAGCAGCAGCAGCAGCAATGGCAACGGCGAACAGAAATCCAAGCACGTAATTTTAAATGGCTTTTACTGGCAGTGAACTTAAACTTTACGCTGGCGCACATTAGCTGTCTCTGACAGACTGAAGGAAACATTGGTCGAGTGTTAAATGCAGCTGCCAACTGCCAGTTAGCGCAACAACATGATAGCCATGATAGCCATGACGGCCACGCCCCCAAATACCCGTGGTCTTGTAGGCACTGCGACAGCGTAAAATGGCCGCTAACCGCAATGTTAACTGGCGTATTAATGCCACTTTTTCTCCCACCATATATCTCGCGCACAGGCATACAAATACACATACACATGTATGTGTGCATGTGCGGCTGATGGCCTGACAAAATGACTTATTCCAACAGTTGGGGCTGCTTGACTTTGATTGCATGCATCAAGACGGGTTGGCTGTGGCACCCAGCTGGTCGCATGATTTCCCAAGCAGCACGTTCCGCTGCGGCCATAATTAAACTGTTTTAAGCTGTTAGCGCTCAGCTCTTAGCCAACGCTACGTATGAGCATTATAAATGCACCATAGTTACGAGAGGCTCGGAAAGTATTTTCCGTTTTGAATTATATTCGTTAAACAAAATATATTCAATAAAGCCAAGTTATCAATTGCAAGCACATTTGCCTGCTATCTGAGGGCAGTTGACTATGTATATTAAATTAAGAAATTTAATTGGCGAGTGGGATTCTCCCTGGATATTGGAATTTCAGTGCATTGCCTTCGCTTTAGCCGCTGACTTAAAGGTCCACAATTACTACATTGAATACATTTGCTAGTCTGTTTTCAATCGCAACTCGCACGCAAATCCCCAGGATGCGCAGCATGTCGAGTGCATCATTTGTTATGGCGCAAACGTGGCCAGACAAGACAATGCCACGGGTCAGAGACTGCAACTGGGTTGAAACTACGTGTTGGCCGGCATGCAAAGTGAGCATGTCTTGAATTATGAAACGCGGGTTAAAAGCACATGCCAAAAAAATGCAAAACGAGCGAGCGGCAGAGATCGAATTTTGTGCTACAATGTACATATGCAATGTACGCCACCAGATGTTGCCCAGTAATAGAAAGAGACTATAATTTTAAGGCAATGATATCGTCGCGCTGTCTTTCGTATACCGCAGTCTACTCGGTGGACTCTTTGGGCAACGTTTCTTTTCGTTTCGTCTGGGCAACATATGCTCATCAAAAAGAAGTTAATTTCTGCTGTATGGGTGTGTGTGTGCGTGTGTGTGTGTGTGTGTGTGTGTGTGTGTGTGTGTGTTTGTGTTTGTCTTGTGTCGACTGACATTAAGCTGCTTGTTTGCACAACATCTCAAAGGACAATGACAAGGCGAGCCATACAGCCAGTCAGAGCAGGCAGGCAGTCAACTTGTGTCCGTGCGACAACGTACATGTGTGTAATCCCAGTGCAACTTGAAGCCAAAGATGGAGACGATAGGCGGAGCAGCGAGGCGGACGGAGTAGATGCGGCAAAAGTAGCTGCCAGTGTAGGGACAGTCGGAGTCAGAGTCAGCGCCAGAGCCAGAGTCAGGCTGAAGTTGGCTTTTTTGTATTATTCGTGTTGGCAGTGTGCACTGCTTTTATTATATGTTGCATGTATCCTTAAGGGAAGTTAATTAAATTTACTGACCATGCTATTAAGCAAACAGAGGCTGATGCTGCTGCCATCGTCGGCGTCGCTGCCACTGCATCTCACCCACAGTGTCTGCTTTCCATTGGTGACTGTGTGCAACAAGGATAATACTCAATTAAGCATAAAGCAGCTTGGGTCGCATGTGTTTAAGTGTCACTAGCAAATACGGAGCACAGAGCTTCGCAAGCGCTGCCCAATGTCCAGTAAGCCAGCCGTACTCGTGCCACTGGCCAGGTTAAAGTTAATCGAAAGAACCAACGCCACGAGACTTGGAACGTGGATTTAATTATGATTGACGGCAAGTGCGTTAAATTCAATTTACTGCCTCTATAGCACAGCGAGCACAAAAATTATGTAACAACCATATGGCTAATGCGAAAGCTTAGCTGCTGGAATATCGGGCCTAGCTCGTTAGGCAAAGCAACGAAAAGCTGTTGGCCAATTTCAAATTTCATTTGGGGCTTACAAGAAATTTACTTAAATGTATAAACAATTCTATTTAACACAGCAGTAGCCCTGCAGACAGCTGGGGTCAGGTCGCTCCACTTGGTTTCAACTTAAATGCAATCAGTTCACGTGGCAGAAAAAACTTTGTATTTTCATTTCATTTTTTCTTGGCACTTTAAACTTTAGCCATGCAGCAACGTACATATTTATTTGTATGTTTTGTTTATTTTATCTATGCTTCGTTACACACCAGCACACAAACACACATGCACACACGTGCACACACATATACAGATAGGAACAAACGAAGACTTACACACATAGAGCACTCCCTCAAATTCACATGTTTGTAGTTGCAGTTGTAGTGCTTTAGATAGTTTTCCCCCTAGTTATCCTTTTGGCAGTGGCACTGCCAACTGCCAAAAACCTAAACCGAAACCCGTTCAACGAAACGAACAAAATTCTACTTACGAGTAGAATTGGCCATTTGTGCAATTGCTTTGCCTGAGTGAACTTGCCTATTTTGGCATGACGATGGCAACGTAGGACACACACACAAAAGCCCCCGCCAAAAGGGTTCTTGAATGCTGTTATCATATGGCCAACAGTGCTACGGCTGCCCCAACTTCAACTCCTCTTTCAGCTGCTCGTCGCTGGCAAAAAGTTAACTGAGCGGGCGCCACAGGGAAATGAGAATGCGAACTGACGCTGAATGCTGTTTATTTAAATGTGCTCACACACACACACACACATTCACACACACACATGGGCACACCTGCTTCATGTGTTTGTATTGTGTATTTGTCTGGCACGCCCACTAGGTTGCGCGCCCTTCTTAACGTTCTTTCCATGAATTATTTAGTTTGCACTGCGCTCAAGTGAAAGTTACTTGAAAATTTAATTTCAAAAATTTTTTACTTGCTTTCTTGAGAGTATGCCCTTTGCGCCGTGGCTCAACAGCAACGGGTTAGTAGTAGTATGGAAAAGAAAAGAAAAAGAAGAAACTAGCAAAAAAGCAAATGCATTTTTTGTAAATAAATAACAACGCCAAATGAGATAAAAAGGAAAGAAGTCAGCTACGGCAGTCGCTGGTGCTGTTGCTGTTGCTGTTGCTCTTGCTGCTACTGTAGCTGGCAAATTTATTTAGGAAATCAATGAACGTAGTATAAAGTTCTTGACGTTGAGTGCATAGACAGGTAAATAGATTTACCTTTGTAGATAATTTGGCTGCAGTTGCATCCATAGCCGAAGCCAAGTAGATGATAATTCCACTTTCGTGCCAAATGAGTGCACACTGAAAACTAAAGTGATTCATTATCAAGGCTGATTCATTATCAATTCATTATCAACGAGACTGCGTGGCCAATCGTCATCAGTTCATTTTCAGTTTGGAAGATAAATCAAATGTTGTTAAGCAACATTACCTACCCAAGTACGGCGTATAGGGTATCATTGCGGCCCTCTAATTAAATAGATGCCATAGAAGATCGACAATGCCGTAGCGAATTCAATGAATACATCAGTATGATGGAAATATACGATGCAATACGGCTACCGACTGGATTACGGCGTATTCAGTGCTTGAAGGCAACGTTGGCGCATTTCAAGCATTTGTACATGCCTGCCGCATAATAACTCTGCGTTTTGAACTGAAATTCAATTAAAATGCCACAGCAGACACTCCTGCAGTAAGTTGAATGAGTTGTCCTCGAACTGAAGCTGAAAATGTGAGTTGTGGCCTACTATTACCCAGGGCACATCTGTGGGCAACATCAAAGGGATAGGTAAACAGATTGCGAAAAGCCCCAACAGATATTCTGAGCGCCAATCCTGGTTGCGGTTGCATACCACTAATTTGAGTACTTTGTGACTGCGCGCAGCTTAATAATGTGCCCGGAGCGGATCGTTAAGTTAGCTGTTCATATTTCACAAAGTTGTGTTGCATCGACTTTTCACATCAAAGCCAAAGGTGTCTCATGTTTGAGATTTTAAATAATTCTCATACTCTGTTGAAAATAAGTTTCATATTACTCAACACTTCCGTCATCGACACACACATGCGCTGGCACTGATTCCCAGTTGCTTGGTGTGGTGGTACGTCGACTGTTGGTAGCCGGCTCCGGCTCCTGCTCATGCTTCTGCTCCTACGACTGCTCGTGCTCCTGCTCTTGTTGCCTACCATGGACGCAAAAATACCTTGCGCATGGTCTTCAAAGTGAATGTTGCCAAAAATGAGAAAATATGTGTGTTAAATTATTAAAAATGTTTTTGGCAGCATATCCTGTTAGTAAACGTAGCTATTTCTCATGCCATGCCAAAGGAGGAGAATTCACTGTCTCCACATCGTTGACGGGCACAAATATTTTCGAAATAAATTTTTTAAATCTTTTGCAGACAGCACCACCTGAAAACCATCTTCACATAGTCATCTTCGTCCTCGGTGCGGTCTACAGCTTCTGGCCATTGGCATTCCAGGTGAAGGTCAAATGGAATTCCTCCGGCGACTACAACAGCATCTGCCGCTTACAAAAGTCGCACTTAGCGGCTATTTTACTAATTTTGCTGCATGCTGTGCGCTCTCCCAGCAGCTGCTTGCGAACCCCCTACAAGAAAGGGTCTCTTAGAGATGATATCACAATGGCAGATAGCGGTGTCAGGATAGTATAGAAGAAGGATGAATGCAACAAGACATCAATGCTGTAGCCTGAGACAAAACTAAAGTCATGCAGCGAGGACATATATATTTATTGACTCGATATGTTTTCAATACTTTCAAATATTGAATAATTCACGCGACCATCTCTAGATTCCCTTCGCTGGCCTGCCCACTGCTGCTGCAAACTTTAAGTAACAAGTTGACCTTTAAGTTTTTGCATAAGCGAGGGCTGCAGTTACACGCTGCACCTGCAAACCCTTAGCGCCGCGTAAAATGAACTTCGAAATGTTCTCAGCTTAGCGAGCAGCTGCCTCACGATCCACGGGTCAGCGTCGGGTTTGTGTAATTTTTAATTAGGGACACCCTACCCCAAAAGTACATGTGTCGTGCTTAGCAACCGCAAGTATATTGTAACTGTTGGCTGATGTTGTTGTAAGCCTCACTCAATAACGAAGAAGAAGGAGAAGAAGCGCAGGAAGAAGGAGATGGGGATGCAGATGGAGAAAGAGAAGAAGACAAGTTGGCAAAGCATCAAATTGTTAATTGTGTGTAACAAAGTTATGGGCTCATAGTTGCCCAACCTTTTCATTGCTTCTTTGGCTTTCCGACTGGGCATGGCAGACAGCAGTCCCTTCTGAGCCGTGTCGAGCCTGTGCCAAGAAATTTTAAACCAGTTCAAACAAGGTTCAAAACAAGCAATAAACAAAAAAGCTGTGGAAACAACCAAACATGAAAGAAGAGACATAAACAAGCGCAAAGCAATTGGACCTGAAAAAGAACAAAGAATCGACTTTAAGAGAGGCAAACTAGGTGTGTACTTAAATAGCTGAGGAAATGCGAGCCGAAATTTATATAGCATGACAACGCCCGGACGGACAACCCGAAGAACTTTTGATGTGGAAGTTCGTGCAGACTGTAGACAAATTAAATAAATAAAGAACTGCATATCTTATGCAGTCCAGTGTAAAGAAGAAAAGATTCCTGATGCTTATATTTATGGGAGACATGTGCACTTTGTTCTCCAAGTGCCTACTAAAGTGCCCGCCTCAAAGCAGGAGCTGACAATACCAGATCCAAATAGTATGTTAAGGGATGGATTAATTTACATTTGAATACGATATTATTGCGATACCTCCGACTGCATAAATAATATATAATATATACTATTTCAATTATGTCAACATTCGAAAGATAAGATACATTCACGGCCAAATCATGCTCAACTGCAAAGAGGTGCACACTTTCGGATGAATTACAATTTCGGTAGTGCATACCGTTGGAATGCTGCAGTGCAGCAGTGGGAGTAAAGCCACCCGTAACAGCCAAAAATAGTTTGTTGCCCCAATGCTCCCGCTCTTCGCTCTGCCCCTGCTCAGCTGCAGCAGCAGCGGCGCTCGGTCGCAGCTCTCTTTTTAATGCGAAGTCTGTTTATATTTATGCCGCTTTTAGTGCCAATGGGTGTGTGTGCGAGAGTATGTGTGTGGGTGTTTTTTGTGAGGGGAAGGGGGGTTGAACACGGTCCAGACATTCTTGTTGTGTCTGCTTACCTGTCGTTTGTCGCCTGTTTTTTATTTGTTGTTGCCATCGTGCGACGCCTGTTGTTGATTTTAAATCTGTAGCCTGCTAATGGTAATAATAGACCATTTGGGAGATGGCGCGCGTGCGGGTGCGGGTGCGGATACGGATGCGGATGCGAGGGATTTTTTTGGAGTCTGTTCAACGTTTGTAGGCACTTTAGCAAATTGACTGCACCCATTGAGTGCATTACCAATTAGGACTCCGACGCACCCACACATTTATTTCAAACAAGAATTATTGGCTTAACGCACTCCAATATACATAAATCTTCAGATGGCTAAAAATACAAATCGTAGGAGCAGGACGTCATCTCTGTGCACAGCATGGAAGAATGTGCGACCTGTGCTGTAGGAAATAAGTATTACTGTTAATTGAAAACAAAAATGATATTTCGCTCAAGCCTCAGTAACTTCAAATAAAACCCATGACAATTTAATGTAATTTCAGGTTATTTAAGTCCAAGTATCCACTCAGAGTCCAACTTTAACACTTGAACGCAACCACGAAGTCGTAAAAAGAGTTTTATGTTATTTTTATGGTGATGACAATTGCGTTTGCGTTTGCGTTTGTTTGCCTTTCCTGTTATTGTTGCTTACTCAACATGCATTTATGCACACATCCAGCAACAAACAATTCCACATACATACCACTCCCATACGTAGCTCCGTTTATGGCCCCCATGCTTGTCGATGATACCTGCCAAGGTTCCCTGCAACTTTATTCAAGTATTCGTTTGGCTAAGGCCCCGCCACACAACCTGCTTCTTGACTTGGTTTTTCTTTGTCTCTGTTGGGGACTCGTAGAATCACGAGCACGAGCACGAGCACGAGAACGAGCACGAGCACGAGCACAAACAACGAACATGAGCATGAGCACGAGTATGAAAACGAGAATGGAAATGAGTATAAGCACGAGCACTGCAAATGCAAGTGTCAAATTATTGGCTGTAGCGAAATCCATACAAATTCGATACACTTCAAGTGCACTTGGCGCCAGTTGGCAAATTGGAAGTTGGTTCGCGCCAGCTGCATGCTGTGCACCTGCGGTCGTCGGCGCTCGTCGGTTTGACTTGATGTCATTTAATTTGATTTGCTCGTTCTGCTCTTATTCTCGGTCTGCCAACGTCGCTCGCAATGAGTAAGTTATTTTCGTACAGTGCTCCGACGGCAATGTGCGGACTACACTTGACCATGTACAAACAGCTTTGGAGCCAAAGTGCAGGTGAAACTTGAGTTAACTTTACAAGACCCAAATATAAGCATGTATTTGAATAAGGCACAAGTATTTTCCACCTTAAAGCTAGTACTCAATTCGCTATTAAACTCCTTATTTTAGCTATTCGAACTCGAAATAGTAAAGTTGTTTGAATTATAAGTGAGCTGCCTTCGTCGCAGCCACACGATTTCTTATTTTCTGGCCTGTACAAGTGTGGGCCCATGTTCTCGGGGCTCATGTGTATGTATGTGTGCTTTAACAATGCCCAGACAGTGCTGTCTCTTGAATTTCGTAGCCAGTTTGAGCTCTGTAGCCATTTCATTATGTGCCATTTTCTATGGGCTCGTCTGCAGTTGATGTCATTGTCATTGACAGTTGCTAGCGCTGTGTTATCTAATGTGTGTGCATGTATAGGTGTGTGTCTTTGTGGGTGTGGGTGTTTGCTAGTTTGTGCTAGTTCTCGTTCTGGCAGTTGCCACAAGCAAAAGCCACCCACATGCCCCTTTAAAAGACGTGTCTTTCCAGCACTTTATTATTATCCGCTTGGCCCTGAGATTGACTTTGAGTCAAGCTAAAGCGCTCCATAAACGTTCTCTTGCAAATATTCTGACAAATGGCGGTCTGTATGATTGTAATTATGAGATTTATTTATTGTCCCACTTTGGGTTTGTTTCCTACAATAATTTTCGCATATTTTGTGGGCAATACTTTATAGGCTTATTTGCCAATTTATACAGTAAAGGCATTTTCAGATACTTTGCCCATTGACTATGTGGCCACTTAAAGAGGCTACCCTAAAATGGAAGCCTGTTTATAATTTAAACAAAGGGAGCTGTGAGCTTGTTTTGTAATGAACTCTCCCGCACATACACTCATACACATACACATGCATACTCATGCACAGGTTTCTATGCACACTCACTCACACACTCACATGCATATACACATAGCAGCAGCTTCATCCTGTTTGTTTGCATCCTTCCGTTCACCGTTTCTTCTTTTTTCGGGTGCTTCTTCCCCAAGCGAAGCGCATTTGGAAAGGCAAGCAAAGTAAGTTAACATGTGAGGCGTTGAGCCACTTTGACAAGCTACAAATGTAAAGAAGACCGGGATACACATCAGCCGCAACACAACACAACGAAGCACAGCACAACATGGCTGGTGTGTGTACAATCATGTGAGTCTGCGTGTGTGCAAGTATGTGCTGAAGAAAACCGAAAACTTTTTAAAAGTCATATTCCCCTCGCACCACTCGCAAAGTGGTTTGAACTTTAGAAACAATTTTGATAAAGATGCAGTGGGAAAACTAAAGAAGCGGCTCCAACAAATGTTGCCAGTCTGATCTACACTGAGCTTTTATGTTTAATAAAGTTTAGAACACTATGCTATTATTTAGCAGGTAATATGCCAGAAAAACAGATCTGGCATTAATCAGATAATATTGAAAAATTATGGCCGTTATGTGTAAACACACAGAAAAGCAATGTAGGGCCATTGAACTTCTCTCAGTGTATGCATCCAGACACAAGCACATGTTGAGGGGGTGTCACTGTGTCTGCTAGTCATGTACGCAATTAGAAGTTTTGCTGCTAGCACAGAGTTAAGATGCAGCAAAATTAAGAATATGAAAACTTTTCCTCCCAACGAAAATTCTTTTTGAAACGGGTAAAAAAAGCCCTTGCGTCTGCCAGTACAGCACGGGCTCATGCTTAAAATGAGAATCGATCGGCAGCACTTGGCTGGACATTGTTTGTGCTATATGATAATGACCATGCGTGCAATGCACTTCTCTCATACACATTTTAACCAAATTGAACCTTATATTAACAGATATGGACAGACATGTCATGTAATAAGTAAGAAAGATTACTATAATAACAATGTGTGGCAATCTTTTGAATCGTACCTATTCTTTACTTTTCAGTGAAATCGCGCTTGCTCTTTGAGTCAGTGTAAAGCAAAGACTCATGTGTGTTAAATTTAAGGTAATTTCTCATAAAAGCAAAAAACCCAATCAAAACCCTAAATTGAACTGAATTCATTTATTACACTTTTATGGGTTTACGCAGTGAATATTTTAAATTGTGTAATTATTTATATTTTCCGTGTAATTGCCTTTTGATAGTTAGAGTATGCTGTCAATATTATAGTCCCATTAAGACAGCGAGCAGCAGCTGGAAGTTTTTCATAATGAGCGCAGGGCAAATAAAATGTGCATGCGTGTTGTAAAGTATAATTGAAATTTATGCACTTTCAGACACGGGTCGCTGAAAACGTATGCAGTCGAATGTTGTCGTTACCGTTATCCTTTTTGTTGTTGTTATTGTTAGCAATTCCTTCGGGGCTAATGATGTGAACTGTTTGTTTAACGCCGCCTGCAATCACTAAAGTTAAACACATATACATACGCACCTAGCATGCAGGCATACCTCTGTCTCTGTGTCTCTCGGCGTCTCTTCCTCTATTTATCATTTCTCTCAGAGACAAAGTCAACATTATTAAAATACATCAACAAATTTATTTGTTTTTCTTGTTGTTGCTTCTGTTATGCATTGATCTGCGTCGGCCATAACACTTTTTGCCATTCACATTTTCCCATACATAAATAAATACCAACTCGTGTCCATTTTATATTTTTCTATATTTTTCACAGAAATTCTCATCAAAATATCAAGTTACGTACAATATAGTTGTCATACGTTGAAAATGCCTTCAGTTTATACTTATACAAGAGTAAAATAACATTTCTAATTTTGCTGTCGGACTTTTCTTTATATGGTTTGTTTTTGTTTTATCGTTTTTATACTCTTTTCTTGACTGCTGCTGCTGCTGCTGTTGTTTTTGTTATTGTTGTCATTATTATTGTATAATAAACTAATACTTAATGTAAGAATCCGATTTTTTCTATGGGTCTTTTACTAATCAATTTTCCATGACTTTATATTGTAATGCATTCCGCCTTAATTATACTCAATATTATTTTCTAAATGTTTAAATGTTAAAATTTCCCATATAAAATTAATATAAAGAGAATGACAAAAGCCGCAACAAACAAGCAATTTAATAATAATCATAGTGATCAATAATCATTGGTATATATTTCATAGAATATACAATATGACGGCAAAAATATGCTAATTGAATTAAATTCTATAAAAATTGCATTTAAATTATATTAACATTTAGTTATTCATGTCAATGTTAGTTACACGTTAAACAAATTAAAGCGATTACGTTCCCGATTACGTTACCCAATCCGTTTGAAGTAACGTTTTTGAAATCAACTCACATAGCATAAGCACTGATGGCAAAAAGAGAGAGACTTGCGTTCAGAATAAGCGTCAAAATACGCAAACATCAAATGCACATCAATAATAATAATAATAATGATGATAATAAACACTGACAATTAGATTTTTGCTATTTGCTATTTAGCTAAGGATTCGACTTTTAACGAGTTTTTCTTATTGTTAATTTTTTTTAGAATTTTGTTTTTTTTTTTTTTTTTTTTTTTTACTTTTTTTGCACAAGCGTACTCGTAGTCATTTTTTTTTTTTTTTTTTTTAATTTGTTGCCTTGTAGCCATGTTGCTGATGCCATTTTATTTATTTACATACATATTTCTTCTCAAATGTATTTTTAGTTTACCTGTGCTGAAACTTGTGAGTTTTGATATCAATTACGTGTCTTAAGTGTACAATTTAATTTAATTTAATTCATGTTTGTGTATGTGTTTGTATTTGTGTGTGTGTATGCAGAGGCTAACTTACATTTCACAAAAAGCTAAATTAAGATCTTTATAAAAATCTATATAAATCACCATTTGCTGCTGACCCAAAAACACTCATTGACTGACCTTTTCGATATTCTATCCAGCCTATCCAGTATCTATTACTTAAAAACTTAAACGTTTTTGATACAAAATGCTTTGTCTTATATATAGATGCTTCGCATGCCCCGTTCAATTAATCAGTTTTCAATTCTTATATTCTAATCCATACACAACTTTTAAATATGTTCTTTTGTCCATACACTGTTTTTGTTTTACATATACATACATTATTTATTGTATTTTTTTTTTCTTGTTTTGTTTTTGCTTTGTTTAATAGTTAATCTTTTGATTTTTCATTAGAGTTCATTTAACATTAAACTATTTCATTTCACTAAACTATACATAGAATATTTAAGTTGACACGCTTATATTGCTATGTAAAACGTTAATATTTTAGCTATATATATATATATATATATATATATATATATATATATATATATATATATATATATATATATATATATAATTTTAAATAAATATGTATGCTGAGTTTCTTGCCTAAATCATAGTCTAAAAATTTGCCAAGCATTTGCAAACAAAAATCTAAGAACAATTCATGTGTGTTATTTGTTTAATATTTACCGAATCGTATTCCAATATTATTGCTAAACTGTAAATTTATAAAAAATGTTTAGAGAATAATCGTCTGCTCTTGTTTTTCATTTTAATTTTAAATTTTCTGCTCTCTTTGTGTATATACGAACTGTTTAACTGTTAAATTTAGACTATAATAGGTGTATACATAATCAGTATGTGTGTCTGTGCTGATTTAAATATTTGGTTGTTAGTACTCTCTAGACTCACATTCAGCGTTTCTTAAAATTCGTACATTATTAACATTAGCTTACGTATGGTTACTAGTAGACAATATATATATATATATATATATATATATATATATATATATATATATATATATATATATATATATATATATATGGGTCAGTGGGACTGTTTTTGCAGTCAAAAATAAGTTTTACAAGCGCGAAGACTCAACCTGAACATCAAATGGATCAATCTCAACCAGTTCAAATTTCCGCTTGTTAGTGTAGTTTGCAATGACTTTAGCAATACACTAGGGCTTCTATTTTGTGAATAAATGTTTACATATGGATTCGTATTTTGCAATAATTTTCCCTTTTACTTAACATTTTTAAATTTTGTTTACTTTTGTTGCAATTGTTGCATAAACGCGGAACACCTCGTTGACCAGTCTTTTATTGTGTTTTAATGCTTACAGAATTAAATATATATATATATATACATACATACATATATATATATATATATATATATATATATATATATATATATATATATATATATATATATATATATATATATATATATATATATATATATATATATAAATAATGTTTTACTATCGTTTTTAAAATACATGCTTCGTTTACGATTTGAATGTTGGATTGTAAAATACATACATCATTACTTAAATGTTATTTATATTTAGGCCCCCATATATTTTAATCTAATTGGTTTTTTTTTTTTTTTTTGAATCATTAAGGATTTTCTATACAAAATATTTGATTTGGGCATGGTTTTTAATTTTTCTCAAAAGTTACACTAAGCTGATTGAATTTATTTTTGACACATCGTACACATTTTTGTTTTGTTTAAATATTTATAGTTGCGTTATTAATATCATAACCTTGTTAGTGCATTTTCCTTGGGTTTGTTCGCATGGAAGCCGAAAAAGGATACTGTTAGCCAGTATAATTGTACCTTTTTATTGATAATATAATCTTAAAGGGAACTTTCAGTTTGTAACTTCTTATTCATACACGACACTGTATATATATGTATATATTTATATATATTGTTTAATAACATTGAGATGACACATAGCACAAGCCACACATAAACCTTTCAAATGTGATCAATCTTCACTTCACATTCATTGAGAATTATGTTCCAAATCAAGAAAGAACTATAAAGGCTAAATGTATGAGTATGTATGTATGGTGATGATTGTCTGCCATTTTGCATGACTTTCGACATTCGCGTGTATTTTTGTGTGCAAATGGATATATGTATGTGTGTATGTGTGTAACGTTGGTTGCTTTTGCTACTGGTTGTTGGCTGATCACAGAATACAAATCATAATGCTCGAACATGTTGTATACCTTTACCTGGAGGAGGTGTATTTTTGTCGTGCATCTCAGGGAAAATCAAATACGGATACTCAAATAAGAAACATAAATCAAAATATATAAAAAGCTGTTGTTTTGTAATATTTATTTTTGTTAAAAATATTTAAAAATAATCAAATAAAACATAATGAAATGGTTCATTTAAAATAAAGGCAGCACATAACTAAGAAAATATTAGCACACATTATGAAAAATAAAAACGTTTCAACACGTTTTAGCAAAAACGAATTCTGTGCAATTCCAAGAGATTTTGTTATTTACTTAAACCTTGTTGATTGTGACCTACTGAAATTTAGAAAATCATTTCAATTTTTCATATAAAAAAAAGTTTTAAAATTATTTATATAATTATTTTAAATTAATGAGGCACATTAAGAAGAATTTGTAAAAGTTGGCCCAAAATAAAATATTTATGCCGAATCGAAAACAAAAAAAAAATTAAAATTTAAAGAAATAAATAAAAAACTCATCGTAATACTTTTCATCACAAAAAAAGAAATGTGCGTTATAAATACAATTACATTAACAGGACTTATTTTGAAAATATCAATTTGTAGCTCGAAAAATGGTATTTACTAAGCATTTCGATTGCTCGATTTGCTTAACATACATACTACATATAATCAACCTTTACAACAATTATTTTACAAATTTAAAACATATTTAAAATAAAGTAAGAAAATATAAGCATTCCATTTATTGTTTAAAACATATTTTGCACTTGTGTTTTTTGTATTTTGTTGTTGTACCTAAGCCAGTACGATGCATTTTCTTAATTAAATTTAAATCTTTGTATATGTATTATATAATAACATTTTGTCGTAATTTGATTTACTTTTTCCTTTTTTTATTTTCATTTACATTTAATTTTGTTTTGTTTTGTTTTGGCAGTGTTTACAATATTTGCTGTCGCTAAAAACAAAACAAAAAAATATATATTTTATAAAGGAGCTTTTTTTAATTTTTATTTCTTTCTTTATAATATATAGTTTTAGTATGGTTAATAAGTTCATTTATAACTGAATTTTTGTTCAGTATTTTTCTTTATATTTTACTAGAAAAAATTATTTTCCTTTGGTAAATATTTGATGTCAACAATTTAAATGCAAATGGAAGTAAAATTTATTTATGCTTAAAAGTTAAAATGAAATCAAACGAATAACAAATAAACTGTTCAAGCGAAACGATAATGAAAGGGCATAAAATTATAAACAAAGCAATATGAGCAACGAAAACGATTTCTTTTTATTTTAACTTCTCAAATTGCCGTGTTTTGCTGTTGTTGCTGTTGTTTTCATCGCTTGTGCTTGTGTGATGTGTGATTTTGATTAATTAGCGCTTCAACTCTATCATTCATCGCATTCTGCTTGTGATGGCACACAGTTGCCGTAATGCTCACTTTCTACTTAGATCTCTGTTTACATATGGCGCTTCATGTGAAGGGCCAGGTGATCGGAGCGTGAAAAGCAACGATCACAATTGCGACACTTAAAAGGCTTGGCTCCAGTGTGTTTCCGATAATGTCGAGTTAGCTCATCGCTTCTAGCGAAACGCCATTCGCAGCCATCCCAGGAGCACTTGTACGGCTTCTCACCTACGATGACAGAAGTTTGTTAAGAAGATTTAATGAAATTGCATAAAAATCGCCAGTCCCTGCTTATTAAATAAGTTATTCTCTGGAAATTGTATCAAGAGTTGAATGCAGTATAACTTCATGCAATTCGTTCTGTTACAGCCAGCAAAAAGAAAAATTAAATATATAGCACATTCCAAGGGAAGAAACGAACTAGTTGGTGGGAAAAAGGTAGCACGGATAGGATGCCATAATTTTTTCACTTTACGGCAGCGAAATGAAAAAAGTTTTTCCAGCGTTCAGCTGGGTGAGAGCCTCTGAGTGCG
The DNA here is from genome assembly GCA_037075325.1 of Drosophila mayaguana. Lineage (NCBI taxonomy): Eukaryota > Metazoa > Arthropoda > Insecta > Diptera > Drosophilidae > Drosophila > Drosophila mayaguana. The sequence goes on along the minus strand of JBAMCG010000016.1, from coordinate 131,085 downwards.
GTGCATAGTGCCAGAAAGGTTTAAAATTATAATTTTCAGTTTTTAAATCGTAGTCAAATAGTTCTCATGACGAATGCACCCTCGAGCATACTTGTATTATTTGCGAAAGTTTCAATACTTACTATTTTTAAAAAATTTTTTAAGCCAGTGTGCTCTCAATAAAGTATGCAGTGAGTGCAACATAACAATGAGCAAATGCAAACGAGTTCGTAAATGGCAGAATTGAAGACAATTAAAAATAAAATAAAAAATTAAAAAAACAATCAAATTGAAAAAAATATATATAATGAAAAGTCGGCCATCGAAATTTACGTTAAGATCGAAGTCAGTGAAACGGTTTGCCAAATCGCGAATCCCTTTGCCAACAGTTTTCATGCGTGCCAAAAGCCTCAAAGGATGCGGCAAAAACGGTAGCCAATGCGCCGAAAGCCAGTTACAGACCCAGTGCCAGTAAGAGAGCTCAAAAGCGTCAGCCAGCCAGCTAGCCAGCTAGACAGCCTGCCGGCCTGCCTGCCTTCCAGCCTTCCAGCCATGCAGGCAGGCAGGCAGTCAGAAAGGAAAAGGAAATGCAGAAGTTGTAATTTCACACAAAAGTATAAAACCTAAAAATGCACAAAGAGTGGAACACAGAGCACAGTACACAGTACACAGTTGTGCCAGAAAAAATGGCAAAATTATTTGAGTTTAAAAGACAAACAGCAGCCAAGGCAGGAAATTGCCGGCGTTGCCTTCGCCGTTGCCGCTGTGGAGAAAAGCGGTGGAAAATGGAGCCAGATAACCGGCAAAGTAGACGACAGCCAAGAAAAATACATAAAGCTGAGTGGAAAACTTTGTAACGCACACCACAGCAGCTTATACATATATACATGCACATACACACTTATATAAATATATATAATATATATGTATATAGTATACACAGCTTAAAACTTAATGCATGCGGAAATGTGTGATATTTCCGTGCTCAATTTCACATTATGCACTTGCGGCCAACTTGCTTGCCTGACGAAACAAACGACTCGCCACCGAGCCACCGAGTCACCGAGCAAGAAACAGCGCTCTCTTAATTTCCATTTGTTTACTCTCTGGCCATTGCTGAAGCCCTGTCCGGCGAGCGATGCGTCGCGGCATTGCAACATGGGACATTTCACTCCCCGTTTGTGGGTGTGCTGCCACTTGCACTTTGGCATGTTGTCAGAACTGTGAGCGAGACATCGAAGCAAGGGCTATAAATAAATGGGATGTCCGAAAAACACTTACACCCACAAGGAGTGTGTTCATGTGGGTGGCTGCGTGTATGGGTTCCTGGTAAAATGCTTTGCCATTGACTTTTGGCATTTTTTCGCTTCCTTGCTTCTTTGCCTCTTTCTGACTCCAGCCTGCGTAAATCACAGTCAAGTGCACAAAGCACTGGGCGTACAGATACAGCTGCGACCCGAGAGCCTAACATTAAAGTGCATTCGGACGACATAAAGTGCCAAAAATGTTCGTGTTTTACAGTAACCAGGGATTAAAGTTCTGCGAATCGTTCCTGATTTGTTGCCACAGCTCAAATGCTCAATCAATTTTTAATACTCAGCCAAGCTTGGTTAAATTGTGTACCCGCAACCAATCTTCTAAAGGCCTTAAAGCAGCTTTACACACATTTACTGAACGTGTTAAAGCCGTATTATGGTTTTCCGTTTCCTAAAGAGTTTCTCATTCTTATTTCAATCGCTCTATTGTTAATTTATTATAGCGAACACAGTTAAAACTTAACCTCAGCTATTTGTTTCTATACATAAAGTTACTCCTTTCTTCCCATGTTGTTAGCCGCAGTTGCAGCGCCGCGTTTATAAAGTATTTTAGGGATGGGGCTATACGGGCAGCAACCGCTTAACGTATAGCCCCGAGCCAGTTAATATTTTATAAATTTTGCTGGCGTTGGGTTTTAATGTCAGCAGCCAATAGGAAAGAAAGAATGCCTTGGTGAGCGACATGCAATGCGCGGCGAGAAAAGAGGTTTCGGCATTCCTTTCAGTGCACCGTGCACACTGCAGCCTGCTGGCTGCAGGCTGCACAGCAACAGAGAGCAGTGCACAGAGCACAGAGCACAGTGCACGGTGCAGAGTGCAGGCTGCACGCAATTCTTTAGCTTTTCTTTTATGCGCTATGCGCCTTCTCGGCTTTTGCACTCAACACAATTTTTATGGTCTGCTTGCGTCTATCCGCTTGATTGCACTAGTAATCTTTTCTTAACGGCAGGGCCTTACTCCCACCAGCTATTACCAAGCTCGGGCCAACCACAACTCTGTCTGTTGTTTTTATAGCCAGAGCGTTTAGCTAATTGAAATCTTTTGCGCACTGCGCACATTTATTGCCATCTTTTATGCGTGGCGTTTTAATTGATTATCAATTGTGAAATATTCGCACCATTTTGGTTGTTTTCTAATTAGATCCTTTTACGCTAAGACCGGAGACAACAAGAAGGATAAACTGCCTGGCAGCGCAATCAAGACTCCCAAATTAAATTAATGTATGCCCAGCTGACTTCTGGCCTGACCTGAACCGTACATCCCAAAAAAAAAAACCCGACTGGACATCTAAATAATAGCCGTTCATCAATAACGTTGCGCTGTTTCTCCAAATTAAAGCAGAGCTTCTCCTTCCCGAATTTGAGCAAAGCGTATTTCATGAAAATGATTCTTTAATTTCGTTTTATGCATGTCCTCTAAGGTGACATTAGAATAATTACTTTTTTGTGGGTCTCTTCAAACCAAAGGTAGAAAAAATTTACATTTTGTGAAAACGTCGGACAATCTAATGTTTTAATCTTTTATCGTCTGAAGACATCCTGGCTTTGATTTATTTTGTATGCTCTGTCCGTGTGGAACATATATAACTAATTACACAGCTTAGTCGGGTCCTTTTATACAGTAAGGTTAGTTTGGAGCTTCACTCATATAAAAGCTTTAAGCTGGAGCGCAAAACTTTTCCTTAAAATTTGCCCGAAATGATGAAAACAAAAAATGTAAATAAACATCCACAAGGCAAACAATAACTACAACTTATATTAAAAGAGCAAACATTCCGGAAAGGGGCTCAATTAAGTGCGCCACTCCCTCTTAACCGATGCCCTGCCTCTCTGAACGCCCATTTTATAAAGCACAAACTTTTTACTTTTTACTTTTAAAGATAAACGGAAAACTAAGAGCCTATAAGTATTTTCACACTCTGCAAAGTTGTTGATTGTAAAAGTCTTTTAATAACCAGTTATTGTCTTGTTTAGTCGAGCAAGGAGTTCAATATAACAGATACAGTCCTGTTACTCGCATTCAATTTAGGTGCTTGGCCAGGCGAGAGTAACCTTTTTATATCACTAATCTAGCAATTCAAATGTACAACGTATTGCATTTCTATTGGTCGAAGGCACGAAAATGCATTAATTGAAATGGGCCCATTCAATTACAGTGGCAATATCAGTTGGTACTAACTGTACATGATATATGCAGAGTTAGCGCACATATTTGTTTTTCCTCAATTTACAAAAATTTGGCTGTTATATTTTATGAGTTTAGCGCAAGCTGCCAAAACTCTTGTAAAACGCATTAACATTCCCACACACGCTGATGGGAATTCGCGTGTGTAAGTACACACAAATCAATGGGTGGGTTTAATATGGTTTCCATCCTTTGGATCTGAAATCGCTGATGCTGATGGTGGCAGCAATAAAATAACATTTCATCGTTGGGTTTAATCTGTGTGGAAGTGCACGAGTATGTATGCGTGTAACCAATAATTCATTTTTGAATTATGCGATTATTATTGAAATTTCAAGCCTCGTCTACTGTCATTCAAGGATGCTTCTCGCTGCGCGCCCCCTGCACTTGACTTTGTATATATTTCTGCGGCGACGCTCTGTTGTTGGCTGTGGGGAAATATTGGGACAATGGCAGCAAAACAATGCAACGTGTCACTTGTGTCCTGCCCCGTGTCCACTGGGCTCTCCTGTTCAGGTCACCGACGCGATGCTCTCTGGGGCTGTTATGTTGTTTTCGCAGCACTCTGATTTATTAATGGGCAGCAGCAACCCGAAACTGAGTTTACACATTTATGTTACAGTTGTTGTTCGGTCGGAAATATGCTTGACGTGGTATTAAATCTGCATTCGACTTAATCATACTATATTACTTCACTGATTATTGCATTCCAATATAAACTATATTCATGGCAGAAATGCTAAATTAAATTGACTGCATGTGGCGCCTCACCTGTATGGGTTCTTTGGTGGGCCTTCAGATGTGAGCTTTTTGTGTAGACCTTTTTGCAGCCCAGAAATTGGCACTTGTGTATCCGGCGTTTGGCGTCCGGACAGTGATCGATGTGATGCTGGCGCGGGTGATGATTTTTGGTAGAAGCTGTGAAATTAACATCATTATGAAGTGTGGGGTTAAGGGAGATGAATCAATACGCACCAGTTGTTGATTTTTCAGACAGCGATGTGACCACGGCAACAATTTGTGGCGTCTGCTGTTGCTGCTGTTGCTGAGGAGCTGCAGCCGGTTGCTGTTGCATGGATGCTGTAGTGCCAAGATTGGTACTGCTGTTGTTATTGTTGCTGTTAGTGTTGTTGGCTGCGGCGCTAAGCACGGCAGCAACATTAGCATTGCCATTGTTTTGCATTTGTATGACACGTGCTAGGCTGATGCCGGCGGCTCCAGGTGTTCCATTGGCTGTGGTCAGCCGCACGATTGTACTGCGCGGAATGTTGTTGTGGTTATTCGACGACTGATCAACGTTGCTGCTGCTGTTGCTACTGCTGTTGTTATTGCTGTTTACGCTGCTTGCCGAACTGTTATTACTAGTTTTCTTTAGTACCTGCGGCGATATGCTTAAGTGTTGCACTGCCAACTGTTGCTGCTGCTGCTGCAGCTGCAACGTTGTGGCTTGCGACAATGAGGAATTCTTGGCAACGGGCGATTGGCTGCTGAAGTGCAGAATGGCGGACGCGGGTGTAGAATTAGCTGTTGCTGCGGCCGAAGTCTGCTGTCGTTGCTGCTGCTGCTTGAGGATCGCGGCCAATTCATTGGCGTCAATTTGCTGCGGACGCTGCTGTGCCGGCTGTGCATAATTATGACTGCGTAGGTTCGACTCGGGAGATGAGGGCGGCGTTAGAGGAGGAAGCAGAAGGTCGTGCACGGGACCTTGACCCAAATGATAATGCCGCTGCGATTTAGCCTGCACCACTCGAACCTTAATAGCCGGCGCACTACTGTTACTAGAGCTCAGGGTAATAGTGTTGCAGTTGGAATTGCTGCTGCTTATGCTCACGGCGCTGCTGCTGACGGTGCAGCTGCTATTGCTGGTGGGCGTCATGTTGCCGGCGCTGCTGATACTAGGATTGGGCGATATGGCTGAGGGTGGCGCAGCAAACAGCACGTCCAATTTCTCATTGCAAGAGAGTACATGTGCCGCTTCCTCCTCGTCCTCGTCAATACGCTCCTGCTTAACCAACACCGCACAGCTGAGTGCCTGTGAGCCATTGCTATCCCACGATATGCCTGAACAATTGGAGGACACGGATGAGGTAGTCGATATGCTGTCCAGGCTCTCCTTTATTTTAAGCTCCTCCAACAAGCGTGCCGGTGTTGAGAATATGTCCCAGGCAGAATCGAGATCTGTGTGTATCTTTTTGTAGCTCTGATGCTTGGGCTCGTCGCGTAAATAGCGCTCCAGTTCATAACAAGTCTGCAAACACAGTCACAACACAAAATATTGTTAGCAGAATACAAAATAAGATTTATAAATATTCCATCTATATATGTATATATACACCCTTTGTGAGCTATCAGGACTCCAAGGGATATTATTTCGAATGAACTCTTTTAGTTTACTGTAATTTGCCTCATATAATACCATTAAAGAATTTTCAATGATGCTCAAGAATTTTCAAGAACATTAAATTGTTAATTTAGTGACCTGTGGCGGTGTTGTTTATGGATGGCTCTACAAGAGCCGCTGGCGTCAAGGCAAATAAAACCATTAATTGTAAGTTATGTTTTATGTTCTGACGCAATTACATGTTAAAATTTTGCTCAGCAGATTTATAAACACTGCATACTTTTAGGTTCACGACCAGCAGGAATAAAGTTCACTTAAATGCCCCGAATAACGACGTGTTGCCTAATGGTGTTATTGCTGTGAGCACTAACAACGGGCGAGAAGAGAAGTTCGTTTGTGTCTGGGTCATGCAGCTGCTCTATAGTCGCGGCTGCCTTGTTGCTTTGCAATAAAGATTTTAATAGAGCTACAGTCGTAGCAGCTGAGTTGGAGTTCGCTTTTTCGCATTTGTTTCAATAAGCCAACATGCCACATTCAGCTCTCAAAAATGACAGTGGAAAACAGCGTTTTCTTATGCTTCTACTGAAGCAATTTGTGGCTGAGAAGGTGCGGTTGCATAGGTACTGAAAGGTGCTACAAATTGCACACATGACCAGTATTATGGGTTCTTGGCCTTTCCAAAACCCGCAACCCATTTCTGTTTAACAAATCTTATTAAGTACAATACAAAAGCAGAAATTCAATGACCTGGAATAAATAGCGTAGCCACAGGATCTGTTTCGAGATGTGCATTCCACATTTGCTTTTTTGCTTTTCGCTCCCATTTCCACTCCCATTCCCATTCCTATTCTCCAAACATGGTCGGTAAATCACTTTAAGTGTTATTTCAAGAAAATAATTGCAACACATAAATTTCTTAACCCTTTCAAGTCGCCAAACAAGTTGCGTGTGCGATTTACGAACGGAGGCAGCAACAGCAATAACAACAAGAGAAAACTATAAATGGTTTATGAATCAGCACTGCGGCGTTGGCGTCTCAGTGCAAGGATGCGGGGAGGCGGGAAGACGAGGCGGCGATAGAGTTCATGATTAATGTGCGGCTGCTGCACTTAGTTTCTATTTCCTGGCCAGCAACACTTCAGTCAGACAATGCAGCACTATCTATGTGCAAAAATCTAAATAAAATGTAACATGCATGCCCGCTGTTCGGAATTTGATATATTGTTTAAGCACTCTAGACAAAACACACACAAAGCACAACACGCAAGACATGCATCTGAAATAAATGCAAATGCCAGCTGAGCTAAGGCTGATCTGAGTCTGAGTTGCAGTCGGTGTGTGAGTCCCAGACTAAGCTCGCCATCGCCATCGCCATCACCATCACCATCGCCATCGCTATCGCCATCGCCACCGCCACCGCCATCCTCCAGGATGCTATCAGAAATGGCATTTTGAGTTATGTGCTTTGCCGCCAACGGCGTTGCCAACAAATCACCTGCCCAAAACGGAGAGCAGTGCCAGGAAGATTAGGACGCGACTTTTAAATTGCTCATGGTTGCGAGCCAACCAGTAACAGAAGCGGATCGCCAAATATCCGACTACATTTGAGTATACATGGGTAGCTCAAATGACCACCCTTGGGCCAATGATTGATGTCCAGTGGGTGAACAGTTCGGGTGTTTGCCAATAGATAACTAAGGCCTTTCTACAGTGGTACTGCAACTGACTCAATATCCTTCAAACATAATTAGTTTCTATATACACTCCCTGAGGTTTATCGGAGGCGAGTAGGCGAAGAGGCGAGTAGGCAAAGAGGCGGGGAGGCGGAGGAGAAAGCTGGTGTCAATCTATAATCCCGTTGATGTGTGGCCTCCAAAACTTTTTGGCTAAGCAAAAAACTTTTTGCTCATTTGTATTTAATAGAAATTTATTTGCAGCGCTCATGGGTTGATTTTTTTCCCCTATCTGCTTGTGTGGGTACACATTTTTTGCCACAAATTTATGTGGCAAGTGCACAACAAGGGCGCAACTGAACGGAGGATATGTCAGAGCCAAATGGCTTAATCTATGGCACAAGTTGGTCGCATAAGAAAAAATCTTAATTTCCGTTGCGTCCATTTTAGCTTCGCTTTTTGTGTCACTATATTTTCTCTCTGTGTGCGTTTTGTTTTTCACTCTTAAAATGAGGTTTTCACTTCCGCCTGCTTGGCTTTCAGCTCAAGATGCTTACTGTTCCGCACCTTATGGTCGGCAGCGAGTAAAATGTTCTTTTGTTTTACTTTTAGTAGAGACACCAAGTTTTTGCTTCACAAATACCAAATCCCCAATATAAAGCGGAGTATTTATTTACGTAAATAAGAAAATAGAAATTGTAGTCGAAAAAAGTAAATAAATAAATAACGATAAGCAAATTTGACATTAATCGAAAATCGATTTATTAATTTAGATCTGTAAGTCTGTAAGATCTGCAAATGCTTGAACGAAACTGCTTTATATTGAAAATACCAGAGCCGAACGATACCAAACATATAAACAGAAATAAACAAGGCAGACACAATGTTTGTACGAATTGAAAGCCCTCCAATTGCCATGCAGCGCGGCTTCTCCTTAGACTCTTTAGCGCTTGCGATGAAATTAAATTGAATTTGGCCCCAGTAAATACAGATTGCGAGGGAATGAGGACGAGGCGAACATGTGCGCCCAAATGTTTTCAATGCTAATGTTAAATAAAAGCCTACGATTAAATTTAATTATCAGCATGTTTATTAAAATCTACAAAATGTGATATGAGCGAAGACTGAGTCTATTGCACAATTGGGAGAGATTTTAAGTATTTGCCGCCATACACACACACACACACACACAGTAGACAATGTTTACCTAGGCTGTCACACGCCCCCCGGGATTCTACGCCCACACATAGTGAGTCAGATATAGAGACAGACTGAACATATTTAATTATGTGTGTAATTGAAAAAGACGCAGCGGCAGTTAAGAGGCACGTCGAAGACTCCGACGTCGACGACGACGACGCTGATGGCGACGGAGACGGCGACGAGTACGCCAAAAAATCTTGTTAAGGCTATTATGCGGCACATGTCTTGGGCGCCCTGCTGTCTTTTCTCTGAGCTCTGGGATTGTGTATTTGTGTAATATTCTGTGCGTGTTTGTGTATTAGAAAGATATTAGCAGGCGCCAGCTAGCGGCAGAGCCTGCGGTTTTTATTTGCTACCCCGAGAAGCAGCTGCTAACTTACTTGGAAAGTATGCTATCCACAATCACACCACATACCAAATTTTCATTATGTATGTATATGTATCTGCATTATGTCATTTAATGAGCCATAATTCCAGAGAGCTTCGCCTCATAAGCCCCCTGGGATGTGTTCAGCATTTCTTCTTCTTTTTTTTCCTTTTTGTTTTCCCTGTGCCACTTTCGGGGCTGCCATTTTGGAAGTTTTAATGAACGAAACGTAATGAAATTATACCCACAATTAATGTCATCGTGACCAGGCACTTTAAGCTCAACAATTTTAGAAGCTTTTAAGCACAACAATGAGAACTGAACAGTTAAAAACGTATGGAGAAAGCAATTATTTAGAATTCAAATAAATATTACATTCGTCAAAGCTGTCTATTTGTGCAACATGCTATTGGCCTTTTTAGTTCGACTAGAACCAGGAAAGGTCTGCAACTGTCACAAGCATTGATAAACTTTGTGCATTTTTGGATTACTGCAACAATTGTTGCCATCGACGTCTCACTGTGCGGCTTCCGCTTGTTATCTGTCTGGCTGTAAGTAGCTGCTCAATGCGAGTGCAGTAGCAACAGCAGCAACAGCAGCAGCAGCAGCAGCAGAAGCAGAAGCAGCCGCAAGAGTAACAAAGACAATATCAGCAAGTCAGTTGGTTTGGCAATAACAATAAGCCAAAGACAAACGACAGGCTACTAACAGCTAGAGAGCATAGCAGGAGATACAACAGGGATAATTGAATTATTGGCATTATCAGTACTTTGCACACAAGCGCATTCACACATTTATGCACTACCCTCTGCAACCCCTGGAAGCCACATTACAAAGTGTAATGTGTTGATTTACTTCTTGGTTTTGTCTGGATGGGTCTGGACCCATCTAGCGCCCCCTGCTGATGTCGCGGTGCTATTGCTATTGTTGTTATTTTTGTTTTTGTGTTTTCTGCTGCAACTGTTGTTTGTTTTTGGGGACGCAAAGTGCACTTAAAGTGCCACAACATCAACAACAGTCGCAGCAGCAGTAGATGTAGCAGCAACAGCAGCAGCAGCAGTAACAACTGAAAACCAACTTAAGAGTCTGACACAAAAGGCGCTGCATAATTTCAGGCATTATGCTAATTTAAAAAGTTGCCGACTGCTCAAGCAGTAACAGCGGCAGCAACCTTTCACATAAGTAGTTTGAAACAAGGAAACAGCTGCGAGCAAGTAGGATGGAAAATAAGGGACAACGTTGATCACTTTCGCCCAGGAACGGAATTCGCTCCTAGGCAATCGAGAAGCACTTCAATACGAAAGTGTCGCAGTGGCAGTGCCTAAAAGTATGCTACACACAACAGTAAAAGCAGCAGCAGCAGCAGAAGCAGAAGCAGCAGGGTTGCTTGGATACTCCTGGAAGATTGGTGAGTGGGGAGCTGTGGAGCTTGACGCAACTAATGCGTCGTACGCGCCGTTGAATTTAAATGAGGAATTAATGCGTACATTATTTCTGGTCGCCTTTCGGCTGGCAGTGTCACCCCTCATAACAGCAACCCCAATAGCGATGAGCTCCTTCGACCGGCCTGTGCTTTTACTTTTGTTAGATATACAAACTGTGTTTTGCCAATTCCCACTTCCCACTCCTTAGTTGCCACTTGCCATATGCATTCCGCTTTTCGGTTCGGCTGTGTTCCGTTCTGTTCGATTCCACGACGGACTGTGCAGTCGTGGTGTTCACGAGTTCTGGAATTCACAGTCACAACACCCTAGCCATTAGCTTTGAACTTGATGGCATTTGTGTGCCTTACGCAAATTGCGACGTTCTTCTTGCTGCCTGTTTTTTTTTTTTTTTTTTTTTTTTACGCTTCGTTTTGTCATTTTGTGGCATGTTGCCGCCTTGTTTCCGTTTCCATGGTTGCTGCTGTTGTTGTTTCTTCCATCTAAGTGACACTTTGCTCAAATGATGATGCTGACAATGATAATAAATAAATTTAACGCTGTTCGAGGGCGCAACTTTCGTCCATTCGGTAGGCGTGAGCGGGAGAGGAGCCTTTTTATACGGTAACTAAGATTAGGCTTTTTAAAAACCAATTATCTTCAGCATCTACAGATCTACTTTAACCGTGCTTTTAATACGCTGTCAGCTACAGAGTTAACTAAATACTCTATCTTATTGAAGACGCCTTAAAGCCATTCATATTGGAACAGAAACCAAAAGCGTATATATATGTGTAACTTCATAGAATAGTTTTGGTGCATGTATGGCTGAGCTTGACAATAAAATCTAATTTTTTGTTTAGGTATATATCGTAAAGATAAGACATAAATGACAAAATAAGCACATTCTAAAAGCTATTTATACAACGTATGTATATACATGATCATAGGCAAGTAAGAGGGCTGAAGAAAAACTGTCGAGACAGGATAATGCAATTGTTGTGGCTTTCACACTTTATGGCCAGCCCGAAAACCCGCACAAGGTGGAATGTATTCAATGTCTATTACCCGTACCGTACGGGTAAAGGACCGCTTTCCTCATCAACGCCTCCTCTTCTTCCTCAATGACAGCAGAAGTGCTTGTCTAACATTTTGCCGGTTACAAATAACACGGCTTATGATATTGACCCAAAGCATGTTTAACAACGCATTTTGTCTAAACGAAAATGCTTCATTTTGACATAGCATATACCCATTGAACGTGCCCAGAAAGGTTATATCAAATTAATATAAGAGCCACAGTGGATGGTACCTAAGTAAACTATAATTTCAATGGCTATATTTCAATAGCTATAGAGTGTATCGATATAGTAATGATAGTCTGACCATCTTTAAGAGGACGAATATTTAAACAACTTTCAGAGTGTTGGTAGAGAGTAACTCTTAGCTGGTCAGACTTGACAAAGACGCTTTTACTTGTTTAGCTTGAGTTTTGTGTGCGATGCGTAGATTGTTATCGCCTCCCTTTATATTGATTGTCGGAAGCGGTAAATGGCAAAATTGTATACAAAGCAGGTTTTATTTTCCTTTACTCTATGAAAAAGAAACCCCAAAGCCAGCTTAGATGCAATTTCAATTCCAGTCCTTTGGTCTTATTGCCGACTACAGTGTGAACCACACTGTGTGAACCCGGCCATGGAGGAATCAAAAGGTTAATTGCTTCTGTGTAAAAGGCCTTCACTGATGCTGTTTACAAATAAAAATAATTTGCACAAGCTGTTTGCCTACTTTAATGTTAGCCACATCTCGAGCTTCGGCCAAGCAAACAGTCGTACGGGATACGCGGCAGTAAAACAATGGCAATGAGCAGGACAAAGTTGCAGAGGCTAAGCAGGAAAAATAAAGCTACAGCAACTACCAGCATAAATATACTAATGGACATAAAAGATTACATAACAACAACAAAATTGCTTCTGCTGGCTCTCTATCGCTCAGTGAACACGAACATCGGACATATACATGAACACGTTGACACACTGGCCATTGTTTGTGACTCTCCATCTACTCCCCTCAGTTGTTCGCCTACCAAAATTTGCATATGTTTTGGGTGGGTCAACTATAGCAGAATAAGCAGAAGAGACGGCTTATCTGAGTGCTTGTTCGTTCACAAAAATATGATTTTATTTAACGCATCCTGCCATATAATGTTTATGTGATGCTGCTGCCGTTTCATGCACGCACGACTTTATGATTATGTTTCACTATTTACAAACCAGATGAGCACAAATCCTTGATGACCGTTTGCATGCTGCTCACTGAATTTGTTTTTGTGGGAATATACCAGAGAAATTTATTCCACAAAATTGTGATTTGTCTCATTAGGAAGACAACAGCGCTGACCTCTACGCTGTTGCCAATTGTAGCCAAATTGACGACCAACTGGCCTGTCCACCAACGACGAAGCCCAGCCTTTGTCTGATAATTTGAAATTCTATTGGGCCTCTTCTCGAATCAGCCTCAAGCGTCCTGCACCATTAGTCACATCCATTACAGCATCAGTATATCAGTACTCACTGTCAGTGGCAAGGAAGGCGAACCAGACTGTCCTTGCATTTTAATCCATTCAGCTGGCAACATAAAGATTTAATGAATCGTAAAGCTGAGTAATTGTTGAAAAAGTGCCGACAGGCTATAACGGCAACAGTTGGTTGCTGCCAGGCAATGAATAGGGTGATTCTGCGCCACAAGTGCTGCCTGCCAATGACACTGGGACTGAGCCGGAGACTAAGATTTACCTGCCAAGTCACCTGATGGCAGCCAGAATCATCAGAAGAGTATTGTGTGTGTGTATATGTTGTTTCTTGTTGCGATGTTATCCTGGATAGATGCTCTTCCAAAGTATCAGCTTGCAGTTTTTCAGATTTATTTGCGGCTCTGCCTGCTGCGTAACTAGAATTCAATTCCCAAGACAAGTAGTATGAAGCCGTAGAAACGCATGTGAGCCGATTGTCACAATAAACTGAACGCTCAGCGACTAAAGCAAACGCGACTAATGTTAATATACGAGAGAGGTACAAGTCACTTGACGGTCAATGCCCCTGCAATTATTTAACTTGGCTTTGACTCAACACCTGAGCTTTAAAAACAGGTCAACCAATCATTTATGCTGGACTCCAACTTACTTTTATTTTCGCATGAAGACGCATTAATGTGACGGCATATGTGAGGTGGCAGAACCATGCATTAAATATCTCAGATTACAACAATAAAACTACAGCCGATTTCAACTTGCAACTGGAACAGCAGCTTTGCATATTCTTCTTATAAATATGCGTTTGTAAGCATACATGCGGAAAATCGGTTATTAGTGAGATTCCTCTGTCTAGTCAACTGACCAAGCTTTGCATCCATTTTGCTCTCATTTAGTATTCATTTCGACAACAGCAACTACTAACAAAAACAACTTGGCTAAGCCTCTTACCAACAGCCACTGGCAAGGTAGTCAAATACGTCTGAGCGTTGCTGTTGTTGTTGCTGTTGTTATTGCTGTTGCTGTTGTTTGGTCATTAAAACGCAATTGCAAATGCGAGATTGAGCCTACTTGCTGGCATTTAAGCGAGAACAATGCCAATTTGATTCGATGCTGCAGCTGGACTGTAACCTCCTGCTGTAACCTCCATTAGGTGTTATTAGTCGATGCGCCCAACTCATGAATGAAACCTCAATGCAGCTAGCCAACCACATGATAATGATGTTCATACTTCCATGCATACTCTATGCTATCGAGATGTGTAATATTCATTTAAACATGAAAATGTGTGTTTCGTTGGCACTGTCTCTAAAATGAAAGCCCCACACAGAGGCAAGAAAACATTTACACGATTTAGCTGGCATGCCTTTCAAGCTAATATAGGAAGCTTTTCACAAGAATATATTTTGATTACTCTACCAATTCAATGCATGTATTAAATATGTTTCTATGTGAAACTGGGATATTTGAAAGTCGTTTGAAAATCTTTTGATATTAGCTATGGATACCTTTCTTCCTGCTCTTTGCTATTTTTCTTTACTACTGCAGAGCACAACACCTTTCACACGGCTATTCATTCCATCCCAATTCTTTGCTTTCTGGACTAGCCATTACCGTTGCTCAAAAAAAAAAAAAAAAACAACAAGAAAGAAAAAACAAGGCAAGCCAAGAGCAAATAACAAAAATTGCGCCGAACAAAAACGGTCGAAAAATGGCAATGGTCATGGAGGGTTCTCGTTGTTGCGCCTGCCATGTTGAATTGACCCCAATCAAACGTGTCGCTTTTGCTGTTGCTGTGGTTGTTGCTATTGCTATTAGCCATCGTCACTGGATCATGTTACAGAGCTCTATTGCATACGTAGCGGTGCATAGGATATGTCGAGGCTCTGGGCCAAGGCGCCCGACACGGTCTGTGATCCTTTATTGATGGCGGGGAGGCGACCGCGACACACGACTGACCAGGCTGGCAATCTTTTCTACTGCTGCTATTTTGGTTTTCGTATACGCCATTGCATTCGCTTATTTGCAAAAGTTGCTTGAAATTACATAAACATTGTTTGCTTAAGTTAATTGAAATTAAACTTTAAGCTGGAACTTACAGAGAAATTATAAATTATTCTGACTACGCCAGAGTTTTGGGTCAATATCATAATATTTGGTATGCACAGCCAGTGCTAAAAAAAAAAATAAAAAATTTGTATATATATAAACATATGTATGTATACAAGAAATATACATACATAAACGAAAAGGCAGATGAAAACGCTAAGCCAAAGCAGAAAGGAATCCCAATGCCCGAAGCTGAAACCCGAAAGCCAGCTCAAAAAACAGTCCACAGACCCAACAGTCCGCACCACAATACTGAAAAGGAAGTTGCTTAATTAAAAGCGGATATTAGCAATTACAAGCCGTAGAACAGCACAGATACAGATGCAGAGTCCGAGTCCGAAAGCGAGTGCGAGTGCGAGTGCGAGTGCGAGTGCGAGTGCGAGTGCAAGTGCGAGTGCGAGTGCGAGTGCGAGTGCGAGTGCGACTGCGAATACGAGTGTCGAGTTCCATACCAATAAAACGGAAGCTAACGGAACGGCTTTGAATGGCAGCTCTTGGACCCAAAATTGAAAAGGAAGCAGCGATAAACTGGTGGGAAATTAAAAACGCGTATGCATTGGATATACAACCTAGCGGAATGAGCTGTAGATGTTATGGCCCAAAGAAACGTTTTTAGCCATTCTAGACGCGATGTCGAAAGCGCGCTGCTGAGTCCTTGACTGATATTTAACTGTTTTTTTTTATATCTAGATTCTCTTTTGACTGTGTGTAATTATGGTGACATCAGGTCCAATGGCTTTACAAAACTTTCCTCTGTAAGTTGCCGGCAATTGTTTGACATTTTGTTGTAATTCGGCTGTAACAGTTCCAGTTTATTATTATTGCTGTTACTTCTTGTCAAAAGGAAACGGACCAGCTGTCATATACCCGCCCTCGTAAAAAAATACATAAAAGGTGAAAAGGTTAATTAGGTTATCATTGGGGTTCCTGCCGTCTTTTGGCATAAAAAATGGTCAAAGTCGAAACATCAAAACACCCAAAGTAATTGTTAATGGGTTTTACTGCTCTCTGGGCATAATTTCTTTCAGCTGAGGCGGCTCTGATTTGTGCCACAATGTTTCGAAACCACGTAATTTATTGCATTTGCTTGACCTGAAAATTTGAATCCGCTTCTGTTATTTTAAATGAATGCTAAACTGATTGGCTCCATATTTCAAAAACATTTTTCCAGCTGGATTTGGCAAAGTAAATAATTATTCACTGCAAATGAACGACTATGAATTTATTTAGTAAATAACCATTAATTTCCTTTTGAATATAAACACTGAAATGATAAATGCTTGCAATAATTTGATCATTAATCACAATTTAATAAAGGAGTAGGACTTATAAAAGCTGCTTTCACTTGTGAGACTTATCTACCCGCCTCTGCGACTCTTCGCTTTAGCTTCTTCAAATAGACTGCAAACGGCAATATACTTTTAATTGTTTCAATACTTTTTTCACACTTTAAGTGTCATCCGCCCACTGGGCAAGTATCTCCAAACTTTTCCTCCTACCTTACACTCAGAAATTGTCAAACGCAAATGTTTTTCGCAGTTTTACTTTGGGTTAACCGACGCCTTCACCGCCAGCGCCACGAAAACCAGCGCCAGAATTTGTTGTAATTGTTGTTTGCGATTTTTGTTGCTGTTGTTGCTGTAGTTGGACTAAAATTTCCCACTCACAGAATTACCTTTTTGCGTTGCACCGCTGTCATGTGGTTGTTATTGCTGCTGTGTTGTTGTTGGTTTTTTTTTTTTTGTAGCTGTCGCCGCACTTAATTTATATGGCATTCACATTCGTTTCACATGGGAAACGCTAGCGCGGCACCGTCTGAAAATTGTACAAATTTTTGGCACTCGCCTGCATGTGAAGTCGTCGCAAAACCAACACCAGCAACAACAACATGACAAAGGCAATTCCCGCTGCGGTTTGTTTTCCCACAACAACAAAAACAACAACAACAGCTGCATAGACAATGGGTGGGCTTAATGCTAACAATGAAATTTGCTCCAATGCCAACAACATGGTAAAAAGGTAATTACCATAAAATTGTCCACGTGTGTGTTTCAACTACCACGACTAACTCCTTGCCGATTGGACGTCAGCAGCAGCTTTGCACATTTAATCCGTAATTTTAATATTGCGCTTAATTAGTAGGACTGCATCATAAACGGCCAAATACCCATTCTCTCGACTCCACTTCTAAGAGTTGTGGTATTTATTTAGTTTCTTATGTTTCTAAAATCCCATAAATATAATTAAAAGTTGCGAAACGAAATCATCGAACGAAGATGGTTGAATATTTTCTTTATATGCTTTTAATTTGGCCAGGGTATAAACATTTAATGGAGAAGTGCAAAAAACTTTTATTCAGTCGAAAAAAACAATCAGAAGAATAACAAATTGCACACTTCCGTACACACACACACACACACAGAACGACATGCAGCTTATATTCTCATGGTTACGCAGCTGCCTTTAGTTGATGACGCATGCCACCTCCTGTTCCGTCCGGTTAGCCATTCCATTTTTTAGACTAAAAACCGCAAATTGTTGAATTTAATTTTCGTTTTGGATGTATTCCAATTCCATCAACTCAAATAAAACAGCAACCCGTTCCACTAACCGCCCACCCACCCGCACTTGCTCAAATTGTTTCGGTTGCCTTCACTTTACTGTTGCGTATACGTTATATTTGGTAACTGCAATGAAAGCCAGACAAAACCAGGACTACACCAACCATACATGATATGCAATTACACACTTACTGCTTCGGTAAGGGTGCATGCCGTGTAGCTCTCCGGCTGTCTCGCTTAATGCAATGCGTGGATGACACATCGTTTTCACATCGCTCTTTCACATTAACACATTTGCTTAACTCACGTATAAACGAGCTATAACTTATATGAATATGAATGAAAATTTGTCTCGTTGTAGGTGCGATTTGCCTCGAAGCGAAACTGAGCTGGCAGCACGTCTTCATCAAGGTCTAAGGTAAGGTAAGTTCAAAATAGTTTTCTTTTTAATTTATGCACAGTTTAGTAGCAACACCTGGCTACATTTTCGGAGAGCTACACTCTTTGTATTCTTTGTATTGCCTTTAGGTGCTACCTGACATTATTTATGAGCACCGATCAATTCGATAATTCTTTTTCAGCAGCGCGTTGAAATCCATCAAAGTTGCTTCCTTGTTTTTGCCTCTGATGGCTTTTCATACAGTTATTCTGAGGGGATGCTATTGTAAAAAGAATTTCGACTGGCGCCGTTTGAATGCACAGCTGGGCAGTTCAGTTGCCCATTTTTTAGTCCTTTTACTTCTTCGTCGTTTTTTCAACCAATCTTTTTCAATATGGCCACCATTTGTTCGCAGTTGTATCTATGCGTGTGTGTGTGTATGAGTATTGTCGGTTTCGATGTGTCCCTATAATTTATTTTTGTTGAAGCACCATGTGCGAATTATTGTAAGCTATTTGTTGAAAATGTGAGGTATTAAAAAGCTTCTACGTGTAAAAATGGCACCACATACAAAATATTCATAGCACACACGCCCAACCCCTTCTTGCCTTTTTTGAGAAGCAGTATTAAGAAAGTCATACAAGTCAATCATTAAGAAGAAAACATTTGTTGGTTAATACTCATAGAATTTCCATAACTATTACCCGATTTTAGACTTGATCATACAATCATACGAAAGTTTCACGAAATATGTATATTAAATTAAATTAAAATTTTTATTTTGAGATGTACTATTACAATTTTTTTCCACTTTAGAGAATGGGGAAAAATAAATACATATAGGCTTGAAGCTAAGTTGTATCGTTGAACTTGTTGACTTCGCTTGAGGTATGCAGGCAATTGGTTCCATGACATCAAATATGCAATAAATCTAACTGCAAAAAACTGCAAAAATAAGAAATTTTGCATGCAGCAACTACGTATAAAACAATTTACAATTCTGAAATTGAAATTGCAACAGTGCTCAGCTGGTGTATTTGTATGCGTATACGAGTCTAGCATAGAGTGGCCCTAATCTGATTTACCATAAAGTAGAAAGTGCGTTGCATTTTTTTATTTTGGACACAAACAGCATGGCACGACCCTGGGCGTTGTCAGCTGACAAACCGTCAAACAGACAAACAGACAAACGGACAAACGGACAAACGGAGCTCTTATAATGTTGCAGCGCTGTATTTGTTTATATTTCTATATTGATGCAATTGTATTCGGGCGATATGCTCATATGTTACAATTTGCTACTGTTATTGTTATTGCTGCTGTTTGCTGTTCATGAATAAAACATGCTCTGTTATAATAGCTATGTTGTTTTGTGACCAGTTTATTTATCTTCGTTTTACCAAGTAAACGTCCATTTAGATTTTATGCAAATTTCCACTCAATTTTCTTGTTTTTGTTAGCTATCTTTCAGTACTACAAAATGCATTTTTTGACTTTATGTTTGCTGTTAGTAATATGCTATTAATCAAATGCCGTCGTGTCATTGAAATGTAATCATGTCGATGGAGGTTTTCTGCAAGACGATTTCATTACCGCCTCCCAATTCCCATCTAGAATTGGAGTCACCTGTGAATTGTGCAAGCCAAGGAAGGCAGGTTGAGTTGTTGCAGTTGGAGATATTTGTTGTTGCTGCAGCTGCCAATGTCAGGCAGCAATCGACAGCAATTGCATTTGGCAATTGGCAGTCCATCAAGATTAGCGCAAGGTGCTTGCAAATGAAGTCAGGCTTATACGTAAAACGAAACGAAACCAGATCCCGGACCAAATCCAAACAAAGTGAACGGCAAACTGTGAGTTGTCTGTTGCATGTCTGCCACTTTGCCTGTCTATCTCTCCCGGATTGCCTAGGTGAATACGCATTCACGTGGCCAGCGCAAACAATGCAAAAAGTCCCAATTGGCGCGGTGGAAGCGATAGGGGAAAGCTTCATGTGAAATTATAGGAAGGCCCTCCAGTGTGGATCTGCCTCTCGGCATGACTGCCTTCCCTGCGGCTGTTCTTGTTTGTCTTAGGTGTTGCCGGCGATTAACACTTTAGCTTGGCTTTGTTTGCCTTAAGTGGGTTGCACTAATAAGCTGAGTGTGCAACTTGAAAAGCATGCAATGTAATACATTGAATAGCAAACACTTTTTCCTATTCCTGGTACTCGTATTAAACCATCTTGCCCAGGTAACGAGGAGAGGCGTGTGTAACTTTTGAAAGATCGCTAGACTGAATTGAAGGTTGTCATTGGCAACGAAACACTGTTGATTAAATCAAACCTCATTAACCTTACTGTATTTGGTCTTTAATGAAAACAATAATTACAAGCTTTTCAACGAATTCAGTTCATGCCGCAGACCTTCTCCTATTTACGGCTGACAGAACTTTGATGAAATGCTTATGCGATTCTTTTGACAGGCCCTCCAAAAGCTATCTACCGCAGACACAGTGATATAGGTCAAAATAAGTCAGTTATTATTGTTCAAATTAATGAGCTTACGCTTGCATACTTTTGACATAATTGGCTTTGATTTTAGGCAGACCTGAGCGCAGACGTTGTTTTTCAGCAGATGATTTATGAAGGACCGAAGTGGTTTATTTACGCCCAATTCTTTTAGCAATCGAATTTGGTAATAATCCAGCATTTTAGAGATATTCCTTACCTGAAATGAAAAAAAAAAAAAAACAGAGTTAGCCCATTTGAAAAGTTAAACTATACAAAATATATGAAGGACTTGTAGCTTATTGCATATTGTTCTAAGACCGGGCTACGAAAGTTCTTGGAAAAATATGTTAATGGAACGAAGATGACCACTAACTTTAAAGGCATCGGAACTACTTATAAAGCCAGACATTATTCCTTGTCTTATCTGTTAAATTATAAAAATAATTCATAAAACTGTCTGCCATTGAAATTACGGATCTGAAATATTGCTGGTCGCATGGACTGTCGCCCAAGCACCACCAAAGCCAGCAGCCCCACTGGCGGAAACATTTCGTTGGCTGCCTTGTGTCAGTTCGTAATAAAATAACCACCGTGTCTAATGCTAATTTACTGTGCTTATGTGGGCGTTAGGCCGATTTTTTCGCTCTCTTTCTCCCACTCCCTCAGTCTCTCTCTCTCTCTCTTTCTCGCTCTTTTTGGGTGTCTCTCCCTCCTTATCCGCCGCTCCTTTGGTCCGGGAGCCCTTTTACTTTAATGGCCCTCCCTGTACCACCTGCCATCCAGAAATAAATAGGAAAATTTATACGGTACACATTAAAGGTCTGCCTGGAGCGTTGCCTTGGTAGCCGTAGAAACTTAATTTGCTTCCAAATGAGTTACAAATTTGCAATGTTCGCCGTATTTTTTTCTTTTCGGTGCGTAAAATATACAGTAATTTGCTTCATGCTTATTCCTTGTTGTTTCCCAGAGTGACTACGTGAGTGGCGTTTGAATGGTTTCCCGCAATGGCCGGTTATGCTTTGACGAAGTTATTATGGTAGAAAACGTAGGCACATCCTTATAAACTATTGTCTTTAACCACTATTATATTCATTTGGATCAAACATTATTAACTTCGAGTTTTTGGGTTAAGTTAAGTAAAAAAATTATAGAGATGAGAAGCTTAACATGAAAGGAATTTTAGGCAATATTAACGCTAAGAAAAAAGGTTGAGCGATGCATATTCAATTAGCAGCCATCCAAGAAGAAATAAATCAGCGAATTACGTCAGCATCACAAATGGGTGCCAATCAACATAACTTTCTGCTTTTGAAGTTCTTATTATACATCTCGAAGACAGTGGCACGTACTAAGAACCATTTCCGCTCTCTATTTCCAACTTCCAGGCTGACACGGACAATGACAATTAATCAAGCGATAACAAGATGTAAATGCAATGCATTGAATATTTTCCAAACCTTTACTCTGCATATTTTTTGCAAGAAAATGGGGGAGTTATGGTAGCGGCAAAGCCCTTCTGGCGCATTGCAGTTTATTTGAAAATTAAATTTACGCCAAATTTGCGCAGACAGCTGGCTGCGTTTTCTTTTTCAACTCCCCCGGAACTTTTCAGTTGAAGCAACTTCATGAATTGGATTACAGTGCGGGTTCTTGCTACGTTTACCAAGTCTCGAGCCATGTTTTGCCCGCTGGCAAGCGACGTTGCATAGTTTTTTAAGTAGCTGCGTAAATTTTGGGTCGCTCAGATTTGTGGGTGGGCCCGAAAATTTCAACAAAAATATCCGCCAGTAGCAGAACCAAAATTTAAGGCAACAGCCGTTACGGAGACTTTCATAGACTAATGGGAGGCACACCCCGTCCATCCTTGCCTTCGTGTTGCGAACAAAACGGTTTAAGTGCTTTTGAAATCCTGACGCTGAAACTGATGATGACGAAGATGATCATAATGATGCATACGCCATCTTATTATCTATGCTTTATAAATTTGTTTTCGCAAAGTACTTATATTAAGTTTGATTATGTGGAGGTAGTGGGTTCTGGCCAGGATTAGCCCCGCGGATAGGCCAAAAAATTAATAAATAATCTTAATAGAGGAACCAGCTTTCTTTACAATGGGTTCAGTTAAAGCCAATAACCAACGGCACTATATTTTAGCTGGCAATTGAACTTGTTATGAGGCAGCCGCCCCCCAAAGCTGTAGCTGAACATGTTCTCGTGTATTAGCAATAATTTACTATGGATTTAATTGCGATTTGGAGCAGGCTCTTAAAGCCACACAGCTTAATATTAACAGACACATTCTTTCATACATACACGTACATGTAGCGTAACATATATGAGGACACACATATTATGAGTATAGGTTACTGTAGACATATGAACATATGCATAAATATGCATGGGAATATTAAGTTTTATAGCCGTTATTAAGCTTTGTATCGCATATTTCGCAAGGCGTGAAAAGCCGACGCGCTTGAAAATATTTAAGAATTGGCCAAAAACAATTTGGCAAAAGCCGCTTAAAAGCCGCAGGGCTGTAGTCACAAGGCACACAAAAAATACAGCATACGTAATAGGACGGTATACACACATGTGCGCCGAAAAATGCCTTCTTTTGTTTTATTTTCCGCAAAGCCTATTAGACGCTTACACTCACACACATACGCACGCACAGAGCCGCTCGCTTATACACACAGACAGCCTAAAAACATGGCGCCATATTAAATTTTGCTTCTCTGTCAGAAGCATTCCTCTTCCTCATCTACAGTGAGTCGCCATTTGACGCACATAAATATGCAGCAAAACAAAACAAGACACAACTTTCAGATCATGTATTAAATTCAGTTGTGAAACGCCACTCGCTCGATAATAAGCAAAAATCCAATGCCAAAACAAATCATTGTAACATACAAATGCCACTTTAAACCAGTAGCTATCAGGACACAAGATCCTTCGAAGGATAGGTTGTTGTCAGGCCAAATAAGTACATCTAAATTTATGTTGTGAGCGGGCTTATCGCAACGGACTTTTGACAGCTTTTTGGTAGACAGCCTCTCACACAATTGCGACCTTTATCATAGGCAATCATTGAAACGATATCTGCGGCACATTGATTTATTTATGCCTGATTTTGTCCGTTACCAACGGGCATCCCTACCATAATAAATTGCGAACAGACCAACTTAAATCTTTGTCATTAAAAAACATGAATTTGTTTTACTTGGATAAACAGGTTGATTTTGATTTATTGACCTGGCAGCCAAGGATAAGCCAACTTCTACATTATTTATGTCAATTCTCTTATATTTGATGATTGCCAAAATAGAATTGTGCTGTCCGTAAGGATAAGCAGTTTCCAAAATTTTTAATTGGCAACAATTTATAATGACTATATATATATATATTTCTTGGCGAATATCAAAGCAAGATTCCTGAAAGATTGGCAGCAAAATCATAAGACGCTCTGCCGTTAATTAGCTCCTGAAGACTTTTAAATAATTAGGCTGATACGCTTCGAGCTTCGGAAAAATCATACTAAAAGTAACGATTCATTAAATCTTCAAGCAACTTTAAATCTCTTTGGTTCATTAGTTAAAAAAAATTGTTAATTGCATTTAATTGTTGCTTTTAAATGCTCCCTGAAGCAGAAATTTAGTTCTTTAAGACTTAGCACGAAGTGAATCGCCAATTAAATTATACTGTAATATATTATATTAAATATTTCTGTTTCTGCAAGTCACCAATTGAGCAAAACAAAACCGCCGCACCAAGCATGGCGCTCCGCGTCTAACAATGCCTGATATTCAAGTGTGAACAAAAACACTCTGACCATACCAGGGTACGATGAAAATCGATTATAAGGGATTTCTGTACGGACAATAACCAGCAGCAACAACACCATCAACAACAATTGTCAGGCTACAAAGTTGTGTGGAAAACGAGCAGGTTGAAGCAGCAAAAAATAAAAATAAACGGATAATAGGGAAGAGGGCAGAAAATCAGACTGAAACAGAAAACAGTCAGACACAGAAACAGAAAGCTAACCCAAGTTAAAGTCAAGAGTGTCGAGTGGCCAAACAAATGGGCAAAAGTGTGGAAATATTTTCACAACTTGTTATAAATACATAAAAATATGTCTCCCCGTGCTTGTTGTTCGACAAGGTAGACAGCCCACTCATAAACTTTGCTTGAAAACAACATATTCAACAACTACTTTTATTCGTGTTCTGCACTTTTCCCAACTAGACAATAAATATTGCTAAGTTTTTGCACACTATCAATACCAGGAATTCCTTTCCACATCCTTCTCCTCGTTACTTTGCTGAACTATCTACAATAATTATAGATACATCAAATCACTAACATATCTCTAACTGAAATAAAATCAGTAAATTTGTAATATCGACTATCGCAATGAATTCTATTCAATAAGTATCCACATATCCGATGACAAAAAGCAACAATAATACCCTTCTTAATCAGTATTGAGAGTTGAGTTAATCTAGCCTTATTTATTTGTCAGTCTGCAATACAAGCCGTGTCTTGAAATGTTTTCACTAAAATTGAAAAAGTTTTGCACTGTGCTCGCTTAGTCATAATCCTACCGAAACTTTGTACGACACTGTTTAAAGTTTGCCCAACTTTGAACGGAAGTTGGGGTCAAGATTTGCTGCACAGCATCTCATCTGGCGCATTTAAGCGATGGAACTATCCTAAGGCATTTAAGTGGCCGAGCCAATCTGATTAAGGTCACGCTAATTGTTTGCTCTGTGACTGACAAATGCGAGGGCCTACTGCAAAACGTTGTTTCCCAGAGATCTTCTCTTTGGCTCCCATTTCTCTCAGAATTTCTTGTTTACTGTGTGCCGGCGCATGCAGAGCTAGATGAATGAGTTTTGGTTGAATGGGTGATGGCGTAGCACTGCAAAAAGCGCAACGTAAAAGCTTCAGCACCCCAACCCTCATTGGCAAATAAAAGAGCATCCCTTGTGAGAGATGTGCTTTCTCTCTATATGTGTGTATGCCGCCTTTTCTAATGTACATAAATTCCAACATTTGCTCATTTTAATGGGCATATTTTTGTCATTTTACAAAAGTTTTCGCAAATGCAAAGAGGAAACGTAGCATTCAGATTCACTGTTAGTGTGGGACTGTGAGTATGTGCGTGTGTGTGTATGTGTGTGTGTTTATACTGTGTGAATCTGCAGCATACTTAAAAATTTTTTAGAGCGCAGGGATTTGCCATAAGCACAAACATGCAGCAGCCCACGGCTGCCGCTACATTTGAATCCTGTATATGAAGCAAAGAAGTGGAGACAGGGTGGTGAGCCATACAATAAGGGTTGACTTGTGGCTGGATGTGAGAGTGTTTCTGTGTGTGTGTGTGTGTGTGTGTGTTTGCCACAGAAAGCGCTGCAAAACCTCTTTAAGGCATGCGCCTCTTCCATACACACACATACATATGTTTAAATGTATGTGCATATATATATAGACGAGCAGACCTCAGACAGAAAACAGACTGAGAGGCTGAGTGAGACAGATAGGACAGAAGAACAGACTGGGCTGGCAGTTGGTCCATACAGTTTTCCACGGCTTTGTCTGCTGCGCTGTATGTGGCTAGGGTGCGGCTGCGGATGCCTTTATATCAAAATGTGGTTTTTATTTCAGTGCATTTTGCATTTAACGGGATTCGTCGACTGCCTTTAATGACGCTAGATTAAAAATTCCGTAACGACATGATGATTGAAGCATCGCTGCTATGTTAAGTGTTCAAATACTATATAGAAGCTTAGAGAGACATTCAACATAGAACAATCAGGGAGCAATCAATACTTGAAATATATTTTAACTTTAACCTAAACACAAATACTTGGCATATGCGAGCTGAAACCATTTTAAACTGTCGTATTTAACTCTTGCATTCGCTAATAGCTGCAGACACTAGGCGTATGCGTAATAAGGTGGCTGCTCATTTTTAATATCCTGCGGCAGCAAACAATGTGCAGATCACAGCAGCGACTGCAGCAAAACTGTTGGGTGCAATGAACGCACAATCGAGCACAGGGCTTGGAGGGGTGCATAGGCTTCCACTGGGTGGTAATGGAACCAGCACAAAAAAAAACGGATAAACGGAAAAAAACAGAGACAGTGACTGTAACTTCGCGGATCATAGCTGCATGAAGTTTATTTGAAAAGTTGAAACCGCTGCCAGTTGGCAGCTTCTCGACTGATGATTTTGCTGTTGTTGTAAATGTTGTTTTTGTTATAGCTGTGTTAATATTGTTGTTTCTCTTGCAGTTGCTGTAGCTGAAGCAACTCTGTTGTTGTTGCTTTTCGATTGCCATTGTAGGTAGGCGTAATCATGGTAAAGGTATTACACAACTTTTCTTTCTGCTTGTTGTTTTCTGTTGTTGTACCGTGCAAAAAGGGGGAGTAGTTCTTAATGTGGGTGCTTCTGTGAGCTATAAACCAATTTATAGCTTTAAAAATTTATAAATCTTTTATCAAACAGTCAGGTGTCGTGATCTGCAGCATATTTCTAGATACAGAAAAGTGTATTAAGAAGGTCTTGAATGCATGCTTGCTAAATATAAATTTACATTGTGTTGAGGCAAAGAGAGATGAAATAATACGCCACGTACAAGTGGACTAACCGTCATTCAATTAATATGCAAATCGCTTTTCCATACATTCACAATATGCACATAAAAATTTGGAAAATGACAAACAATTGACAATAACAGCAATAATAACTCTCAATTAATAGCTATATTGATGAATTGAAATGTGGGAATGCTTGGAGTTCATTAAACTTCTGAACTAATATGGCTGCTCATAGGACGCCTACGCAAAGTGAGATATAAAGCTATAACAAGAAAGAGACAGAGGAAGACAGTAAAAGAAAGAGAGAGAGAGAAAGAGAGAGAGAGAGAGAGAGTATAAGAAAGGGAGAGATGGGCTGCCACTCACGAATACACATACATTCCACTTGGCACTTGACTTTGGCTTCACGACGCACTTAAGCATTCTAGACATGATTTCTAGCTCGCGGCGAATTGTTGTTGACTGTCTGACAAGAGGCAGCGCCAGTGGCCGTATTGAGGTATTCGCCTCGGTCCAGGCACGTATTTAAGCTGCCATATCGGCTGAGCAACTTCCCTCCTACGCACACTTCTAAAGACCTTTAAGCAGGGAACATTTAAATTAAACAGGGGCCAAGTCAGCAAACCAACCAACCGCCCGACCGACCGACCAACACAATGACTGCGTTCAGTCTCTGTAAGATATGCGTTTTGTATACATAAACACTCATATAGCTACGGCTGCATCGGCATTTGTATCGTTTCATTTTATTTCTTTATGCTTGTGAGCCACTCCTCCGACTTTTGTAATGTAGGCGTATTGAATTTTAAATTGGACACCTCAGAGAGGAGACTAGCTTTAGCCAGTGTTGAAGGACATGCTTTAAATAGGCATCGGGATATTTATAAGCTCTGTACATAATAATACATATATTATATATATATTCTATAATAATATAGAAAAATAAACACAAAACGTACAATGATCAGTGTTAATCGAAACGTAAAGGAATAAGCCTAAATATTTATAATTAAATATTTACTGTGAGACGCTTTAATTATCTGCTGAATTGGGATTTAATACAAATGAACGGCTATGAAATGAAACAATTGTATTTATTATTTATTTACATATCCGGTCGCCTTGGCCATTATTCGAAATTGCACATATTAATAATGCGTTGTGTTTACAAATAGGATTAAATGCCAAACCGCCCAATTCCAATACTATTCCAATTTCCAATTGCCAATTGCATTTCGAACTGCAATTGAAATTGCAGTTGCAATTATTAATTATGCAAAACGAAAGCTGCATAGGTGCAAGACAGTGCTTTAAAAAAGTAAAATCGAAACTAAAGTATATTTTTGCGAAATCGGAGCAATTGAAGGGGCTCTCTGTGAATGGATTTCATAGATTTCAGGCTCATTGAGCCAGCGAGTCAGATGCGAAATCAAAAAGCACTTAAGATGCCAAGTGAAGCGTGGCAAGCCTCAAAAGACGAGAGGAGTCGGCATCCACCATCAGCATCAGCATCAGTCTGCCAGGAGTCGCATCAGCATCAGCAATACACAACAGATACAAATATAGATAAAATAAGCGTCCTGGCGCGGAGGTTCTTAACGCTGCCGTGTTGATTGATGGCGTCAAAGCGTTTATGGCATGCAAGTAAAATGCATTGAATGCAATACCAAGTGGCGTTGCCATTCAAGTGAACCGAAGTGTGTTCAATATAAAAAAGTGCGTTCGCTCCACCCATCGTCTATGATGAACGCCCAACATAACAAATATGTACTTTCAAAATGTATTTGCATTGGGAGCCTTTTACTTTGGTACTCAGAGAGTTGAAACATTTGCGGCGCCACGCAAACAAATGCAAACTATGATGATGGATTGCGTTGCGGTGTGGCTTGCTGAGTAAGAGTAAAATCTCAAATTTAACAAAAATTTAAAGCCACAAAAGTGGAGAACAAAGCATCAAAAACTTAAACATTTTATGGCATAACACATATTGGATCATACACCATACTCATACTCCACGCAACTGCCACCAATGGATATCGAAAGTATTGTGCTTCGGCACTTGAGACGGCATACAATAAATTGAAATACATGCTTAAACATACATATACATGGAAAAAGAGACTCGCTGCATTATCATTCCATTAGTAATTATAAAATCCTCATGTCGATGGAACGGCACCAACTTCAGATCAGAATGCATTATAAATAGCCAAAGCGAAAGAGCGGATATCCTTCTTAACAAGCACCGAATCCAAAGATGACGTACTCGTACTGCAACTTA
This sequence comes from Drosophila mayaguana, assembly GCA_037075325.1. Classification (NCBI taxonomy): domain Eukaryota; kingdom Metazoa; phylum Arthropoda; class Insecta; order Diptera; family Drosophilidae; genus Drosophila; species Drosophila mayaguana. Next base: position 101,650 of record JBAMCG010000016.1, on the reverse strand, counting down.
TTAACAGCACACGAGACAAGTGGACGGCAGTTGCTTATTCTCTTGTTGATGATGATGACAATAGCCCAGTACAATGCAATTACCATGAGTCCACGCAATCGTCCGACGTTGCCCAGCTGCACATTCTGATCTTTGCGTGAGGCCTTGAACTGACTGGCGGCATTCTTAAATTCACGAAAACTCATAGGTGGCCATAGCAGCGACGGAGACTCAGACTGAGACTGAGGCTGACACAGAGAAAACACAACGAGAGGCCTGCAAATATTTTTGCAATTATCATTGCAATTTGAGTTTCACACGCAGGCACTGAAACGGAAATTTTAATTTCCCTTGGTTTGCGTGCTTCTGCAGACCCGCATGAAAATGGGAATGGTAAATGTTTGAGTGCAGATAATAATAATGACGATCACAATGTTACTTAAATGATTTTCCTTGCAATTATGAAGCTTTTTATGCTGTTGCAATTGCTGCCGAGACACGTCAATGCTCTTTAAATAGGTCTGTGGGCCATGCAAAGAAATGGAAGTGGAAGTGCAAGTGCCACTGGCAAAAAAAAAAAAAAAAACAAGAACATACACAACACACAGCTCCACCCTCATCTTAATCAAATCAACACGCTTAACAATGCGGCGTGAAAAATCTCACGGCCCGCATCAATTCTCATTTTCTGGGTCGCCATTGTCGCCAGGTACAACAAGCCGCAACAGAATGAACGAATACACCGTCGTGCCGACGGCTGTGAGTTAGGCAAGATGTATGGAGTCCCGCGTGTTGTCGAAAGTCGGGCGACATAAAAAATTTAGCAACTAATTTGTGTCGGGACAACCACGCCAGCCACCTCAAAAAAACAGCGAGAGACTTTACGTAGTCGACAATGTTCGACTAGGTAAAGCCCTGTACCCTGTATACATTTATTTACTCTATGGCGTATATATCCTTATAACACGAGATTTTAAGCTAGAGAGCCGAGCAAATGAGTAGCCTGATTATTGATTAGTAATCTTTTATAGCTTCAATTATGCATTTTTAATGTACATAAGCAGGGTATAAAGTCGTCCCTCTGAACTTATGGCTAGCGACATACACAGACTAGAGACAGCAAACATTGCAATGTACTTATTGCCGTGAGGGTTGTTCATAGACATCATTCATCCGCTGGCATATTCACGCATTCACTTCATTAAGGTGAGACGGGGTATACATCAACTCTAAACTAGCTGGAGAAATATAGAAATAAGTTATGCGCATACATACACAGTACACAGTTCCTTTTCTAATTCGAGGCATGTTATGTACCCAAAACAAATTTACATTTAAATTAAATATTTTTATACCTATTTTAAATATTTGGTCATGCATAAAATTGACAATTTTGCACTTGCTGGGCAGCAGAACAGAACAGAACCTAAGCCTGAAGCGTATCAGATATCAAAAGCTTGCACCCATATATTTACCGGAAAATGAAAACCAAGCTTAGAACAAAACAGACAGACGTAAGCAACAAAAGCAAGAAAGTTCAAAATAAAAAGTTCAAAATGAATTTTCATCAAAAAAGCCCACAAATTTTGCAGATGCCTTTTTCGTGCGGCTTCAGGTCCACAAAATGTTTTATTTAAAATTTAAATGAAGAGCGAGACCTCAAAACAGGTCAAGGACAGAAAAACAAACTGAGCCACAAATACTATTAGTTGAGGCCTCCCGCTTAAAAATACACAGTTTCCATACATAAAGTTTATATGTATATAATTATATATTCACCTACTAGTAATACAGTATTTCAAAATAATGCAAGAATTCAAAATTGAAGAAATCAACAGTAGTGCTAAAACTCGATTAAATTATATGACAACATAACTCCAAAGCAGACACTAACGATCATGAAAACGAAGTTACTAAAAAACGCGTAAAGTAGGTCACAAGTAATATAACGTGCAACAGTGAAAGAGTAAGAAGAATAAAAGCGCTGCATACTTCATGGCTCCTATCGCAATAAAATTCAATGAGCAAACACGTTCCACTCGAATAAAATGTGATGTCTGAAGTAATGCCATTGTGGGGACTGGAATGCCACCCAGTTTCAACTCAAGTGCGTAGTGTATTATCCACTATCGTGTTTAGCGTTTAGCTAAACAATGACACTTTAACAATGTTGACTTTAACAACAATAAAGGATCCCAAGCTCCTAGTCAAAATGTTGTCAAAACTACCGCCTTGATGACGCGACGAAGATAAAAAGGAAGTGGAAGGAGTTGAGTATAACTAATAGATATAGCCAGATGTGTTTGACTTTATTAGGATTAAGAAAAGTTCGCTCGCTTTCTCTCTTAATTAAAAATTAAGTTACCTTAACAGTCACTAGAAACATTTAAGTAATTTTCTAATTTAAATGCAATCAGCTTGCTAAAAGGTCAATTTATATTCCAACATAACAGACTGTCTGTTTTTAAAGAATTAGTTAATTAAGGTGGAGTCACTACAGATGAAGAAACAAAACATAAAAAGCCAATGAATACAAATAACTTATTATTACCAAATTAAGCAATATTTAAGTTGACTTTAAAAGCCTTTGCATGTTGCACTTATTTGTTGTAGTTTTCCTTTCTGTGGCCAGCACAACAAAGAATCAATATTTTAAGATCGAATCACACACATTTCAGGCACTTAAAATGTGTTGCATGCTGCACTGGCGAAAAGAAATGTTGCAGATAGGGATACGCCAGCACCCGAAGGAAGCATGGCGGAAACTGACGTGAGTTGACATTACATGCATTAGAAGCTATTAGAACAGTATGAAGAGATGCCGATGCTGCTGCTCCTGACTACCTGCCCGCCTGCTGCCTGCCTGATGCCCGAATGCCTGAATGCCTGAATGCCTGCCTGCCTGCCGGCTCCCTATAGTATCTGTTATGCAGTATCAAACAGCAGCAGCATCCCAACGCTGATGGTTGCTGTAATCATCAGGGCATAGATAGCAAAGCGGTGAAAAGTGAACGGAAGAGCCAGAACCAACCCAGGGATCCAGCCACATGTGGAGAGGTTGTCAGACGAGTTGGAAAAAGTTGCCACGGCGCGCACTTTGCCGTGTCATTGAACGTTGTAATGGCTTTCGCTGGCTCTCTGTGCTAGTATGCATCGACCCAAGGATGCTGGCCCATCTGTAGGGTAGCTATGTGGGTGTGAGTATGTGTGAGTGTGGATGGAATTTAAATAAATTAATACGCTGTATTAGACACATATTAGCACTAGGAGCGCCAGAGAACCAGTTCCCAGGTTCGAAAAGTTGTTTCCTTACTAAAAATCATCCAAAAGTAAAAAGGTGAAAGTTCACGTGCGCCATACGCCGGAGTGTTAGTTACGGCTGAGTGCGCGCTGAAGTATGGTTCAGAAATTTTTAATGGCACATATGCGAGGGCCAGATAACTGTCAGGGACGTGCCGACACCTGCTACTAAAATTCAATAACAAATGCATATTTAAACGGGCTGAACTAAGTATGAAAATGCAAACAAGCACATGCACATCCCGTGTGTGTGCTGCTATTTGAAATAACATATTAATGACTTGCTTAGTGCATGCAAAATACACTACAAAGTGGCAGCCCAGAACATTAGGGATTGAAAATTATTTAATAGACCATTAAATTGTTATTTAAAGCGGCCGCTATTAGGCTCACGCAATTTAAAACTTGTTAGTGCGTGGTACAAAATATTAAATGTGGTCCTCCTTAATAAGCATCAGCAGTGAACATCGTGGTCTGAAATGCAATTTCCCTTACCAGTTTCACTGCCGGATGTTTATTGTGCAATATTTTAGGGCATAAGGGTGCTCCATTATTTATATGTATAGAGTTGCAATTATGAAGTCATGTCTTCTTCTTGCTACTGAAGCATAAAATCTGCATTGAGATAAATATGCACAAAGAGCAAACCAATCATCGATAAATTCTGTGTGACAACAAGCTAAACAGCAGGGCAAACCACGAAAAGAAATCAATTTCCTGTGAATTCCACCACCCCAATTTGAAGATCCGTCTGCGACTGCGATTATCCTGCTGTTTTTTGCTATAATGCCTCCTCTTGGCCTCATCCTTTTGACTCGTTTGGCAAATAAACTTGCCGAGCCACTCAAGGCTGCGACAAGAACGAAGTCAGACTGGAATATGTTCCATACAATATATTCAAATGTGTGCTTTTCACTTCCTATTACCAAGGTAAACAAAAATTTTATTACCTTTTTATGAGCTTGCTGGAGTCACAATGTCGCTGAGTCAGTTGGCAGTCCTAAGCAATACCAAAAGCTTTGAGAGTTGTACCTCTTGTACCAGCACACAACTATGCATAGACCATAAAAAATTGGATAGTAAAAACGCAAAGTGCAGAGTGTAGCTAAAGCGAATCCCTGGGCAATATGATACAGTTGAATAAATTCCGTTTGAACTGGGAAAATTCAATTTGCAATGACATCGTTTGAGCCCAGACAACAGAATCCAAGTACATGGCACTAAAGTCAAGTAATGCTCAAACCATCCCGTACAGCGCTCTAATTTTGCATAACAAGCACCCAAATTTTCTGAAGCGTCCACTAACTAAGTCATCTTTATGCGACTCAAATTTTTCTAATATTTAAAAATTACTTTGATAATAAATTATATTTTTAGCACGCCTCGAAGTGCTTCGTACATCTTAAAAGCCTTTACCATGTTGCCACACATAAGACGTAAACATAAACATTTTTTCTATTCTCGCGTCAGTGGAACATTTTAATTTTCGAATTATCAAGGCTAAATAAATTTGCACATTTTCTGTATGTTTATTCACGTTTCGTTAGGCACTGTATATATGTATAAAGTTCTATACGTTATTTTCCAGCAGTGCGCAAATAATTTACTTACTATGCGATCTGCGAACTCTGGGTCCATCATCTGCCTCTGGCCAATTTTCAAAATCAACCACTTGAGTTCGATAGACAAGCACACTAAAAAAGCTTACACGTATCTGAGAATGTGGTGCAGTGCATGGCTTTGTGTATACAAACATATACATACATACAGATATATAACTTTATTTGAGCTTTTTTATCTATAGCTCGCCATTAGTAAGCTTTAAGGTTAAGCAAACAATACGATGGTTGACTTTTTCTTCTTCTTCGACTTCTTCTGTTTAAATATTATATTATTGTGTTGGCTTTGCAGCAAAAATAAAAATAAACGAAACTAAAAACCAAATCGCTGGCTTAATTAGCTAAATAGTTTATACAAATATTTTTTGGGGTGGCACGCGACTCCCAAATTCCGCCGTTAATATACCTGATCGTTTTTAAGTTATGATAAATTTGAGCATACTCCATGAAACGAGCGCAAACACACCGTAAAAATTATATACTGTAAATATAGCAAAATTGATATGTATATATGTATATATATATATATATATATATATATATATATATATATATATATATATATATATATATATATATATAGATTTTATTAATGTGCACAGTACAAGTTGAGACGTCTTCAATCTATTACTATACTACAATAAAGCAATATTAAAGCGTATTCTGGAATGATTCACTTATCCAATTAGTTTGAATTTCATTCTCAAATACAACACCACATGCTATATACATATATTCAATGTTCCATATAAAATATAAGATTTTCCGAGAACTCGTGCCTTACTCAGGCCTTCTGCCGACTTCACAGACACCCATTGAATCATCCACAATATGATCATCATTCGCATCAGCTGTTTCGTCGAGTGCTTCGACTATGGGCTACAATTGCTGTGTGAACTTAAAATACAATTGATAGGAGCTACTCAATGAGTCAACCATTTACTGCAGTCACGTTCTCACGCAAAAGTTCAAGTATATGGTGTAGACATATACAAACATATATATATATATATATATATATATATATATATATATATATATATATATATATATATATGTATGTATATATAAATGTATGTATGTATGTGTATATGTATAGTGGCTATTGAAAAATATATGCAAATTTAATTAGTAAGCTTTTTCGTCGATGTTTTTTACTCAAATATTGCCCACTTCATCTAAACAAATAGCAGCACGCTGTCAGCTGTCATTTAGTTTGGTGCTCTGTTCATTATATTCGTTACTGACTTGCATCATTAAATATTTGTTTACATTTTATTGTGAACATTCCAAAAAAAGATAAAGCTGCGTCTTGAATTGACTCGAATAAGTATGTGCAATGGATCACAACGCCAAGCTATATGATTCTTAATCTGTGGAATGTTCGCTGGCCACAGAAATATCATCATGACATCATATCTAAATAGGAGAATATACACACATTCACACATACATATGTATAGACACTTTGTTTAACAGTTAAAGCTATTCATGCTTATGCTTACACCAATACCAGCTCGGAGTGCTTAACAAAATTATGCATAGGCATTAAAATTTTGAAAACAAAAATTCCGAATCGGTAGGGGAGGGGCGATTCTTCTTCATCTTGATAATAGCAAAATACCTTTCGCAGTTGGATCAAAATTAGCATATTTCTGCGGCAAAGCAGTCTTCCAGTTCGTCAAATTGTCAATCTGACAGTCATTCAGTCAACTGGAGGCAGGTAGTTGAAATTGAAATTCAATTTCGTTTTCTTTTCAAATTAAAATTTGTTTGTCTTGGAATTTGAATATCAAATTATGTCATTTGTTGAGCGACGCAGCCGACGCGGTTTGCCTAACAGTAGAGGGGCAACAAATAAAAATATGCAAAAAACAAATAACAAATAACAAATACCGAGACAGGGTAGCAGCAAAAACAAGTTAAAATGATGTTATGGAAAAATATAGGCTATAACATACCCTTTAACACTCTTCCCTACTATCCCTCAAACTGCGGTCACACAAGGCTCTTGAGCCATTAACATATGCCAACAATTTGCTTTATACTTAGTACATGCCACGTGCCATTTAAGATCTAACTAGTTTGACAGGTTGGGGATCTCAATATACCATTTGAAAGCATTTAGTGGGTACAGGGTATTAGAAACTGTTTACAAACAACAAAAACTTGTTTCGTTGAAGCACGCCAAAAGCCGGCAACTATTGAAATTTACGTCAGCCTGGGTTGAATGAATGAGCCAGTTTCTGTATACATGTATATCCAAGCGAGTATTTGTGCTGTAGTCGTAGCTGTATCTCTGAAATTAAATTAACTCTGCAAGTGATTTATGCATGACGATGTTTATAAAAATGCGCTTATACAATAACAAATATCTGTGATAGATCAGAAAAGCTTAATTGCTGAGTGAGCTGCGGAGCTGGAAGGCTGGGGGCTGGGGAGACTGGACTGAAGTGCAAACCGGTTACAGTCTGACAACGTTGAGCAGCTTCAGCTATCTACAACACACTTTTAACTGTGCTACGTGTGCGCTTATTTTTGGAATTTTCTTTTTATCATCAGATTAAAAATCTTCACATAATCGTGAGAAATTGTTGGGCAATAAGAAAGAGATAAACGTTTTAAAAATAAAAGTGGATAACGACAACTATATGATAATAATGCGGGGCCCGCTGAATGAGTTATTCTTATACAAGCTTGACGTGATTTAAAGCCAAAAGAATTATATTTGAGGCGACCAAACCGGCTGCATTGAATCAAAACAAACCGTGGACATGTTCACAACAACCTTCGCGAGCTGCAACGCTAATAAAATGTTTTCTGGCTGCTTCTACGTGTGAGGAGTAGTGAAGCCAAAACAAAATGCAAAAATGGAAACCGGCTCGACTTGCGTAACCACGGGCAGCCGGCGAATGGCATATGGTGTCCAATAGAGAATGGCAACTAGCAACTGGCAACTGGCAACAAAACGAAAATCCATTAGAATAAATTAAAAGTATAGCTTTAATAAATTGTAGAATACAGTGCGATGTTCAGTGTGTATGTGCACACATACATATATGTATATTTATACGTGAGTCATAACAGTGAGGTCTCTGGCCTACCGACAATTAACACAAATAGCTAAATGACTGCGCCGTTGGCAGGTGTTTTTCATTCCACACTAACAGCTAGAGCTTGGTTTCTATAAAATGCTGTCATTCAGAATGATCATATACAAATACTCTTGATTGTGCACATTTCAATAGCCAATTCCGCTGGCGATCGCACGATGCTGTACGAAAAGTAAAGTATTGTAAAGTAATTTAAGGAGCATTCCAAATGTCTGATACAGGAGCTGAAACTCTAAGTTGGTTTCATACTGCAGCCACACAGACTTACTTATGCGTAAAATACTTAAAGAAACTCTGACGAATATAGCTTGTTGAGCTTCCTCAGCTAATCTGTAAGCAGCTTAAAGTTTTCATGGGAAAACACAATTTGCCACAATAACCTTCAGCGATTGTATTTTTTTTTTTTTGCACACATACGCTCTGTCAGCTGTAAATTTTCGGTCGCATGCAATTTCTCGTGTTAACGATAGTTTGGCAAGCAAAAGGAAAAATATCGCTTTTCTTTTGTTTACTTTGGATGGGTGCTAGAACTATAGAAGCCTGCGACAACATGCAACGGTAGACCGAAAAGCCCATACCACGCCGACAGTATTTTTGCGCCTGTTATTTTTTGTTTCCATTGCTTTTATTGCCACTAAACGGCAAAGCATAGTTTTAGGCGTCTGCTTGGCGCGCCTATATGGCGACGTACGCTTCCTGTGCCTGGGCCAGTCACAACACAAAAACGGGCCCACAAAATAAGAATCGTAATAGTAATAATAAGAGGCAGCCAGAAGGGGCCAACAGTCGAGGCAGGCGGCGCCAACATAAAAAGGAGGCAAGTGAATATCCGTGTCGGGATTTAGACTGGACCCTGCTGCCAACTAGTTTATGGAAAAGCACTAAACTTTTCGCGCTCGTTTTGTTTTTACTTTCCACACACTGAGCCCGGCGGCGGCGGCGTCGCCGACAACGGGCAGGTGTCGTCCAGGTCGATTGTTGTGCATATGCTTGAAACAGGCTCCTCCTACTCCATTCGGCCAGGTATTGTGCTTGTTCATTCGACCTCAACACTTCCAAAGCCTGGCCTCAAAATCCAGCCGCAGAAGTCACTAAAGAGTCACTCCCCAGCCGCACTGCTAGCCGGGAACAGAACCTGATAATGATCAAGGCGACCACCCGTTAAAGTTGTGCCCATTGTTTTTATGCAACGTGTGTGCTGTTGTTATTGCTTTGGCTTTTGTAATTGCTGTTGAATAAACGGGGTAAGGTAAGGTGGCGCCATTTTTGGCCAGCAATTTGCAAATTGTTTTCGTGTCCAGGAGGCAGAGAACTGGATATAAATGCTTTTTAAAGCTATGCACGACTACATTAGTTATACGCCTGTCTCTATACTCGTACGTGTGTCTGTAGCAAGAGTGTGTGTGAAATTTTTTGTTGCATAGCCACAGGCATTGCGGCATTGCTGAAAATGAAAAATACTTTAATGCATTCAGTTTTGTTGTTATTGTCTGCCGCTACTGCTACAGTCTGATGTGGACTAATGCTATACAAATTAAAATTTAATTGTCTGCGGTGCTCTTTAGAAATACAGAGCTTTGCGTCGTGTTTTATGTGTCTAGAACGACGTTATGTTTAGCGAATGCAGCCATCTAAATAAAACTTCATGCTAATTTAACTGTACTAAACCCAAGGAATTCGAATTTAGAATTTAGAGGTGCTAAACGTCATTAGGACTTCGCTTGGAATCAGTAAATGTAAAACTAATCTGAGAACTAAACAAACGTTCTTCTTTCCAAGCTTTTCCCGAATTCAGCAAAGATGCTGTTGCTGTGTCTACTGCTCCTCTCACTAGGTATTTCCTTTTCTGTCGTTTCTGAGCTCAAACGTTGTTATCCGGCCCGCCCGAATGTTTTGTTGCTATTATTCAGGCGTGGCCGCCTTGTGCTATTGCGTTGCATGACTTTGATGGTAGACTGTTGACAGCAAAGATAGCCACACCCTCCTCGAATACAGGGCAGTAAACTCTTGTTTGATCATGTTTTTCTTTCGGTTATCCTGCTTGCAATATAAAGTCAAGGCTTTGTCATGAATAAGCAGCTTAACCATCACACAGCTGACGTCTGTTGTCTATAGATAGAGTCGCTTATATTTCCAGCCAACGACTCTCTTCCTTTTCACATTTAGCATTTGATCTTGTCGTGCATCCTTGATGTTGCATTTTTGTTGTAGAGTATTTAAAATGTGTTCAAGCTCACCTGCAAAAAAGAAAGGCAAGAACAATTAATTATTTTCAATATTATTATTTGTAAAGAAAACATTTAAGTGTATACATATGCATACAATTTATATATGTACTTATAGAATAATTATACATGTATTTATAGAATAATCAAGTTATACGGGAAAGGGAATTTGGTTTTACCGCAAACGATATTGGTTTCGTTTGTAGCTATTTTTGGTTATTTGTATGCCCTGAGCCCATTAAAAATGGGAATCGTTGATAAGACTAAATATTGATATGCTAAACTCAATTAACCAATCATTATTCCGGTGCTCATAGATTCTATTCTTGTGTTTTCACTATAACTAATATAAAAAAGGAACAGCAATCTCATTCCTACATTATTTACCTTCAATTTAATAATGGTAAAATGTCCTATTAATTCTAGATTTTGGAGAGTACATCGCACAGCTGATCAACCTAAGCTTGGCCTTCACTCTTGAGCTTGTTTTTATTTATTTTCGCTTTGGGTCTTCTGTGTAGCCGGCCTCTTATCATTTAATTTCCATTTGTTGTTTATACATTTATTGTAGGTGGATTTGTTTTTTCTTGTCATATTGTTGTTGTTCATGCTGCAGGCATGAAAAAATTAATTTGCAATTTTTGCTTTTGGCGCAAAAATATTGAATTCCTTGCGCCAGAAGCTAAAAAACTGACTATTTTCTAACTGCCATATACCAAATCTTGCCCCCTATTGAAAACATTTTGCATTATGCTTTATTTTTTACAAGAAAGTGTGTGTTCAACTGTATTTATCTTTGTTCTTACAAATAAATAGGAAAGTGCCTTTTATGGTAACCTCGCTTACTATTGTATTATCAGATATGATAACTATTCGAATTTGAAAAACACCACATAATCACAAAAGTTGCAGTTGTGACCGAATTTGATCTTTAATTTAACTTGATGGCTCTGCTCTTAAGTAATAATGAGCAAAGCACATTTGATGTTTTTAATTGAGTACTTTTGCAACACTCGAACATAAGCACAGAGACACGCACCCTCGGAGACAAGAGGCTAGAACACACACATTCTATCAGAAGATGACGACATGTTTCACATCTGCACGGATATAAGTACAGGCAAACACAATGGCACTTTCGAGGGCTGTTGACACTTTTTTGTATCTTCTTCAATCTGCCTTGATGTTTAGCAACACCATTTACTCGTTTCATTGCACTTAATCATGTCTTGCAGCGTCTCCCCCGGCTCTCAACTATAATGAGTTGCACTTTGACGCTCCTTCAAGGGGCGCCCAAGTGTTGGAGCAACAACAAAAGTGATGAGCAGACGCACTTCATGCGCAAAAGCGGTTGATAAAGAGCACACATACACAAACACGCAAAAAAAAGAAAAAAATTAGTCACAATTTGGAGGCCATTTTAACATTTCTTTCGAGGATGGATTCAAATGTATGGGAATATTTTATAAGTTATTAAAAGCAACTTATACTAAAACACTAAATAGGTAATTTTAAAAACTAGGACAAATAATTTCTCAGTAATAGTTTCAACGACCACTATCCAAGTACAGATAGGAGCAACCTCATAGTCACCCTTAGAATACAGTCCGAATTGACACATCAGTATAAATGTCGAGTGGTAACAAGCTAACCACGAAAAAACCGTGCTAAGCAGGCAAAAAGTGAAAAGTGAGTGGCAACTGCGGCTAAACATGAGTCAGGCTCTAGAATTGAATTGTGAGTCAGACAGCGGGCTCACCTGTACACACAAAGGACTCATATAAAGTAGAGCTACGCTCAGGAGGAAACACAAATTTGCATACGCCATAACATACTGATATAAAAGGCTTAGGTTCTTTAGTCAAAAATGCTCGACCCAATCATATCCTTTCTATGGATCTACAGTTAATTTCCTTTATACTTAAATTCCAAATAAAGTTTACTTTCCTGCAAAAACTCTGCCCCCTCTTGCCAAATAAGTTGCACTCAATGTTGTGCATGGCTCAGAAGAGAAGTATATTTATTCTTATGTATCTATTCACCCCTTTTCTGTGGGAAAAGCCAACAGCATATAATTTTGTTTATAATTGCAACATTTAATTAAGTAAATGTTATATAATTACTTCCATTTACTTATTAAAATATTTTATTTTACTGTTACATAATTGTGTGTTTTGCATTCATTGTAAGGCCGATGCTCTGCAATAAATACTATTTTTTTTTTTTGTTCACCTTGGCCAAATCGTGCCACAAGAGCCCTAACAGCAACAGCAGCTGCCACAAGTGAAGCGCCGTTTTTAATAAATTTTGTTGTGACTCACTGGGGGTGTGAGTGTGTGTGGGGGTGTGTGCTGTGTGTTGTGTGCGTGCCAGGGTCTACCCTTGCGCCTTCTGCGTTACCGCTGCTTTAAACAAAGCAGCCGACAACGGCGACGGCGACTGTTGCATGTTCCTACCTCTGCTGTTGCTGTTGCCGGAGGCAACCCCGGCAACGCGTTCACCCAAACGGGCACAAAGTCATAAAGGGTATTTCACTAAATTGGTACTAAGGTGGGGCACACACACACCCACACACACGCGTACTTAGCAAAGTCTGTTGTCTGTTTGCATAAATGCCAATGCTGAGGGAGGGTTAGGCGCCACACCCTCAGTGGAGGAGGCAGCTTGTAGGCAGTAACACAAACATTTTTAGCTACGGTGGCCACAATAAATTTTCATTTGTTTACCGTGTGTAATTAGAAAATTAAAACCCAGTTTATGTGCCACCACCAGCAACACAAGCTGACACAACAACAACATGGCCATTAGCAAGGCAAACATCAGTAGCCAACAGCTCACCAAGTGACCAGCGACTTGGGGTTGCCTGGCTTAATGGTATTTCTATGAGTGCCATTGTTGCCGCCGCTAGGGTTGCTTTAAATATTTAATAAAAGTGGTAGCTCAAACTGGAGTTGCGAAAAACCTTTCCGAAATCGAAGCGAATTTTAAATTTTCGAATCTATATTTTCGGTATTTTCATGCCAGACCAATAAGCAAACACTTTTGGCGGATAACAATTTGTAGCTCCCTTGGCTCGCGCCGGAAAAGGAGATCGTGTAAACCACATAAATGTAAATTTTACAACTCGCTGCTTTTATGACGCCCTTGTTACACACAGGGAGAAATGGGAAAGTGCAAATTTTTATGCGTAAACACGTCGCAGAAACAAACGCAGCATCGCCTCGCTTCGCCTGCACAAAAAGAGCACAAACTCATAAAACTGCATTCAAATTTTACAAAAACTTGGCGACAGCAGCAAAATATGAAATGCAATGAATATTGAAAGAGGCAACTGCCTGACATTTGTAATAGCTTTTGTAGTTTTGTTACTTTGTAAATGGCCGATGCAGCACATATATGCTGAAAACTTAGTAAATCGACATGAAGACACCCTATAACCCTATAACTCAATAACCACATACAATATTCTTTTAACACAATCCCGCGCGGAATTGTATACAATCTAAATCGAAAAATTCCCAGAAAGAATGCCAAATATATAAACACACGTGAGCGTCGCCCACAACAAAAAATGTCTTTAAATTCAAGAACAAGAACTCCAGAGAAAAAGCAGAAGAAGAATATTAAGATTGCGAAATGTATGTCGTAAAAGTCGGTGCTGCTAGCATTTGCGGTGTTACACCTTTTAGTGTGATTGTGTTTGTACGACACCTCACCGAACTCCGCACATTTCTTGGTTAACCTTGTCATTCAAATGCTCTTTCGCCTTCAAATGCGTAACTTAAGGGTGCAACAGTCTGAGAAGTTGCCGCTGGAAAATTCGAAAATAAGAAAATAAAATATTTTCTTGCCTTCACCCTTCGTCGCACCAATGGCGCACAAGGCTCCAATTTAATTTTATACAAATTCTCTAAGTGATGCAAGCTTCATGTGTGTGCGTGTGTGTGTGTATGTATTTGTAATCTAAATGTATGTGAGTACCGAACAGTTACTGCAATCTGAGGATTTACGCAGGCTATAAGTACCCTACTGTGACATATATTTACAACATTTTTGCTTTCTACGTTTTTTTTTTTGCGTCTTAAATGATCATAAAATTTGAGGCATTCGTCGTGATTGCCGCTCCTGACATGACACTGCAATTTGTCCAACTGCCACAAAAATAAAAAGTTCAGGGGTATTTTGCACAATTTGTGAGTTATTTTTATATTGCTATAAACTGCGCTGCAAACATTGAAATCGAAGAATTAGATAATGCTTTAAGAGCCAATCAACTAATAAATGTATAGCTGAAGAAAGTTTGGCTCTGAAATATTTTGCTAGATACGAAAATCATCAATTCGATTGAATTATTCATATATAAGTATATGAATACGTACATACAGTATTAGATTACACACAGCGACACATCGATAGTTCAGTGGCGGTGTTTTTTTATGATCACAACAAAACAAAAGTATTATGTCGAAATCAAGTTTTAAATTACCACACATGAGGGCTGGGGTCACTAGAGCAGAAATATGGTGAACATACCGAATGACTGTGTGACAGACTGACTGAGCGATTGACTCAAATTGCTTTTTATGGAACAGTCAGAAAATGTTATACCAACACGGGGAATACGCATAGGCTCCTAAACGAATAATAGACATCCCCTGTCAAGTTGAGAAAAGAAAGTAATCACTAGCAATAATTGCATTATTAGAGCTTTAGTTAGGATAAGCATTGAGATACACGTTGGGTGCAGAGCAGACACCTAAGCTATTTGTGTTATTTACTGAAAATATGCATACGTGGCTTCAACAACTTGGACACTAATGCTGAACGGCAGTACAGCAGTGTTTCTCAATAAATACCAAACTACAATATCGTGCCAAGCTGAACACAAAACTTGAAAACTGTGTCAATGAACTTAGCAACCGCATCAAGTTATGAGAAAAACTTGTGGCTACTAAATACATTAACAAAAAGCCATCCAAGGTCTATTAAATGCACGTTTTTGGCCTGCCAGCTCGTTAAAAATACAAACAGACAATACAAACAAAACAAATGCAGCTACGGCATACGACATTTGAAAGTTGAAGGTTAATTCTATAATAAATTGTATAAAGAAACTAAACAGCAGGCCGAACAGCTATGCAGTCAGAATCGACTGCTCAGCTTCACCGGCTCCACTCCTACCCTGCCCGACCCATCTCAGACTCCATTAAGAACATGACACATAGCTGAGCACGTAGCTGTGACATTTTCAACAACACTTTGCCAGCTGGAAACTACTGTTGCTACATAAGCTAAGTAGAGCCGAGCCGAGCCGAGCCAAGTCGAGTCGAGTCGATGGCTTTGCTCACGGCTGGGGACAAAAGCAGACACGCCTACACATAGCCCCTGCACACAAGCAATAAGCGGATAAGCAATGCGAGTGTTAAAGCCCAACCACAACAAATAATTTTGCATACCAAACGACTTAGTAATAAATACAATAGCAACCAAGCGACGCAAATAACAAATATAAAAAAAATAACAGATGGCAAAGTTGAAATAAGTAACATGAAATTTAGCATGTGTTAAAATAATGTCATAAAAACAGTCATAAAAGCTATAAATTGAAAGTATCCAGTATCTTAGCTCTATACACACATTTTGAATAATCAAAATATATGTGAATAAAACGCGATATTCGAACAATCCCTGCATATTTGATTGCAGGGTATATGGCTTATATGCGATGTACATAGCATACAAATGGAACGCAATTAAATTAGAAAATATCCAATACTTTCGAATATAAAAATTATTTAGCGTTTTCCATATAATACATATACAATAGATTCACTTAAGACTGTTAGCTTCAACTGAAACTGAAGCCAAAAATAATTCACATGCAGAATACTGGTGGAGGCACGTGCCGCTGCATAAACGTCTCGTACCATATTATGCCACTTCACGGTCACGTTAGCAAATATTTGTAGGAGCGGTCACTGTGGCTGGAGGTGCACTGGCTCGGCTGTTGCAACTGAGTAAACACTGGACTTATACAGCAAAGAAGTCAGACTTGAACTTTTCTCCCTATTGTTAGCATTCATTGCTGGTAGTTACAATCTGCGTAGGACCCCGAATCAATGTTTATCGACTAGGACATGCTCTGTAACTTATACGAATCTCATTAAACCAAGATTCATAGCTTTTTTATCGCTAAATAAGAGGAAGTTTTAAGTACCTGCTCCAATTTAGTTTTACATTATTGTATTAGTATATTATTGTAATTTAGTATCTCATTATTGCAGACTAGCCAGACAAGTAGCCCGGCTTGCAAATTCAAGTGTTTAAAAGTGTAATTTATGCCGCGCTTAGTTCAGTTTAAAGAAGCGAAAAAAAGCCGAGATCAAATGTCTGCGCTTAGCTATCAACGTTAGCAAAGCCATCAGATGATGCAAGTTATTATGCAAATATGTGTATGTGTGTGTTTGTGCAGCTGCATCAGAGAAGCTGCGCATAAATAATTCATGTGGCGGCCGCATTGGAAGTGGTCAAAAAGATTGTGCTGTCTGTCCCCCATGCTTGCCCAGCAGACCTTCACAGTTGAGAGCAAACCAACAGAGACAAGCCAACGCAGACGCGAACGGGAACGCGAGCGCGAACGCAGGCATACGACCGACCTGCAGGGTAGGGACCACTGCGCCTTCAAATATGTACGCTTTATATGCATGTATATACGAATGTGTTTGTTTGAGTGAGTGGGCTGCTGGAAAATTGCTTTGAGCGTGTGAAAACTCTCCATTGTTTAAGTTCTGAACTTTCTAGAAAGTCAGATGACTTTCAATTAGTTGCAATAAAAATTGCATGATTAGGTTAGTCATTTTTGAATGCGTTGCGCATCCGCTGTAAAAACAAAAATTGCTCTCTTGTTTGTGCTGGTCGACAAAATAGAAAACTGAATTTGTGTCTTCCGCTGCGCAGACTAGAAACACACAAAACCAAAAAAGAAAAATGAAAACTAGCAAGAATGTGCTGCGCAAAAACCGCGTAAAACTCAACTAAAAAATACCGTAGACAAAGTAAAGATTTTCTTTAATAAATACACATACATATTTATTCACTCAATTTGTTGAATTAGAAACCTAAAATGATATATCAAATTATAATTTTAAAGGCCAGCCGATGGCATTCTCTTATTGTTGAATATTTTACTTTAATTTTTTAGGTGGATATAGGGTATTGAAAGCGACAAAACCAACTGTGGCAGTAAATATGCAATTAAGTTGTTTATTTTTAGCCTAAAAAATGCAGCACCGACGACAGCAATCATTTTGTTTAGCATGAAAACGAGTTCACCGCTCGAGTTACTGGCAATTGCATAAGCAGCAATAACGAAACTTAAGTCAACAAAAAGCAAAGAAAAAATAAACGGGTTAGTTAAGCTAGAAACCTAAATTCCAGATATGATTTTTTAGCCCCCTTCGTCGGCTACTGCCTTTTAGCTAAACCTCATTAAAGCGAGCGACTGCATCCAGTCATCAACAGCAGTGCATCGCTCTTGCTTTTCACAGCATTTATGAATGAAAACTGTGAAATGTGTTTCTACAGCGAGCAAATAGCCGTCACAATATACAGCAAAAGGTCGTACGAGTATTCCGTCAGCGGTATGACTGACAGAAAATACTACGCTACGAGGCAGAGAAGGAGAGAGAGATGGTGAGATACGCTTGCCGCGGCGAAGTGTATTTAATGACTTACAAAAACAAATATCAACATCAAACAGAAGAGCAACGCTAGACTATTCTAGCCGATAGTTTGCAACTATATACTATAGCATACCAATTGTCAGTTTATCGTGTAAAATGTCTATATATATATACGTATATCGTATATCGGACATCTCTTTATGTCCGTCTCGATGACTCGACAATGAGCAAACTCAACACAGAATAACAATAACTGCTCTACTTTCGAACTTATATGCAGGGTATTTAGACTTCGCATATGGCTTCCATGTTTGCCATTTGTTATTACAGATACAATGCGCCGGCCTAGTTCAATGAACGCACAAATGAATGCACCCAGTTGCTAGCGGCTTTTGCAGTTGTTGTTGCAGCTACTGTTGCAGCGGTTGTTGTTCTAATGAAAGTTAGATAAAACGCAACACAAAGCATGAAATGCGCTGCTCTCACTCTCCCATCGAGATTTATTAACTTGCACACAGAATGCCTGGTAAACAGGTCACGTACTACACCAATCAAAATTACAATAACATATGCATACCAAGCTGTAGCAATTGCAGCTCCCACTTAAGTGCGCCTCTGCTGTGTTTTCAGTTTTTCTTCTTTTCACTTTGTCTCGATCATTTCACTTTCAAAGCAGAAATTGAGTGAATATAGTTGCTCTTTAAATCTAGTCAGTCTTGCCTGGTTTAGTTCTTAGCTATAATATTAGGAATTCGGTTCCGATTCGCAAGAGTGGATATAGCTTCAAGTAATCTGAATAAATCGTATATTACTCTGATATTATTCAATATATACGTTGTATTTCGTGCAAGGTCGTGTCTCGCGCTTAGCACGGCTGCTCAGTCCACATGGTGCTATATCGAGCTTCCACTCAGCGCACTGAATTGCTGGGCTAAGTGCCAAAGTGCAAAGGGACAGTAAATTGCATTCGACTTGAAAATAACTTAATTCAAAAAGAAACGTATTGAGAGGCGAACCGCCGCAATGAATAGACTGAGAAATAGGAAAAGACAGAAGCTGCAGCTCTGCTGGGCGTGTTATTAGAACCAGCAGGCAGACGTACGTCTTGATGAGTATGAGCAGGGTCAGCTCAGTATATAATAAGGATTCTACGACTGTGTGCAAAAAAACTCCAAAGCAAACTCAACATCGACGCAACCGAGTACAGTTGTACTGGAAGACTAAAAAACGACGAAAGTAACTAATAGTTTCCTTCAAACCTTTGACGTTGACAGCTTAATAAACGTGTTGAACAATGAAATTTGCTAGTGCTAAATAGAAAGAACGAAGTTAGAGCTCTGAAGCCAAGATTGCTTGGCATAACAAACCCAAGAAACAGCTTAACTGGAGATGAGGATAGTTACCTATTTTCCTAACAACTGTAGAGTATATAACTGTCGATTTATGTAGGTAAAAGATCCACATAGTATGAGAGGCCTTTTCATGGTACAGTTGTGTTGGCAACTACTTCAACAATGCCACAAATTCTTCATGGATGTGCATCGTTGTTGTTGCTATCGGTATTAGGTCTTGTCAACATAGGAGACAGTAGCAATATTTGCGGTCTCCATCATCATGTTTCGTTTGAGTTCAGTCCTTATCGCGCCCCTATTTTATTGTTCTGCTTTAATCGATTTGACGCCGTCATAGTCGACGGCATCGCTTCTCAAGTGTCAATTTGATGTTGCCACAGCCCAAGCTGAATGCCCTCTGCTCCTCGCTGTTAATCGATGGGAATAACTACAAGAATACTTTGGATTCCTCCACGTCTCATATTCTTATAATCGCTGTAGCAATCAACAGCTTCAGTGGATTTATCTCATTCATCTGGTCGATCTTTTGGTAAGTTGCTTAGTCTTTTCCCCTTGGAATCATTAATTTGTACAAATTAATTGTTACTCGTGCAGTTCTTGATGCGCACTCCGAAGGGCCATTCATTCGGTTTGGGTTTGAGCGCGCCAAATTGAAAACCGTGCAGTGTTCATTTGGCTCTCCCTCCTTACCGGACTACCACTAATGACAAATAATAATTGCTTGCAATTTCTTTAATTCCACTTGAGTTTAATTACCGAACTGAACTGGCTTCTAGCTTTGCTTGCCTTGGCCTCTTGTTTTCTGTTCATTCTTGGTACTCATACATCGATGAATTAATAAAACGATGTTCTTTTATGTTTCAGTTTTAAATTATTGAATAACCAATGGCTACAGCCTGCATTAAAGACAGATATTTGAAAAATACTAATAACTTCCTTTACAAGGATGATGTTGCAGATTTTAATGGGGAATTTGTAATATTTAATTAATAATAATGTTAAAAAGGCCGCTGGAATTGTTGCGCGCCTCCTTTTAAAGTCCGCCATATGAAGCTCAAGAAGTACATGAAAATATTTTTTATTCGTATGCTTTTTTATATGCATATATATTTATTTGCCCATATATATACATATACATATACACATTTTTTTATTCTGCGTACAATGCGAGTAAACTGATTGGCTGAATGAATGCTTGCTGAAATAAATGACTGAGCAGCGTACAAATTAAATTATGCCATGACGCGACATACACAGACCGAGAATTTCGGGCTCCCTTCCCCAGACCCTTTGCAAGCATTGTCGACAGCTCAAAGCTAATTGAATTTCTCACTGTCGCTTGCAATTTGCATTATAACATTTTTAGAAGAGTGTGTATGTGTGACTGAATGTGTTTATATTTAGTATAAAGTTTGCTCATTCAAGCGGAAATGGGATAATGAATAGACAGCCACACCGTGAGCTGGCTGCCCAAGTAGTTAGATAGTTAGATAGTTGATGACCGAATGACCTGCGCAAAGCATACATAGCAAGTCGCAGTGCGGTTTGGTCAACTTTTCAACAAAATCATTTTGGGCTGAAGGAAACTAAATAACTAAATAATAAATAGTAACAAAACAGTTTCCTAATATCACTTAAGTGTCGTAGAGTCAGAGTACTAAGAGTCGCCAGTAAAGGTAACATATTGCAACAGAGATCAACCCAAGCCAAGCAGCATACGCAGAAAGCTTGGGATAATTAAAAATCACAAGGGTTGAGGAAATTGTGAGGCTGGTTTTTAGTCAAACCACAAGAAAAAACCACACAGAACACACATGAACACAAAAGTTAACAGGAAGCGAGATAAGTAGATATATAGGGTGCATGAGAGCAAAAAGAACGCACACCAGGCAAAAAAGCCTGGCAAGAGTCAAGGTGAGAGATGCTTGGAAGTTGGCATCTCTTCCCGGAAAAAATACAAAAAGGGTTAATAAACAAGAAACAGGCGCAACAGGACTACACACACTGAAACCCACACAGAACTGTAGTGTTTATTTATGACACAAGATGCTTCATCATAATCAGCGCCTGACACTTGTAGAGAGCAGCAGGCAGTCTGAAGAGCAAATCGTGGGCTGAGGTTGCTGCATTACAGCACGTGCAGCTCAGCGTATGCTCTGAAGTGCCTTAATTGAAGTGATGCTCAGGCGACAATCTGTGCCCAGGCCCATTCCCCAGCACAGTCAAAGGATGGGGCTTAAAAGACGGCACTCATGCAGCGCTTACCTAGCTCCGAATTAATTAAGACCGTAACTTAGCTCGAAAAGAGCAGCAGCAGCAGACGCACCCACAGCCGCAGCCGCAGCCGCAGCAAAAGGGCCAACAATGAGAAGAGCAGCTGCAACATTTATGTTTGAGATCATTTTCAGCGTCTTTTATTCATATTTTCTTGTTCCCAAAAGCAAATAATATTAGCATTCTCCATTAAGTGACCCTGTTTAAATCATAAATAGTAATCTAATCTCTCAGCACTTTTAGTTTGAATATTTTGATTTGTATATTTACATTGTGAGGTCAAGATAACTAAGTTCTAAATAATTTTTATGGCTACTTATGTGTTTAATTCTAAAGTGGAAATTTAAAATTTTGAAGGGTTCCTCACTCAGATGTATTAACATGTATATTTCTTTGATATTCAAGCAGAGTCATGCATAGCCATTTAGTTTTGTTTTGCCATCAAAATACCAATTTTTAACTAAACTTTCAGCTTGTATTAGATGCGTGCAAGGTTACAGTATACATCAGTGGCAACTCGATGGTGTTTTAAAAGAATTTTTATGCTGAAATATAAATTGAATTTTCGTTACCGAAAGCCATCTTGAGTATACAAAAAGAAACACACACATACACACCCGATAGACACACACAAGTAATCAATTCAGCCAGAAGTAGCGGCAATGGGGGAGGCAACAAAACGTCAATAACGATGTTGGAATATAAAGAACACAAATAAATCACACCGACGCGTGAAAAAGTGGAAGGCGGCAGAGTCATAAAGACAAGTATCAAGGGAGACCAAGAAGGAGAGCAGCCAGTGGCATTGGATGTCCTCTTGTGCCTTGATTTGTAAAGAAAAATGTTCACGCCTTTATGGCTGAATAAATTTTTATACATATAAAGTCGCGCGCGTTCGATACAAACCTTCAATAATTCGAGCAAAAATGTTTGTGTACAAATTGAGGACAGCACCCCATCGAACCGAAAATAACAGCACGCGTACATAAGTCAAAAGAGAAGGCTGCGAAAAGAAGGAAAATCATCAGCCAAATCACTGAACATTAACGAAAATTGTCAAAAGCAAGCAGTTACCATGCCGAGAGTAGGAGATACGTAAATGAAGTGAATTTTTTCTCAAAATACGAAAGCCGAATAAATTGCTTTGATACTTTCATATTTGGTAATAAGGCTAACCGGAACTAATATGTGTAAAATTAGGAAAATACACACAACATCTGGTGGTGTTAGCTCAAGCTAATTTCAGTTAAAGTGACATGAAAATCATTCCCAGCTGACAATATTTTAAGCGTGGCGTTATCTAGCAAGAGGGTTTTAGCTTAAATTCTCACTGAGACAAAATTTAAATTTACATATCGTTAATCAACCCTCGTGCTCCGATGCTTCTTGGTTGCTCTGTCAACGGCGAACTTTGCAGTCGACAAACGATTAAAACCAGCAGCCACATAAGAAGAGTAAAAATCCGCGTTGACATCAGAAAGGGAAACTAGGGATTTGGTTAAGGCAAAAGCGATTGGGACTGGGACTGGTACTGGGCCTGAGAGTGGGATGACAGGCAGGAAAATAAAAAGCCCAAAAACATGCCTTTTGACAGCTGCCGAAACTTTTGCATGACATATATCATTGTCGCATAACAAATGAGCGACGCAGCACCATCAACAACAACAGCAACATTTCCAACAAGGAGTTATAGCCCTCCGCTTAATGTTTCGGCCACCTACACATACTGGCACAAACCAAAGACAGACACGCCTCAGAATACACAGAAAACTTTAAGTTTCAGTCCTTTTGTATGCTAAATTGCGGCACACGACCTCACCCTTAAGCGGATGTCCAACGTCCATGGTAAACAGCAAAATTTACTCAGAAATACTTTTGTCGCAAATTTAAATTTATATTAAACCTGAAGAGTCGTCTTACTTTAAGAAATAGACTTAACACTGACGTCTCCGTTGAGAAAATGAATTGCCTCGCGGACTCCCTTTACAGTTTTCGATCCTTAAATAAATTCAATATGCGATTGATGATGATGTGGCAAATGTGTTCGTGTACGAATAAAATAACTATGTGAAATTACCAAATAAAGGCTTACTTCGTACAATTGTGGCTTTAATTAAATCACTTTTTTAATTATATTTATAAGAGAAATTTACTTGCTTGCAGCTACAAATTAAAAGTTAATAAGCATGTACTAATGTGAATCCACGATCTAAAGTAGAGGGAGGAATTTTTTGTTAGACTCTGTCATGTTTTAAGTGACATAATTTTCCGCTAGTCTGGACAGGTTTGAGCGGCCCCCACTTTGCTCCTCAGTACTTGATATTAAACACTTTGTCATTTGTGTGTCAAAAGCATGCCAGCGTGAAATGGCGATGCGAAAACACATAGCACAACAAACCTGAAAAGCGTGCGAGCAAAATTGTGAAGTGTAAAACAAGTGAAAGACTGAGTAACTGATTCACTGACAAGCTGACGGCTACGCTTGCAGAAATGGGAAGTTAAGAGTCGTTGTTATGGAAGAACTTAAGTAACTTGCTATGTCTAATGCGCCTTGGCACGTTTGAAGCTAAGTAAAACCTGTCAGCAATGCTGGCAACCAGATGCAGTTTGTTCATGTTCATGTTGATAACATCCCGCAGGGCATCAGCAGCTTTGTAGGCCAGCAACAGAAAAACCAACATAAATAGCATCTCGCTCGAGTAATTGACGTCGATTTTAAGGCGTTGCGTCGTATGTAGCACAAATACTAGCTGACTTTCCTATAATTACTTTTATCTTCTTACTGTCTGCTTAGACGTAGCGGTGTAACGCACGAAAGATCCCTTGTAGACATCAGATTGTTATTTACCATCTGATGATCGACTCTTTAATATAGAAAGGGAAACGCTACAATTGAAAGTTGGCCCAAATGTCTTCGTTATACTGTCTTTCAGTATTGCTGAAATTCTTGGCATATAGTCTGGTAAGTCCACGGATTACCTATCGAATGTTTCTGGCTTTATAATATAAGCTTGTTCTTTTTGTTGGTAACTTGTTCTTTCGCTTTCTGGTCTGCGGCATTGACCAACTTTAGACCACATTAATTGAATCAAGCGCTTATCGCTGGCCCAAGTTTGCTTGCACATATACATAACAATATCTTATCAGAGACCTAAGTGCAAACTTAGTTATGTCGACGCGTAGTTGGCTTCGCTCATTTGGTGTGGATATAATTTTGTTTGCTATTTTGTTTTTCTATTTTTTTTTCCATTTTTTCCTTTCTTGCCATTGTTTATTTTGACTTGCCATCAACGCAATATTTTTATAGTTGGTCAACAAACTTAACTGATATCAATTAATTAAAAGGGAAAGTGCTCCTCAAAGATGCAACCTCAGACTGGTGAGCATTAAGTGTGCGAGAGTCCAAAGATGATAGCATTAAATATTAAATTCCAATGACTGGAGATGCGTACGGCATTAAACATTTATGGCAGTTGTGCCCAGCTTAGCTTAGCTGAGCTCATTTGAAATGCAACCGAAAATTGATGTCGCAGCGTGTCGCATCGCATTAGGTAATGGCCAACGTTGTATGGACCACTTTCTTTACGTAATGGGGGCGAATGCCAAGCAATATTCTCATTCCAAACTCTCAACACGCGCGCACCCACTCGCAAAATATTCATGTGGTCCGGAGTCACGTCACAGCTCCTTTTTATGATGTTGCAACCAAAAATGATGATCCATATACAGAAGTAAAAAGCATTTTAGCTGACTGCTTATAATCGCTTATGCAAACTTCGTATACAACTTGGGACCATCTTTCCTCCCTTTACATACGTCCACTTTTATATCAATCATCAAATCAATGGAAGAGAAAGTGAATCAAACATATTTTTAAAATTTAAAAAAAAAATGTTTAATTAAATTATTTAATAATTAATTGCATCCGCACATGTGATGGTCTCCTTAACTTAAATCATATAGTATAAAGTATACTTTTTGTATAGTATATTCAAACGATTAACTTTTGATTTAATGAAGTTTATTGCTATACTTAACATTGAATCCGAATAGAGCCGTTTGTTCGTGTGAACATAAATATAACTATAAATACTCTAATATGTTTATTCGGTTTCATTGCACGCCCCAGCTGTACGTCAACAAATCCGGCTCCATTCATATAGAGGAAAAGAAAACAAACTGACAAATAGAAGACGAAGCCGTCTGTTAGCGCCAGTCACTAGCTTGACGAAAATTGAATTTGGGAACATGCTTGAAACAAAGAAAATACATAAAAAATAATAAAAAAGACGTAATTGGAAGGCACAGCCAACAAATATAGCAACATTTCAGCAGCAACAGCAACAACAACAAAAAGCATAACAATGACAGTGAAAAGCTACCAACTCTCAGCTATGCACAAAGCCCACAAGCACCTCCCGGCGAACACCAACAGTTACAAGACCGAAATATGACTACGCAGCAACAAAATGGCGGCTGTATAAACAGAAATCGCGTTGAGAACGGTTTGAAAAACAATTGGCGAAGGCGCAAACCAACGAACAAGCGAAAAACAACAGCGAAGCGAACACTTAGTTGCTGCTGCCTGCTGCCCGCTTCCTGCTGCCTGATGCCTGATGCCTGATGCCATCATCACTGCGAAGGTCTATATGTGTGGGGGCAGTTAAGGGTTCCTACTCTACTGAAGCTTTACTGTTACTGCGTCTTTAGCAGCGCCACTCTGTAAAGTGTCCTTGTTTTCCTGTTAAGTTTTTTAACGTTACGTAAATTGCGTAAATTGTGTGCATTTTATTATGTTACATTTCATGTTGCCACGAATCTTGCACTGTTTCTCTACCTTGCCTGACTCTTGGTTAAACATTTTGCATTGTTCTTATTTTTATAGCTTCTTTCAACTTGTCAAAAATGTCTTTATTAAGTGTGAAATTTCCCCGAATTTATGAATTGAATGTACGATTGGAGAAAAGCCAATTGATTGTTCGAAACCTATCAAAAATATTTCTATTCATCATTTTAAGTTTTGGGAAAACGCACAATACGCAAGGCCTAACCAGGAGGATAAACAAAGAGCACACGCAATTCCAAAAATAAACTATCGTTGGGCACTAGCAGTTTTCAAAAGGCTAATGAAATTCATGTTCATTGCCATTTCAACAAAAAAAAAAAGTTCGTGTCTTTAAATAAGAGAAAAAGGTCACAAACAACTAAATATAAATACAAAAGAGCAAAATATTTTAAGTATCCCAGAATGTAATTCAGTTTGTTCCTATGTATTAATGCAGCATAATATATTGCTCTATCGACGGACTTATAAAAATCAGTTCTAAACTGATTTTAAATATGTTTTTACATATTTTTTTCCCGCATGTATTTTTTTTCGTATACACAGAAAGAGAAAATCTGTAAGCAACAGTAAAATTGTTGGATTCATTCCAATTGGACACGATGGCCCGAGAAAGGCTTGTGAGTATTTCATTTCAATTGAAAGTGCTTACTTGACTTTACATTCAAAGTTTATCAGAGTACAGCTGCTATAGGCCTTTATTTAAACTTAAAGTCAGTTGCATATTTCTTTAGAATATAGTCTCGAGGGTATATTAAATATGTAGCAAAAGTCATTTGTGTTGGGTATCTAGGATTTTGCGGGTTGTTTAGTCAGTGAAAATGCACCGCTTTCAAAGAAAACACTTACCACGCAGCATGGAGTTTGTTTGAACTGTCTGTTTCATTAGCTAAACACAAATTGAAGTGACACGTTTTCTTGAGTCGCCCAAACTAGCAGACGAATAAGGCCGACCGGGTAGATACATACAGCGAGAAACACTTAGCATAAGCATAAAGAAGACAAAATAAGCATACAAGGCAGCGAGTGAGAAATATCAATAATAACTATTGTTCAAACATGGGCTACAAAAAATACCTACTGCCTACAGTAACCAGTAGCAGACAACAACGAAGTCCATCCGACAAGTGAAATGCATCTCTAAAAAACTATCGGAGCCAACCACTCTACACATTTTAGCAACCAAACATACACCAAAAGAAACTGAATCATTTCTTGAAAGTTTTGTAATTTAAGGCTTGTCACAGTAACTTCAGCTTTATAACTCAGAATTCAAAGTATATTTATAATAGTACGACTTGCAAGTGCATCGCAATATGTTCAGAGAAAACCCAAATAGGCCAAGCAAGGTGCTGGTGTTGTTTCTCTTTACATTGGCTATTATTCTGAAATTGGCTATAATTATAATGGAATTTGCAATGTGAGCTTACCCAAGAAACATACGAATATTAAATGAAGAATCGTCGCTAATTACCTGCAATGAAAGAGAGGAATTAGTAATTAGTTACTGTTCTAGCTGTTATATTCTATATATATGTGTGTGTTTTCTTAAGAAAATGTTAAGTGAAATAAAAGTAAACACACAATAATTCTCGAGCAAGCTGTGACTGTGCCAGATAGGCAAGTAGCGATATATTTAGGACGTGCACGGAATCTTTCAGACGTTTTCACTGCCTGCGGAGTTGCACGACATTTGGCATATTCGATTACAAAGGCCGTTTATTGGCTTCTTTTATGATTATCCCTTGACTTTTGTTGACTGCTGTCGCTCGAGACTTTTTTATCCGGCATTTTATGCTGGACTTCCAGAACCACAAAATATAATTTTCACCCGTTGCGCACAACCGTTAATGTTATTTGACATCTCACTTTAAGAAAGGCGACTATGATAAAGGTCGCGTGGATGAACTTACAAAGGAAGTCCACAAGATACTGGTCTCTCATAATCAATACGAAGTCTAAATTTAAGTCACACAAATCCCCATCGAGGTTTAAATAAAAATCTAGACACGAAACAACTTTTATTAAAGGTTGTCAGTGACATACGTATCAACTACATTATTACTTTTGCTTCCAATATTTTCAAAATTGATTGTATTACGATGACTGACAAGAGTTCAGATAATAACCGTTCCAGCTTGATATTACTCGGTAAGATTCATTAAAATCTACCAATCTGTTCATAATTAACAACTCCAAGTACACTGCTCTTAAGAAGCAAAGTTGCCTACTCGGCTGTTGCTCAGTACTCAACTGTTTATATGCCCTTCATAAAAACTCTTTGACCATTTGAAGATTGGAGTATATATATATATATAAATATACCTGTGTAAATGACACATGAAAGTCGATTGAACAACTTTTAGTTTTTATGGAATTTTTCTAAATTTGATTGATGAAACATCTTCATTGAATTTTCGTGTCTTGTATTTGTATGTAAGGATTAGAACATCCCAAAGTATAGCATAAACTAATACACTGTGGCAGAAGCGAGCTTCACAGTGCGTCGAACCTTCACTGGACTCGTTGGATGCTTGTACGACATCATTAATTACAAAAACCAATAAAAGTATAAGACAACGTTTTAGCCCCGTCAGCAAACGATAGCCGAAACAAGTTGTCATCATTAGTTACAGTTACAGATACAATTTCTGTCTTAAGGACCTAGCAAAAAATGCAATAAAAGTATATGAGCTAGTGCAGTTACTTGCCTACTATTGATAAATTTCGGGAAGTGAGTTGGCTTTGTACGTAAATGTTAAATCGCCAACTTTTTCAAAGTATACTGAGAAATGGTGCTGGAAGGAAGAAGACAACAAAAGAATGACGAGCACTAGAGCAGGAAAGGCGTCTTCACTGATTCCATGTTTATGTATAAACAGACAATCCAAACCCCGAAAAACCAATCTGTATTAAAAAAGCTTAGTCATTAATCATTATCATATAAACATCAATTGATGTTTAAAGTGTAGAGAAAGCTGAACGCAGCATCAGTGAATGTTAGTTCGGGGTAAAACGCCATGCACAATGTTATTGATTGGCCATTGACTCGACGTTAGCATTGAGTGAGAGCTATCAACAAAAATTGAGAATTGGATTTTCCTTAAAAGAATTGTGAAAGACAGATAGAAATGTAAGCCTGTCCAATAAGTCAATATTTTAAGTGTGTATATCTACCTCAAAGAGTACTAGAATAGCTGAGGAGGAACGAAAGGTAAACTTTTCGCACAAGAGAAAATGTGTAGAAATATTTGGAATAGTTATAGATATCTTTCAGGTGACTAAATATTTGTTTATCAATTGTATTTGAAATGTTCATGTCATACAAATTGTGATGAATACCTAAATCTAAAAGTCCCTCTTATGCTTCATATAATGAATAATATATAATTTATTATGTAAGTCGTTCATCAATACTTCACGTTCCACTTAAAATATTTTCTTACCATTAAAAAAAGCGGATAGAGGATAGACCAGCTATCTTCCTCTTTGCCAAAGGCGTACAATAGAGCAAAGAACTGTGCCTTGTTGCAGATTGATTGGCATTTTATCCGCAGCGTACCCAATATACAAACAATGCTTCATTGTATTGGGCATGCCCTTCATGCCCTCGCTTGCAACCATTAATCATTATCAGCCTCAGTTTTATCTTTGACTTAATATTCTCGAGCTCTGAGCTATATTTATACTAAATGTGTATATACAATGTACATTTATATTTTATTCAAATTTTTGCTGTTTCTGGTGGCAT
Organism: Drosophila mayaguana; assembly: GCA_037075325.1. Lineage (NCBI taxonomy): Eukaryota > Metazoa > Arthropoda > Insecta > Diptera > Drosophilidae > Drosophila > Drosophila mayaguana. The sequence goes on along the minus strand of JBAMCG010000016.1, from coordinate 71,512 downwards.
TGATCCCCACCATTTCGTTTTCTCTTTATATCATACTTTGAATGCACCAAAGGTCTTCCTGAATAACCTTGTTTTACATAAAAAAACACAAGGTCAGTTACCAATACGCTAAATAGAGCTCACACTATACATAAAGTCGATGGAGAAAAGACTCACACTACTTTACGAACAACTCTATGGGAATTTTCAATTTCTTTAATGCAATTTAGGAAGCCTAAAAGCGTCAAGTCAATTGATGCACTTAGGCGCAAGTTCTCGCACAAATAAAAGGTTCACGAACAAATGAGAGAGAGCAGAGGACAGAGAGCAGACAGCTGGACAGACAGAGTAGTGTGTGTAAATTGATTTTAAGGCACGCCCTTACCCCAGCTTACAGTGTGAAATAACTCAAAAGTCGTTATGATGAGAAGACAAGCCCAAAATATGTGGAGAGCCAGCATCGAGGGGTGCCACTGTTTCTGTTTTCAGAATACATTCCCAGGCCAGCAAACACACAACACACATTCTTGTGCATCCAGTTTGGAGTGTTATATGAGTTTCAAAATGTTGTTTGAATATGTGATTAACATATGGTGAGGGCAACAACACAGAAACACTTTGTTTCACTTGAATTTCCTATATGCTCGATGCTTTTAAAAGCTGTACACATATTTTGGGAGGAGCAAAGCTTCAATTCATTTTCCATATCGATACAAAGTATTTTTTCCAACATGAAAAAAGAAAACAAATATTTTTAATGCATTATAAATAAGCAGAAAGCCAGCCGTGACAGAATTAATACTGAATCATTGCATATCTGAATCAGCTCAAGGAGTCATCGTCATTAATACTCGCTTATCACAGCTGCATTGTACAACATATCAGACTGCGCAGGAAGTAAAGTCACAATGATCCTGAACACAATATCGCTCATTTTCGCTGATAGCTCTTTTCTTTCTCTTTAATTTTATTCATGGCACGCCCACATCAATTGTAAGGCAACGACCAAGTAAGCAGCAAACATAAACAACGCGTGAGCATTGCCTTCATAAGATACCAAGACCAAATCGCCAGCATTTCTCTGCCGTTAGCAAGCATCAACAAAACAGCCGCCATCTGTAAGCAGCCGGTTCAATTTTGAACTATGTGGGTCTTTCTTATGAGCGGGTGCTGGCAAAGCAACTTCTCTTTAGAGGATTTTGAAACAGATATTATGTCCATCAACAATCTTATGATTGTACTCTTTATTTCGGTTTTATAACTTATGGCACATGAGAAGTATTACATTTATGAAGAGACCTTAGAAAAGTTCTTCTAAATCGTTCAACGTATAAATTCGAATAACGAGTTCAGCTTGTAATTAAAGCACGCTTACCCGAATGCATGTTGACAACTGTCAACTGCTTTAATATTGAGCTGCTGTTGCAAGCTCCAGCACACAAATAAAATCCCTCCCCTCCGATTTCACTGACATACATATTTTGTCCGCATTTTTCCTAGCTCTGCACTTGCTGCTCAGCACCCTAGTGAATAAGGACTTTAACCAGAAGAGCAGGGGCGCTGCTGCCGCAACGTCTAAACATGAAAAACAACCCCCACAGATACCCCACTCTTTCTCTCAGTCGCCTTCGAAAGCAGGCTACGGCCCTCGTTACTCGTTTAGCATTCCAAGTACGACGCATTTACTTTCTGATAAATAATTTACCCAAATATATAGGTTTATATACACGTATACGTACAAACACATATACAAACACATACATACATATGTGTATATATGTCATAAATTTAGTCTATCTGCGTGTGCTATTACATTTTGGGTTTGTTTTATGATTCAAATTAAACAAAATGGTAAGTGTGCAAAATTTAAATTTGTTCTAAATTTTTCTAAATTTTCGGGGTGTGACGTTCAAAAGAAAAAGTTTGTTTTGGAAGGTTATTCCGTTGTTTTTTTTTTTTTTTTTTTTTTTTTTTTGCACAAACATTTGCAAGAGACGTTGCACAAGTGTTATTTTCCCAGAGAAATGGAAAACAATTTATATTTATTTACAATTTACATAAAAATAAAACAATAAGTGTGCAATTGGCTGTGCCATAATAAAATTGTCTAGTTGAACATTTTTGTTTCTCTGTCTGGGTCTTACGCTTAAACGAACCGCAAATAAATTTACACATTTGCCTGTGAATCGCCACGTGGCGCCTCAAAATGGACAAATTAGTTGTTGTTCAGCCGAGTCGAATGTAAGTACGTATGTACATATATACGGTAATTTAAAATGAGTTAAGGCTTACCAATGAGGCAATGTTGTATAGCTCGACTCCCTGCAAATTTTGCAAGATATGTTAGCTATAACTCGGATTTCAGTTTCCATATGAAGGTAGTAAATGAGATTTTCTTAAATTGCTATAACCATAGCCCCCAAAGTCAAGTAGAAAACTAACCTTGTCTTAAGTGGTAGTCCCCTTTTTCTGTGAGCATAAATATACTATGAAAGTCTTAATAAATAATTACGTATTTACTTCTCTTTTATTTATTTATTTATTTTATTTTTTAGTTTTTCAAAAAGATAAACGCAATTGAGCTATGAAATTCAAGAGGGCTTTTATTAATGGTATAAGAAAATTGTAACCGGCAATCCACTATACCGTAAAAGAAAATCAATGAAATAGCAGCAACCCACTAGTAGAACCCTCTCGCACACAAATTTGCACACCAATTGCCTGAGTACATATACACACACTAAAAGCATCTTAAAAAATAATAAATAAAAAACGTTCATCATAAAAAAACATCTGTAATTAATACGAAACATATGCTCTCATTACCAGGAGGCTTTATCAATGACCCAAATCTATGCACACCAAAACAAAACCATGATGAACAGCCATAAACGTTCTCCATCTGTTTCTATCAAGAAGGAAGTTACTAACATAGCTGAATGTTTCGCATAATGGGGATTAGGAGCTGCCGCCTTGATTTATAACTCTAATAAATACAAGCTTATCAGTTAGCATCCGATGCATACATAATTACACAACCAACTAGGAGAGCAGATACTTAAGCCATAAAACCTTAAGCAAAAATCAAGCAACGAATCATAGAATCAGTATCCCTAGCAGTTATCAGTCAAATTGTCAGACGTGTTTAAAACGAAGCTGCAGCTGGCAGATATTAAAGTGCAATTTCATGAACATTTAAACAGTTCAAAAGGTTGCTTGAAAAGACTTTCAATCTAATTCCTGGAAATTAGTTCAATTAATCTGATGTTATTCACAACAAACATTCGCTAAATCCGGTACAAAGCGTAGTTGCCAAACAAAAAAAATAAGGAGAAGGTTATAAATGGTTGGGCCAATTAAGTCCCGGAGTCTAGTCTGTCTTTATCCTATCGTCAATTGTGATCTATACGCGAAAAGCATCAATGCAAGGGATGAAGCACATATGCCCACATCCATTTCCAAGTCTACACATATCTAGACATATATTTTAGCATCTTATATGCGCCAAACGGAGCGCGACTATACTCGCAATAACTGGCGGGCATCCACATCTACAATATAACAGACATGCCCTATTCGCACAAGCACACACTAAGTTACTCAGATAGTACATGTGTGAGTGCGCACATTTGATGATTAATTGCAGTCAAGATGATAAATGATTGGGGTAATAGGAGTAGCAACGGCAAGCGCCACTCAAAGTAGTACAGGGAAGCTGAAGGCAGCTAGTAGGATGCGATGCGAACATGGAGCCGGCTCAGATATTTGGTTGGATTCTAAGAGTTTGTAGCAGCAGTCGCAGTTCGAGGGTTGTGTCTCTATGGAGGCTCGGCTCGTATGCTTAGTTTAGCCGCCTTCCAAGTATTTAAGGCACACAGACGCTTTAGGCCACGCTGAGAATATTTTTAGCAATTGCACGTACTTGGGATTGCTTTTTTTGTTGTTGGTTTGCTCGCTGCCTCGAATATTTTTCAAACAAAAATTTGCCTGGTATTCGTTTGGCACCCAAGGACCGACGTGTTACTCAATGATGTGGGCTTTGTAGTTGCTACTGCCATCGGCTTATTATCTTTCCGCGTACATGTGTGTGTGTCACGAATATATGCGCATCTATCTTCATGAATTTCCCAGCACCAATGCCCAGCATTTTACTCTCCCGTTTTCATTTGGATTTCTTCTGTTTTTTTTTTTTTTTTTTTTTTTTGTATTTAATTTTTCTTTTTAGCTTGGTACGTGCTATTTTGGACTTGTTACGTTTTTGGCGTGTTAAACGTTAACTGCTGATTGCGTATTGTGCGTAAAGCTGGCTGGGAATATGTACTCATACACCACCGCAGTCAGAGTGATTTCGGCACTTGTCTTGGCCAAAATAGAAATACCATTGCACATAAAGATATTATGTATGCCGTATGCTGTACCTATATGAATTCATAATAGGCTCAGAGGACATGGCCCTTAAGGTGACGATATAGTGTAATCGTACAAGCTCTTAGAAAAAGTTTAATTTTTATTATCCTTTAAAAATGTATGAGTAAAACTTATTATTTATGCATATTCCGATTTCAGCCTAAATATGTTTTATATATGTGAACAAGCTCAATTTTACAGCAGCACAAATAGATACAGATGTTTTCTTGCACACAGATAAAGATATAAATGTAGCTTTGGATGTTTATCTTTGCCCCTGTAAAAACAACGGCCAGCTGTCGGAAATTCCAGACAACTGCTCGGGACAAATGACGCAGCATAGGCACAATAAGATAAACTGAGAGAACATTTTGAATAAAACAGAGGCAGAGCACACAGAGCAAGCGGAAGTCCTCGGAAGTCAACGGGAAATAAACAAAGCATCCGTCGCATAAAGTATATTAATTACAACGCGATTGCTCGTTTATATTGCTTTCTACATCAATCCAAGCCACTTATATAGCGTGAAATTATCCTTGAATACGTTCCAATTAAAACTTCATAGCACTAATCCAAACTGTGCATTAGCTAAAGAGCTTATCTATCTTAAGTTAAAAAAATAAGAAACTTGCAAATAGTCGAAATAATTCAAGAACTTGATTTTTCAAATCGGATGCATGTGTATATATAGTATATACAATCGTGCTCACCCACAGCCTCTAGTTTTATATTTCTACTTAAACAGTAATCAAAAATTTTCCAATTTACAGTAAAATGCCGAAACACATATTTCTCGGCGCATGAAATTGTTTAAAAATAGTGAAGATTTCAATGAGGCATATGCAAATAATTAAAACAAATAAATGCCACAATAATCAAATAAAATATTTAAACAATGCAGCGAGTGTTCTACATAGTCAGTAAACAAATGTAGAAAAGCCAGTATGTACCTCGAATGTAGCATTGACTTGAATCTAAGATATAGATTCTATAAACAACGCTGATAGAAAGCATTGAACAGTATCTACCTTATCTTTTTGCTTGCCTGTGTATTATGAGTTGCGCTTGACATGGGCCGTATATAGGCAAGCAATCGTTCTATGCGTCACATGATGATAAGGCGTGGACTCAACATTTTTGTTAATAAATGCAAACAAAATAAAAATACTTAAGTAAACCGCTAAATCAGCTGGCGTTTCTGATAACTCAAAGTTGATCGGTTTTTATCACAGAGCGCAGAAAATAAAAGAGAAGAATTTAATTCGCACATAAACAGAACGCTGCGTATGTATATATATATATATGTATGTATATATATATATATATATATATATATATATATATATATATATATATATATATATATATATATATATATATATTCATGTATATGTGTTTATAAAATAGATATTTTTATTTTCATATCATTAATATTTGCCAAATGCTCTTTGCAAAATACTTACATATATACATAAGTATATTAATTATTAATATGTATTATTTCACATACATATAAATATATTTATTCAGATGATAACCAACAACGACGGCGACTGTTTATTTATGACCGCATCTATTTTTTTTTTTTTTTTTTTTTGCATATTGTATACATATATTTATAAAGAAAATACACTCATATTATTTAAATGGTTTATACGTGCCAATGTATTTATTTTTTATGTATTTGCAAAATTTTTGTTGCTGCTTTGTTTGTTTTGAATTGAAATGGAAAGGAAATTGGAATAGAAAAAGGTCTAATTCAACATAAGGATTTTGAAAATGTATCTGCGAGGTTTTCTCTGTTCATTAAATTAAAGTTTTTGACTTTCAATGAGTGCCACGAATTGTTGATCCATAATCATAAACAAGTCAAAGTAATTGCTCAATTTCTAAGTCCGTTCAAAAGCGTTCAACGCCAAAGATAAAACAGAGGTTCGCAAAGCATTTATTTAAGGAATATATGTATGTAAAAAATATACTAGTCACATGTTGCTTTGACGTCAAATATAGATATATGCGGAAAACAAACGTACTAATTTCATCAATATATTTAACGCACTTTGTACAAAAATACAGTAATTGTGATATACTTATAAATGAGCTTTGTAATATATGCTAGTTTTAAGACAAGTTACTTGCTTTCTTCTGCTAACTCACCTGTTGCCATTGATCCTCAATCGACGGCTGTGATGAATAATAGCCAGTTGTGCATATGCGCTCCAGTTCGTTGAATATATTTCCGCTCGGTAGAATATCCATCTCGAGATCGTCGTCCTCAATAGAAAAAAACTCTATAGACTCCGTGATGAAGCCGTCCTGATATTTCTTTCAGGGTTAAAAAAAAAAACTATACTGATCCTCTAGGTTTGCGGTTGTAGTTAGTTATGAACAACTGCAAATTGTTATTGAATTTTTTGATTCACATTCAATGCTAGACATATAGATTATTATGATTTTGATTTAATATTTTGTAAACAATTTAAAGGTATTGCTAAATAGCAATTTGCTTGGCTTTTCCTTGAGTTACACTAGACAGCATCATAGCAAACACACACGAATATAATATTAAGATAATGATACAGCTAAAAAATACACTTAATATTTCGATTTTATTTTAGTTTTATGTATTTCATTTTCTATATTTTTAGCACTCTTTTAATTTTTATTGAATTTATTCGAGTAAACTTCTCAGAATTTGTTTGTGCTCTTCGCTTAATATATTTAAAAATTGCACATAATTTTTAGCAAGGGTGTTCCACTGCAGTCGCTTAGAGCTGTAATATACAAATTTTATGGCAATCATTAATAAATTATCAGTAAAGATATATATATATATATATATATATATCAATCAATGCTAATGCTAAAGTAATATTTGTCCACTTCACAACCTTACGGTTGTGCCAGCCAGTTAATTTTCTTTGCATATACGTTATGGGAATACTTTCTGCTCAGATACTCTCCGAAGACGCATTTAAAGTATATTCTAGAAAAATTCAAATTAATGTTCTCTGATTGTGCATTTTGGGCTTACCAATGCTCAACAGTTTTCACTATCAACATTTTGGGTCAGTAACCCCATGCATGAGCACACATTTAAAATACACTCAATTGGATAGACAGGCCGTGAATTGCTGGGACCGTTTTGTATTCGGCTCAAATATTTTGTGGCACTGAGCAGCGAGCTCCGAGCAACGGCCTGAAACCCTGATAGGTATCTGTTAGAGTATTAGCCTGGATTGAGTCGAGTCGAGTAGTTTCGGTTACGCTTTTGGTTTTGGTTTCGAGTTCGAGCTCGGGATCGAGTTGGAGTTCGAGCCCGGCCGCTCGATATGTTGTATTTTACTTTAATTTCTAAGCGCTTTGTTCGTCCCTCCCCTGTTAAGCAACAAAATACGGCTACACTCGGGGCTCGTTTCGTTGTCGATTTTTTACTACCTGTTTTTGTTGGCTCTTTTATAACGCATTTTTCTTTTTTCTCGTGTTAACTGAAAAAGAACCAACCCACTGTTAAAGCAACCAGCAACCAGTGACGGTGCGGTGTGGTTTGAGTTAAATTTAGTACAGTTTTGTGTTTTTATTTTGTGCCTGCTTTTTTTGTTTTGTTTTCAGCTGCAGCACATGGCACACAACGTCAAATTGGTCTGAGCCTGATCTTTGTATTTCGGCTTCAAGCTTCAGATAGCAATGTATTTTATGGCCTAGAAACTGTCAGGCGGCAATAGTTTTACCTTTTCTGATTTTTACCTCTTCTAAAATCTGTTTAATCCGAAGCGAATTCGAAAACAATAAGAATTGAATCCCATCCTGAAAAATATTAAGCACAACCAGTAAAAGTACAAACATTGACAATGGTAGACTTTAAATAAAAGTAATAAAAATGGAAAAAATGGAAAACAAAATTTGAAATTGCCACGCAAACAAAAAAATACATATAGATTTTTGTATTAACTTTTATCCACGATATTCTTACTCTTAAGCTATGGGTTCTTATTGGTTTCTTCAAGAAAAATAATTACTCGAACTTAAAAAAGTTAAATGTTAACGAACTTTTAAATTATCATAAGCTACCCACGCGTTAGGACCAAAGTTTCGCCCACATGCCCTAAACTTATCCGCAGACGTTTCTAAACAGATTTCCAGCAGACTTGTATACACAAATACTCGCGAGCCCATACACACAACCTACATTTGCTCTACTCGAATTCTCTTCAATCAGCAACTTAACACGAAAAAAAAACGAAACGAGTCGGAGGCGGGGTCACGTTCACGTCCGCTTGCAGCCTACGTGCGTTTTAATATGTTTCTCTTCATGCCTCTGATGCTGATGCTGATGCAGCTTCAGCTACTATGCGTGAGCATCAGTTGCTTCAGTGGCTTCGTTGTACCTAGTTTATTCCAAGCCTGCCTTTTTGTCATGTTTGTTCGCCATCATAGCGTTTACACCAGCGACAAAGCTGCTTGCAGCAATGATAAGTCAAGTCAATAAAAAGAATAAAATATACATTTAATTTACTAACGAAAACTTATCTAAAAAATTTAAGATGTGGAATCTTATTTTAATACATCTCTCGCCCTGACACACGCAGAGACTCAAAGGCATGGCTGACTAGTCAGGTCTTCCGAGAACAACATCAGCAGCAACGTCATCAACAGGCAGCGGCAACATTCTTCTCTCCCCAATGTTTACAGTCTTTTTGGTTTGCTTTGTTTTGTTTTTTCTTTCATTTCTTCTTTTTGGTTTTAACAGCAACAAAAACATCAGAGACAACACATGAAATTCATTCCCTGAACTTGATTTGTATAGTATGCCACTTCTATGCCCACTTGCTCTTGGATTCCCCTCTTGATTCGCTATGCATTTCATTTCATTTCATTTTGTTGCTACTCTTCTTCCCTATGTAACTCTTTCATATTGTTGCCCCGCTGCGTAATATTTCCTGCTCAACCCATTTATACCCTGCGGCAGCATCCCTACCCAGCAGTCCTCCCCCTCAACATACATATCAACACTTTGTTCATTTCACACGTGAATTGCTTTAAAATAAAAACGAATGGTAGAAAATTTTCATTGCTGTCTATTTTTCAGACCTTTTGCTTGTTGCTGACTGCCTGCTTGTTTGTTTGTATTTCATTATGAGTGGAATTTTTCCACAGATAAACCATCCAATCAATAAGTATAACCATCGCAATCCTTATTATTAGAAATTCAATTTCTGCTGATGTTGCTTTAAGCAAATCGACAATGCAAACGGCTGAACACAATTTCAACTATTCATTCCATGTTGATTCTGTGATCAAATTAGCGATATTGTTGTATGTGGGTGTTTTTTTTTTTACTGCATAAATATCCAAGTTCAGTTAAATTAGTTAATCATCATTGAAAGATACCCATGACTAACAAAATTTAAATTTAACATTTACAATATTTTTGTTTTTATGAATATTTTTTGGAATGGTATGGTATTTTAAACGCTATACAAAATATGCAACATGTTGAGGCAATCAACACAAAATTTGCTCGGGATAAGAAAAAAAAGTATCATAAGTACATACGTGTATGTATGTATTTATTTCTATTGTGTATCTTATCTGTGCATCATTTATTTTTAGTTGGCAAATTGTGTATGTTTATAAACAAAAGGTTATTTATGCTCTCGAGTTTTATTTTTGGTGCAGTCAAATAAATATTAATAAAGACCACGCGTTAATTTAGGCGCAACTTGACAGAGCCTCCTCCAAGTCATTAATTTTTGGAACGAACTCACAAGAGTCCCTCATCAAGAGTCAGACATGTGGTGTCCGCATCAATTGGGATTGCGACAAGCGAGAATTTAGTTATTTTGATTGCTCTGGCTGCTACTGCTGCTGGCTTCTGGCTTCTGGCTTCTGGCTGCCGGCTGCTGGCTGCTGCTCTTCTCATTGAATATAGTTTACACAGCCGCTATCATCATGCACTGAATATGGACAGCACACGATTACCAACCGAACTGTAATTGTACTAGCAAGTGCGCATTGTATTGGAGGAGCAATATTGGTGTCAGTATTCCATATCACTGTATATACGTACTTATAATACCAGGAACTTGTGATTTTATTTGTTATTTACTTTTGGTTGAATGTAAAAAGAAACCGCCTGCAAGTTGAGCCCAGCACAAGCAAGTTCGATTTAATCATGAAACAAATGTGGCACTTGTTTTGCGCGATATACCATATAAACATTTCATATACAGAAGTATATAGTAATATTATAACACACATATGATTATAGTATACATCTTTTACAGCGCTTCGGCAGCCGCACACAAATTCAAATTGAAAATAGAGAAATATAAAGAAAAAACTTGTGGAGGCATGAATCAACCGCATTTTATATTTTCTGCCTTTGGTACGTGATTTAATATTAGAGAACGACTGAGTAATTCATGCAAATAACGTTTTTTTTTTCTTGAAATAATAAAATATAAACAACAACAACAATAAGAGTTCAAGAAGTTTGTTATGGTTGTATGGCATATGATTAAACGCTTGGGGTCTTGGGTTTTTAATATTTTTAGCGTGAGTCTCGCGGTCTAGGCGCTGAGTCACTGTGCGATGGTGCGATATTGCAGCTTGCAAGCTCGCCTGCTGGAAAGAGATGCAAGATGCACTAATGCATGCTCAGCTCTTTGGTCAGTAGACGGGCTTTAAATTTGTACTCTCTCCTCAGATATAGATTTACGTACCTCTTGATGTTGTTGTTGTTGAGGTTGGAGTTGTTACTGCTGCTGCTGTTGCTGATGTTGCTGCTGCAGCACTTGTTACTTTGACGCACTTTTGCGCAAAACTTGTTTGCACACGAACACACTGAGGCACACTCACACATCAATATGACGAAGACTCTACACAGTGGATGCCGACTGCCGAATGCCGACAAACAACAACAAACTAAGCGGAGCAGAGCGGGGTATTTCCACTGCAGACTAAAAACAAGCAAGTTGTGATAAGAATTTAGTCTGCCATAATTTTGCAATAATAATTATTTATCCAATTTTGTGTGCGACCGAAGTAGTGGTCAATTTTTTGTTGGTATTCATACTATTTTCTATTTACACTGCAAACGTTTTCACCTTTTGTTTGCTTTTACAGAGGTGTTGCTCAACTACTTGTGGTAGGTGCACATATCACTGTGTATTCATGGCTGTTTAAACTGCCACTGTTATAGTCTGATTTATCGGAACATGCTGTCGTCCACTCATTTCTTATCAAAACTTTGTTTACACCACGTACACATACAACCTGCACGGGGCAACGAATTTAGTACCGTTTTAAGTTAGAATAAACAATGGCAAATGACCGATCTGTTAGTTACAGCTTGCAACAGCACAAGTGCAGCAATTTGTGTGAATTAGTTGCTGGATAAAGAAAAGATGCCGCTGCTAATAGTGCGGCTGCGGCTCCGGCTGCGGCTGCGGCTGCTGCTGCTGCTGCTGCTGCTGTTTGTGATAACTACGCTTGCGACTCCGACGCACGCTGAACCGCTAGGGTAACCGGTAAAAACAAGACTGTTGCTGCTGTTACTCTCAGAGAGACACAAGTGCAAGTTAAACGACGCTTAACATGCAAATGTTAAGCGCAGAGAGTCGAAATGTAAGTTAACAGTGCCTATGTTGCGCTCAGAGAGTACACATTGTACTCTTCGTCTCTTTAATGCGGCGAACAGACTCACCACAGCAGCGAATTCAACGTCGCTACGTATCGTCCGGAATAAAAACTAAGAGTGTGAAACAGCACAGTGGTGAGAATGATAACAGTCAGTTCATATTAACATTGCCCAACGCAACCAAGTTCTGAGGTTGTTCACAAATATTTGTACATACATACAAGCAAACGATAAAAGGTCATTATAGAGTTGATCGCTGACTAATCCTCCCTAATAATGAAATTCATGCACAAAATTAAATATATGACATCAAAACTAAGCATAAAACCTAAGAACAACAGATTATGTATGTACAAAACTTCAGCCATCGAAAAATATATTATTTATGCCGTAGAAACTAGCGGCGCACTGTCGCACATACTCGAATTCCACCCTCTCGAAAAATTATGATAATAATAATGCAGAGGCAATTGACAGTTGGTATAATTGCAAATAAACTAGCTACAATACCATGCACATGCATAGAGATTAGGGCAAGCTAAGGTGCGTTGACAATTTGACATCTTGTTGCTGTGTTCCTGTGCTCCTCACCTCTTTGCACACACCAATTACCCGTCATGGCGGAAGTCGCACAAATCCGTAAATGGCAGAAATTATGACATGCCAAAGCGCTCCAGTCCCAACTCCAAACCAAGAGCCATGTAAGGAACACACACAGGCGTGTGCTGTATTGTCTGTAATCGGAAACGAGCAGAGGAGTACCTATGTATAACTTACTTCGCGGGGACGGTCTTAAATTTATTTATTTAGCTATTTGTAGCATATAAGAAACTGATGTATTCGGAGTATACCAAACTGCCGTTTAATGAATGTGGCACTAACTCCGTGAAAATAACCAAGCTAATTAGTACAGTTAAATAACTGTATCCCGGGGCACGTTAATGTATCGAAAAGCGAATTAAAAATATACCAGTATTTACGGGCAGTATATATAATTTATATATATATATTTCGATTTATTGGCCGAGCTGTTTTGCTGATGATGAGTTACGATAAATAGTAAACCACTAATAATAGTCATATAGTCGCAGAGATTTATTTGGTGACGTGCTAAGTTCTGCAACTGACGATGACTGGACCGTTAAGGAAATCATAAAGTGCGTGAGATGCGCACACTGAAAACATATTAGGCATTCATTTTAACTTCATTAATCAAGTTTGTTAATATTGAATAATATTAATATTAATCTGCCAAGGACCCTATATTTTGTGATTTCTGTCAATAGATCATTGTGTCATTTGATCTGAATCATTGTACAAGTGCTGTAATCTTGATAATGATTGTCACTATCACCATCAACTCCAATTTCCCAGCAAATAAGCGTCGATTAAGAACTTTTGCACTTTGATTAGCCAAGGGTATCTGTCAGTCGACCACTCCCGACGAGCGCAGTCTTGTTTTCTTTTAAAGCCTGTGGTACAGCAAAGCGTAAATATTTTGATGTATTCATGGAAACAGTTTATGCATGTTAAGTAACAGACAAATTGACGGAAACTTGGACATGCCGAAGACTTTTTGCTGAGAGAGGGGTATAGCTTCATGCAGAAAACGGGGAACGGTTAGGCCATACCATTCAATTTATTAATAATTTACGTGGTAATATTTTTGGACCAAAAACAAAGCGAAGACCAAAAGGGAATAGATGAAAACATAATACATTCAAACTGTGGGTGAATGGGGAAGGGGAAGGGGAAGTGGAAGTGGTTGGGGCAAGTGGCAACATAGAAGAAGAAACAGACAGAAGCGCAACGGCAACAAGACGCATTGGAATTGGGAACTAATCGTGGAATATGAAACGAGAATGATTATTATGCATCTCACACTAATCATTATGTCTATGTCCACAAAAAGTGGGCAAGGGCCAACACAGGGGGCGAAAGAGGGAGTAGAATATGCTTGCCACATAAAACCTGCATATTTATTCATTCATACATACTAATTTACTTGAACGTAAGTTTGTATATCCGCATCACATCCCTACGTTAGCTCATACATATCCATATTTATTACCTAAATAGGACTAAGTGTAACAGTAATTTACTATTAGACGAATTTGGATAATCATTAATACGGCAGGGTGTGAAATATGCTCCTTCAATATTTTCTATATGCTATTTATTTTAAGTTGAATTCACAGTTGGTGGAGAATTTTCATGACCTGAAAAGCTTTAAATTAACACTTTTCGCAACAATTCAGGTGAGTAATTTGTCCTAAGTTGCGAGAGTGGCAAACCTCACTTTACCTTCTATAAGGAAGCACAGTACAGTGTTGAAATATTCCAGAAAAGCATATGGCATTAAGCTGTAGGTAACCTTTGACAACACACGGGATTGTGCATATCTCTGTTCTGAAATAAATGAATTTCACGTTCGTGTAAACTTTAATCACTTGTAGCAAGTTAACATAAATTGAACGCAGAAAGGTTTTATTCAATTAGCTGTTGATGGTGTCGCATATGTTTTTGCAGTGCACGAGCCCACAGAATCCAGCGAACAGCACTTTTTTCATATTTACACGAAAATGATAGCCTTTGACACCTTGTTAATGGCCATTAATTTATTGCATTTGCAACGCCCACACTCAAAGTGCACTTGCATTGTTGATTTTGTTGCTGTTGCTGTTAAAGGGCACTCTAATAGCAGTTCCGCTAGAAACGAGGATCTAGCAAACTAGTCAGATTTTATAAATTTGTTACTGTACTATTGACACCACCTCTCACGCACACTCCATTTTTCCACTGCCTCTCTGTCTCAAGCGAACTATTTGTTCACCAATTTGATGTGCAATAAATGAAAACAATATTATAGTAGCGCGCAAGCAAATAAGTTTGGCAGCCATGGCAGACCTGACCTGCGTATGTAGTCAATCATGTGACAAGCAGCGGGCCATTATTTTCCACTTTTGTAGTTGGGCGAAAAACTCAAACAGTCAGCATTCCCAATAAAACAGAAGTAAAAGGATGAATAGTAAAATACAGTTTTTTTACACTTTAGTCTAAGTACGAGGGATATGGGAATTTGGCGATATGAAAGAGAAAGCGGGCTAGCTATCAAGATACTGCTAAGCAGGTAAAATGACCTGCTTCGCAGCTCAATCGCCACTTGAGCTTTGCTGTTTGCTTCGCTTTGGCTCCTTTACTATATTTTTGATGTACAGCGCAGGCGAAGTACCGCGAAGAGAGAATTACAGAGAAGAGCAGACACTAAAGCCGGCAAAAACAGTAGGAGGAAGAATAACATGTAAAATAAAATGCGCAAGATTTTAACCTGCAACCAATAAACACAAAATCCTAGGAAGTGGACTGACTGATAATTCGGAAAGCCTATCACAAACTTAATTATTTGAAATATATATATACAAAAAAAAAAGAAAAAAGAAAAACAAACAAACAAACGAGCCACGCCGGCTCTTCAGCTACGCACACGCACTCATGCACACATACTTGCGCCACTCTGTTTGACTGCGCCGCCTGTTGGTATGCAACACTGCGCTAGCACACCACTCGTTGCGTGTATTATGTATGTGTGTATGTGCTTAGTTCGTTTGCCTCTGTATGTGTTGATTGGCCAACTAAGTGCAACACACAGCGCAATGACCCGACCCGACGTATTCAAACGCTGACTCGTTTCTGGTTAGTGTAAACTCTGGTCGATACCTGATGACGATGACGACAGAGCGAGACGAGCAAATCGACGAACACCCCTACAGATGCTGGCCACAGCCGACGACGTTGTTGGCAACTCGTTAATATTTTGGCTCGTGTTGGACCTTCGACATCACTCTCCTTCGCTCACAATTTGCGGAAGCTTAACTCACCGCAAAATGCTCAAAATGAGCAGCCAAATTACAAATTCCTTCCTTAATTGCAAACTGGCGTCTCTTGTCGTCATTTGAGCTAGCAATTCGCTAGCGTTCCATGCTGTGCTCGCTCTTTGAGTGTGCTATCCTGTATAACAGTGCGGCTCTCTTCAGCCAGTAGCTTTCGAGCTCTCTTAAGTACTTGCGACTTTTTATGGTACGCTCTCAGAGTACAGCTGACGTCACCTGCATGTTGACGCGCACGCCGGCTTTGTAAACAAAACATAAAATATATGAATGGGTGAGTGAATTGTGTGGATAAAACAATAACGACTAGTATGTGTGTGTAAAACTGGCGCTTGATGAATGAAATTCTGTTTCTGCTATACGCTTACTGCTGGAGAAAAACAAAACTTTTAAATACGTCGTCAGCTGAAGAAAATTTACCCCTGTTCGTTTGAGCTCTATTGACAAGTAAGTTCAAAAATCAAATTGCCATTTACATTTCAAGGATAATTATTTCATAGTTGCATTAATGTATGGTAAATCTCTGTACGAAATTTATTTGAGAGAACGGTAAAATCGATTGACAGCAATTGACAGACGAGTCAAGAAGCGTCAGCAACAAATTTAATTTGAATTCTTTGTATTTCACGCACAAACTCAAATGCATATTACCAACATGAACTTAAGTTTTTAGACAAGAATCTGGCTGAAGAATTTCTATTTTCGAATTTGTCATGTTTTCGCCTTACAGCGTCTAAGTCTATAAAATATATTATGAGAAAGAGAGTAGGATGGGAATAGGAATGAGATACTCCACGCTGGCTGGGATGTGCAAATATGCGAAAGCTAAACGTCAGAGCAACCCTTTTTTGGTGGAAAGTTTTCAGCGCTTATCTTAAGTCGCGTTGACAGGCAGCAGTCAAGACAAGGAAATACATAGCAAAGTACAAGTTGAAGCTGAGACTAGAGCTGGGCCGAGACTGGACCACCGGCAAAGGACACAGCAGTCGGGCAAACGTCAAGCAATAGAAATTGCTGCGGGTAAAAAATGGAAAGAAAAAAATTAAAGAACATGCTCGACTCTTTCCTTGGGACACTGGTTGACAGTGAGTGATTTGACCGTACCCTCATTTGCGTGCAGCCAGCAGGCGACACAGCAAAACTAGCAGGATGAAGCAGCACCAAATGGATTAATGTGCAAGGATGCGGCTCTACTGGCAGAAAGACATCTGAGAAAATTACGTCAACTACGCACTGGGCAGGCATGAAAATCTATCTAGTGAGAGATGGAGAAGCAGTAAGCGTAGCTCATTTACGCGCTGCACTCGAGTTACACACAGTCCTCAAGCACCCAGCACCCACCACGAGTATCCCGCACACCGCATTCCGCCCCCGCACTTAGCACCCAGCACCCATAAACAAAGCAAAACTTTGCAGAGCTATTTTCTGCGCCCAAATGACAGCGCAATGTAATAATGAAAAACTTTTTCTTTGTCAATTTGATGAGTATGAAATTTTTCAACAAAAAATAAGAAAAGGGCACCATAGCTCTGTTGTGTGGGCAAGAAATATAAAAATTCTTAGAGTAAAAGCGAATTAACCCACCTAAGAATGACTTCAAATTAGTTTTTAAAAATATTTTAAATATAGTAAAAATGAATAATAGTAAAAACACATTTCCAAGCAGATCCTTTCAAGCTAAAAGATTGTCAAATTATTTATATTTGGATAAAAAACTGCAGTTGATGCAGTCGGGTCTTAAAATTCATTCATGATAACATCCCGTTAACACGGCTGCACTGAGACAGCTAGAGTTTAAAACGCTGGCATTATAAAGAGCAATCCACAACAAATGTGTCGTCATGGGTATTTGTGCAGTTGTGGTTGCGACCTCCCTTTGTGACCTGAAAGGTTGCCCAGCACCTACCACATGGTCTACATTTTTACTTTGTGCCGTATGGTGCTTGCGTCTCCCGTGGACAGTGGGAGCAGGCTACAATTCCGTGAAGTCGGTGAGAATTGTGGAATTCATAAGCTATGTGCGTTACGCCGCCAACGGTGAAGACTCTTTGTGCAAAAGCATTTTTGCCGTGTCAAAAGCGATCCCGATCCCACCATCCTTCCTACTTGCTGGGTTCTCGGCTCTCGGTTGAAGCTGGCATGCCATTAACCCACTCGCAAAAAGTGCAAAATCGCTTAAATTATTGTTACAAGCTGCCTGGCCTTTGCCAACAACAACAGGAACAATCACCAGCAACCGGAGCAACTAGGAAACTACAACGACAATGTCCAACCGTTTCTGCTTTGCTACGCATTGCTTTGACTACTGGTTAGCATAACTCCAACAGCTACAAGCGAAATTTCCTGCGAGCTCCTCTCTATGTATCTGTGTGTGCGTGAAAGCTGTAGTGTGTACGTGTTTACGTGTGTATGCGTACTGGAAGTATTAAAATATATTTACAGCTCCCTTGTGACTCAACTCTGTATGCATTCAGTGAGGGTTAAAAAGTGTCCCTGCCTTGCCTGCCCATCCTGTGTCGACCGAAACAGCACAGTTTGCATGGATTAGTCGGTTTACAATACTGTGAAGCACACATATTTTATACACTTCACACTCAAATGTAAATGTTGTGTAAAACAAGTGAATTAAGGTTCACAATATGCCTATCAATCACCAGCCAATTGGTTCACGAATCTTGCAAGCTCTGAATTACCTTAATCTACAGCCAAAAGCCATGCTCGCATGTAAGCAATGTATTTTGCAAGCCAACAGCGAACTGATTGCAAGCTGATGATGTTACCCTGTTCAGGAAATCAATTTCGAGGAATGCTCTCATCTGCAGCTTAATCACTCCGACAAATCCAGACAATTTAATAAATATTAGATACATACATATGATCAACACACACACAGGCGGTCATGGCAGACCACCAAATCAAGTGGTTTCCACCTGTTAAAGGCTGTCGACATCTCCGAACTAAGTGAGAACATGTGTGGTTAACGCTCTTTTTCCACGACGTGTTAGCTGATTGTCGAACTAACGGACAACTCTCTCCTCATGTTGCGGTTTCCAGCCATCAAATTCAAAGCTAGAATCTAGCAAAAAGTAGATTGTTAAAATCTGTCAACGTTATAGTCAGAGGCACGCAAACAAGTACACCCACTTGCACTTCTTGCGACCTCTAAAACTCAAACACCTCGTCCAAAGAGCTGTCAACAGCCAATACACAGCAACTAGCCCAAAACAACTGCAAAAATATGAAGACGTTTTGCTTGTTATATATATTTATAAATTTCTAATAATTCAATCAATTAATAATATATATATGAAGACGTTTTGCTTGTTATATATATTTATAAATTTCTAATAATTCAATCAATTAATAATATATATAAATATATACATAGATATGTTATCAAAGCAGAAAGAAATATACGGGATACATAACATGTTGGTCTACTCCAAGAGATAAATTTCTGATCCCTTTAATGGCCATTTTGGAAACAATGAAATAACAAATAGTGCACGGAAAAGTGGTAGCCAAATACCCGCATAATTGTCTTGTTAGACATGCAATATACACTTGCTCCATTGCTGTTAATTAAATTTTAATAAGCAACGGCGCTCTTTCGCTTCGGCATTCCCGTATAAGTCAGCAATTACAATTATGCTTTGATGACCGTATGACCAGCACTCATTAATTTTTAATTTGTTGAAATAATAATTGCCAAAGCCATATCTAGTTAAACTTCATACAGTCGCTCAATTGGACCGTTATATGCCGCCTGTGGCATACGAAGCATTAACATTAACACCCCGGAGACATGACTAAGCCCTGGCACAACACACAAAATTAACCTCTTCAATTGACCAGTCGCTTGTGTAAAATGAGTGTGTCTCTTTGTTCAAGTGTGTGTGCGTATGTTGACCTTCATGCCGTCAAACGTATGAACCATAATATGGGTGAAAATGGGGGCTAACTGACGGTCGGCCGCAGCATTCAGTATAGTGGTTGCCCGCATACCCTGTAGGGGCAAACTGACGATTTTTAGTGTGCAAATTGAAGATTCTAAAAAACAAGCCTGGGATCTTAGGGTTGCTATAGAACCAGAATATGCTAATTTCAACTTGTCTCTGAGCTCAAAGCGTATTCTGATACATTTTCTAATTGTCATAGAGTGACGCATTGCATTGAATTCATGATTATTTAATGAGTCAACGAGACATGCTGAACGTAATAGATACTGTTGAATCTTGTCCATGAATCCACAATCGCATACCACAGAAGCTGCCCTAGATGACCGACGACAATACTACATATTAGGTTGACCCACTTCCTTCGGCTCAGCTTAGCATTTGGTAAATGTAGTGACATTAATTGATGAGACATATCTGCTGTATTTGCACACCTTTAAGAAATGCCAATAAACATAAGATTTCTTAATCTTCACTACAGTTCTCTGTCAGCGCCAGTACCAAGAAGCAGAGGAGAGACTGTTTAATTAATTTATGACACCATTTCAGTTTTCCACATTAATAGTGCCTGAAAGGGTGAGCACACACACACACACACACACACACAAGAGATACACATACAAATGCAAGCACATGTGTCCCATTGGCGTTGCCCATTTGGTTATTATTCATTAACAGAAAAGCCACAAACTTTGTGACGCTGCTCCTCTCTGAGTGGTGCTTGATTGCTGGCTGGTTTCATCAATCAAAGGCCAATAAAGGGCTCACCCTAACCATTGAACCCCATTCAGTTTTGCTTAAATTTTTGGTTTCGTTGTTTAATTGCATTATTTCTTTAATAAAAGTCAAATTAATTGGCAGCAATGGGTCGCTTAAGATCTACTTCATATTCTCCAATCATCCACCCTTTTGACTCACGACTAAATTATTTTCTGTTCTCTGTGTTCAGTCTGAAGCGCAAGAACTGGTTAATATTTAATGGCCATTTTTGACTTTGATGTTCGTCGGTCGTATTCCAGCTTAAAGCAATTTACATTTATGTTTATGAAATGTGTGCGAACTGAGTATCAAGTAAAGCTATTACGAGCTCTAATATTTAGTTGTGGCAGTTGTGAAAATGAATTTCCCTGAATGTCGGCGAAAAATACTGTGTTCCAGAAGCGTTGCTTGCTTCAAATTTCACAGCAAATAAACATTCCGCATGGCCGCATATTTTTTTCCAGCTCTCTTTGTGTATATATGTGCGTGTGCTGTGTGTGTGTGTGTGTGTGTATGAAGAGTTGCTCTTTGTTTTATGTACAATATTTTCATAGGTTTTCACAGTTTGTGTGACATAATTTACAACGACAGGCAACAGCAGCATAGAAAACTTCAGTTTATCCATATTTTGCTATGAGGTTTTTAGACATGTTGGCAAAGTTTTACCAAATTTACATTCTTAGCAGCCAACAGCAGCAATGACAAATAATATTTGTATTCTATCTAAGAATATACACAAATTTGCCAATTTACGCTAAAAAACTAGTTATACAACCATATTGAAATTGGCTTAAATCTGTGGCCATTAGTAATTTCAAACAGGCGCAAATAGTTGTCAGTTACAATCAAAATAAATGTCAACTAAGAATATGATTGCAGCAAATTATAATGTTGCAATCTGATGCTATAGACTGCATAATAATTTTTCACTATGAAGGAGTCTGCAATAGTCTTGTCCTCCCATTGTGGACGCCTAGCTCCACATTGAAAAATGTAGACTATTCTGATTTATCACTCCCCCTGTAGGCATATCAGAGTCTTGAACCTTTTTACGATGAGGGTCCCAACAACTAATTATGTATATAAATTCTAAATTTCAAATCTCTTGTTACAAAGGAGGAGAATGGATTGCAAACAGAGAGCACGGCTGATTTCGCGAAAAACCAATATACAATTTCTCTTCGTAAATAAGTCATAAATATTTTGAGTTGCTCAATCTAAATTGAGTTGAGCCCAGATCAAACACACCTTGAAGTAATTGAGCGAAGGCCGTTCAACGTATACTTTCTTAATCCGTTGGCTTCGTCGTCTGTGCAGATTTCACCACTAAGCGTCGTTTTTGTTGCAACAATAACTTTGCAGCTACTTTATGTGGGGTGGCTCCTGTTTCATTGCCATTTGGGCTGAAAAGTGAATTACAGGCGCCAACACGCTTAACCCTCCTCTGCCAACAGTGGCTCTTCAGAATTCAGCTGCCGTTTCGCTGTTTCTTTTGTAAGTCGCTTTTTTATGACCTCTAGCCGAACAAATGTGCGTATGAATTGTTGCCCAGGCATCGCAACAAACGGCTGAAGAGCCGTTGAGTGACGCTGCCTGTGTAAATCATATTTACAGTGGTACAATAATTGAATTAGGCGGCCCTAAGCAACGGTGGCACGCCCTCTGCATCCACTGTTTCTTTTTCGCTCCCACTGACTGCAAATAAAATTTAATTAGGCGCAAATGGCCTTTTGACCTTTTGTACGCAACGCATTTTTTGTGTTCGGGTAAAATTCGCCTTTTCAGCATTCATACTTTTCCTATTGCCTCACGCTTTAAATTAAAATCAATAATATGTGCTAACGCAATCCCCGTTACAATAGTGATTTTCTGCGCTGGCATAATCAGCTTTAAAACAATTGAGTGTCAGTACGGTAACTTAAAAGCTTAGTTTTACCACTTAGTAATAGCATTTAGAATACGAAGAAAATTTGAAATGAATGAAATAGAAATATAGAAAAATAAAAATATATAAATATAACTAAAGATATAGTAGATTTTTAACGTTTTACATTTCTTGTATTAGTAGTTCTTTTGAAAACTTTTTGTTTCAACATTAGTTTCACAAAAAAACTTTGTATTGAAGTCAATTTTCATCCAAGACACAATAAGTGGTCGCTGCATTAGCTAAAGTCATTTGTATACAATTTCCCTGATGGCAATTTAATGTACGAAGTCTCCTATTATATAGTTCGTGCACAGACTACTTGTATTTTAATCAGCTTTCATCCAAGACAAAATGAGAGGTCGCTGTATTAGCTAAAGTCTTTTGTATATAATTTCCCCAATCGTATGGTTCGTGCACAGACTAATCATTTCATATCTAGCGATTTCTCCGCGATGGCCAAACTCACTCTGACCCATAGATGTCGTCTAGAAGCTTTGTTATTGCAGATATGGTTTCTATTCAATTTTATATAAATGAAATTACAATTACAACATGCCCATTTTAGAAATATTTGTATACAATGAGACCATTGAAAATGGGAAATCGAGGTATAATGTTTTTTTATACTTTGAATATAACATATTTTTAGGATCCAGGAATAAGTGTCTGAATAAGTACTTGAATGTTAATGACTTTCAAATGAAATTTAAAAGTATTTGGCCGTCTTGAATACATATACCTATTCTTAGTCAACTTGTCTTAATGACCAATTTATTTATATCTAAATAAACAATATATATGCATGCACTTCATGGAGTTGAGAACTGTTCTCCCTGGCAATAAACCGTTTTGGGGGTACAGGGTATAACAGCACATAAAATAACCGCTCTTACATCTCATAGCTACAGGGCATTGAGAAATGATGAGCACGTGCTTCCCTTGGCCAAACATCATGATAAGAAAGGCGCAAACAATTTGACAATTTAATGTGGCGACATCACAACCTGCGACCGCAAACTGGCCACGAGTCTCGCTGACAACATTAGCCAGTGCAGAACAGCGAGCGAGGGAGCGGAGTCTATAATTATAATTCCATTACCATTACCAGGCGAAGGAGGCGCGAGTGGTGGCCAGCATCGGCGCAGGACTTTTAGGAGAAAAAAAAGGAAACGAAAATTAACAGAGTGCGATTTGAAAGGTGCAGCAAGCTACGTTGCAGATCCTGTGTAGTCATGTCAAACACAATTGAAGTGGCGTAATTGTTGAAAAAGCGACCAAGCTAATGATGGCCACTTGAGAACTTGTCGAGAGCCAAGGATAATGCGGGCTGCAGTTTCGATGCGCAGCTAATGTGCGCGCGTCAAGCAGCAGGTGAATCAGTTGCCCTTCCCTTGGGTGAATGCGAATGCGGATGCCGCAGCCGCAGCCGCAACCGCAACCGATGCCAATGCCAATGCGGAAGTACGCGTTACTCATTTGATTTGACGAATAGCTTACGAGCGCTCTGATGGCTCTAACCTGGCTACAGTATCCTTATATGTCGTTTTCTTTCATTTCACTCTATTTGTCTTCTTCACACACTTTCGGCTTAGGTTTTATGACCCAAGTAGCAATTATTTAGCGTACTCCAGCTGCATTCAGATTAGAATCTATAAGAATCATTAGCTCCGCAAGGAGCTGCATCACTTTGTCCACCATTCAATTTAGTCACTAAATGGCATTGCATATGTAACTCTGGTAATAGAATAAAACAGTTGTCAGTGTGAGGACAATTTTGAATTTTGGTTTGGCATTTGATACTGTTTCTCTAAAGGTGAATGCCATTTATCTATTCGCTACCTGGATGGATAGATGTAGCACCTTATGCTGGCACTAGCATATTATTCATGCCCATTAGAATGTCAGCGCCTACTCGTTAACACCACGGGTGACTTTTGTTGTGCTTTGAGATACGATATGGAGATCCACTTCAGAGGAACAGCATAGTAACCTGTGTCCACTCAACTTGGTAGCTGTAAAGTTGTTAACTTTAGTTTTATTGCTACACAGTCGCCTACTGATTTTCGTTATGCTCCGAGACGTCCAAGAGAAGTCCGGAATTCGAGCCAAGGGCCACAAGATTACTCGTAATCAATTGTGGCCAATACCAATTTTAATTAGCATTATTGACGATTGATTGCACAGGCTTCACAAGAGACAACTGGCGAGTTCACACACTATAATTGACTTATTTCCGCCAACAGAGATATATTACTGATTCATAGATCTTGCCCTTATGGGAGCAATCAACTAACAATAAAAGCTCATTATGTAAATGTCACAGTTTTTGGCCACTTTTCGACGGAGCGCTGTTTCGGGAGCGCTACTGTTTGTTTCAATAGCTGTTTATCGATCCGCAGGTTTATGTATTTAATGAGCGGCCCATGAGGAAAGCAGGAAAACATTTTTAAATTTTTATTGCCTCACATTTGGTTTTAACCTGTTGTCGAGCGTTTTAAATGAGAACATAACTGCTTCTGTTACCGGTGGCTGCCAATTAACCCTTTCCCATTGTTGCTCTTGTTGGGATTGCCGCTTTTTACGGTTTAATTGCGCGCACAGCGGTCAGAGTTGGCCACAAGAAACAGAGAAATCAATCTCGAAATGCGTTGACAAGCCTGGCTCATCGCAAAGATCTCGAGTTCAAGTTCAGTCGGGTGTATTTAAGTGAACCTGTAGGAAATTACCCATAAAAAATGGCTTTATTTAACAAGAGCAGCGCAGAATAAAAGTCGAGCATATAAACTGAACCAACCGAATGACACAAATGTTAAAGGTAAGAAGAGAAAATCTGAAAATGTCAACACATTAAATGATGTCAAAGGCCCACAGTTCGGAAAGCGGAAGATGACTAGACTTTCATATTCGGGCAGATGCACACATAATTACATCAAATGCAATTACCATTCAATTAAGAACAATAAAACTGTTTAGGCAGTTTTGCTACATAAATTAATACATTTAAGCCAGGGAAGAGTTCTCCAGGCAGCAGTGCCCGACTAGGATATACTTACATAACAAAAAACACTAGGACTCAGACGCAAGTATTGCTTCCTACGTTTCCACGAGAAAAAACTTTGCAGTATGCTGGATTTGATATACATATTTACATATTTTCAATAAAATGATTATAACTTTTGATAATTATATGGGTACTTATTTGCTACGATGCCCTATGATTCGTTTGAGTTGTGACAGGCCTTCAAAGTTGCTTAACTTCTCTTCAGTTAAATAATTGTAAATTAGCCACAGTAAGCCGATCTCAATTAAAACTTAAAATTGATATTCGTTGTCAAATATTTGAAACTGCTAATCGTGTCAGACAACACCATTACCGCCATAAAAATATCAGTCGCATCGATTGCTTTCTCATGCACGGGCAGATATGTTTGGGGCTGCTTCTCCTCTTGTCTGATTCTCCGACAATATCTTGATTTATGCCGAAAACGTGTAGCAGCAGCAAAAAGCAAAACACAAATCAAATGCTAACAGCGCGACGAAACATTGCAATAGTTGAGTCTATACTAAGACAAGCTCCTTGAGCAGATTCAGTTCCTTTAGCTAACGCAGAAGCTGTTGCACATACTCGTATATCTGCAGGTAAGCAATACAAAAACCTCGAAACGAGCGCGAAATCCAAATGCCCAGGAAAGTGAACGGCCCGCGCGTTTTTTGTCGCGCCAAACTTAGCGAGTAGTTACAAAAAACGCTTCGGATCGGAAATCGAGAGATCGAATTGAAGATGGGTACGATCCTGATATTCCTGCTGCTGCATGCATACCTCATTTATATTTCGAACGCGACCGTATAAAAATATTCTGTTGCCCGATCTGGCCTGGCCCAAAAGTGTCGCCCCGGCTTATGATCGAGACGATCACCGACCAACGATCGATATGTGCGTTCAACGTAAGCAGTCCTCCAGTCCAAAAGTCCAGCAGTCCAGCAGTCCGTGGCAATCTGTGTTTGCTCAGAAAAGATGCTTTTTACACAGCCAGGCATTCAGGCTGTCAGTCATAGTCATGCCTGATCATTCCGAAGTGGGACAACCAGGCTCAGCGCAGAAGCTTGATTTACTGCGATTGCGATTGCGCTTGGGCTTGCGCCTGCTGGCTGGGGTGCTGCTTGCTAGAAAGAAGGCCTTCACACTGTGCTGCATTCCTGACCACCAGTTTTCTTGTGCGAATCCTCAACGCCTTTTAGCATTGTTTATGAAGTGCAATGCCCCTCCTGCTTCAAACCTTGCACGTGATACAATTATGGCAGTTTTTTGTTAATGTCTAAATGTTCTCTCTTTTTTGCGGATCCAAGCTGCGAACCATACGTTTCTCGCATATTTAACGCACTTTCCGTAGACTTACATTTTGTCAAAAGGACTATTCTTTAGTTCTATTTCAATGGCCTGGAAACTATACAGGTTCATTCTTCATATAATTGTGGATCAATTTATATATATTGCCTAAAGTTAAAACAATAGAGACACTGCAAATTAGATGATTATTTACAAAATATTAGTAGGAAAGTGTCCTCTAAACATTGATAACACGCCCATGCTGTGACTTCATGTAATGAAAGCACTTCACACCTTGGCTTGGGCTCCCGTTGTTCCCCTGTTAGCAGTCCCTGATCTTACATTTCTGCTTATAAATTCTGATCACAATGCTACCACGGCAAGGCACACTACAGCATCTCGTGACGATTTCAATGTCATTGTCGCCTTCCCAAGTGAGTATGGTACAATGGGCCAAAATGAATTTTAACTATCTGTTTTGGCAAAAGGCTTGCTACTATGAAAATAGTTTCGTTTCTCATTTTGTATAATATTTATAAACTTATTCATTCTTTAGTTCTGTTTAAAAAAAAGCAATAAATTAATAATTTAAGTGTTTCAAACAACAATTCAAATTATAATAATCATCTAAATATTCATTCATATATTTGTGGCGAATATTTCTGCCAGTCCACACTGTGTCAGACACTGCGGTGGAGCCATGCGCAAAGAAGCTGAAGTGACCACCGCGGGCGATCGATAGTTATGGTCGTGTCAGACATCTTGTAATTTTGTATTTTGCAATGAAGTTTTGTTGTTTTTTTGTTGTTGGCAACTTGTTGACACTTTGTTGGCGCGCAAGTTAATTAAAGAGCGACTGGGGGACGTTCCGACAAGGCAGTCCAGGGACCACCAAGTACCTCATTGAAAGCCAACGCAAATGCTTATAGATGCCTCTTTTTATACTGTAGTCAAAATCATTTAACAGTAAGGGTCTAGTTCAGGCCACTCAGTTGGCAGGTATTCCGCTCTAAGCCCTTTACATTCATCATTGCGTTTATTTATACTTACAGGTAGGTATGTGGATATTTGAATACTCACAGCCAGATATATACCTATAAGAGTCTCGCTGTTGAAAAAAAATTGTAACTGTTCGAAATTACCTATTAATTTGACTCATTTAATTGTCCAGAAAGTAAATGAAATAATTACAGCAACGCATTTTGGTAGTAATTACATTTACACAGTTCGATTGTATTTTATTTCGATTAATTAGTTATCACGAATAGGTAGTCTAACATAAACATATTATTTGTTTAAAAGTGGGACTCTTACTGGAATTAGTTGACAACCTCAACGCTACAATCCTCCTCGACATCAGCGTCTTCCAGCTGGGATCTTGCCAGCGTAGCTATATCTTCGGAGCTGACGTTGCTGCTGTTGCTGTTGATGTTGCTTTCACTGGAGCTGGAGCTGGAATTCGAGCTTATGTATTCAACATTATCACGCTTGGCTGCACATCCTTCTAAGCTCGTCTGTGATTCGCTGTTGAAACGGAAACGCTTCTCAGGCTTCTTCAATAGCTCCTCAATAGAATACGGATTCCTTTTGCGACTATTATGACTGTTGGTTACCGTATCTGTAACGCTGGATGTAGCAGTACTTAAGGTCAACGCTACCGGCGAGGATTTTCCTGAATCGCAATCACTCAATGGATCGCCCATGGCGCACGGTTTAGTTAGATCAATCGAGCTTTCGGATTTTGTGAACCCACCGCCAGCTACACAGCTTCCCGCCGCAGCTGCCGCAACAGCGGCCATACTGGTTGCGCCGTGCGGCACAAAGGCTCCACTATAGGGTAAAATCGGACCACCCGTTGCTGCTGCCTGGGCTGCCTGCATGTGTGCTTGAGTATAATAAAGCAGCGAAGGATTCCATAACCAGTGCTTGTGCAGTGCTGAGTAACTTAAGTCTAAGCCACCCAACTGACTGGACACGGCGGTCGCCAATCCATGACTAGGACTGTTTCCATGAGGCGGAGGCAGCTTGGGTGCAGGTTTGAGAGGGAGCCCATCACTTAATAATGACGGTGACGGTGACGCTTTAGTATAGCGTGAGTGTAAGCTTGATGTCGATGTAGGTGGCGTGCCAGAGGTGGGCGTAATTCGTGTAGCTACGGCAGCTGGATTACTGGGACTGGCATACAACTGGGTGGACGAAGCGTAAGCACTAGGAGTACCGCTGCTAGAAATTTGGTGAGCCGCTGCCACTGCTGCCGCAGCAGCTGCCGCATTCTGCTGACTGGAAGTCATCTCGTCTGTCCAGAGACCACTATTACGTAATATACGATTAATAGAGCTGATCGAGGGCACTGAGCTGGGATCACAAACACGCTGCTGCTGCAGTTGTTCACGAATTTCCCAAGCGAACATGCCGCTGTTCTCTTCCTTTAAGCGTATTATCTTCTTTACCACAGTTGGTGTTGCTACTTGCTGTTGAAGAAATGAAATGAAAAAAATCTGTGGCTTAGGCACTGGACTCCAATTGATACATATGTTATGTTTTAGGCATTAAAGGCCGTGAAATTTTATTGTATAAAGCAATGTACCTTCAAATCTATTTTCAGATCGCCAAGGGCTTCAAGTACAAGAGCAGGTCGGGCACCACCCAATTTAGTTGCTGTTTTAATAGATATATATCAACTCGTATTTTTTGTTAGCTATGTGTTAACTGCATATTTGCAATTTTAAAAGGTGCCCCACCAAAGTCGGCTCACTTAACGCTCACGTGTGACGCGGCAATTCATTAAAAATTCATAAATACATGAATATTTCATAGTCGCCCCTAAAAGAGTCCACATTTACATCAGAGATCTTATCAAATCATACTCACGAAGGCGCTTTGTATGACCGGTCAACTAACCCCTGCTTTGGCCTCTAAGCCTGCTACGCCCTCACCACTCGCCACTATTCCTCCCCGATGCGCCCCCATCAGATCCCCAGGGTGACACTTCCATATTGACATGGAAGTGGAGGTGTTAAATGCACGTTTTGTTCGAGCAAGTGTAGGCAGTTATTGAATCACCATATCACGCACGAGGACAATGTGAAGTACGCCTTACTTAGAGGTTAATTACGAGTTATATTTAAAGCTATTGTGCTTGGAAAATAGTACAGCACATCTAAACATTTGTTTAGCCTGAAGCTTATGTTGATATACGCCGGTCCTATGCAGCTCACTATGTTTTGCGATTCTCTATACATGACATTATTTTTATCACAATCTGCGTGGCAGTTGGCCCACAACCGTAGAGGTTACACAGTAGCTGCAGGTAGTTGATTGAGCGTGTGAAATTAAACAACTGACGAAAACCAAGTGCTGTGATCCCGGTGGTGACAAAAGCGTGCTATCCCGTTATCAATACCTGCAAATGAGATTGATTTGTTGCGCTCTACCTACACAGCAATCTCCCCGAATAGTCTAAAAAAGCCGTCATCCAAAGAACATGTAAACTAGCTTTTTATCTGTGATACTTTATGGATTTACTGCTGTGCGTTTGATTTTTATACATATAATCGCATGTTGATTTCACGGGAGAGCACATATGCCTATATCCCACGAACCCCGTTTTTCCCCTATCAACTTACCTTCGTTTTGCTGCCGCCAATAGATCCCGGCCGGATGGAACCTGTCTCATAGAAGCGCGTCAGAATTTTAGAAACACATCCTATCAGACGGAAAAAGCCGAAAATCCTTTTTGTTCACTTTATATAAATTTTAACCTTAACTGCCATACTAACCATGAGACACTAATAGTTGCCTGGATATGTCACAGGGCCTAACGCCACACAGCGCCAAATCCACGATACGTCGACGCACACAGTCCGGCAATGGGCGCCCATTGACAAAGACTCCGCCCAACTGGTTGACACCCGCCTGACCTGCAAAGAGAAAAGAATTTCAGTATCTATAAGAACAATAACATCAATGCTCAAAACAAAATAATTTCCATTCTCTTCTTAAATACCATGCTTAAGTATAAGCTACGCCAATTGAAGTAATACTGTGTTGTTCTAAACTCAAACTTATGAGCAATCGTAATCGCAGAGCCAACTCGTTGTTTCTGTTAAAGCTGGCACACAATTTACCTTTCGTCGGATCCAACTCCTCGGGGCGTTGGTTGCGAGTTTAATGAAGTGCGAATTTTATGTTTTCTGTCTCTTTTATGGAGCGCAAAAGAGTTTTGCCCGAAGGGCTGTGGCTGGGTTTCAGCCGTCGTGATTATCACTATCCAAATAAGTTTTGTTTTTGTTTTTGGTTTTGGTTTCGGTATATGGTATATTTTAGTGTTTGATCGCATTGAATGCTTTCATTGAAGTAGTTTTAGCTCATTAGGTAACCGAAAAGTGATCGACAACTCACCTGTGTGGGGCATTGTTGAAAACGCTCTCAACTCAAATTTTGATCAACTGTTTACAGTGAGTAGCGTCCCCTGCGTGAGCTTTGTGATGTAAGTCAATGGGTTCGGCTCGAAGCTTTGCTTAATCGACGAATTCTAATCAAATTTTAAGCAAGAACCCCATTAAACTAGTCGGTGAGATGATGCTGGCTACTCCCGCTGCCGATGCCGATGCCAATGCTGATGCAGTTGATGAATGATGCTGTTGGGATGTTGCTGCAGACCGTCGCCCGACAGAGCTAGTAGCTGAGGAGATGGGTTTTTTTACGGCTTCCACGAAATCTCTGCACACAGTTGTCAGCCGGGAATCAGATCAGTGAAAACTAGTAAGGAAAATACATAAAACTTAATTATTTCATAAAACCTGGAAGGCCGCAACATAAGACAATGCGTATATGGTAGAAGTCCTAGTTTTAAGATATACGGTAGACGGGCGATTTAATGTTCAGTGGTTTATGGGCTGTGCCCAAATGCGTCGTACTTGGATTTGTTGTTGTATCTCAAATTAGCTGCTTATCAAGCACATTCTTGGCGCAGCGTGAACTAGCCTATTATCAGAATTGTGGGACTAAATAAAGCACATTGCATGTTTGGTCAGCTAAGGTAAAGGTTGAAAATATGCTAATGCATGAGCCGGGCAACAATTAAAATAAATTTTGGCCAATTGCTCATTTGGTTAAAAACATACCAAAAATATGCAAATATAAAACTCGCCGACAGTAGCAGCAGCAGCAGTAGCAGTAGTACCAGGTCACCCCCACTGTGGTTTCCGCTTCCTGTCATTAGAATGAATGGGCAAGCAGTTTAACAGTGAACTCCCTGGTTAACCTGTCGCCAGCCTGTCAGAGGCATGAAAATGCGCGCCGAAGAACCGTATAAATCAAAATGTATAACTACCCCTTGGGTCCATAGTCTTCGTACTTTGTCATGCCCATGTTATTATGGAATTCACATTAGATTTAATTGCCCAAAGTCCTCAGGATTTCACTGTTTGGTTACTTTTCAGCTCGTAAAATTCGAAATGCGCGTGTGGACAGCAGCGCAGCTCTTCAAAGGCACGAAATTAAGTTGTTTTTTTGTTGTTACTTTGTTTTGGTTTAGTTTTGGAGCTACTCGTGGCAGCCGTTAAGGTTGTTAAGTGCCACAGACTTATGCGCACATTAGCCTGCGATAAGCATTTATTTGCAAGCTAAACTCTTTTATTTTCGAAAAGAAAGGGTTACTTTTACTCGTATTTTCTACTTCTTTACTGCCTTGAATTAACGGAAAGTGGATGGCCCTAGGGAAAATAAATGTTGAGGTATTTATTTAATGATACCAATTTAAAAGTTGATTATGATAAATACAATACGTTCTATATAGATATAGAAAAAAGTCAGTCATATAATATACATAATATGTTCTATATATTTATGACAAACGAGTCTGCTCAAAGTTACTGTAATTGATTGCAGAAAAAAGAACTGGCTACTAAGGTTAATGAAGCCAATATTAAGTACATATATCAAACGTAACGCACATAAAAATTAACAGAAATTAGTTAAACATACAATAATTTAAATGGGTACGATTGCCGAAAGTGGAACCGACAGGTTCGTCGAGCTTCTGTTTCGGCAAAGAAAAGCCGCTGCTTTGGGAATAAAGCTCGCTAATTAAAATAAAAAATTATAATAAAACATACGCTGGAGCATTTGAATATGTATAGGCTTATGATTTTTTTGGTGCAGCAAATGATAACATGGGAAGGCAACAGAGCTACAAACGACATCAATGAAGCAAGTCGCCGGCTTTTACATTGCTGTTTAGAAACGAAAAGCAGCCAGAAGCAATATCGAGATCAAAATCTTTTTGGGTAGGCTGACCACACTTAAGTTCAGCTAAATAAGTTGTTAAGCGGCTAGTTTGGTAGAAAGCTTTCAAAATCAATGGGCTATAATAGCATACGTCATGATATAGAATTAATTAGCATACGATTTTTGAATTTTGTCGTTTGTCTCGTGGGAAAAAGTGGTCGACTCATTTATGAGTTATCAGAGGCCGGCGGAAACTCAATTTCAATGTGACTTTTCGCGATCTTTGCGATGCAAATTTGTTGAGCTAATAAAATTAAAGCAATATCCGTTGTGTATATATTCATTTATTGTTGATGAAGATAAAATGATTGAATAAATTGATTCCCGTTAAACTGCCACTCATTAGGTAAAGAGCATGGGTTAGTGTATTTATCAAAACACATAGAACATATTTGAAATATTTCAAAAATATATGAATTTAATAAGGTGTTAACTGATTATAATGATTACTTCATGATTTGTTGTATAAAGAATGGTTGTTTGGAATTAATCCACGGTTTTATTGCTACAGTACTCTACCAAATGACAAACAGGAAAGAAATTAAACTACCTTTATGTATCCAATTATTATAAATGATCTATATTGTGTTTTTCCACATATTTTTTTAAGTTGCTTGCTCTCACCTTAAATATTGTTCTTTTTTATATAAGTAATAATTGATTAATAGAAATTTTAATTCACTTGCACTAAGTCCTTAACACATATACACAACACAAACTTTTGCCTTCCGCAAATTTGTTTCGAGGAGCGTTAGTTTTCCATAAATTAGGTATACTTAAATGGACTGAAGACTGTTTAAGCTTGCCGACCGCGACGCCGCTCACCTAGTCACTCGACCGTCAAAATTTCAACTAATGCATGCGATTTGCGCTGGCAACGCACAAAGCATCAATGATCTGCTCTGATGTTCCCGTGTCCGGTGCCCTGCCGTGTTACATCCAGCCAACTCTGGACTACTGCCGCCACCCGAAAATATACGCACACTGACATATGTTCACGGCCTCTCAACTGCCACAAGGCGGACGAAACGTTTTTCTGGTGTAACCGGTTTCACGGCAGCAGCAGCAAACAACAGTGAGCTGCCGCAAAAACAACAACAACAGCAACGACAGCCCCGTTTGTGCGGCTCACGGCCAATCAACAGTCACTTGATATTGCGCATGTGTTGTGCTGGTTATTGCGCGCATTGGATTGGTCGAAACCATGGGCTTCTTTACATTCGGTGCCCTAAAAGGTTTGAATAAACCGCACCGTGGAACTACACACATCCTGCGCTGGCATGACGAATACAATGGAGTCAAGAAACACATGCCAAGGAAGAAAGTAAATAATAATAATTAAATAAAAAGTCTAACTAAAGTCTACTAAAAAGGAGACATCTGCATTGTATTTAAGTTTAT
Organism: Drosophila mayaguana; assembly: GCA_037075325.1. Classification (NCBI taxonomy): domain Eukaryota; kingdom Metazoa; phylum Arthropoda; class Insecta; order Diptera; family Drosophilidae; genus Drosophila; species Drosophila mayaguana. The sequence goes on along the minus strand of JBAMCG010000016.1, from coordinate 36,936 downwards.
ATTACAAAATGTCTGTAACGAAAATATAAATTCCGCTCGACAGTCAACGAACATGCTCCTCAGTTGGTAAACCCTCATATATTCAGTATTATAAAAATATATACATTCAGTATAATTTTTATCAGTAAAACCAACTGTAAATATATAAATAAAAACAATAACAATATATATATATATATATATATATATATATATATATATATATATATATATATATATATATATATATATATATATATATATAATAATTTTTTATAAATGCAAATATTTTAGCATAAATTCGAAAAATAATTTTATACCATCGTACACCAATGTTAAAGCGTTGCGGCAGCCGTAGCCGTAGCCGTTGCCGTTGCCGTTGCAGTCGCGTTCCGGCCAATCGGCAGCGTCAACTCAGCACGCGAATGTTTCTCCATGCCCACCACAATATGACAACACCATAGCCCTAGAATTTTATATACATATATATATATATATATATATATATATATATATATATATATATATATATATATATATATATATATATATATGGTTGTGTGTGTGGCGTAGCCGTAGCCCTGAGCGAAACAACAACGGCTACAGGCGTGCGCCGGTCCCACCTACACCATGGCTTTCTCTCTCTTATGAAGCTCATGGAGTGGGTAAATGGGTTTTTGGGTGGTGGCATTAAGAAACGCTTTGGTGGTGCAAGTGTTAATTGAATATGACAATTGTCGCCTGGCATTTCAATTGAAAATAGATTTTAAATGGGCAAGGCTGGTAACGAAAGATAAAACTGTCATATTGACTATAAAAGGTGACTATCATTTATTCGTGGTACAATACTGCTTTTTGTCCGGTAAGCGTAATTGTGTGCTGGGCTTTTAGGCTGCCTCCGGAAAATCAATGTATAAAAAAGTGGGACTATATTAAACCGTGTATCCAATTCAGTTACCCAAGTGCGTAACACTCATCTGCGTGTCATAAGCAAATCTACTTGTGGCGACAGAGACATATTTCAAACATGAAATCTCTTAGAGCTACCAATGGCTATAAAGGTATATGGTATATGGAGTGCCACTTTTCTGTCCATCACCAACATTTCTGCAAGGTTGAGATAAAACTGTCAAAAGAGCACAAGGCCCAAGTCGAGTGCCTCACACAATGGCGCCTGCCACTGGCTCTGATAGTCCTCATCTCCAACATTACCAAACAGCAGCTGCCCCGTATTTTCTCATTCAGCCAAGCGAGGAATAATAAGATCAACAGAGTCAGCCAGGCATATGGAAGCGACGCCCAGCGCGACCGTAGTCATCGCAAACCAGCCAGCCCACCCAGCACCCACTTTGCTTGTTCTGCTGTCTGTTCAGCACACAGACAGCGCGATTATGTGACCATGAGCTTTTCAAGTGGTTGCAATTACCCAAACCCAGCCCAGAACACGCCCCAATTAAGGTCGACACACAAATCTGTGTGAGAAGTTCAATTTATAATCCATTCAATGCTCAGAAAAAGAGCAACCGGAAGTAAAAGTCGGTATACCGTAGGGCGCTTTGCAAAAAGGGCGTCAAATCGGCTTAACTTCTTCCAATTGAGTGGCTTTTCCTACGCATTGCTTGTTGCGATAGGCATCTTTGGCGTTACATTCGCTTATATTGTAATTGAAATTAAATCCACTGTCTTTTACTAGAGGCATTCTGTACTCTTAAGACCTGCCACGCACCTACGATCAAAATTGAACGGAAATATAATTAACTTTAAATAAAAAAAAATTTTTAATCTTTCGTCATAATTTAAAAAAAATGTAATTATTAAATAGTTACAGTCTTAACAAATTCATTCACAGAAACATTAATACCGCCAAATCAAGAAATTCATCGATATTATTATTGTCAAACATTCCTTCTAATAACTTGTATAATAAAAGTCGGTGCCCTCAGGGCTGCAATCATTAAAATTATTATTTAAAATTGGCAAGCTCGTGTCTGAAGACAGGTAGTCTACCAAAATGACTTGGAGGCAGATTTCATGGTCATTAATAAGAAACAGTATGCGCTGTTCTCGCTTCTGTTGGATGCCTGCGCTCCATGGCATAGCTAGCATCCAAGAATTTGGAAATTAGCCACTATGTGAGGTACAAAAAGTTTGCTTTTGTTGCGTGGGTGCCTCGAAGCGGTCGACCAAATTAGTTGACTAGCCAACTTGAGGTTTTTGCGTCTGTCAAACAAAAGAACAGCCAGACACTATATACTTTTAAATTGAAGGGGCGGTCTAATTGAGGGTTTGCTTTCGAGTTTGTGTTGGACGTTGCAATCAGCAGATGCAACACTCAGCGTTTTGGTGGAAACAAAGCCGGCAACGACGGTACAGCGACGACGATGTCGACAACGAAGAAAACGACGATTTTTGTGCGGGCCAAATTGGCGCAGGTTACGCATGTGCCTGAAATCATGAACATGAGGTTACCTCTCCCCTGGAGTTTTAGTTTACACGCGACGTTCTTTTGATGGATGCAGCGCAGGATGGCAAACAAGTTGCAGCAGGCTCTCAGGTGCACCTTGCGATTGGGACGAAGACACGCGCCCAAACAAGCAGCAACACCTAAGTAAGTGAGGCAACGAGCGGGCAGTGCACAACAGCAGACAATCCTTGGAACAATTAGACAATCCAAAATATAGTTGCCGACAAACGATAAGATAAAGTTGCTCGTTTACCAAAAATTCTATTTTATGTTGTAGTCCGCCTACACGCAATTCTTAACTGCCATAAAAACCCAAGAATACGTTGTCTATGTCTGTCGCACCATCTATTTCGATCCACTCCGAATAGCCAATTAATAAAAACGTAATTTCCACAGAGTTTTGCAGGCGACACCTGCCCAAGTGGGACGGATGGTCAGCAAATCTAGATAAGAAAATGAGCAATTACAAAGGACTTTGACAGCACGTCGGCAAAATGGTAACATTTTCTCACATTAAAGGACGAAACAGAACGCACCAATGAGCACACAAAATGGCCGAACAGACAGGGGTTAGCAGTTGCTTGTTTAGCCAAGCTTTGCGTGTAAAAAGAAGCCCTTACAATAAATTAAGTGTCTGACATTATTATATACCTTAATTGAATTTTTGGAAAGGACGACTTACAACAAAAGCTACATACTCTAACTACACAGTCTCATTATATATACTTGTATGAGCAAAATTAACTCTTTTAATGAACAATTTTGCAATGTAATATTTACTATTTAATATCAGTACATACATATCATTAGCATTAGCATTTGAGGTAGATTAATTTTTCTTTTTCGAAGAACACTTTAATACGTAAAAAAGAAGTTTTTATCCGATAAGTTAATAAAGAATAATCCACATATTCCACATAGTGAGTGCTTCCAGCAAGTAAGAACTGCTTCTGTCGGTTCCCGATCTTCCACCAAATATAATTGATTTTTAAAGGTTCGAACGCCTCTTTAAATCGTTTAGTGCATCATAGAAACGAATTTAATTTTACGCTTGTCTATGGCCAGGCAGTTCAGTCACTTGCAGTTACAGATTCTGCGTCCCCTTCAATGTGTTAAAATGATCATAAAACTGTGCCCTTTCGGCACAGAATCGTAAAATCCAAAAAGCGTTTGCCTTCCGTGTCTTTAGCTAAATGCAATATTTTTACGAGCCAAAGCCGCGCTTCTTTAAAATGGAAAAGGCAATCTTCCTTTTGGTATGGCATCTGGTCGTTATCGTCTTTGGCGGCAGAATGAACCAAAGTCAGAAACAGTAGCTCGACTAATTGAAAAATAAAAGTTGAGTGACGACCTTAACTGTCTCTGATCTTCAATTAAAAGCTCACATTCCTCCTTATACCCGTTCACCACTCAAAACAAAATTTAAAGTTCCATACTATAAACCATGTGATACAGTAGGTTAACAATTGTGTGATTAATTATTCATAATAATTAATTAATAATAATTTAAGTGATTTATAAAATGTATGAGTGGAAACGGAGAAGTTACGGAAGAAAGTTAGAGCCTAATACTACTAATACGATGGGATAGTAATACCTTTATGTTATAAACTAGTAGAATCTTCACAATATTAAACACACATTGCTTGAATACCTCTGCTTACGCCTTGGAGCTAATGTGCCGGTCGGCACACCTTTGCAAACACGTTAAACAAAAAACGGCATTGGCTGGAGTCAAAGATAATCGTAACGATTAAGCAGAGGTCCGCTGGAAGCGAGCTGTATGTAGTTACTGCCGAAAATCACTTCGACTTTTTCGAGATCAGTTAAAAAAGTGGATCGGTGGATGACTTGTTCACAATCTTAAAACACGCGCTCATCATGCGCAGCTGTGATGCACTTGTAATTTAGGTGCGTTCTGCCCCTTCGTCATGTTCGTCTGCATTACACTTAGCCCTTCAGCTTAAAAGATGGGGATGTTTCCAGACCCTGATGTCGATGAGCCATGGCAAAGTGTGCAATCAGTCTGTGCGATCTCTAAAATTAGTCGAATTTTTTCAACTAGTAGCTTAGAATGTTTCCAAAAGAAGACCAATTTCCGTCATACGGCCTAATAAATCCATATCTGCTTTATATAGAGGCCACAAATATATAAGTAACGATGCTCTTGAAACCATTTAGTATGCCCCCTTGAAATGCATTTCAGAATTCACAAAGCGTGTATTCTTTCCAAGTCAATATCTAGCTACCTGCAATAAATTACCCAATCAAATGAGTTACAGCTTGTTGTGAATACATAAAACTGTTTACAATTTTCTTTTGAAATTTCAAAAATTTATTACCTTATAAACATAATCAAAATCTCATCAAAACAAAGGATACGCACGCGACATGCTGCGTTGATGATGACACCAAAATAAATGGAAAACAAAAGATCGAATCCACTAGAGTCAACCAAGATCGCAACCCTTAGAATCGTTCTCTCCTGTTGTGCTGTCCTCGCAATGTGGTTTACGCATGGATAAACCAGAAGGTAACAAGATAGATACAGATTGGCATTATTAGAGTGCGCATATGCTGCGTCGACATCCCTAACAGCGTGCGGTTGTGCACTGTGATTCAATTGTTATTGTTTGCAAAGTTACGTCCCATTAAATCGTGCGCTATTGTTGACATAAGTGCTGACATTTCAATAATCTGGTGTAATTGATGTGCGGAAGTAAGAAATTTTGCGGCAGGTGTCAGCTCCACGAAACTGACAGATTATGATTATGAAGCAAAGAAACGCTACAGAGAGATAACCAGTGGCTCTTGAATACAGCATCCAGAATCAGAAGCGGAAACTTTAATGTTCACACATTTGCAGCTCATCAATTTCAGTTATCCTTTCTGTATATCAAGTTCATTCAACTTGATTTTGTTCGGTCCATGTTTAGCGCCGTGTTGTTGACTTAATCGCGATCAATTTGTGTTGGTCCAAGCTCCGCAGCTTAAACGCTTGTCGCCCAGACAATGTGAAACTGCTGCATCGGCTGGACCCGCTAACCACTGCATTATTAAGCCATAAAATTGAAAACTTAATATAATTACATAAACGTTGGCCTCAACGCCCCAAGCCTCTAACACAGGCTACCCGCCGATTTTCGGGCACACGCTCTTGCTTTGTGGTACCTTGCTTGTTACATATAATGACCAGAGCAAAATTTACCAGAACATTTTAAGCCGTCCACGGCAAACCCGCCAGACAGCCACCGAGCCTGAATTGTGCCCATGGCGCAATCTGGAAATAATAAGAGACTCACACTGAGGTCCGGACATGGTGCAGCCGGTTCACATTACTGTCATGGGCATCATCATTAGTTTTTGCATTATTATTACAAAAATTTGCATTTTCCTTAAATGTTGGGACTGTATCCTAATCAGGTACAAAGTATTTGTTTTAAAAAGACTTGTAGACACAAGTGCCACTAACTATATATATTATGTATCAAAATAGACCAAAGCTACCATTTTTATGGTAGTTCCATTTGGAAATGACTTGTTTCCACATAAATATCTTTATAACTTATCAACTTTTTTGATTCGAACTGATAATGATCAAAGTTTATATTATTTTTATGTTCGCAGATAGAATTAAACTTGGATAAAATGTATGTATATAAAAAACTACGCCTAAAATTTGTTATATTACTATGAATTAATTAATCAGAATTGAATTATTTTAATGGTAGTGGTATCACAGCACACAATCTTTACGTGCTCAATATTGATTTTATTTAACTGCATTTTGTCAGCGTACAAAGACCTCTTGCATTTGAACTTCAATTGGTCCCCTTTTTTGTTGGCCAGTGCGGAATCGCTCTTCGATCTCCAAGAGTGTACGTCGTCGGGTTTCAGGCAGAATCCAATAGATGAATGTCATAGCCAAAAATGACATAACGCCAAAGAAGACAAACGCGTTGTTCAGGCCAATGCTTGCTTTTAAGTCCGGATACATTTTGATGCACAAAAATGCAAAGAACATACCCACTGCTACAGTTAGACCTGAAGCTGGACCACGCACTTTTTGAGGAAAAAGCTCCGAAATCATGAAGAAAGGCAGAGTATAGAGACCCAATGTACTAAGTACAATGAAGCTTACAATAGCTATGACTGGTAGGTAAGGCACGCTTTCAAGAGCTTCAAACCAACCATGACCAGCTAGAAGAAACATAGAGATGGTCATACCGAACGTTGATATGATTCCAGCACGTCGCCGACCCCACTTTTCTAGCACATAACCCATGGGACAGGTTGTCACCAGCCTCGCCATTCCAATAAGAACAGCGCACATGAATGGATCCATTGAGACACCTGCTTCACTGGAGATTTGCACGGCGTACACAATGACCACGAAAATTCCCGAAAGCTGTTGAAATGCAAACAAACCCATTAGAATTAACAGCGGCTTGTAAACCTCAGGCAATTTCAGACAGCTTAAGAATGATGGTTTCCTCTCACCATCACGAAGTTGCAGGGACTTCTGCAAAATATTGAATTCATCTAAAACTTCTGGATGTGCGATACGGGCTATAATGAAAATGAAAAATACGATAATTATATTGCACTTTTAGAAAACTATATTGCTCACGTGACTTGTCCAGTCCACGAAAATAATTAAGGGACTTCATAGCCTCCTCCACACGCTTCTTAGATAACAACCAACTAGGAGACTCTGGCAATGGTAGCACACAGAGCAACGCGGTTATTTGATAGCAACAGCAAATAAGCGCAATTAGTCGAAAATTATCCCGTATAAAGTAACCAATGCTATAGAGAATTGTTATGCCCAAAGCCACTGATATAGAGGTGCCAAGTATAAGGCTACCACGCAACTTAGGTAAACTAATCTCAGCTGCATAAACACCAGAAGGCGCACTAGCTAATCCCATGACTATTCCTGAAAGACAAAAATGATAATCATGTAATTTATATTTATAGTATTAGCTTCAAGTAGGACTTACCAATAATAAAACGAGATACAAATAACTGCCAGTAAAATGCTTCCGTACTTGTCAAACTCGGTGTGACAAGTAGTGACCACGCTGTGATGGCCAATACATTTAACACATAGAGAGTACGCTTACGTCCAATTTTATCGAGTAGTAAACCCGACAACAGACCACCCAAGGGAGAAGACAATGTGTTAATAGACGCAAACCAAGAAGCTTGTGTGCCATTTAAATACACAGGTTCCAATTCGCTGGTCAGCTGGCGTAGTGAAACTGTAGGAATAGCTAGAGCTAAGCCAGTGGATATAACACCCATATTGGCCAGTATAACCATAAATGCCTGTCGGCGAACTGCACGCGATTGTTCACCCAGTGGTACTTTCTCTGGTGATCGATTCAATCCATTTACGATCTGAGAGTGCTTGGCGTCGGTCCTCTCAGAATGGCTACTGAACAACTGTTCTTCCTGACACTCGACTTTATATTCCATTCCCAATACTTCTGAAAAAAAATGTCCGCTTGTTAGCTTATATCTGTAATCTATTATTAACAATATAAAAAATTACCAATTTGTTCGATGCTGCTAATATCTATCAAATTTTTTCAACGCAGACGTAGAATATACCATACAGCTGGTTCAAATTATTGTGATATGGATGAGCTATAAAGACAAATAATTCCAACTGATAAGACTGAGTCATATCTTCATTGTCTTAAACTGTTTTGTATTTTATTTAAAGATGGAAATATTTGAAAAAAAAAAACTCTCGTTGAAAGACCGATCAGAACCTGAGCCTCATAATGACAGTGTATCTGTTGGTCGAGAACTCAAAATCGTTAGTTTGTATTAGTTCGTTGCTAACGATTGAAACTCGTTCAAGGTGAACCAAATCGATTAAGCCTTTACTGATAACAAATAAAACAAATTATAGTATCAAGAGGGTCCGACTATAATATACCATTATTTTATGTATATACAAATACATGTATATACATATATACTATATATATATATATATATATATATATATATATATATATATATATATATATATATATATATATATATATATATATATAGTATATATGTATATATATATATATATATATATATATATATATATTTTCCTTACCGTTAATTGATAGGCTTAACTTTATACAGAATAGTTGAATTGCTTTCAATCAACTCAATTGTCATTAATAAGCAATACACTTGCCTATTGTATTTTCTTGCGATCACAATTTAATCAAACTGTTGTCTCAATATTCAATTCATGTACACGGAACCGAAGTTTTAAGATCTGAACAAAATCTCGTTTTCAAATTTTTGTTCCACGGTGGCTACCAAATGTATTTCAAAACAGGTTATTTCATAGTTAAAAGAAAGACTTAGAAAACCGGCTTAAATAAAACAACAGCACGATTACACTGTCGATACAACAAAAAAAGAGAGCTCAAAATAAATTTTTAGTTCAACTTACACTTGAAAACACGCTTACCTATTTAGCTTGCCCTATAGCAATTAGCTCAGACGTGAATGTTGTCTTCAGCAAAACTGAAGTAACTTTGCCTAAAGCGAAACTATGGCAACTTGGCAAGCCGACAACATCGAGAAGTTCCGAACGACTAAAATGCGCTTGCGATGTAAAATGTCTTCCAAACCTAAGGAACGTAAGATCACTATAATGTAGAATGTGTGGACCCAAGATACCCTATAGAAAGACTAGATTATTTATTAATTATGCATTTAGCAAGTAAATATATATATATATATATAAATATATATATTTATTTATTTATTTATATATATTTATTTATTTATTTATTTCTATATATAGGGTATAGTTATATCAGGGATATCAGAAGAGCTCGTTGGACCTCTCTTTCTGTCTATCAAAGTGCTGGTTTCTCAGCGTCTCTCTTTTTCACTACTCTACAGTACCCTCTCAGCTACGCCCACTTTGATAATACTGTGTTCACGTCATCAACTATAGATTTTATATGTCATGATCGTTTTAATTGCCCATAAAGTATTTTTATCAGAACCAAAAGTTCAATCAATATTCAAATTCAATACTAATCTTCGGGCTTACTCTGCTTGCGAGAAACACTTATAATTAGTTTTCTTGTCGAGGCTTATCAATTGAATGAAACCTGTGACCTTCACAGGCAATTCGAGTTAGACTCTCATTAATAAAAAGTAGACTCATAAATGTACTCGTCGCAACGATTGTTATCTCTATAAAATTATATAAAATCTGTAGTCTGTAATCTGAAAAATTTGTATGTATATTATAAACTTGTGGTTCACCAAGAAAGATTGTCAAAAGTAAATTTCAATATTTATGAACGAGAGCGGACTTATCTGTTATCTATTTGAGACAAACAAATGCTAATTTGCGTTTGCTTTAACGTAAATGTTTATTAACTAACACTAAAACCAAGGCCTGGAACTGTCAATCAGCTTGTGTTAATATTTAGATTAGATAAAAATTATTAAATATAGTGGTGGTCATTACTATGCTGGCTGAGTACTTGAAAAGCCGTTGGTAGGTTGAGTAACGCAGCAGTGAGCTTCTGTCGGTTGCCATCAGTTGACACAGCGTTGCAAAACTATCGAATACAAAAATTTATTAGTAATGGAAAGGAACACTTTACGCTGAAAATTTCCTTTTTGTTTATATGAATTGATTTCCACCGAAGTCTGTGGAGAACCGGGAACGCGTACACAACATAGGCGCCGCTAACGCGCGTATAAAAAATCCATATACAGCACATCTACATACAACCCCAACCAACCATAAACATAGAAAACTTATCAACTGCTATCGACCAATATATGTGAAATCAAAACAACTAAGATCTTCATAATGTGTAATTAATATCAATCCCTTTATGCATTCGCTTGCTGAGTAGTTTACCAATACCCCCGCTTCTGTGTGAAATATAATAGTTTGTTTATGTGCTGCTATGTGTATTCGGGAGCGTGCGCTGTACAATACATACATGCGTATAGATGTATACAGCTTCGGTACTCTGTTTGTATCAGTCTGCATTGCGTGTAGCTCGTAGAAAGTGCTAAAAATCGATTTAAAATTAGTTATACAATTAAATAAAATAGCATTAAAAATTTTAATTTTGTCTTATTATTTACATTTAATACATCAGGCACATTTCAAAATGCTAAACGAAAAATAATATCGATCAACATTTTAAGACGTTCATCAGCAAAATTATGTAGCTCATATCAGACATAAACCTACCTAAATTATAAAGCATTCCACCAATTATTGCTTGTGGACGAAGGGATAAATCAAAGAGCCGTTAGAAGAGTGGGTGTCGTAACAGTGAGTCAGTGTCCGTGAGCGATACATACCCAACAGCGCTGCTAACAATAATATCGAATAGAGACAGAATCATCGATGACACTAAAGAGCATAAAATCATTTGTTGAAAATTTCCCATTCTGTCAAGAGTTTTCCTCCAAAGTGTGTAGAGAACCGGGAACGTGTGAACAACATAACGCCAGCCAACGCGCGCGTGTAAAACACACACATACACACACATGTATAAACAGAAAGCAACCAAACACATGGAAACCTTATCAATTGGCAGTGAAAGTAAACATCAAAACAAAAGAGACTTACCTTACTAAACGACGGAGAGAGGCGCTGCAGTCAGTCGGGCAGTGCGCTTAATTGATAGCAAAAGCCCTATGCTAATTTGATAAGTGTGTCATCGTGGTACATATAGCTCATGCGAACCGGGCAGAAAATAACTTTTTTACTCATCAAACAATAATAATATAAATTGAAGCAAGGAGGAAAAGAAATTCCTCCATAATTCGGCTCATTGCCTCTCGTGAGCGTGCGCTGCTGTGTATAACTACCTGTGTGTGTGCGTGTGTGCCCCGCTTTTAACGCTGTATTTGTGTCAGGCAGCATCCTGAATGCAGACACTTTAAGGCAATACTAAAGCCGTAACAACCACATAAAAAATTTAATTTTTTTGTTATCGACTATTTCAGAGTTTCAATTCAATTTAAAAATATGAGATTTTACGAATCCTTTAACTAAACAACCTTCATAAGCAAACCATAATTACATACGACCGATTAAAGGCTTAATTCAGACGCGCGCTAGAGTCTTCGTCACGCATATGATATACGCCACAGAAACATACACCAGCACTACGTTCTGACGCGCTCTATAGTGACTCTCCCCTCGTACTTGTTATTAGTGTACAGTGAAAACTCCGATAGACAATTCAGTTTGAGTTAACAGTGCAGCACTCATTCTATAACAGCAGAAAGAAAGAATTATAATAAAACCCAAACTACAACAGAGAGGATTCTCACAGGCAAAGCATCAAAATGACAACAGACTTTTTGTTTCCAAAAATAGCGGATTGCTCCTATGTGTCCTGTTACTGGTTAGTAGAATTCTTATTAAACGACATCAGCTCAACAACGATAATGAAAATCGAAAGTACACAATATATTACATATCATGCAATTAACTATAATTTAAACCTTTTATTGAGATTACAACTGAATGTTGCTTTTCCAATATCTCAAGAAAATATTTGTATTTATTAATGAGTATGCTTTACTTAGTGAGTTGCTTAGGTTATAAAACTAGCATATCTAAGAATTTGCATGTTGTTGTTTGATTGCTTGTTATTTTTTACTCGTCTCGTGCTTTATACTCGTTGAAATTCGTTGCATCGCATTTTAATTCACTCATTACTCAGCTCCAGCTCTCTCGAAGCTCCCTTTGGCAGGGGTTCTTCCTGTCGCGCCGCCACGCAGCACTGAAATTAGGTCAAACGGTCATGTCTACTAACAAGAGCAGTTAGTGTATGTGGGTTGCGTGGGTTGCGTGGGTTGTGCTATTGACTTAGCCGCACTGAGGAATTTCGTTTGCTGCTTTTTATTATCGCATGTGAAATGCGCGTTTTAACCATAAAACTACTAACAGCAACAACACAAAATTCAAATTCGAAACTGTGTATAAGCACACAATTAAAAACTTAGTATTTTCTTATATATATGTAGGTAAATATGAGTTTATCAATAGAAATATTTAAAGCCGAAAGGGCATCGAAAAGCGTGATACTCTTCTGTTTACTATAGTAGTTTAATGTATAAACAATATAACAATCTATCAAATGTTACGGCAGCAGTAAATTTAGTAAATAATGAAATGGCAAGGCTATATTTCATATATTTATTTAGCCTAAATGTAGACTGATTATAAATTATAAATTTTGTAATTCTGATGTGGACAGATGTGATAAAAACAATAAATATTTGTGTTCTCAGTTGCATACTTTCTCTGTCTTGCTTTGACATGCGCTCTGCTTCTCTCTCAGTCGCTCGTTCGCTCACTTTTCAAGTCGTCCGCTCTCTAGCATTCTCATTATGTTTCCCTGAAGCTTTCTCTCTGCTTCACACTATGTTAGCTGTGGTGAGCCATCTATTGGCAATATCTAAACTCGTGAAGGTTTTACTATGTGCTTTCATATAATTTGATTTATTATTTACTTAATAGATCCTCTACACTTTCTCATATTAAATATATATACACTTGCATAGCTCTTTTATTTAAAGTGCCTGCTTACCGATAGTATACAGTATGCAAACCAAAAAAAATGATGGCGTGTTATGTCTAGTTAAATTTTAGTTAGCCGATTTAGACGTTTTAATAACAAATACAAAAATTTTAAATTAAGTCTGGATGGACGGTGCGGACTACGAGATAATATAAAATTGAAAATATTATTTAACTTTAGTGAGGAAAACGTTTGGAAATTATGTGAACAAGTACAGCGCACTCGCCCTGAGGAGTTGAGCAAGTGCTATGCTGTGTTCGTCTCAAATGAGGGTCGAACTGTGCCGCTATGGCGACAAAAAGCTGGACGTGGCGATGATCAAGTTGTGATATGGGTAAGTTGCAAAATATGAACACAGCGTCAAAATAATATGATTTTTTTTTTTTTTTTTGTGAACAGGACTATCATGTATTCTTTATGCATAATCCCTTGCCAAACCGCTGTTTGGTATATGACTTGGATACTACGCTCCCGTTTCCAACATATTTTCATAAGTACGTTACTGAAACTTTTCGGTCCGATCTCGCACTACGACCTGAGCATCACAGGTAGGTAATCCAGAATACAAACGCCTGATAAAAGTCTAAGTTTCTTATATTTCCAGATTTTTCAGAGTTATACCTGCAGATACATATCTAATTGAATTCTCATCGGACCGTCGGCACATGCGCCGACCAGATGGTAGCTGGATTAAGCCGCCACCATCATATCCACCCATCCTATCGAATAGTAAAACTAATCTACACACAGCTACAAGCTACTGCTAATTATATATTGTGTTTTTCAGCTAACATGCATTGTTTGGGCGACTTTATTTGCATGAGCACTGGTAAAGGACCTGGCGCCGTCTACAGCCTCTCTGAGTTTGTGCAATACTTTTATAAGTCCCCGCACGTTGTGGCACAGCACAACAAATAAATTATCAATTATCAAATAAATACATTTACTGATATCAGCTTAAACCAAAATCGAAACTAACTTAAAAAGTTTGTGCTCTTGCAAAACTTACCGACAACACAACAGATGTGCATTATACTAAAAGACAATTAAATTAACAATTGCATACATATTATAAATACTTATACAAGTATAATGCATATAATATAATATAATGTATTTTTATATTCAGGTTAATATTTAATAAGAGCAAAATCTGTAAGTAATAAATTATGCATCTTCCGACTCCTTAAAATTTATAAATTATACATTTTTATTTCCTTCTATGCAGTTGAAAATCTGAGATTATTATTTAAAAGTTCTGTTGTCATTTTTACCAACAAAATAAAAATTGCATTTTAATTCCACGCCTAATGAACAGTATATACCATTTTCATTAATGGAATTTTACATATTTATATTAAAAACAAATACATTTGCATCTCACGCTCTTAACACAAAGAAATCGTTGAAAGCTTTACTGTATAGTTTGATAATGTTAACTTGTTTAGCTCTTTTTTGTTAACTCGCTCTCAAAATGTAATTTAGATTTTTTTTACAGAAATAAATGTTGGCCAAGCTTTGTAGTTTTTGTACGCCATCGTTTACGGCAGCTAAATCAGCATTACACGATACCTTTCTGTATGAGTTTCTTTGTTGTTTTTTATACTCTATTGTAATTACGTATCGTATACTTATTTAATACTTGTGACACGCAAAGACTGATTCATTATACGCTCTACAGTAATAGTAAAAAAAAAAACAGGCAGAGCCATTCCAATTTTCAACCACAATTCTCTTAGCGGCAAATTCACACCATTAAATCGAGAAATTAAAAACGAATAGTTTTGTGTTAGTACTGCTTTACAATTAAAATTTATAAATTCTCACTTTTGAAATTATAACTTTAAACTGTTTTACATCCAATAAATTTGAATATATTTGTATTATTATTATAAAAACATTTTTACTCAATTTTGTAAGACTTAAAATAAAATATTACAATTTATATAAAATGTTACATTAATTGCAAAATGTACATTACTTACATTAAATGCTGTGCAAAGTCTCAAAGTTAAACCTACACTCTTAAATATATAAATTAAAGCAAAAATACTTTTTAAACTTCAAAAAGTTTAAAATATACTTAAATCTGGCAAAAGTATACTTATATGTGCTATATATTTAACACAAACAGAAACAACGCTTGCCATTTCGCATACTCATCTTGATCTCTTCTCTGATTTAAGTATGATACAATCTTGTAAAACTTTTTAATTTATAAAAACAAAAAAAGCAAAAGAAATCCCCATATATGCATATATATATGATGAATATTAACACTTAATGTTTCTACTAAGCAGCATATATGTAAAGTTTTCTCTTCCACCTTTTCAAATCCTATAATATGTAAATTGCATATATAAAAAATAATATTGAGAAGCTATTATGTTACCTCCGCTAAAAAATACTCAAAATTTACTCATACTATAAGCAAATAATGTGGGCGCAACTATTTACTGTATGCGTCTTTTTACTCTTTTTTTATAAACATGCATATAAAATAATATATCCATAAAGAGGCTGATGAATGTTTACAAAGTCGAGTAGCCGCAGCTTTTTGATCATATCAGAACCACATGTTTTTATTGTTCATATTTTTAAAATATCTTTTTAGTTTAACTTTTCATATTCAGCTACAATAATCTTAAATAGTTCGAAATACATAATACAAAATTGACACATACACTGTATATATGTATGTATGTAGTTATAAAAACAAAACCATTAAAAGCGTCTTACACACGTGAACGTCATATGTTTAGATCAAATGAAATATATAGTTAGATAAATTTGAATTATGTGACAGTAAGAGCGCTATTACATCAATACCAAATTATTTCAGCAATTTACAATTTGCTTACAGCATACAAAATCTTGCCAACCTTTTTTTACTCTGTTCACCATACGAAAAAAATATCTCAATATTTATAACAGATAATCTACTCATACGTCGGTTACACAGCTACGTTTAAATAAAAAGAATTGCGCTATATTCTATTTACTATTTTTCTAATACAATGTTTTCAAAATTGGTAAATTAAACCCAGTTTTCAATTTATAAATGCGCGCTACATCTGAAAATATTGAAAGCTATATACATACGTATAAACATATTTTCATATTTAAAAATTTATATAAAAAAAAACCATTATACTCTGATTTCTCATTTTCAATGGGTTCAGGGTATAAAAATGCGCCACATATTTAAATCTTCACATATTTCAAAATTATAAAGGCAATACACACATGTCTATGGTATTACGTTTTTAAAACGATAAACAACAATCTTAATATTTTAATAAAGTTGAAAAATGTTTTTGAATATATTGGCTTTAGCCTGTGTTGATCTACTTATATGTCTTACTCTATAAAATATGTATCCAACGAATTATCAATTGTACTACTGTCGTAATATTATTCTAAACTAATTTTGCAGCTCTGTAGTATTTGTATTATTTATACTATGAGTCAATGAAATAAAGTTGTACTTTCGAGTCTTCAAATTGTGACGCGCAAAAACGAATATTAATATAAATCAACCTTAAAATTATACCAATGCATTTTACTTATATTATTTGATTGAGACTTCGTCGATTTTGGGTTCAAATGATTTAACCTGATTAAACCCATTTGTCAAAAAATGGTTATGCTTGCGATCCCTTTCACCTTTATTTATTCTATTCTTTAATTCTAGCCTAAAATTATTCCTATGTGTTTTTATTTTTTGCTAGTGGTGTTACAAATTAAAAAAAAAGGGTCAACAGCAATGCTGGATTTACAATATCTGCAAGAAAATTTCATCAGAATAAACGATAGGTAAGTTTAATTAGAGGTGATAAAAACAAATTATTTTCAGGAAGCTATCTGTAAAAAATATGCAATTTTGGATTAATGAATTAACATACATATACTAATTTAAAAAACCTTTACCAGCTATTTGTCAGTATTTCATTCGATCACGAGGAAAATAGACAAATTAACAATACTGACCTGCAGCAGCACTTCTAAGAATCGTTTTTCCCTATATTTGGTACTTCGTAGATTAACCCGGCGAAGCCTATTTATTGCTGTGTGAAGTCAGTTGTCGTTTTTTTGCTGGGGCTTTTGCTTGGCTCTTGCTGGTGCTGGGTGCTGCTTTTGTGCGACCGACCGCGCAAGTTGCCGATTCAAAACTAATTGGTGAGTGCGCCTGCCCTTCCACCGGGGCGCAGGTTTGCATTGATCTCATTCGATACCGAGTATCATATATTTTGAAATTTACTGACGCCTGAAACTTTGCAGGGCTCTAGTTGCTGAGGGGTTGCTCAGAATGCACTGTGCATTATTAACATAACATAAAGTTATCGATATTGAATTTTTAAAATCTAAATAACAGCATTGAGCTAAATAAAATGAAGAGCAATACAAAGCTTATCATTTAACTAACTAACTTAACTATTTGGATTATTTACAGGTCAGAGGGACTGGATGAAGCTACTTCATCCATTATTGGCAACTCAATTGGTGGATATTGTGCTAAGTAAACAATTATGAGATTGTGAAAATTAGAGCTATTTTTACTTATAACTAACAATGATATGCAATACAAAACTTAACATTTAACTAACTAATATTTGTTTTTTAGGATTATTTACATTTCAGGAGATATCAGAGGGACTGGATGAAGCTACTTCATCCATTATTGGCAACTCAATTGGTGGATATTGAGGTAAGTAAACAATTGTGAATTGTGAAAATTAGAGCTAGTTTGACTTATAAC
This sequence comes from Drosophila mayaguana, assembly GCA_037075325.1. Classification (NCBI taxonomy): domain Eukaryota; kingdom Metazoa; phylum Arthropoda; class Insecta; order Diptera; family Drosophilidae; genus Drosophila; species Drosophila mayaguana. The sequence continues at coordinate 19,130 of JBAMCG010000016.1, read as the reverse complement.
TAACAATGATATGCAATACAAAACTTAGCATTTAACTAGCTAATATTTGTTTTTTAGGATTATTTACATGTCGGGAGATATCAGAGGGACTGGAGGAAGCCATTTCATCCATTATTGGCAACTCAAAACGAGAGAATTGAGGTAAGTAAACAATTATGAAATTGTGAAAATTAAGCTTTTTTTTTGCTGGGGCTTTTGCTTGGCTCTTGCTGGTGCTGGGTGCTGCTTTTGTGCGACCGACCGCGCAAGTTGCCGATTCAAAACTAATTGGTGAGTGCGCCTGCCCTTCCACCGGGGCGCAGGTTTGCATTGATCTCATTCGATACCGAGTATCATATATTTTGAAATTTACTGACGCCTGAAACTTTGCAGGGCTCTAGTTGCTGAGGGGTTGCTCAGAATGCACTGTGCATTATTAACATAACATAAAGTTATCGATATTGAATTTTTAAAATCTAGATAACAGCATTGAGCTAAATAAAATGAAGAGCAATACAAAGCTTATCATTTAACTAACTAACTTAACTATTTGGATTATTTACAGGTCAGAGGGACTGGATGAAGCTTTTTGCTGGGGCTTTTGCTTGGCTCTTGCTGGTGCTGGGTGCTGCTTTTGTGCGACCGACCGCGCAAGTTGCCGATTCAAAACTAATTGGTGAGTGCGCCTGCCCTTCCACCGGGGCGCAGGTTTGCATTGATCTCATTCGATACCGAGTATCATATATTTTGAAATTTACTGACGCCTGAAACTTTGCAGGGCTCTAGTTGCTGAGGGGTTGCTCAGAATGCACTGTGCATTATTAACATAACATAAAGTTATCGATATTGAATTTTTAAAATCTAGATAACAGCATTGAGCTAAATAAAATGAAGAGCAATACAAAGCTTATCATTTAACTAACTAACTTAACTATTTGGATTATTTACAGGTCAGAGGGACTGGATGAAGCTACTTCATCCATTATTGGCAACTCAATTGGTGGATATTGAGGTAAGTAAACAATTGTGAATTGTGAAAATTAGAGCTAGTTTGACTTATAACTAACAATGATATGCAATACAAAACTTAACATTTAACTAACTAATATTTGTTTTTTAGGATTATTTACATTTCAGGAGATATCAGAGGGACTGGATGAAGCTACTTCATCCATTATTGGCAACTCAAAACGAAAGAATTGAGGTAAGTAAACAATTGTGAATTGTGAAAATTAGAGCTAGTTTGACTTATAACTAACAATGATATGCAATACAAACTTAACATTTAACTAACTAATATTTGTTTTTTAGGATTATTTACATTTCAGGAGATATCAGAGGGACTGGATGAAGCTACTTCATCCATTATTGGCAACTCAAGACGAGAGAATTGAGCTAAGTAAACAATTATGAAATTGTGAAAATTAAGCAATACAAAATCTTAGAATTTATACTAACTAATTATTCTATTTTTGGTTTATTTACAGGTCATGGAGACATCAGACATCAGAGGGTAGGATGGCATCCATCAGTGGCAGCTCAATCCATTTGAGGTTGAGGCAGGTCATCATTTGTCAGTGGCAGCTGATTCGATGATAGTTGAGGCAAAGCAGCACATTCATGCGGCTTGTGATATGGCATCAGGTGAGAAGGCATCTCAGAGTGGGTGAGTACTGGCAACATGTGGAAGCCAGCAGCATCAGCATCAGGTCTTTTTTTGCTGGGGCTTTTGCTTGGCTCTTGCTGGTGCTGGGTGCTGTGCGACCGACCGCGCAAGTTGCCGATTCAAAACTAATTGGTGAGTGCGCCTGCCCTTCCACCGGGGCGCAGGTTTGCATTGATCTCATTCGATACCGAGTATCATATATTTTGAAATTTACTGACGCCTGAAACTTTGCAGGGCTCTAGTTGCTGAGGGGTTGCTCAGAATGCACTGTGCATTATTAACATAACATAAAGTTATCGATATTGAATTTTTAAAATCTAAATAACAGCATTGAGCTAAATAAAATGAAGAGCAATACAAAGCTTATCATTTAACTAACTAACTTAACTATTTGGATTATTTACAGGTCAGAGGGACTGGATGAAGCTACTTCATCCATTATTGGCAACTCAATTGGTGGATATTGTGCTAAGTAAACAATTATGAGATTGTGAAAATTAGAGCTATTTTTACTTATAACTAACAATGATATGCAATACAAAACTTAACATTTAACTAACTAATATTTGTTTTTTAGGATTATTTACATTTCAGGAGATATCAGAGGGACTGGATGAAGCTACTTCATCCATTATTGGCAACTCAATTGGTGGATATTGAGGTAAGTAAACAATTGTGAATTGTGAAAATTAGAGCTAGTTTGACTTATAACTAACAATGATATGCAATACAAAACTTAGCATTTAACTAGCTAATATTTGTTTTTTAGGATTATTTACATGTCGGGAGATATCAGAGGGACTGGAGGAAGCTACTTCATCCATTATTGGCAACTCAATTGGTGGATATTGAGGTAAGTAAACAATTGTGAATTGTGAAAATTAGAGCTAGTTTGACTTATAACTAACAATGATATGCAATACAAAACTTAACATTTAACTAACTAATATTTGTTTTTTTTAGGATTATTTACATTTCAGGAGATATCAGAGGGACTGGATGAAGCTACTTCATCCATTATTGGCAACTCAAAACAAGAGAATTGAGCTAAGTAAACAATTATGAAATTGTGAAAATTTGAGCTAGTTTGACTTATAACTAACAATGATATGCAATACAAAACTTAACATTTAACTAACTAATATTTGTTTTTTAGGATTATTTACATTTCAGGAGATATCAGAGGGACTGGATGAAGCTACTTCATCCATTATTGGCAACTCAAGACGAGAGAATTGAGCTAAGTAAACAATTATGAAATTGTGAAAATTAAGCAATACAAAATCTTAGAATTTATACTAACTAATTTACTTATTAACTAACTAATTATTCTATTTTTGGTTTATTTACAGGTCATGGAGACATCAGACATCAGAGGGTAGGATGGCATCCATCAGTGGCAGCTCAATCCATTTGAGGTTGAGGCAGGTCATCATTTGTCCGTGGCAGCTGATTCGATGATAGTTGAGGCAAAGCAGCACATTCATGCGGCTTGTGATATGGCATCAGGTGAGAAGGCATCTCAGAGTGGGTGAGTACTGGCAACATGTGGAAGCCAGCAGCATCAGCATCAGGTCCGGATCCTCGTTTGGCAGTACATCAGGTGATAGTGTATCGATATTGGAATTTTTGCTAATCCCAATTTATTTGCAGGTTCTACATCAATTTGCAGCGCATTGGACTGGCAATTTGAAGTCGTCACTGGAACAGAAGGCATCTCGGAGTGGGTGAGTACTGGCAACATGTGGAAGCCAGCAGCATCAACATCAGGTCCGGATCCTCGTTTGGCAGTACATCAGGTGATAGTGTATCGATATTGGAATTCATGCTAATCCCAATTTATTTGCAGGTTTTACATCAATTTGCAGCGCATTGTTTTGCCACAAGGCAAGCAGTGAGTGTGGATATTTTCTCAATGAGGCGATCGAGCTTCGCTTCAACGCTATTATTGGCAGTTTTATTGTTGACTGCTGGTCGCTTGCGCTCCTCTAGCATTAGTCCTATAAGAATGTCTAGCTTTTTGTTAGTGCTAGTTTTAGTGGCATCTCTTGGATTTCGAGATTTTGTTATGTATTTAATATGATTATCATCATCTTCATCTTCATCATCATCATCATATTCAGAATCGTTAGCACGATGAATAGGACGTGGCAGTCGTTGACTCTGTGGATGTTGTTTTAGTTGCTGTTGTTGTTGTTTTCTTATTGGCTGCTGTTGTTGCATAGGCTTCAAGCCAACTTTCAGGGCATCAGCATAGCTGATCGATGTGGGTTGGCTATGTTTTGTTGGTTGATTTTGCTTTGGTTTAGGCTTTTGCTTATTTGGCCGTTGTTGTTGTACTTTTGGTGGCATTTGTATCGATTGCTTGACCGTGGTCAGGTGTCGTTTAATTATTGAGGCAGCATTGCCACTCTTACTGCGTGCAATTTCTGCTACCATTTTTTTGGCCAGCTGGTGGCCCGTGGCAGCAGACGCTTTCAGTCTGCAAGCATCTTTATATGCTTTGCAGCCACGGTAGCTGGCAGCATGCTCCCCGTTACAGTTCGCACACTTTGGTGGCGGCTGACTGCTATCGCCTTTCTTTCTCTCACATTCTGTGGATTGGTGGCTTCCACTGCATTTGACGCAGACATAGGGGCGTCTACAGTAGTTTTTAGTATGGCCGAATCTTTGGCAGCGGTGACACTGCACAGCATCCTCGTTGCGTAGAATCTTCTCAGTTTTGACTTTCTGACCACCCAAACTAGTGATGGTCAGAACATTAGCGCAACTCGGCTCAGCCACAATCTCCACCTCGAACAGGTTGAGAGGCTGGCGAGTGAATCGCTTTTTAATAACGCTCAAATAACGCACCTGGTAACCCAAGTTTGTCAGCTGTTGACGTATCGAATCAACCGGCGTGGAGTGGTGCAAATGACGTATAATAAAGCGGAAGCCACGATCCGCTCGCAATTGATACGTGTGCGATTTTTTTTGCTGGGGCTTTTGCTTGGCTCTTGCTGGTGCTGGGTGCTGTGCGACCGACCGCGCAAGTTGCCGATTCAAAACTAATTGGTGAGTGCGCCTGCCCTTCCACCGGGGCGCAGGTTTGCATTGATCTCATTCGATACCGAGTATCATATATTTTGAAATTTACTGACGCCTGAAACTTTGCAGGGCTCTAGTTGCTGAGGGGTTGCTCAGAATGCACTGTGCATTATTAACATAACATAAAGTTATCGATATTGAATTTTTAAAATCTAAATAACAACATTAAGCTGATATTATGAAAGGCAAAACAAAACCTAACATTTAACTAACTAACTTAACTATTTGGATTATTTACAGGTCAGAGGGACTGGATGAAGCTACTTCATCCATTATTGGCAACTCAATTGGTGGATATTGTGCTAAGTAAACAATTATGAGATTGTGAAAATTAGAGCTATTTTTACTTATAACTAACAATGATATGCAATACAAAACTTAACATTTAACTAACTAATATTTGTTTTTTAGGATTATTTACATGTCGGGAGATATCAGAGGGACTGGAGGAAGCTACTTCATCCATTATTGGCAACTCAATTGGTGGATATTGAGGTAAGTAAACAATTGTGAATTGTGAAAATTAGAGCTAGTTTGACTTATAACTAACAATGATATGCAATACAAAACTTAACATTTAACTAACTAATATTTGTTTTTTAGGATTATTTACATTTCAGGAGATATCAGAGGGACTGGATGAAGCTACTTCATCCATTATTGACAACTCAAGACGAGAGAATTGAGCTAAGTAAACAATTATGAAATTGTGAAAATTAAGCAATACAAAATCTTAGAATTTATACTAACTAATTTACTTATTAACTAACTAATTATTCTATTTTTGGTTTATTTACAGGTCATGGAGACATCAGACATCAGAGGGTAGGATGGCATCCATCAGTGGCAGCTCAATCCATTTGAGGTTGAGGCAGGTCATCATTTGTCCGTGGCAGCTGATTCGATGATAGTTGAGGCAAAGCAGCACATTCATGCGGCTTGTGATATGGCATCAGGTGAGAAGGCATCTCAGAGTGGGTGAGTACTGGCAACATGTGGAAGCCAGCAGCATCAGCATCAGGTCCGGATCCTCGTTTGGCAGTACATCAGGTGATAGTGTATCGATATTGGAATTTTTGCTAATCCCAATTTATTTGCAGGTTCTACATCAATTTGCAGCGCATTGGACTGGCAATTTGAAGTCGTCACTGGAACAGAAGGCATCTCGGAGTGGGTGAGTACTGGCAACATGTGGAAGCCAGCAGCATCAGCATCAGGTCCGGATCCTCGTTTGGCAGTACATCAGGTGATAGTGTATCGATATTGGAATTCATGCTAATCCCAATTTATTTGCAGGTTTTACATCAATTTGCAGCGCATTGTTTTGCCACAAGGCAAGCAGTGAGTGTGGATATTTTCTCAATGAGGCGATCGAGCTTCGCTTCAACGCTATTATTGGCAGTTTTATTGTTGACTGCTGGTCGCTTGCGCTCCTCTAGCATTAGTCCTATAAGAATGTCTAGCTTTTTGTTAGTGCTAGTTTTAGTGGCATCTCTTGGATTTCGAGATTTTGTTATGTATTTAACATGATTATCATCATCTTCATCTTCATCATCATCATCATCATCATCATATTCAGAATCGTTAGCACGATGAATAGGACGTGGCAGTCGTTGACTCTGTGGATGTTGTTTTAGTTGCTGTTGTTGTTGTTTTCTTATTGGCTGCTGTTGTTGCATAGGCTTCAAGCCAACTTTCAGGGCATCAGCATAGCTGATCGATGTGGGTTGGCTATGTTTTGTTGGTTGATTTTGCTTTGGTTTAGGCTTTTGCTTATTTGGCCGTTGTTGTTGTACTTTTGGTGGCATTTGTATCGATTGCTTGACCGTGGTCAGGTGTCGTTTAATTATTGAGGCAGCATTGCCACTCTTACTGCGTGCAATTTCTGCTACCATTTTTTTGGCCAGCTGGTGGCCCGTGGCAGCAGACGCTTTCAGTCTGCAAGCATCTTTATATGCTTTGCAGCCACGGTAGCTGGCAGCATGCTCCCCGTTGCAGTTCGCACACTTTGGTGGCGGCTGACTGCTATCGCCTTTCTTTCTCTCACATTCTGTGGATTGGTGGCTTCCACTGCATTTGACGCAGACATAGGGGCGTCTACAGTAGTTTTTAGTATGGCCGAATCTTTGGCAGCGGTGACACTGCACAGCATCCTCGTTGCGTAGAATCTTCTCAGTTTTGACTTTCTGACCACCCAAACTAGTGATGGTCAGAACATTAGCGCAACTCGGCTCAGCCACAATCTCCACCTCGAACAGGTTGAGAGGCTGGCGAGTGAATCGCTTTTTAATAACGCTCAAATAACGCACCTGGTAACCCAAGTTTGTCAGCTGTTGACGTATCCAATCAACCGGCGTGGAGTGGTGCAAATGACGTATAATAAAGCGGAAGCCACGATCCGCTCGCAATTGATACGTGTGCGATTCAATGTTGTTTTGTTTGAAGTGCTGGACTAGTTGGCGATATGCAGCTACAGTCGTGCATTGTATGCGTAAGCCCTGACCAGCAGTCGGCTTCGTATAATAATTGTTTTCGCCTATTACTTTGTTAATATCCAGTAGCACTGGCATTATTTCAGTTACATTAGCCAAAAATAGAGGAGTTGGCCTTTTCTTGAGTTTATTTAAGAAGCCCTCATTATTCAATTCATTCTGATCGTCATCAATGATATCATCATCATCATCATCGACAATTTCATCATATTTATCAATATCTATGTCATTTACATAGTTGTTATTGGCGCCATCTACAGCCGCAGATGGCAAGTGGCCAGCGCTAATAGCACTGTTATTAACAGTGGCACTAACAGCACCATTGGCCTTATTTGCAGCCGCGAACTTTGAAGTTGTTGGCGATTTCTTGGTTTTGCCTGTAGATGGCTCTGCTAAAGGCAGCGAACTATCTATAGTTGAGATGCTTTGGAGAATCTCTTTACGATCGTAGCAATTAGCTTTATTCTGGCTTTGCAAGTTGGCGTCACTTTCGTCCGCCATTTTTGGAATTGATTTTTTCGTTTTGGGACTGCCAGGGCTGTTCCCTTTATTTGCGGGCCGCTTTATTGATTTTTGCTTATATTTAGCATTTTTTGGTTGCTGCTGCTGTTGCAGCTGCTTATGTTCACGCATCTTCCGCTCCTGTGCGTGCATTGCTTGCATGGCAAGCTTCAACACACCTGCAGCGCTTCCGCGTTTTTTGGCACCCACCTGAACAAGATCTTCATCTAGTCCATCCAGGTCATCATTCCAGTCGTCCTCCAGTGTGGGGTCGTCAACCACATACAACTCCTCATCGTCGCTAGCTTCACCATTGAAGCTGCCCGAGAGCGCGTTGTACATTTTGGCATTGCTGGGGCTTTTGCTTGGCTCTTGCTGGTGCTGGGTGCTGTGCGACCGACCGCGCAAGTTGCCGATTCAAAACTAATTGGTGAGTGCGCCTGCCCTTCCACCGGGGCGCAGGTTTGCATTGATCTCATTCGATACCGAGTATCATATATTTTGAAATTTACTGACGCCTGAAACTTTGCAGGGCTCTAGTTGCTGAGGGGTTGCTCAGAATGCACTGTGCATTATTAACATAACATAAAGTTATCGATATTGAATTTTTAAAATCTAGATAACAGCATTGAGCTAAATAAAATGAAGAGCAATACAAAGCTTATCATTTAACTAACTAACTTAACTATTTGGATTATTTACAGGTCAGAGGGACTGGATGAAGCTACTTCATCCATTATTGGCAACTCAATTGGTGGATATTGAGATAAGTAAACAATTATGAAATTGTGAAAATTAGAGCTAGTTTGACTTATAACTAACAATGATATGCAATACAAAACTTAACATTTAACTAACTAATATTTGTTTTTTAGGATTATTTACATGTCAGGATGAAGCTACTTCATCCATTATTGGCAACTCAAAACGAAAGAATTGAGGTAAGTAAACAATTGTGAATTGTGAAAATTAGAGCTAGTTTGACTTATAACTAACAATGATATGCAATACAAAACTTAACATTTAACTAACTAATATTTGTTTTTTAGGATTATTTACATGTCAGGATGAAGCTACTTCATCCATTATTGGCAACTCAAAACGAAAGAATTGAGGTAAGTAAACAATTGTGAATTGTGAAAATTAAGCAATACAAAATCTTAGAATTTATACTAACTAATTTACTTATTAACTAACTAATTATTCTATTTTTGGTTTATTTACAGGTCATGGAGACATCAGACATCAGAGGGTAGGATGGCATCCATCAGTGGCAGCTCAATCCATTTGAGGTTGAGGCAGGTCATCATTTGTCAGTGGCAGCTGATTCGATGATAGTTGAGGCAAAGCAGCACATTCATGCGGCTTGTGATATGGCATCAGGTGAGAAGGCATCTCAGAGTGGGTGAGTACTGGCAACATGTGGAAGCCAGCAGCATCAGCATCAGGTCCGGATCCTCGTTTGGCAGTACATCAGGTGATAGTGTATCGATATTGGAATTCATGCTAATCCCAATTTATTTGCAGGTTCTACATCAATTTGCAGCGCATTGGACTGGCAATTTGAAGTCGTCACTGGAACAGAAGGCATCTCGGAGTGGGTGAGTACTGGCAACATGTGGAAGCCAGCAGCATCAGCATCAGGTCCGGATCCTCGTTTGGCAGTACATCAGGTGATAGTGTATCGATATTGGAATTCATGCTAATCCCAATTTATTTGCAGGTTCTACATCAATTTGCAGCGCATTGTTTTGCCACAAGGCAAGCAGTGAGTGTGGATATTTTCTCAATGAGGCGATCGAGCTTCGCTTCAACGCTATTATTTGTAGTTTTATTGTTGACTGCTGGTCGCTTGCGCTCCTCTAGCATTAGTCCTATAAGAATGTCTAGCTTTTTGTTAGTGCTAGTTTTAGTGGCATCTGTTGGATTTCGAGATTTTGTTATGTATTTAACATGATTATCATCATCATCATCTTCATCATCATCATCATATTCAGAATCGTTAGCACGATGAATAGGACGTGGCAGTCGTTGACTCTGTGGATGTTGTTTTAGTTGCTGTTGTTGTTGTTTTCTTATTGGCTGCTGTTGTTGCATAGGCTTCAAGCCAACTTTCAGGGCATCAGCATAGCTGATCGATGTGGGTTGGCTATGTATTGTTGGTTGATTTTGCTTTGGTTTAGGCTTTTGCTTATTTGGCCGTTGTTGTTGTACTTTTGGTGGCATTTGTATCGATTGCTTGACCGTGGTCAGGTGTCGTTTAATTATTGAGGCAGCATTGCCACTCTTACTGCGTGCAATTTCTGCTACCATTTTTTTGGCCAGCTGGTGGCCCGTGGCAGCAGACGCTTTCAGTCTGCAAGCATCTTTATATGCTTTGCAGCCACGGTAGCTGGCAGCATGCTCCCCGTTACAGTTCGCACACTTTGGTGGCGGCTGACTGCTATCGCCTTTCTTTCTCTCACATTCTGTGGATTGGTGGCTTCCACTGCATTTGACGCAGACATAGGGGCGTCTACAGTAGTTTTTAGTATGGCCGAATCTTTGGCAGCGGTGACACTGCACAGCATCCTCGTTGCGTAGAATCTTCTCAGTTTTGACTTTCTGACCACCCAAACTAGTGATGGTCAGAACATTAGCGCAACTCGGCTCAGCCACAATCTCCACCTCGAACAGGTTGAGAGGCTGGCGAGTGAATCGCTTTTTAATAACGCTCAAATAACGCACCTGGTAACCCAAGTTTGTCAGCTGTTGACGTATCCAATCAACCGGCGTGGAGTGGTGCAAATGACGTATAATAAAGCGGAAGCCACGATCCGCTCGCAATTGATACGTGTGCGATTCAATGTTGTTTTGTTTGAAGTGCTGGACTAGTTGGCGATATGCAGCTACAGTCGTGCATTGTATGCGTAAGCCCTGACCAGCAGTCGGCTTCGTATAATAATTGTTTTCGCCTATTACTTTGTTAATATCCAGTAGCACTGGCATTATTTCAGTTACATTAGCCAAAAATAGAGGAGTTGGCCTTTTCTTGAGTTTATTTAAGAAGCCCTCATTTTTCAATTCATTCTGATCGTCATCAATGATATCATCATCATCATCATCGACAATTTCATCATATTTATCAATATCTATGTCATTTACATAGTTGTTATTGGCGCCATCTACAGCCGCAGATGGCAAGTGGCCAGCGCTAATAGCACTGTTATTAACAGTGGCACTAACAGCACCATTGGCCTTATTTGCAGCCGCGAACTTTGAAGTTGTTGGCGATTTCTTGGTTTTGCCTGTAGATGGCTCTGCTAAAGGCAGCGGACTATCCCTAGTTGATATTTTTGCTGGGGCTTTTGCTTGGCTCTTGCTGGTGCTGGGTGCTGCTTTTGTGCGACCGACCGCGCAAGTTGCCGATTCAAAACTAATTGGTGAGTGCGCCTGCCCTTCCACCGGGGCGCAGGTTTGCATTGATCTCATTCGATACCGAGTATCATATATTTTGAAATTTACTGACGCCTGAAACTTTGCAGGGCTCTAGTTGCTGAGGGGTTGCTCAGAATGCACTGTGCATTATTAACATAACATAAAGTTATCGATATTGAATTTTTAAAATCTAGATAACAGCATTGAGCTAAATAAAATGAAGAGCAATACAAAGCTTATCATTTAACTAACTAACTTAACTATTTGGATTATTTACAGGTCAGAGGGACTGGATGAAGCTACTTCATCCATTATTGGCAACTCAATTGGTGGATATTGAGATAAGTAAACAATTATGAAATTGTGAAAATTAGAGCTAGTTTGACTTATAACTAACAATGATATGCAATACAAAACTTAACATTTAACTAACTAACTTAACTATTTGGATTATTTACAGGTCAGAGGGACTGGAGGAAGCTACTTCATCCATTATTAGCAGCTCAAAACGAAAGAATTGAGGTAGGTGAACAATTATGAAATTGTGAAAATTAGAGCTAGTTTGACTTATAACTAACAATGATATGCAATACAAAACTTAACATTTAACTAATTAATATTTGTTTTTTAGGATTATTTACATGTCAGGATGAAGCTACTTCATCCATTATTGGCAACTCAAAACGAAAGAATTGAGGTAAGTAAACAATTGTGAATTGTGAAAATTAGAGCTATTTTGACTTATAACTAACAATGATATGCAATACAAAACTTATCATTTAACTAACTAATATTTGTTTTTTAGGATTATTTACATTTCAGGAGATATCAGAGGGACTGGAGGAAGCACCTTCATCCATTATTAGCAGCTCAAATCGAAGGAATTGACGTAAGTGAACAATTATGAAATTGTGAAAATTAGAGCTATTTTGACTTATAACTAACAATGATATGCAATACAAAACCTATCATTTAACTAACTAATATTTGTTTTTTAGGATTATTTACATTTCAGGAGATATCAGAGGGACTGGAGGAAGCCATTTCATCCATTATTGGCAACTCAAAACGAGAGAATTGAGGTAAGTAAACAATTATGAAATTGTGAAAATTAAGCAATACAAAATCTTAGAATTTATACTAACTAATTTACTTATTAACTAACTAATTATTCTATTTTTGGTTTATTTACAGGTCATGGAGACATCAGACATCAGAGGGTAGGATGGCATCCATCAGTGGCAGCTCAATCCATTTGAGGTTGAGGCAGGTCATCATTTGTCAGTGGCAGCTGATTCGATGATAGTTGAGGCAAAGCAGCACATTCATGCGGCTTGTGATATGGCATCAGGTGAGAAGGCATCTCAGAGTGGGTGAGTACTGGCAACATGTGGAAGCCAGCAGCATCAGCATCAGGTCCGGATCCTCGTTTGGCAGTACATCAGGTGATAGTGTATCGATATTGGAATTCATGCTAATCCCAATTTATTTGCAGGTTCTACATCAATTTGCAGCGCATTGGACTGGCAATTTGAAGTCGTCACTGGAACAGAAGGCATCTCGGAGTGGGTGAGTACTGGCAACATGTGGAAGCCAGCAGCATCAGCATCAGGTCCGGATCCTCGTTTGGCAGTACATCAGGTGATAGTGTATCGATATTGGAATTCATGCTAATCCCAATTTATTTGCAGGTTCTACATCAATTTGCAGCGCATTTTTGCTGGGGCTTTTGCTTGGCTCTTGCTGGTGCTGGGTGCTGTGCGACCGACCGCGCAAGTTGCCGATTCAAAACTAATTGGTGAGTGCGCCTGCCCTTCCACCGGGGCGCAGGTTTGCATTGATCTCATTCGATACCGAGTATCATATATTTTGAAATTTACTGACGCCTGAAACTTTGCAGGGCTCTAGTTGCTGAGGGGTTGCTCAGAATGCACTGTGCATTATTAACATAACATAAAGTTATCGATATTGAATTTTTAAAATCTAGATAACAGCATTGAGCTAAATAAAATGAAGAGCAATACAAAGCTTATCATTTAACTAACTAACTTAACTATTTGGATTATTTACAGGTCAGAGGGACTGGATGAAGCTACTTCATCCATTATTGGCAACTCAATTGGTGGATATTGAGGTAAGTAAACAATTGTGAATTGTGAAAATTAGAGCTAGTTTGACTTATAACTAACAATGATATGCAATACAAAACTTAACATTTAACTAACTAATATTTGTTTTTTAGGATTATTTACATGTCGGGAGATATCAGAGGGACTGGAGGAAGCTACTTCATCCATTATTGGCAACTCAATTGGTGGATATTGAGGTAAGTAAACAATTGTGAATTGTGAAAATTAGAGCTAGTTTGACTTATAACTAACAATGATATGCAATACAAAACTTAACATTTAACTAACTAATATTTGTTTTTTAGGATTATTTACATGTCAGGATGAAGCTACTTCATCCATTATTGGCAACTCAAAACGAAAGAATTGAGGTAAGTAAACAATTGTGAATTGTGAAAATTAGAGCTAGTTTGACTTATAACTAACAATGATATGCAATACAAAACTTAACATTTAACTAACTAATATTTGTTTTTTAGGATTATTTACATTTCAGGAGATATCAGAGGGACTGGAGGAAGCCATTTCATCCATTATTGGCAACTCAAAACGAGAGAATTGAGGTAAGTAAACAATTATGAAATTGTGAAAATTAAGCAATACAAAATCTTAGAATTTATACTAACTAATTTACTTATTAACTAACTAATTATTCTATTTTTGGTTTATTTACAGGTCATGGAGACATCAGACATCAGAGGGTAGGATGGCATCCATCAGTGGCAGCTCAATCCATTTGAGGTTGAGGCAGGTCATCATTTGTCAGTGGCAGCTGATTCGATGATAGTTGAGGCAAAGCAGCACATTCATGCGGCTTGTGATATGGCATCAGGTGAGAAGGCATCTCAGAGTGGGTGAGTACTGGCAACATGTGGAAGCCTCGTTTGGCAGTACATCAGGTGAGTGTATCGATATTCGAATTCATGCTAATCCCAATTTATTTGCAGGTCTCTCATCATTTGCAGCGCATTGGACTGGCAATTTGAAGTCGTCACTGGAACAGAAGGCATCTCGGAGTGGGTGAGTACTGGCAACATGTGGAAGCCAGCAGCATCAGCATCAGGTCCGGATCCTCGTTTGGCAGTACATCAGGTGATAGTGTATCGATATTGGAATTTTTGCTAATCCCAATTTATTTGCAGGTTCTACATCAATTTGCAGCGCATTGGACTGGCAATTTGAAGTCGTCACTGGAACAGAAGGCATCTCGGAGTGGGTGAGTACTGGCAACATGTGGAAGCCAGCAGCATCAGCATCAGGTCCGGATCCTCGTTTGGCAGTACATCAGGTGATAGTGTATCGATATTGGAATTCATGCTAATCCCAATTTATTTGCAGGTTCTACATCAATTTGCAGCGCATTGTTTTGCCACAAGGCAAGCAGTGAGTGTGGATATTTTCTCAATGAGGCGATCGAGCTTCGCTTCAACGCTATTATTGGCAGTTTTATTGTTGACTGCTGGTCGCTTGCGCTCCTCTAGCATTAGTCCTATAAGAATGTCTAGCTTTTTGTTAGTGCTAGTTTTAGTGGCATCTGTTGGATTTCGAGATTTTGTTATGTATTTAACATGATTATCATCATCATCATCTTCATCATCATCATCATCATCATCATATTCAGAATCGTTAGCACGATGAATAGGACGTGGCAGTCGTTGACTCTGTGGATGTTGCTTTAGTTGCTGTTGTTGTTGTTTTCTTATTGGCTGCATAGGCTTCAAGCCAACTTTCAGGGCATCAGCATAGCTGATCGATGTGGGTTGGCTATGTTTTGTTGGTTGATTTTGCTTTGGTTTAGGCTTTTGCTTATTTGGCCGTTGTTGTTGTAGTTTTGGTGGCATTTGTATCGATTGCTTGACCGTGGTCAGGTGTCGTTTAATTATTGAGGCAGCATTGCCACTCTTACTGCGTGCAATTTCTGCTACCATTTTTTTGGCCAGCTGGTGGCCCGTGGCAGCAGACGCTTTCAGTCTGCAAGCATCTTTATATGCTTTGCAGCCACGGTAGCTGGCAGCATGCTCCCCGTTACAGTTCGCACACTTTGGTGGCGGCTGACTGCTATCGCCTTTCTTTCTCTCACATTCTGTGGATTGGTGGCTTCCACTGCATTTGACGCAGACATAGGGGCGTCTACAGTAGTTTTTAGTATGGCCGAATCTTTGGCAGCGGTGACACTGCACAGCATCCTCGTTGCGTAGAATCTTCTCAGTTTTGACTTTCTGACCACCCAAACTAGTGATGGTCAGAACATTAGCGCAACTCGGCTCAGCCACAATCTCCACCTCGAACAGGTTGAGAGGCTGGCGAGTGAATCGCTTTTTAATAACGCTCAAATAACGCACCTGGTAACCCAAGTTTGTCAGCTGTTGACGTATCCAATCAACCGGCGTGGAGTGGTGCAAATGACGTATAATAAAGCGGAAGCCACGATCCGCTCGCAATTGATACGTGTTTTTGCTGGGGCTTTTGCTTGGCTCTTGCTGGTGCTGGGTGCTGCTTTTGTGCGACCGACCGCGCAAGTTGCCTTTTTGCTGGGGCTTTTGCTTGGCTCTTGCTGGTGCTGGGTGCTGTGCGACCGACCGCGCAAGTTGCCGATTCAAAACTAATTGGTGAGTGCGCCTGCCCTTCCACCGGGGCGCAGGTTTGCATTGATCTCATTCGATACCGAGTATCATATATTTTGAAATTTACTGACGCCTGAAACTTTGCAGGGCTCTAGTTGCTGAGGGGTTGCTCAGAATGCACTGTGCATTATTAACATAACATAAAGTTATCGATATTGAATTTTTAAAATCTAGATAACAGCATTGAGCTAAATAAAATGAAGAGCAATACAAAGCTTATCATTTAACTAACTAACTTAACTATTTGGATTATTTACAGGTCAGAGGGACTGGATGAAGCTACTTCATCCATTATTGGCAACTCAATTGGTGGATATTGAGGTAAGTAAACAATTGTGAATTGTGAAAATTAGAGCTAGTTTGACTTATAACTAACAATGATATGCAATACAAAACTTAACATTTAACTAACTAATATTTGTTTTTTAGGATTATTTACATGTCAGGATGAAGCTACTTCATCCATTATTGGCAACTCAAAACGAAAGAATTGAGGTAAGTAAACAATTGTGAATTGTGAAAATTAGAGCTAGTTTGACTTATAACTAACAATGATATGCAATACAAAACTTAACATTTAACTAACTAATATTTGTTTTTTAGGATTATTTACATGTCAGGATGAAGCTACTTCATCCATTATTGGCAACTCAAAACGAAAGAATTGAGGTAAGTAAACAATTGTGAATTGTGAAAATTAGAGCTAGTTTGACTTATAACTAACAATGATATGCAATACAAAACTTAACATTTAACTAACTAATATTTGTTTTTTAGGATTATTTACATGTCAGGAGATTGAAGCTACTTCATCCATTATTGGCAACTCAAAACGAAAGAATTGAGGTAAGTAAACAATTGTGAATTGTGAAAATTAAGCAATACAAAATCTTAGAATTTATACTAACTAATTTACTTATTAACTAACTAATTATTCTATTTTTGGTTTATTTACAGGTCATGGAGACATCAGACATCAGAGGGTAGGATGGCATCCATCAGTGGCAGCTCAATCCATTTGAGGTTGAGGCAGGTCATCATTTGTCAGTGGCAGCTGATTCGATGATAGTTGAGGCAAAGCAGCACATTCATGCGGCTTGTGATATGGCATCAGGTGAGAAGGCATCTCAGAGTGGTTGCTTTTTTTGCTGGGGCTTTTGCTTGGCTCTTGCTGGTGCTGGGTGCTGTGCGACCGACCGCGCAAGTTGCCGATTCAAAACTAATTGGTGAGTGCGCCTGCCCTTCCACCGGGGCGCAGGTTTGCATTGATCTCTTTTTTTTGCTGGGGCTTTTGCTTGGCTCTTGCTGGTGCTGGGTGCTGTGCGACCGACCGCGCAAGTTGCCGATTCAAAACTAATTGGTGAGTGCGCCTGCCCTTCCACCGGGGCGCAGGTTTGCATTGATCTCATTCGATACCGAGTATCATATATTTTGAAATTTACTGACGCCTGAAACTTTGCAGGGCTCTAGTTGCTGAGGGGTTGCTCAGAATGCACTGTGCATTATTAACATAACATAAAGTTATCGATATTGAATTTTTAAAATCTAGATAACAGCATTGAGCTAAATAAAATGAAGAGCAATACAAAGCTTATCATTTAACTAACTAACTTAACTATTTGGATTATTTACAGGTCAGAGGGACTGGATGAAGCTACTTCATCCATTATTGGCAACTCAATTGGTGGATATTGAGATAAGTAAACAATTATGAAATTGTGAAAATTAGAGCTAGTTTGACTTATAACTAACAATGATATGCAATACAAAACTTAACATTTAACATTTAACTAACTAATATTTGTTTTTTAGGATTATTTACATGTCGGGAGATATCAGAGGGACTGGAGGAAGCTACTTCATCCATTATTGGCAACTCAATTGGTGGATATTGAGGTAAGTAAACAATTGTGAATTGTGAAAATTAGAGCTAGTTTGACTTATAACTAACAATGATATGCAATACAAAACTTAACATTTAACTAACTAATATTTGTTTTTTAGGATTATTTACATGTCAGGATGAAGCTACTTCATCCATTATTGGCAACTCAAAACGAAAGAATTGAGGTAAGTAAACAATTGTGAATTGTGAAAATTAGATCTAGTTTGACTTATAACTAACAATGATATGCAATACAAAACTTAACATTTAACTAACTAATATTTGTTTTTTAGGATTATTTACATGTCAGGATGAAGCTACTTCATCCATTATTGGCAACTCAAAACGAGAGAATTGAGGTAAGTAAACAATTATGAAATTGTGAAAATTAAGCAATACAAAATCTTAGAATTTATACTAACTAATTTACTTATTAACTAACTTATTATTCTATTTTTGGTTTATTTACAGGTCATGGAGACATCAGACATCAGAGGGTAGGATGGCATCCATCAGTGGCAGCTCAATCCATTTGAGGTTGAGGCAGGTCATCATTTGTCAGTGGCAGCTGATTCGATGATAGTTGAGGCAAAGCAGCACATTCATGCGGCTTGTGATATGGCATCAGGTGAGAAGGCATCTCAGAGTGGGTGAGTACTGGCAACATGTGGAAGCCAGCAGCATCAGCATCAGGTCCGGATCCTCGTTTGGCAGTACATCAGGTGATAGTGTATCGATATTGGAATTCATGCTAATCCCAATTTATTTGCAGGTTCTACATCAATTTGCAGCGCATTGTTTTGCCACAAGGCAAGCAGTGAGTGTGGATATTTTCTCAATGAGGCGATCGAGCTTCGCTTCAACGCTATTATTGGCAGTTTTATTGTTGACTGCTGGTCGCTTGCGCTCCTCTAGCATTAGTCCTATAAGAATGTCTAGCTTTTTGTTAGTGCTAGTTTTAGTGGCATCTGTTGGATTTCGAGATTTTGTTATGTATTTAACATGATTATCATCATCATCATCATCGACAATTTCATCATATTTATCAATATCTATGTCATTTACATAGTTGTTATTGGCGCCATCTACAGCCGCAGATGGCAAGTGGCCAGCGCTAATAGCACTGTTATTAACAGTGGCACCAACAGCACCATTGGCCTTATTTGCAGCCGCGAACTTTGAAGTTGTTGGCGATTTCTTGGTTTTGCCTGTAGATGGCTCTGCTAAAGGCAGCGGACTATCTATAGTTGAGATGCTTTGGAGAATCTCTTTACGATCGTAGCAATTAGCTTTATTCTGGCTTTGCAAGTTGGCGTCACTTTCTTCCGCCATTTTTGGAATTGATTTTTC